>CM054118.1:10243013-11443013 GCA_028673005.1 Tanypteryx hageni | reverse complement strand
TAATTCAGTCCTGCATTTCTGGTTTTCAAAATGCATGTGAAATATTAATTTTTGAACACTTTATACGAAATAATTTGTCCCGATCGCTCTATTATTAGACTAGTGGACTGTATATATCGTCTTTTATTTTACCGAGGGTGGTACAATCACCGAATCTGTGTTCTATTACACACACCCGAGCCGGGCAGGCACGTCCAGCGTCACCGTTTTTATCTCTCTACTCCCCGAGTGGGCAGACGCGTCCTCTCCTCACCGTGTTCACGTCTCCACCAGGGGGAGGGAACTCTTATGGGGCGATTTGGTTCTCGTCCGATACATCAAGTTCCTGTTGGCGTTCTTGAGCGCTGTCGTCGCTCTACTTTGAATGGCAAGGCAGCCAATGAGTGAGCGCCAAGCCGAATTTGAAGTGATCATATGATCATGTTGAGAAGTTGTAACGGTTAAACTAGATAACTGCGTAACTGTAAGTTTATCCTCCATTACGGGAAATCTTGGGAAAGAGTTATTTTTTAGTACAGGTGGGGATGTTTTGACCATAGAGGAGTATATGAATGAATGGTTAGCAACTTCATATATGCTGGTGATACATGTGACTCTTTGTGTGTGTTAATTAAGTTATTTTCTGTACGTTGCAACGTTTCCACTAGCTTGCTAAAATGAATCAAGCAGAGAAGATAGTGCATGCACGTAAGTGCTACGCACTAAACTGCAAACATACGAGGGGAACGAGCGGAGATCTAAAGTTGAAATTACATTCGTTTCCTCGCACTGAATCTACGTAAGTACTATTAGCTATATTTGTAATAATATTTTTGAAAGTCGACAACATTATATGCAGTAATACCTCGATATACGAAGTACATCTACATCTACATATTACCCTGCAAGTCACCTTGACGGTGGATGGCAGGGGGTGCCGCGCACCAAGTTCCTAACTAATTATTATTCACAGTTATCTATTGCGGTCACGTATTGTCCTAGGGAAAAAGGACTCCTTATACCTCTCCGTCCTACTATCTATTTCGCGAATCTTGTCGTCATTATCCCTCCGTCCGATATACGTTGGTTGTCGAATAATATCCTTCATTTCATTTACGAATATCTCCGACCTATATTTATCTAGAAGTTTAAGTCTCGCCTGTAATCGACGATCTTTCAACGATGGCCAACTCAACTCTTCAATGAGTAACGCAACGCTCTGTTTTTTATCGTAATTCTTTTTCACGAATCTATCTGCTCGCCGCTGTATTTTTTCTAAATCCTTTATGAGTCCCCTCTGATATGGATCCCAAACAGCTGCTGCGTATTCCATTTGAGGTCTAACCAACGATAAATAACAGGATTCTCTCACCTTTTCCGTGCTTTTCCTGACTATCCTAAGCACAAAAGCCAACTTCTTATTTGCCGCACCTATCACTCGTCTTATGTGGGTGTCCCAAGACAGGTCACGATTCAAGGTTACACCGAGGTATTTCACGGATTCCGAAACAGGAATGCTCTCACCATCTATCGAGTAGGCAAACACGGACGATGGGCTTCTAGATTTCCAAAAGTTTAGAACGTAACTCTTTTTCTGATTGATTTCTAGCTGTCATTCCTTGCACCAAACAGATAACGCATCCAGATCATCCTGAAGCTGACGATGGTCGCTAGGACCACTAATTTCTCTATAGACTACGGTGTCATCCGCAAAAAGCCTGATATTACTTTTTACAACTGAGCTGATGGTAGAGCTGGTAGAGCTGAAGTAGAAGCGCTCCGTGAGTTGCTTTCGTGTATTGAAACAATATATCGATTAATTAATGTACTTCTATATTTTATGACCTACAGTACTACATACTGTGTAATAATATTACGTACCGAGAAAAATAAAGAATGAGTTACGTTTCTTTTTTAGATTAATCTTACTATGGTTGTGTTTACGTATGTGAAATTATATCCAGATTGCAATTTGGAACACACGAACCTTGTTCTACCGCCCAACTCAGCTTAGTTGTTATTTTTGATCCTTTAATAAGTGGCTGAGAACGTTCTCTCGGATGTGTTTGTTTATTCCTAAAAAAGTCTGTGGCCTTATATCTATTGCATAATAAGTATAGCCAATTTGACATCCTATACATATATGTATATGTCCTGGGATGAATTAAAATTATTATCGTTATGGGATTGCAATTTTTAACTTGAAACCTCTCGTCTCGAGATACGGCGAGTATATGGACTACCTCGAGTAAAAAGGTCAACACTTTGTTGAGCCGATATTTAATGTACAGATTATTCGCATATCGAGTTATTACTGTAGTTAGATATGTATCTCAGCATTTTCAACTTTAATAATAGTAACCATTTAACGAGATACTTCACTATGGCTTGTTTACATGTGATGCATATCTTCACTTTAGGCTCTTTAGGAGCAAAGTTGTATTTGATGCATATGTTGAAGTGTTAATAATTCTGTAATGTTATCATTCCAGGTGCCGAGAACGGGTTGCAAGGGCAGGGAACCCCGCTTTATTTGATAGGCCCATTATGTCACTGTTTCTTTGTTACTGTTATGATGTTTGTCTGGTGGCTAGCTTCTGCAACTTTCATATGTTGCTCTTTTAAGCATGATCTGCCTTGCTTCAAAATTATTCTTTCGTCTGTTACAAACATTCTACTGTAATATTTTTTCAATGTGTGCATGTTTCCTATATTTATTGAACAATAATTAATCTATGTGGTTCAATTCCATTTCATATCTGTTATATGTAAATATGTACAATATTTCTTCTGCAATAAAACTATTTAAATTGTTCTTCTTTCTATTCTCACCCATTACTCCTCTGGTTACGTTATTCGTAAAAAGGTTTGATTTGATAAATAAATAAATTAGCGTCATTTATTGAAAAATAATGAATCAAATTAAATTGGTGTAAGATTTTTGAAAAGTGCGCTCGCCGTCTGTACGAAGCTGCCATTGGCTGCTGAAATTCGTCTGCTAGCTGCCTGTTCTCCGCCTCGATTGGCTGCGAAAATGACGTCATACGTTACAGCGCAACAGCAGCGCCAGCTTCGGTGCCTGTAGGAACTTTTTGTACTAGCCAGCGAAGACCACGATTTTAACATGGGAGTTCCCTCCCTCTGTCTCCACTGCCGTATACTGTCCAAAGGCAACGTTGCCACACTTCATCGTTCAACCACACGGCGCCCGGCAGAATGCCGCCACCCTTCAACAAAACATACAAAGGCAAACATACAATGTCCCAACATAATTAATTAATTTACGCTATTTCGTAACGCAGATTCACTAATTATTAATTAATGTGGTAATTTATGAATAAAATTTTTTTGTGGGCTGTGGCATATATTTTCTCATTTTACTGGGCCGTAGAAAAAAATTCGAATATCCCTGACATAGAAGACCATAGTTTCATGAATTTCTGTTGGACGAAATTGTGTTCTACAAAATATCTACACTTATATATACATTTTCTACCATTTTTATTTATTGATTTCGATCACATAATCAATTGCATAGACAATAATCACATTGATTGCCAAATGTGTTTATGAACTCATTTTTCTGATTTTCTGCAGTACTACTTAGCATGTTTTCCCTCTTTACGCTGAAAATTTAATTTTAGTTCCGTCTGCCAGTTTACTTCTAACATATTTGACGTAATGTTTTTAAAAATTGAATATTTTTGCAGTCATTTTAAATGTATTTTAAACGCTAGGAATCCTACCAATGCTTTCATTTATGGACGTGAATTTTATCTACTCTTGGTGAAATTTAATGGAATGCCGTTGTTTTTTGGTCATCCACCCCCCTGTTTGTGTGGTTTCAGGTGACCGCGTAAAGTTAGCGTTCCGTTCTTTGGAAGGAATGTTAGGCCGTTGGCACCCTTCGATCTCTTCGTTAAGAGTAGACTAATGCCGGCAGCGGGTTTCCCTCCTCTCTTGTGAGTAGGGTTGCCACCTTATGAGTAGTTGATTCCGGTAGATTTCCATCTCTTGAGTAGAAAATTCCGGGAGAGGGGTGCCGGTGGTGTAGTTGTTAGAACGCTGGCTGCTACTCACCTGCTGCTTGAAAAGGCAGCGAGCACGAATCCTGCGCAAGTAGGATTTTTCCAAGGTCGCCCGGCCCCCTGTTTTTGTGGTTTGAAGAGACCGCGCAAATTCAGCTGTTCCGTCCTTCGGAAGGAACGTTAAGCCGTTGACCCCCCTGATGTTCTTCGTAAAAGCAGGCAAATGGCGGCACCGGATTTCTCTCCTCCCTCTTCGGTTATTCATTGCACTACCTCTGAGATACTCATTTGTGCTGTAAGAGAGGCGAATTGGCTGGGCATTCAAACAAACTATTCCGGGAGAATTTTCTCTAGGTGGAAAAACAGCTTAGGTGAGCTATGCAATTAGTTTTATTTATTTATTAGGAAACCTATAATGTTTATTTAATCTTTATTTTATTGTTAAATTTAGGGTTGCCCCCTTGTAAATAGCTGATTCCGGGAGATATCCACCATATGAGTAGTAACTTGTGTTATTGTCTGTAGGATAAAAAAACAGCAAAAGAGATCAACAAAACTTATTTTATTTGTTATTTAGATAACATATGATTATTTAATCATACTTTTATTTTAACAATACTCTATAAATTATAATAACAAACTTTGAAAAATCATTATTTAATTTATTTCATTAGAATTTGTATTTTAAACTATTTCGAGCAACCTCCAAAATATCTGGTTTTGATAGTAAAAAGTATTGGAAATCTTTGCAAGAGTAATTAAAATTGGTGCATACTTGAATTTCTAACTTGACATAATTCACACTTAATTTGTCTCGACCTTGACACAAAAATTCATTAATGATATTGAACGCACGTTCGCAGACTGCGTTGGATACTGGAACTGAAAGCACAAACGTGACAGTTTTCTTTAATTATCAGCCAATTCCATTTACTTTTGAAAAGAAATCGAAGATAATGTTCAATGTAACATAATCGGTTTAAATTGTAATAAAAATCAGACGACGCTTTGGTGGCCCGTCAGAGATAGTAACCAACATGATCCTGTATAAAGAGTATATTTATTTGGTATCGCTTCATTGGAATCAAAGGAAATGATTCTATCAAAATATCAACTTAATATAAGGTAAAAAACTAATAAACATTAAAATTTAATAATTACGAAGAATTTGCGCTCCCGGAGAAGTTCTACCAGATTCCGGGAGAGATGTATCTAAGGTGGATTAATTCCGGAAGACTCTCGAAATTCCGGGAGAGGTGGCAAACCTACTTGTGAGTGTGTTCGATGCGGAAGGAGCTACGGCTGTAAAAATCCAAGCCAAAAATACACACACACATCGTTGCTTTATCATGTTGATATTATCATTCATATTTTTCCCATGTTCTCGTAACAACAACTAGATTCGCACATATTTTGGAAAGATGGAAGGACGAAAGAGAAAATAAACATATTTCAGGAGAGAAGGACATTAAAATATTAGGAACACAGAACCTTCAACATGAGTACTGCTCTTACTAAAAGTGAACCTCACAGATCACCATATCATATCTCTTTAAAGAATCAAATATTTATTAATTGTGCGCTTCCCAAAGAGTACTGACTTTATGCGAAAGGCGTATGAATTTATCAAAGCGAGACCGGCGGACTAACGTTCATATCAACCTATGGCGCAGGTCGGCTCTTATTTACAACGCTTGTTTAAAATGCTTCCAACGAAAATCAACTATTTGGTGAAAACGGCGGTGGATATAATTAATAGTTAGCGTGTAACGTCCGAGTGGTTAAAGGGTTTTGGGGAAGTTTGTGCTGCTTTCGAAAGCATACAGTTTGGAAATGGAAAGCGGCATAGTTTCGAGGGAAAGATTATCGAAACGAATGTCGATAGGCTATATGGAACGCCTCGATTGCTCCCTAGTAAAATTCCCTTCATCGCCTTGACGTTATTTTAAGCTCTCATATCTTGAATTGACTCCCTTATGTAATATTTTCTCTCTTTGTCAACCATTAAATAAGAGAAGGTTGATATTTTTGAACTGCGATGCAGCATAATTTATTGATAATGGGACCTACTAGGGCCGATATGTAAGTTTCTTATCACTCCATATTTTTAAAGAAGATGCTAAACTTGAGTATTGTCATTGAAAAAGTTGTAAAACATATTTTAATCGGATACATATTACTGAGCGGAATATTTTGTGGATTGCAACCTATAAGATTCATGGAAGCATCTTCATTCTGATCCAATTTGAATTAAATGTTAAATAGAATTTACAAATTTTCGGGTAGAATGTGGCATCTTTACGTCGGTCGTTGGGTTTTAAGTTTATGACCGTCTGATTTAATTACGTGAACCATTTTAAAATGGCCAGATGTATACGGTAAGAGATTTAGACGCTGGCATAGAGAGATGCGTTATACGTAAACTTATTAAAATCAATCTCCTCTATTTCTTAACTAAAATTTTGTAATTACTTTATATCTACATGGTTGCCTTGTCCCGTTTACCAAGTTTTTGTAATTTTTGTAACAGTTTGCTACTATGTTGCTTTCGCCTTCGTTTCCCACCCCTTCTTTTCCGAACTGCTCATCCAGTTACCTCCCATTAGTTTTCTTTGTAACCCTTACTGTCTCCCTCCCCCCCCTCATTTTACCCTATATATATATATATATATATATATATATATATATATATATATATATATATATGGATGTCAACAAGGTGTTGGGATGAGGAAACCCAGTGAGCACTCACCAATCAGACGACTTCAGGTTGGCGAGGCCCCGGGGATGTCGAAGCGACACACGTAAAATAACACAAAAACACAGAAACATCACAAACGTAAAGCTTTCGGAACTACTCCTTCTTCAGCTACAGAGAGAGAAGTTCTCTCTGTTTGTGATGTTTCTGTGTTTTTGTGTTATTTTACGTGTGTCGCTTCGACATCCCCGGGGCCTCGCCAACCTGAAGTCGTCTGATTGGTGAGTGCTCACTGGGTTTCCTCATCCCAACACCTTGTTGACATCCATATATTCATTTTACCTTTCCTTTTCCGTAAGTTGTTATATATATATATATATATATATATATATATATATATATATATATATATATATATATCATCATCATAGGTAGTCTGTCCGTAGACAGGTCCGTGATTATTCATGGTTAAACCTGGTTCTCCATATACTCCTATTTTCCGCTGTCCTCTTCATATCTTGATAACTCTCTTTCCCTTTCAAATCGTCTATTAGCTGATACCTTTTCCTACCTCTTTCCCTTTTCCCATCTAGTTTTCCTTCTAACACATCTTTAATCATACTCTCTCTCCTCATGTAATGTCCAACCCAGTTAGCCTTCCTCTTTCTGATAGTCTGTATAATCATTCGCTTCTCTCCTATTCTTTGTAGCACTTCATCGTTTTTCATCCTATCCGTCCATTTTATTTTCAACATTCTCCTCCAAGTCCACATTTCAAAGCTTTCCAAGTATTTGATGTCATTTTTCCTTAGCGTCCATGTTTCTGCCCCATATAATGCTATACTCCATACGTAGCATTTTATCAACTTCTTGCGGATATCTTCCCTTATATTCCCTGTAAGTAGTTGCTTCTTTCTCCTGAAAGCCGCTTTTGCTTTTCCTATTCTAGTTTTGATCTCATCCGTACATTTTGCCTCTCGTGTTAGGATACTTCCAAGGTATTTATATTCTGAAACTTGTTCTAATTGCTTTCCCCCAATAGTTATGTTCAGATTCTCTTCTTTACCCGATATTCGAATGACCTTGGATTTTTCTGTATTTATTTCCATACCGTATTTTCTACCTGTTATCACTAGTCTATTTATCATTTTTTGTAGTTCCTCTTTCTTTCTTGCTAGAAGTACTTGATCCTCTGCGTATTTTACTGTTCTTATAATCCTTCCTCCAATTTTGAAATCCCCTGTGCCATCTAAAGCTTCTTGCATTAGACTTTCTCCATATATATTGAATAGGGTTGGCGATAGGCAGCAGCCTTGTCTTACTCCTCTACCGATATTTATTCCGCAGGTGTCCACATTCTCAAACCTGACCTTTACAACTTGATTCTCATATAGATTCCTAATCAGTCTCCTATCTTTCCAGTCTACACCTATATCCTTTAATATCTTCATCAACTTTACCCAATTTACTCTACCAAATGCCTTCTGCCAGTCTATGAAACATGCGCAGATATCTTGACTGTATTCTATTGCCCTTTCTGATATGATTCTAACTACTCCTATAGCATCTCTAGTTCCTCGTCCTTTTCTGAAACCGAATTGATCTTCCCCTATTATCTCTTCTGCCTTTTTCTCCAGCCTTTTATTAAGAATCCTCGTGATGATCTTCGATGTGTGTGACAGAAGGCTTATAGTTCTGTAATCTTTACACTGCATTGCCTTTGGCTTCTTCCTTAGAGGGATCATTGTTACTTCTAGGAAATCCTGAGGCCACTCTCCCGTGTCGTAAATCTTATTAATTAATTTCGTGATCGCTTTTAGCCCTTCTGATCCTATGACTTTAAGTATCTCAGCCGGTATTCCATCGCTGCCCGTGGCTTTCCCCTTCTTTAGTTCCACTATCGCTTTTTCTACTTCGCTCTCCATAATACTTGGTCCTAAGTTGTCTTCTTCAATGTTTTCCTCATTTTCCAGTTCTATTTTTGCCGCTCCTGCCTGTTTGCCGTATAATTCCTTAATGTATTCTTCTCATACCTGTGCTACATCCTTTGTTTCTGAGACTATCTTCCCATCCGTATTCATAATTCCTTTACCACAAATTCCATTAGACTTCTTATCTTCTAATTCCAGTGCCCTAGCGTACATCATATCGTACCGTTCTAACTTCTCCATTTGTTCTATTTCATCACATTTTCCTTTTATCCAATTTTCTCTAGCTTTATCTGTTACCCTTCTCAACTTATTGTTTATACGCCTATAGTTGGCTCTACCTTCTTCACTGTTAACGTTTTTCCATTCTACATCTACATCTACATATTACCCTGCAAGTCACCTTGACGGTGGATGGCAGGGGGTGCCGCGCACCAAGTTCCTAACTAATTATTATTCACTGTTATCTATTGTGGTCACGTATTGTCCTAGGGAAAAAGGACTCCTTATACCTCTCCGTCCTACTATCTATTTCGCGAATCTTGTCGTCATTATCCCTCCGTCCGATATACGTTGGTTGTCGAATAATATCCTTCATTTCATTTACGAATATCTCCGACCTATATTTATGTAGAAGTTTAAGTCTCGCCTGTAATCTACGATCTTTCAACGATGGCCAACTCAACTCATCAATGAGTAACGTAACGCTCTGTTTTTTATCGTAATTCTTTTTCACGAATCTAGCTGCTCGCCGCTGTATTTTTTCTAAATCCTTTATGAGTCCCCTCTGATATGGATCCCAAACCGCTGCTGCGTATTCCATTTGAGGTCTAACCAACGATAAATAACAGGATTCTCTCACCTTTTCCGTGCTTTTCCTGACTATCCTACGCACAAAAGCCAACTTCTTATTTGCCGCACCTATCACTCGTCTTATGTGGGTGTCCCAAGACAGGTCACGATTCAAGGTTACCCCGAGGTATTTCACGGATTCCGAAACAGGAATGATCTCACCATCTATCGAGTAGGTAAACACGGACGATGGGCTTCTAGATTTCCAAAAGTTTAGAACGTTACTCTTTTTCTGATTGATTTCTAGCTGCCATTCCTTGCACCAAACAGATAACGCATCCAGATCATCCTGAAGCTGACGATGGTCGCTAGGACCACTAATTTCTCTATAGACTACGGTGTCATCCGCAAAAAGCCTGATATTACTTTTTACAACTGAGCTGATGTCGTTTATATAAAGCAAGAAAAGCATAGGTCCGATCACACTACCCTGCGGCACTCCAGAGACTACATCTGCCACACTCGAGGACTTACCATCGATGACTACTTTTTGTTTTCTATTCCAAAGGAAAGCGCGAACCCAGTTAATGACTTTAACATTAACGCCAAGATTTCCCAATTTTAATAACAACTTACGGTGGGGAACCTTGTCAAAAGCTTTTCTAAAATCAAGGAACACTGCATCGACCTGCTTATTATTTTCGCCGCATGATAAAACATCATTCACAAACAGACCGAGTTGGGTGTCACAGGATCTACCTTTTCTGAAGCCATGTTGACAGCTGACTAAGAGCGATCTACTCTCAAGATAACGCATTGTGTTGCTAACAATAATGTGCTCCAAAATCTTACATGATAATGATGTTAGAGAAATCGGCCTATAATTTTCGGGGTTTTCTTTGTCACCTCCCTTATGAATGGGTGTGACGTGTGCTAGTTTCCAATCATCAGGAACCTCACAGAGGGTAAGAGATTTCTCGAAAACTATCCGAAGGAAGGGAGCTATATCTTCTGCTAGTTCTTTTAATACACGCGCGGGAATTCCTTCTGGTCCAGGATTTTTGTTGGGCTTTATCGCACTCAGTTGCTTCGCTATTCCTGCCTCAGATATTTTAATATTATCCATCCGAGTACATCCATCGGGAATAAGATTATCTTTAAGTATATTTCCACCTGCCGTGAACGCCTTCGCGAAGTAAACGTTTAGTAGATTAGCTTTATCCTCCCCATCGTGAAGGATGTCTCCGGAATCACATCGCAGGGAGGGTATTGAAGGACCCACTCCCTTGACTTCTCTTACGTAGGACCAGAACGCTTTTGGATCCTCCTTCAATTTTGTATTTAATACCTCATTCCGGAAGGTGTTAAATGCGTTACGCATGGTTTTTCTCGCTAGTACGCGGGCACTGTTATACTCATGGACTATAGCTGTGCGATACTCATCGGAAGCGGTGGTAGGTATGTTTTTCAATTTTGCGTGGCTACGCCTCTGTCGTCTTAAGGCAATCCTGACTTCCTTATTAAACCAACGAGGTTCTTTCTTATCAGATTTTAACTTACTGGGGATAAATCTATTGATACCTCTTCCTAGTATATTCTTAAATAATAACCATGATGGCTCCATACCTAATCGTTCTGTCTTTTCACGATAACTGACAAAGGTACTTTTGAGATGTAAGCTGAAACTTTTAAAGTCGGCCTTGGCGAAAGCGTATACATTCCGAAGAGGCTTAGGATGTCTTTTGAGCTTTAATTCGCACTCCGCATACACAGCTCGATGGTCGCTAAGTCCCTCCTCTGTGGATACCTTAGTTATCCTATGCGGGATGTTAGAAGCAAGCAAGTCGAGAACATTGCCCGAACGCGTGGCTTTTTGTACCATCTGGATTAAGGAATATTCATGAAACGTGTCAATTAAGGCTTCACACGATTCGCGTTCTTTACCTCCCGTAACGAAACATAGGTTTTCCCAATCGATTGACGGTAAGTTAAAATCGCCTCCAATTATCACGTAACCGTCGTTCATAATAGATCTAAGCTCGGCTAATTGCCTCTCTAAACTTAAAATATAATCAACTTTGGCATTAGGTGGTCTGTAAAATGAGCATAAATATATCTTTTTCGAATTATCCTTACCTAGGCGGCACCACACGCTCTCGGTCGTTTCATCGATAATAGGGACCTGACAACTATCGTACTTTTCACTTATTGCCAAAAATACTCCGCCACCTATTCTATTGGCGCGGTCTTTTCGTCTTTTCGTCTCTCATCCATTTTCTCCAGCATTTCCTTCGTGATCCATGGTTTTCTGATTTTCTTCTCTTGTTTTCCAATCTCTTTATCCAAGGTATCCTTGATACTGGTTTTAATTTCATCCCATTCTATATCAACGGTCTTCGGTTTGTTTTCCAACTTTCTTAGGTTATCTTCCAACTTCATGCTGACTACATCCTGCCTTTCTTTCAGTTTTTCTAGGTCCCAGGTCTGTCTTTCTCTTCTCGTTTTTCTTATTTGTTTGAGCTTTGTACTCACGTCAACTATTAGAAGGCTGTGATCTGAATCAATGTCCGCTCCTTGAAATGCCTTGGCGTTCTTTATGCTGTTCCTGAATCTTTGTTTTACAAGGATGTAATCTATTTGGCATCTCATTCTATCTCCTGGGCTTTTCCATGTGTATAACCTTCGTTTATGGTTTTTGAACCATGTATTAGTTACTACAAGGTCATTATTGATGCAGAATTCTACGAGTTTCTCCCCTCCTCGATTTCTCTTCCAAGTCTGTATTGCCCGACAACATTTTCTTCCTGTCCTTCTCCGACTATGCTGTTCCAATCTCCCATTATTATGCAGTTTACCTTTCCTCTTCCGTCTTCTTCGTAAATTTCATTAATTTGCTCATAGATCTCATCTATTTCTTCATCGTCATGAGCTGACGTTGGCATATATACCTGGATTATCAGCATGTCCACTGGGACTGCTTTTAGCTTTATTGCCATCAGTCTATCGTTCGTTGCTATTATCTTTGTCACGCTTTTCATCATATCTTTCCTAAGTACCAGAGCTACTCCCCTTTCCCCACTATTTCCTCCAGAATAAACTACCGTGAATTCTTCCGAGTCGAACTGTCCTTCTCCCTCCCATCTAGTTTCGCTTAGCCCTATAATGTTAACTCCATTTCTTCTCATTTCTTCTTTCAAGTTCTCTAGCTTTCCTGCCTTTCTCATAGTTCTTACGTTCCAAGTCCCTATTCGTAATTTACTTTCGACAAATGTTTTCCTCAAGGCAGTCCCCGCCCGGAGATCCGATTGGGGGACTATTTTACCTCCGGATTGTTTTACCTCGAGAGAACTCATATTGTCCAACCATATAATCTTTACTAGGGATTGTAATGTGGTAGTTTCCCTCTTGCTTTCCACATCGCAGTACTGTAGCCGTTCAAATCGTCCTGATCACGCCTACAGCTGTATTTGATATAGACCCAACCAACATCATTTGTTTTCGGCTCTATACCATACTGACAGTACTGGTGCCTACTGCCAGGCACTGATGATAGTTTTTTTTATAAAACCTCCATTCGAGGGGTTTGAACCCCCGAACTTTGCAATAGAAAGCCGACACGCTAACCACTACACCACCAGTGCTTTTAATATATATATATATATATATATATATAATGGTTCCCAGCTATCTCAGGAGCTCTCCTCTACTAGAGAGCAGAAAGTGCATCGAGACACCTAAAGATTACCAATAATTTTTTATCCAAACGAGAGAGATTTTGCAAAAATTCTAAAGATGCATATCTTAGCTGGAGGCGAACAATCTAAACGTGTGTTCATTCGCTCACAGAAATTTTTAACGGAAAACTGATGGAGCGAATGACGTAGATAAAGAGAGAGAGAGAGAGGGGGAGGGAAAGATAGACTCGAATTTCAATCGGGTCCGAATTTGAGTGGGTGGAAAGGCAGTATTTGATTGCGGTCAAAACATAAAGGACCGCAGCGGATAATGACGTCGTTCTGTGTGTGTGCGCGCGCGTGCGTGGTTGTGTGTTTTGGAGGAACGAGAGGAATATTCTGCCCAAATGAGGATCCCATTTATTATTCTTGCTAACGAACCTTGAGAGGGTTGATTTTCGATGGTGTTTCCCCCTTCCTCCAACCTATCCCCCCGCCCCCGTTTCCCCTCTCTTTACCCTCTTCTCCCCCACCTATCCACCCGCCCCCTTTTCCCCTCTCTTTACCTCTCCCCCCTCCACATTTCCATCCCCGCCGCAGCGTATGATTCCAAAATGAAGTGGCCATTGGCGACCGTTACGGAAGGCTTTTCGGAACGGTCGGTTAACTTCCGAATTGAATTCCGAGCGAGAGAGACGGATTGCCTTTCACACACACACATACACGGACGCCTCTCTCGGCCCACGCTGTCCTAATACCTTATTCACGCGACCTTGCGGAGAAACTTCGGACTATTATGTGTATGCCATTGCATAACGCGCGGTTGGAATTAGACTTGGGAACGTTTTGGAGAGACCAGTTTTGGAGTGTTGAATGTGGGTGCATTCCGAGCCGTCTATATCCGAAGCGTGTTTTATTTGTCCACGTCCAAACATAAACGTGATTCTGGGAATAAGGTGGAGGTAGCGATTATTCTAAATAATGCATGCAAAATTTATGTCTCATATTTTCTCTTTATGTTGGGAAGGGAGCCTAAGACCCTTGTGAAGTTTTCAGAGCTTATAGGTTTTAAATAAAAAATATATTTTGTGGCATAAAATTTCGTTCGAGTATAATTTGTCCGTTTCCATCAATCAAAGGACAATAAAACATATGACCTAAGTATATTATAGGCATATTTTTTTAGTATATCCACCAAAAGGAATAATATTCGTAATATTTAAATGTTAAAAAATAATGAATCCGGAAAAGCAGAAAGACGGGGAATCACGGTAAAAAATTCATTGTAATAAGTAAAACTGCCGCTGTAGGGAAATATCTGGCAGGTAAGAATATCTAATCAGCTTTAAATTTCATGGTCTGCTCTTGGACTTTTTTTAGTAAACACGTGTATTTATGGCGTATATTACTAAACGGGATTAAAAATATTTAAAAAATCAACAAATTGCCGGGAAAATTGTTTAGAGAATGCATATATCTTAATGGCATTTTGCACAATATTGGAAATGTTGAAGTTGGTCATATAAATGCTGTAGACGAAATAGTCTTCTTGCTAAATGTCATTGTTTTTTTAATATTAGACGATGTACCTATTTCAAAATCATACTTGTTTAATGTTGGAATTATATTAACTACAAAGAAGTTTACCTTCTGTTATTATCTTTAGGAATTCGCTTTTCCCAAATCTTATGCGAGCTTATAAAATGTTAAGGAGTTTCACGTTTGATAACGGGTTACATTGGGTGATGTAATTTACTCATGATTTAAGGAGAGACCTTATTAGTTTCCTGGGAAATTAGAAACGTTATCCAGTTAAGCAGAAATCCTTTAAAATATACTCTCCGTTACTTTGCTCTCGGTGCAATTCTCTCGTCTTTTGCACACGCAAAGTGTAGCCATCTAATACACGGGGGCGCTTTTCCCAGATGCAGACCTCTCTGATTCACTAAGAGTTTACCCTCAAATGTGAAACAGTCACTTTTGGTCTCCTTTGGAGTGTGTGTCTGGAGCTGGTATTTGCAACTTCGCCGTCTCTCTTCCCCTCCCCACTCCATCCTCTCTTTCCATCCCCCTCCGCCCTTTCCTCTCGCCCTCTCTCACCCCTCTCCATCATGAGGACATACATAATCCCCAGAGGCGCCGCAAGACTGCCAAATACACTGAGCGAATACTGCGGAAAACCCTACTCGGTACAATTTGAAGCGTACTGTTTGAACGCAATAGGCCATCGCAGTATCAGTGATAGTTCTGGTGAGAGTGTGAAGCACTGTCAAAGAATAGGGTCCGACTATTTATATTATAAAAAATGCCACTTCAACAAAAAAATCTGCAATCATGATTAATGAAATAATTACGTACGTCTTAGTACTTCTAAGAAAACGTCGTGCAAGATAAATAGTTGATCACAAGTCAGAATGCTCTATAATTTGTATTGAGCATCATGGAGCATTTTAGATGGTGCGGTAATGTATCTGCTTTCCTATGAACATACTATCCTCTTCATTTAAATAAATTATCCAAATTATTTCTTTAATTTTATTATGTGCACTGAAAGCGTATTGTTCTTGTGGATTCTTTGGTGATTTAGCACTTAGAATGTAATAATGCGAATGAAAAATGAAAAATGATAAATGATTATTACATTGAAACAATTATTGCTCTCATTCATTGCGCAATTTATGTGCGTGCACATGTGTTTATACGTGCGTGTGTTTTACGTGAATTTGTCCAATCATTGCGAACCTTTTTTTATTTTCTTGAAGCTATTGTTAAATATTACATGATATGAGCCGCTCACTTTTTAGATAATAAACGAAGAAATATAGACCGTTATTCAGCAGTGAGCTTTTAAAAATTATTTTGTTTTAAATATTGCTATATTTTCTTATATCACAGATTAAAATTCTTTATTAAGTGTAATTGACATAACATATTATAACCAATATTAGTTCGGATATAAACCTAGAAAATATACCTAATTTTGTTAGTATCTCTTATTGTAAGAATGAAAGAGACATATATTTGCCAAAATATTCATCTTAAATTTATTATAGTATGTAGCATTTGATGAACTTGTCGAACAATGATTGATAGTCATAAGCGAGATTTTTACATTTTAGTTGCAGCAATTCAAATTACTCGAAAACTCTCCGCATTATGCTTTCCCAAAGTAGCTTTTTACTCGTAATTAACAGTTAATCGACAAACTATGCCTTCTTAAAATGTTGGCATGCAAATTAAAACCCCTAAAACGATCCACCCGGAAATTGCAACCTTTGCTCCCTGAAGGTTAATTACTTCCGGTGCCTAGGAATTCTCAACTCTCAGAAGTGAACACATTTAGAGCGCGTTGAGCGTCGACGCCCTAATGCATGTTGCAGTGTACTCAGCCGGAAAACGAACATTAATGCGCATTATTACGGTTGAGAGAAAGGAAATGTCAGCAAGAAAACTGTAATGTGAGTCGATAAAAAAGGTCCACGAGATGCATGAATAATTATAAAAATATAACAGCTTGTTATTTCATTAAAATTACTTAGTCTTGGCCAATGTTTCAGATAATAGTTTTGAAACCGTGCGTTTATGTAATAATACAAAAGAAAGGCATGTTTGTTTTCCTATAGGCACTCTTTAATCTGCGTGTATATGCGAATAACCTTGTCGATCTAGAAGAAAATTAAATGGAACATAAATTACATCAAGGGCATTTGGAACGAATAAATTAGAACAATAAACATCACAAATAAACATTAACAGCTAATATTTCACGTCGACTTCCTCACATTACACATTCCCAAACGAGGATAGGAATTATAGACATGTTATTTTAGTAAGTAAACGAAGTCCTCTACTGCCGGTAGATTAGACAAATAAAAAGATATAACTTAGAAAACCATCTTATAGCAGAAAATTAGACTTATTTTAGAAGCGAAGTGATCTTAATGTGGTGTGAAATGCATACAGCAATACACATAAACAATTAAAAACGAATGTGTTAAAATCCTTGTTTTAATTCAAGAAATAGCTGAATTTTGTGATCCGCCTAAGAAATACTGGAGGAAATTAAGTAGAAATTGAGAGAAAACTCAGGCATCTACATGTGATTTATCCTATACATATATTCTTATTAGTTTGGATTTTGAAGGAAAAGATGAAAATTTAATTTTACTAAAAACAAAAGGGATTCAAAAGAGCAAATAGAGAAGGTAAAGAAGATAAGCAAACATATAGCATATATGTAGGTAACTCAAATTGATGTTCCACTTGCAAAATTACAATAAATGTGAAATGGAAAACAATTAAGACAGTTCAGATCAGTGTTTTTCAACATTTTTTAAATGGCGATTATTTTAAAATGGAGAAAAAATTGGTGGAACATCTATATACATAGAAATATATATTTACCATGGTTGTGCGCATGCGTACTGCAGCTAGGGTTGCCAACCCTCCCGGATTCACCGGGAGTCTCCAGGAATAGAGCAAGATTCCAGAAATTCTCCCAACTCCCGGATTGGAGGCTTTTTCTCCCGTTTTTACTCACCAAGGCGATCGCCATGCGGGTTGCATATTTGGCCGTAACCATGCTGTTGCAGAGTCGGCAATACATATTACTAAGGGGCCGGGTGGGTCTCATACACCTTTATATTTACGTTGATTTAATATGGGGGATTGGCTAGCGCCTATACAGTACTATAAGAATCTGACTTCCTCCATAAGTATACCGAACTAATTATATTATTTAATTATAATAGTATTATACTTAATATTAATTACTGTATAAAGGATATTCTCGTAGGGGAATCAGACATAAGAGAATTAAAAGAGAAAATAAATCCGCAACAATGCAATTCATAATGACGAACATATATTTTCACCAAAAAACAAAGTCTAATTTCCGCGTTCAAAACGAATTTGTAGCAAGAACCGAAACGGATTCAAAAATCGATGATAGGAAAGTGAAATATCATTGATTCATGCGTCCTATTTTTCAAGTGCCAAATTCGTACGAATATTGTAAACTATTTTAAAATGTTAGTAAACAAAACTGATGTGGCCACCAAATGACTTTCTCCATACCTGTGATATTTCTAAATATTCCAAATAGGTTAAATGATAATAAATATTTTAAGGAAATATGAGAAATTTTTAAAGACTTTTCAAGACTTTCCTTCTAATATTGGATATAACCACGAAGCTCCAACAATTAAGAAAATAAAAAGGAACCTTAATAAGATGTAAGCGTAAAGTGTTAACAATAGTCGCCGATAGGTGGTGTGGTTATGCCAGCTAAAAAAATATTCTTTAAAATATCTCTTAAACAATGCATTATTTGGGAAAATGTTTCGAACAAAAGTTATAGAAAATTACATTTCCTACGACTTTTATTCCGGTACTGTTTTACATTGATAAAATATTAATCCTTTTTGACCCGGTGTCCAATATATTGGACACAATGTTCTCCTTCAATTATAGTGTGTTTTTATCCACCTAGAAGAAATTGTAATACATTGAGTGTAAGCCTTGATGTTACTTTGTAAGTTTTATGTGACTTGATTGCCGTGTGGTCGCTTATTTTCTCAGTGTGCCACTTAACAGCAGGCATGGCAGCGCGTCCTGGCGAATCCTCAGATGAACTGTTTTCAATTATTTATTTGTTAATATATTATTTTTAATGTAGGTTTTTCAAAGTAAATTCAGTAGTAGTGAGTTTACTGATGATATTGTTAAATTCACAACAATTTCAGCTATAAATGTGATTATTATAGTTATTAAACTAACTTGTCCAATATATTGGACGTCAGGTCTCTAGGGCACCTTTTCCCGAGCTATGTAACACAAGTTATGCAAGAAGTAGCGAGGCTCTACAGTACATTTTCTACAGAAATATAAGGCCGCACATAAGGGCAAGAGATTCAAACCACCGATCCCAACCAAATGAATCAAATTAATTTTTTGTTCTCATAATTTTAGTTAGCAAAATTATTCAATCATTTGTTGGCTTTTCTATAGTTTTACCACGATTTTGTTCCGTAAAATAAGATCCTGCAAGCACAAATGTCTCCGAATACGATTGAAAATATTTGTCATCTAAACCTCCTTTTTCGCTCTAAGCCTCCTCTTTACATTTCTTTTTACGCAGACTTGAGTAAGTAGAATTTTTTCATAAAGTCATTGAGACAGCTCATCATTTTTATTGCATATAAATTAATTCTTTTTATTCCATCTGTTGTAATTTTCGCTTCTATTACATTCTTTCGTCTCTTAATCCTGTAAGATAATAACATTATAGTTCTTAAATAATAAAAAAATTATAAAAACAATTTGTTACCTCTTCTCAAAATTCAAAGCCGTAGAATTCGACAGACTTCATTCAATAGTCAATAATTCTGTAGATGGGGACTAAATTTCCTTCAAGGAAGCTAAGGAAAATTTCAGGGCCAGCCCTGGACAATATACCTCTCAATATTTTTATCTTTTCTCAAAGTTCTAACCTGCAGATGTCGACAGGCCCCACTCAATAGCCAATGATTGTATAGAAGTGGTCTGAATTAATTTCTTTTAAGTCAGAAAATGCATGCGCCGGCCTTGAACAATGTACCTCGGAATTGTACAAGTTTTTACTTCTAAAAAGAAATATTGTTAGCGCTAAAAAATAAAGACAAAATTAAAATGTAGGAATTTAAACAAAATTTAGACCCAATGTCCGATATATTGGACATTTCGAAAAAGATCAAAATATCATAAGAAAAAATATAAAATAAATATATTTCCAATAAATAACTCATAGATATGTGAAAAACATGAAATAATAATTTTTTCCACACTCCAAATTAATTCAGGACAAAGTGTTAAAGGAAATATAAAGTAAATAGAATATCTTCTTAACAATAAGTTCTAAAAAAAAATGTTTCAAACAAAGGTTATAGAGAACTACATTATCCATGAAGTTTATAATAAACACCATTTACATTTATGAAAGTTTAAAAAAGTTATTTACCAAAAACCAAAACGACTAGAGTAAACATCCACTTCCAGTTAAAAGATTGTTGCCAAAACCTAAGAAGCTCTTTATTATATAGTGCGTGCTCATTCTAAATATAAAATTTGGTATTGATATGAGTAAGTTTTTGAGTTTAGAGCGCCCAAGAAATCCTATCACATACAGACTGACAGACAAACAAATAGACATCATCGAGAAAGTATTCAAAACTTGTTCAGGGGACCTTAAAACATGTATTTCTACTGAAATCTCGAATTCGAATTTTTTTCATGAAAACATTACTATCTCTATACTTTGTATATGGAGAAAGTAAAAATGCGGCAACACTTCCTTTCCCGTTAAATGATGTTATATCTTATTTCTCCGGCGTGCTACCCTCTTTATTCGGAAATTACGAAAAAATTGTTTGTCTTCTAAACAATACGTTCTACGAAAATTTGTTAGATACAAACATTTTAGAGAATAATATTTTATATAACGTTCATAATAACAGCATCTATATTTATGAAGCTTTTAAATAGTTAATTGCCAAAAACGAAGCAATGACAAGAGTAAACGTCCAATTCCCGTTAACCGATTTTAGCCCAAAATTATAATAAAAATTACAAATATAAAATGTTGTGTTGCTCTAATCATCGGTATATGAGTTAGAGTGCTCAGAAAAAATAAAACTATACACACCGACATCATTGAGAAAATAGTCAAAACGTGTTCAGTCTACCGTGTATTTCCGTTCAAATCTCGAACACGATTTTTTGACGAAAACAATACTTTCTGTACTACGTATGTGGAGAAGTAAAAGATAAAATCAAGATTAACTATTCCTTATATGCTTTCTCATCAATATAAGTATACAAGTTTCATGGTTAGCTTAAGCGTTGTTTTGCCTTGGAGAAACCTCTCCCAGATTCTCCCGGAATTTCCTACTCATGGAACGGAAATCTCCCGGAATCAACTCCTAACAAGTTGGCAGCCCTAACTGCAGCAGGATAGAAGTTGTAACCTGATACTTGCTGCTTTCCCGATAGATGGACTTACGGTAAAAGAGCAGAATTAAAATACTTTATATTTTTAAATTCATTAAGAACTCGTAAGTTTACAGAAAAATTATTTTCGGTGGAATATTTCGCGGAACACTTAGGCAATGCCAGCGGAACACCAATTGAAAAACACCAGTGTGATAGATCTATAGATAACAAATGCTAATAGAATACAATCCACCGATTAAATTGTAATTTCGTCAATGTAAATGGTAAAATATTAAAAAGACAATTTTATTTTATGGGAGAATGTCGTCTTCAAGCAAATATTTTTTCATAGAGTTAGGATGTACCTATTTTAAGAGAAATGGACCTTAATAAAACACTAAAAGGGGATACTATTTTGCAGAGGCCTCAAACATGTGGCTCGTGGTCAGCATGCGGCCAGACACCGTTTATAAAAATGCTTCCCTTTCATTTATTCTAATGTAAAAAAGGTCGAAAAGAAATCACACAATAATGGAGTAACAGAGAGATGGGAATAAAATGTGATTAATAATTTGGAATCGTATGATACCTTGTTCTTAAGTAAAATATATGCCATATTTATTCGAGTGCTTATAACTGTCGACCAAATGGCGGCCCGTCATCTATTCCGAAGTTATCCTTTCTGTCTCCATGTAATTTCAGTTTTGATACCCCGTGCTACGGCGTCTTGGGCGATTCGTCACGGATTTCACGATTTATTCAAGGCCTAGGCATTTGTATGGCTGAGAGCCAAAATATAAGGACATGAATGATATTCGCTTAAGGGTCTAAAGAATTTATAATTTACATCCTGCAATCCGCCAAGGCGTTTGGCAGGGGGCGGTAAGCACCGACCTACTTCTAAATTATACCTGATGACTCTTCTGATTACTTCGGAATTATGGTGTATCGAGAAGAGCATTATGGAGGAAGAATTTTATGACACCAATGCAATGCAATCGGGACTGGTCTCCTAGATGGAACGCGACGAACTAAATCGAACGGGAGTTTAAGAGACCTAGAGGTTGCGAGAGAACTCTGCGGAGATTATAAGCGATCGAAAAAAGAAGATCGTAGAGGGAAAGAGAGAATACGTAACCCCCGTTCACTCTCAGCTCCATCTCTTCCTTAATCTGCAACCTCCTGTCTCTTATGACATCCGCGCGTATCCTTCGAATACCTCCTACGCCACTTACATTTCCATAATTCTCCGTATCCTACCTCCTATTACCATTTAAACCCTCTTCCCTCGTCTTTGCTCTCTCCACATCTGTCTCAGGACACTCTCCCTCCAAGAGCAACATACCTACATATAAAAAATATTGCATTGCGAGAGAAAAGTATGTACAAACTCGTAATATTTATGTGATCTAAAATTTTTAGCAATGTTGAGCAAAAACGTTAATATGTTATAATATACATCAAACGTGATTAATTAGTTTTCCAAGAAATCTATTTCGATGAAAATTTACTATGCAAACTTATATGATTGGAAAAGCGTTTCATGACATCTTCTATATCTAATTTATAGCGAAGATCGTGTTCTATTGAAATGACGGATATAGAAAAATGCCTGTTTCCGCCACTGCTCCCAACCATGCCAGTATTCTACAAGGAGAAAAAGAGGAACGAAAAGAGTAACGGCTTTCGGTTTCGGTCCCGCTTGTTCCAAACACACACTCACCTGTGTGTGGGGCTCTCTCTTTTTGCTCGCTTCCTGGCTGTGCGACTGGAGAAAAGAAGAAGGGAGAGAGTTAGGGGTGGATAGAGAGAGAACACGCGCCACTTATTCCAGCAATGAACTCTTCCCTCCCTCGCGCCCTCTCTCGCGAGCGACTTCTCCAAAGGTTCAAGTTGGCAAATTTCGAGAGGGAATGGAAGCTGTAGGGAAGAGAGGAAATGGATGAGGGAGAGAGGGCGTGGAAGAAAATACGGAGGATACACAAAAGGAAGAGAGGGGGGGAGAGAGTGGGGGGACAGGAAGGAAAAGTGAGAGAGGTGCTTTGAATTTCGCGTTTGCGTGAAAGAGAGGAGAGAGAGAGAGAGAGGGAGAGAGAGAGCTTGAAGAGCAACGAATGATGTGGCCATAATTTGGCTTATGTAACGCTAGAGGGGGGAGATGTGTTGAAAGAAGAGGAGGGAAAATAAACAGAGAGAAGGGAAGAGGTAAATATGACGAGCAAGAAGCAAGTGAGAGAGAGAAGGGTAAGAATTAGGAAGGAGAAGATCCATCTTTTTTCCCTCGCCATGTCGTTTGTTTGTTGGAACTCGGAGCTAAGGTCACGCTTTATGTATTTTTCTGGAATACGAGGAAGTTTTATTTAGTTGATGTTGTGTGGATTGAAAATTTTCGGGAGTTTACATATTTTTTGTTCCCTAAGCAATTATTTTTCTTGGATTAACAAACTTTGGGGGTGGGTTGGTTACTAATTTCGTTTATTTTGTGTAACTCATCGCTCGCTTTGGGTTCCTTTCTCGTGGCATTGCTGCCGTTAAGTGTCCGAAAAAAACTTCTTCGCGTAAGCTCTATAAAATATTTTCTGTAAACACATAAATTGTTGCTATATTTTCGAATAATCGCCTCGTCAAAGTCTTTTCGTTGATTAAAAATAATATAACAATTTTAAAATAAATCGTGTTTTTATTTATGTCAAAACTTAAATTATAAGTGCACTGTTTAAATGACCATAACTCTTGCATTTGAAATATCAGATGGTTTCATACATTTGCGCAAGTTTTTGCAGTGTCGCGAAAGGGGATTGGCACGCATTTATAAAAAAACTTAGTTATCTATTGATTTGTAAACCTTAACCGTCAGAGAATTGCTGTGACTGCGACTTTAGGGGTATCTACCGGCCGCATGCGTTATCGGGAGGCAATAAGTAATTCTAATGTTTTGGAATGTAGAATTTCAAAATCAGTCTACATCATGGAAGACATGAGTAATTCAGTAATTCTAATGATTCAGAATGTAGATTTTCGAAATTAGTGTACCTCATGGAAGACATCTGTTAAGGAAGGTATATACTAGCAGGGCCCCAACCACGAAACGAAACACGAGCATTAGTTTGGTAAGACCGGAGGTAGAATAGGCATCAGCTGTATTGGATCCATACAAGAAGGCTCTCATAAAGTAGACAGAAAAAGTACAGCACAGGGCAGCTTGATTCCTAAAAATAAATTACGAAAATAAACCGAGCGTTGCTTCGCTAATAGATTATTTGAAATTGTTATCGTTAGAAAAACTCATACTACAGACTAGACAAGCTGTTGGAGTAGCATGTCGGGGGAACTAGCGAACGAGGTTATGGTTATTATCTGGAATCCAACATATTTCGTGAGGCATGATAATGAGGATAAGATTCGCGAGACCTATTATGGACCGAGGCAATACAAAGGATCGATTTTTCAGCCGGACGATTAAAGATTAAATAGGAAAACGATAATTAGAACTGCCACGGATATGTTTGGTGCATTGCACCTCCTGCCATCCACCACTAAGGTGACTTACAGGATATAATACAGATTTAATTTTATGGAAAACTTCCTCCCGGCAAGTGGGAGACCTGAGTTCGATTACCGTTAATGGCGGATTTTTTCTCAATTATTTCGTCATAGGAAAGAAAGGGTCGAGGAAAGTAGAAAAAATAAAAAATATGAGAAGATAAGAAAAAGAAAAGACGAGATCGGAGTGACAGAGGAATGAGAGAGAGAGGAGATGGAAATGATGGCTAGAGATAGCGAGGGATGAATGGGAGAATATTAGGGAGGAGGGTGGTAGATACCAATAGAGACGAAGTAGAGAGTAGTGCGGGAGAAGAGAGGAAGATGAGGAGAAGAGAGAGGTAAAGGGAAAAGGTCGAGGAGAGAGAGAATCTTGAGTACATAATGGAATGGGTGAAGGTTTGAAGAGGACGGGAGAGATATGATTCGGAATCGAATGTTGGATGGGAGGAGAGTGGATAAAGGCGCGTGGAGCCAAGGAGGAGCGTGGAGAGAGTGTTTGCGTTTTGCGCAATCTGTCGCTACTCCTTCACGCATGCTTTCTCACGCTAGGGGACCGGTCGTTCAGGCGACACCGATGGTATATTTGCGCTGCCACCTTACTACGCCCCACTTGCCGCGTAGGTTTCCCTTCAACCCAACTCCTCAATTAAAAAAATAACCCTCCGTATCGCCAAAATGCCTTAAAAACTCTGGAAGGCTTTTTAGCCGCGTTTTTTTATAGTCTGAAGCTTAAAATTTATAAGATGTCACATAACTACTACGTAACGTGAATGTGTCAAATGTCGCGTACGTTAAAAGCAGAATTGCAAGTGCATTTTAACTTTTTTACAAGTGCTTTGGTTGCAGCGGGCAGTCGTTTTACGTTACATAGAAGGAACACAGATATTTTCTTCAACTGTGGACCTATTATAAATATTATCTCGCAATTGTTTGAATTGTTTTTGCTCCCCGTTAAAGCGCGCGAATTTACAGGATGCCTGTATGTACTTGTAAAAATATTTGCCACTGAAGAAGAAAATATGAACGGTCAGATTGATCATTTCCATACGATTTTCTCGTTTTTGGGTATATCCTGGTCATTTTCTAATATGAGCTACATGAAAAGAAAAATATGTTTAACCTCGGTAAATACTATAAAACATTAACCAAGCATCAACAGGGAGTGTGAATTGTTAGGGAAACGTTTTTAGCGAATAAAAAATGAGATAACGATTTGGTTTGATTATTTCCATTATCCATTGTTCGTTTTTTTTTTAAACATGATAACTCATCTTAGTTAGTTATAGCGATTTTAGTGATGCATTATAGCTGTGTTTCTCAGCCGGTGGATCACAAAGGCCGTCTAGGTGCGTCACGAAGTTTCCATCATAATTATTATAAAACCTTTTCTCAACAAAATTACTGCAATATTTGAGGCCCCTAAAATTTTCATTAATGATTAATATAATACTGAAGTGCAGTTGACATAAAAACTCACTTCTTGGAATAGGTAAGGCTTGTTTTTATCATGTTTATACCAAAGTTTTTTGTCAAAATATTTAGTGCGACAAGATGCAAATGGTTAAGTGCATCTGCATTATAAAATCTTACACGAAAAATATATTTTTCTGCTCATATTTATAAACTCTCAGAATATATTAATTAATTTTGATGAGGTTTCGCTACTATATAAACTGAAACAATTGAAATATACAGAAATTTACACACACACACACACACACATACACACACACACACACACACACACACACACATATATATATATATATATATATATATATATATATATATATATATATATATATAGTTATGTATTTAATTCACGGTACAAATTAAAAATTGAACTAGTGAGATATTTTCATCATGTTCGTTTGGTGATGAAATTATACTTATCAATTACATGACTTCGTCGGAACAAGGTAGCTTCTTCTGTTATTCATTATTTGCACGTATTCATGTGTATTTGCATTCAGTCTTGAGAATACAACTTCGACATATGCCCAAGTACTTTCGTTAAATAGATATAAGTTTTGCTTATGTGTATTAAAACTGTAACAAAAATCTGTTTCGACTGTAATTTTGTGATATATGTTGGTATGAAAACAAATCAACTGCTGTTAAAACCATAGCTTGTAAAAGTCAGTTTAGTTCGGTTTCATAGCCAGAAGGGAAAAAAGAACATTTTATTCAAACAGCGCATAAATCAAACAAAATTTCACGGCATTCGACAAAGTTTAGCTTTGACGTAACAAATGATGCACGTCACCTCTAAGCTTTAACCCATCGCGCCATAATACAAATTTCGGCCTTCTCGGACGCTGTGTCCTCGCGATACGGTTGGATGGGTCCATTGAGGTAAACAGGGTGGAGGGGGTTTGGGGAGGTAGAAGGATGTTGGGACGTCCGCTCCAAGTCGTTTGATTAATTACTGAGGTATTGTCAACAAGGGTTGGCTGGTCGCGATAGAGGGGAGAGGTGGAGGAAGGCGATCCCCCCGCATGGAATAAAAATAATGGAAATGGGGTGTTTATGAATACACGAGGAACCGGCGAAGGAAAAAAGGTTTATGTGTATCCATTTACAGTCTTGCGATTCAACCGCCAGTGACGTCAGAGAGAGGGGCATTTCTGCCGCCATTTATCATCATTAGTTCGGCGGCGAGGTTCCTCTGATCGTCTGAAAGCTCTTCAGGAAATGAAACGAAGTATTTGCAGGTCATGATCCGAAGCTGCGCAGATCTCTCGCTTTGAACGTTACATGCGTTACCGGAAAAGACCGTGAAAAGCGAAACCATATAAAAGAGGTTTCATTTTTTCCATAGGAAAACATGAAGATACGTTTGAGCTCCATCTTTAACCAATTTCATTCACTATGTATTCAAAAATGCTTGTTTTATCTTTTCCTAGAACCTCTTGAATCAAACTGAAATATTTTATACTTTGTCAATTCCCGGAGACCGTTTCAAAACCGTGATAAAGAGAAATTGATGCCATTCGAGATATTTCTCTAAATACAAATCAGTGCTAAACAGATAACGCGTAAAGCGAAACCGTTCATATCTAGTTATGGGTTTATTTCACTTCATGGTTTCGTTTTGGTACTAATCTCTTTCTCTATATACTGAATTGATGCGAGATACTATTATTACATAACGATAGCTCATTTGATTTTGGTGGTGGAATTCCATGTAAAAGAGTCTCCTCTGATGCTCGAGCAGGCAGTTCTCGAGTTGCATGTAAACGCCGGAATACACTGGTGATTAAGTCCCGGCAATTATCGCGAGAGGAAATTTCCGTACGTATTTAAACTGGAGACAAATCTTGCGCGACTTACTGCCTGCGAGCAGCTCAACGCTACTTGACCTTGGTGTTGTCACAGTAACTCTCGCGCTTGTGTGTACACTGTGCTCTGTGGCGAGTCCTGTGCGGTATCGGGGGCGCCGGTGGTGTAGTGGTTAGGACGCTGGCTGATACTGCTGCTGCTTGAAAAGATAGCTGGTACGAATCCTGCGCAAGTAGGATTTTTCCAAGGTCGCCCGCCCCCCTGTTTGTGTGGTTTGAGGAGACCGCGCAAATTCAGCTGTTCCGTCCTTCGGAAGGGACGTTAAGCCGTTGGCCCCCCTGGTGTTCTTCGTAAGAGCAGGCAAATGCCGGCACCGGGTTTCCCTACTCCCTTCCCTGGCTATTCATTGCACTACCTCTGAGATACCCACAGTGCGTAGGACGGAGGCGAATCGGCTGGGCATTCAAATTCAATTCAGTGCGGTATCAGTTCGCGAAGGAAGGTTATGTGTGTCGCTGCATTTGTATTTGATAGTATTATTAAAAAGAGAAAAAAGTAAATGCATAGGAGCAAATGTTGGGTCAGAGAATGGATACCCAGAAGATCGAATTTTGGTGCTTACGAGAATTTCTTCATTGGTGGTTTGATAATGTTCTGCAAGAGTCTTTGTTGCGCTTATATTTTTGAAGCTATTTTTGTGCTCTTCGGATTTCACATCCCATAACTTCGCATTTCGCTCATACATTTGAATGAATCCAATGGTTTCTTCCTTTGATCATATTTTTTCTTATCGTTTACGTTTTCTCCTCACCCAACTCTCAGATAGTAGCAAAAAACTCCAACCTAGCTGGAACCGCGCGAGAAGCTGTCGTGACCAAACTGATACCTGTCTACAATGATAATGAATCAGTTGTCGTTGCTTCCGCTGCAAGTTGATAACACTCTCTGAGAGACTGATAGCAGCGCTGTCTACCCTGGCGAGATTGCTATCAGACATTTGCTAGCGCAACTTTAATCGCCAATGTAAACCGGCCTTAAGCAGTTAAAGTACGAAAAATAAAGGAAACGTAATATCTGGTGAAGGTGCCGGGTAAATTCATTGAAAGAACACCGAGAGCCGCCGCTTTCGCTCGAAATTCAACACGTCCCCAGATGCAGACGCACAGAAGATAACTTCGCCGCAAACTCCGATTTTCCTGCCGACGTCGCAGAAAGCTCCTCCAGATTTCAACGGCATCCGATACGAAGACGCAAAGGGAGAGTACGAGCGGGTTGCCTGCTGTAACTTCAGAAGGCAGGAAGACGGATATTTGGAGAGCAAGGGATTCAAGACCGTCATTTTTTAATTGCGGCGAACCCAATCATCTTTACAGTATTTGTCCTTTTCGACGCATGGGAATGCCTGGATTTTTCCCAAATGCTACGTTCACCCGACCTGGTGAGCGACCACCGGCTATTAATGCATATCTGAGAGAAAAACGAGCATCATCCCCATCGCGTCGTAAACCCACTCCAATTCGCCATCTTTCGAGTCCACTACGACGTACGTCATTAGTTCCCAGTCTAGCGGAAAACTAAATTGTGCAACCTCGGGGGGTGGAGTTGCAGTAGTGGGAATTAATGAAATACCTCCGCAAAATCCTAATTCTAAGAACCCAATTATATACCCGTAGTTCTCGTAAAGAAGAAAGATGGCACGCTAAGGTTTTGCGTAGATTACAGAAAGCCCAATCAGGTAACAAAAAGGGATTCTTATCCTCTCCCTCGGGTAGACGACACGATGGATCGTCTCAGCAAGGCAAAGTATTTTACTACTATGGATTTGACTTCTGGATATTGACAGATAGAAGTGGATAAGATGGACAGGGAAAATACCGCATTAGTAAAGCCCGACGCACATTACGAATTCAGAGTAATTCCTTTTGGGTTGTATAACGGGCCGACGACGTTTCAGAGATTGATGGACAATATTTTAAGGGAATTGAAATGGGAAATTTGTTTGGTTTATTTGGACGATATCTCTCTATAGAATTATCTTCTAAAGGGCTAACTAAGTGACGCGTGATCGAAAAATGATAGTTGTGCGCAGCCGCGTAGTTTCAATTCTCTCCACACCACCTCTTTCCCAGGAGAACCGCGGTCTCCCCCCTCCCTTGTACAGGAATGGCCCGGCAACGCGTGGTTAGAAAATGACCGTTGTGCGCAGTAACAATTATACCGTCAGACCTACTCGGACTATAATGCAGATTATGTCATTATTTTCTTCATCTTCACATGCAAAAGAGCCCTTATCAGGCACAACTCTCCCTTGTATTTCACCGCCTTTATGAGGGAGAACACCCTCTTCTACTTCACGAACGAGGTCATTTGTGTATCACATTATTGGATATAGAAATTTTCTTTTTCGTGCGTTATCGTACGGCTTATATGGACTCCAGGAAGAGAATGCGTTAGTACGCAATCAAATAGAAACCCACGATACTGACAACTGAAGTTTCGATATTGGCGATACATCTTACGGTGTCTTAATAAGTTCAGTAAATGACTGTACAAATCACATGAGTAACAATTGAATAGATGGTGGCCATTTGGAATTGACAGTTGCTACAAGCGTTTTCAATATCTTTATTAACTTGCATCACTCAAATGACTCTGGCTCTGAAGGTGGTAGGAAAAAATAAGTAACTTTATTATAGAAGGGAGATGGTGACAATGGTCACTATGATGTCGTTGTAGTAGATAAAAAAGAATGGAATAGAATACAGAATCGATAAAACAACATATGGTACAGGGCCAAAAGGAAGGCTATTTGTGAATGTAATTTAACAAAGCTTGATCACGCTGTCGATAATGATGTTGAAAATCGAGAAATTAGTGTAAATACAAACGAATATAATAATGACTTATCAACACCCAATCATGCTGGCGATGATGACACTGATAAACAAAAAAGTAAAAGGCAACGATCTAGGGGGAATCAAATAAAAAAATGACAGTGAATCCGAGAAGCAGACAAATAAAATGGTTTCTAATACCAAGTACAGGGAGAAAAAGAAAACGAATATTACCGAAGGAATTAAAAATAATACTGAAACTGAAATAAATGAAAGAAAAATAAAGTAACAATGTAAACAACATGTGGCAGATAAACGAAAAACTATGCTAATGGGAGGAATTTTTCCAAAAACAGCGGAAGATGAATAAAAGCTAATAATGCACCTTGAACGTCAGCGACATTATCGTGCAAACCATTAAGATCATTCGATGACATTAAATCGTGAACAACAACGACGTTACCCTAGGAATAATTCAGAATATTGTACTGCTGCTAACCGTGAATGGCGTTACCGAGAACAGCGGGGCGAAGAATTATTACGGCAACGGCGAGAAAGAAATAATTGAGTTCAAATACACCGTGAAAATACTTATTTTGGTGAAAATGCTCCTGATAATATTGAACCGTTATTAATTGGTGTCCCGTCATTTAAATACAATCACAGTGGAGTGTTGTCATTTTAAATGGAATCCGGCAGACCTAAAAAACTGTTGTCACGGAGGAAAAATAAAAATAGATCCGTTCCTGAACATCCAGAACCGCTGAAAAATCAATTTTTGGAAAACAATGAAGAGTCACGGTATTTTTGAAATAACATTCGCTTCTACAATAATTCCTTTGCCATGGCGGCTTCTTGCTCAACTGAAGAGGCCATCATACGCGGAGTTGGCCGTGTAAGAATTCGTGGTGAAGTTAATGCACGCGCTATTACCAGTGTAATTCCATATGACGTTCAACGGCCACAGTCCGCTCTGATTTACATTTATGATAATGAAATGGCTTTCACATTCAGATCGTCAAATAAATGCCAAGATTCTATTGTTAAAGCGATTCAATAGGTGTTGGAAACAAATCCATATGCACATAGATTAAGACATTGTTTCAACGTTATCGAGGAACGGATGATGGTGGCACTAGATTGAAATTCGTCAGATTACAGTCAGATGATCGCCGCAGATATAATCAATCGTCTTCTAACATGGTTGAAGTGGCTGCTATTGTGGTCACTGGTAGAAAAGGTAACATGCCCACAAAAATAGACTTTATGGCATATCTTAAACATCAATTCGTGTCAACAACGATACATAAACTCTCCTTTCATAACGAGCCGATGATGTTTCCACTGTTGTTTCCTAAAGGAACACCGAGTAATTCAACAGACTTCATGAACATAAGTGCTACCAATCAACGTCGCGTAACAGAAGTTCAATATTTCGATCAGATATTCGCCATACGATCAAATAAATTTAATCCATTGTTAATATCCGAATGTATAACTCAGCAGCATGCCATCCACGGTTACGTCGTAGTAGAGTGTAATCGGGAAAGGTTTTCTAGGATTAGCTGATCATGTGCAAAAATAGTATTGCAAACACAGAATCCGTTTGGAAAATGCAATGGTTTTACCGTGATCGTTTGACGGAAGCCCAAGATGCATGCAACAACTTCATCAAGATTCGATGGCAATGGCAAGGGACTTAGGCAGACCGGATCTTTTCATCACGTTTACAGCGAATCCAGAGTGGCCAGAAATTAAAGAGTACTTGAGAACGATGCCACCGGGCACGACTACCTTGAATATATCGTATTTTATAGTGAGGGCATTCAATACGCGATTTACTATATTTGTTGAAGTAATTGCTGCCGGTGGAGTATTTGGACAGGCTCTTGGATATATATACAATGTTGAGTTTCAAGAAATATGGTTACCAAACGCCCGAAAAAACTGTTAACACCGGCGGCAAATGATATATTCATTTCTTCCGAGATTCCTGATAAACGACTGTTCTGGAAACTTACAAAAAAGTAATGAAACACATGTTACATGGACCTCATACAGTATCAACACCTTGTTGAAATGAAGCAACAGGAAAATGTTAGAAAAAATTTCCATTCACGTTTATCGATGAAACCGACATGACTGGAGACGGATGGATTTCCTCGATATCGACGTCGCGATAATCGACACAAATTACATTTGTATAACGCTAGAGTAAACGGGAGTGCTGTTCCCGTAGATAATTTAACGTTACATTTGAGTACCGTCTTGAGGCCAAGAAGCGAAAGTTTGCTTTTATTTTATAGAAATTAGCTTCTTTTCCTCTTTCTTATGACCTCTGAATCTAACTTAAACATATTATGCTTTTTTTACGCTCGGAGATCTTTTTAAATCCATGATAAGGTGAAATCGATGACCGTGCAGTTTGCTGTAGATCTTTAAAGTAAAAAACGTGAGGAATCGAAAGCGTGTAATGCGAGACCGTAAAATTCGAGGGGTGAGTGTACTTTTGAGCTCAGTGCTATTAAAAATTAAATTCAGAAATATTTATTGCGAGACGAGTTACTCAGACAATTTTCATGTTAAATTGACCTGGGAAGAGGCGTAACAGCTTTGCTATAGTAATGTCTGCAAAGAAGTAGAAGACAACTCTTGGCGACGAAATGGAATCGGTCATATAAATTTAAAATCACGTTGATGACAATATCGAGCCACCTTAACTTCGAAATTCTAAGTAAATGTAGTTTTTTTCAAGAAAGGTATTTTGCCATCTTTCCTTTATTTCCCACAGAAGTGAGTGAATACTCTGACGCCTGCGTTCTCCCTAGCTTTGTACGGATCAAAGACATTTGCGGCTCAGAGGTGATGAAACATTCGAAATGATGGAGGACCGGCGAATTAATTTCTTGTCACGTAGTTCGCGTCGATGTGACGCGAAATCCAACGAATTTCTGACGAAGAAAAATTCTAGGAATTGAGTCGACTTTAATTCACTGTTGACGGTTCCGAACCCAATATTGCCCGCTGCAATTCGGAGATCAATGGACATCATTGCTGTCGGTGTTTATTTTTCGGGATATGGACATAGTGAGACTTTTATTGCCATAAAAATTCGCTCAGTTAAACTTTTATTCCTTATGGCTTTATAGTGACTATGGACGTTCCTTTGCTCCCAGAAAATAAATTCCTGATTCGATTCTTATGAATGAATTCTTCGAAAGTACGGAGTTGTTTTTGCCATCATTTTAATTTTCCTATTTATTGAAACGCTACTCAGGATTTATTTGAAATCGAGAATTGGTGATAGATCCATGTCTCCAAAACGCTCCTCACGAAGGGAAGTTTTCTCGGAAATCTTTGCTTCTCTGAATTCTTAAGTGGCTATATCATTGTATTTCTGGTTCACGTAGCAGTTTCGTTTGATCGCGTACTTCCCAAAATTAAAATAAACTTCCGTTGAGTGTGCTAACGCGGTATGGCATTAGCACATCTCCAAAAAATTGACTTTGAATGAATATTACGTTCGGATTGATAGAATTGGTAACTCAGGACCTTATTAAAAAAGTAATTCAGAGAGTACATTTTCTGAAATGCGATTCCATCCAATTTATTCAATTGCTCTTGAGTGTATGTGGCATATGAAATCGCTGGTATGCTTAATAAATAAACCGAGGCAATATTTGGGACACGATGGTCGATTTTTAATTGCACTCCAAAACCTCGCCGTAAATTAGCTCTAATAAAAGAAACGGGTTTGAAAGAAAGCGCAACCCTTTACATTTCACTCTTATACCTATACATCAGCTGAACATTACCTACACATCTATGTCAAACAATGAGTTTGCACGGTTTATTAAAAGGTTTGAAATAAAAATATACGTCCACAATGAACGTACGATGCTGCTTCGTGAACGAAGTATTTTTTCAAATGAGGTTCCTTGCAACTGAGGCGAACAGGTTAAAACCATATGTCCGCATGCATAGTTGGCAACTCATGCACTAAACTCAACATTCAATTACGTGTCCACTATATACTATAACTGATGTGTAGATATTACAATGAAATAAATATGGTTGCGCGACTTTTAAAACACCCTGCATATTCACTTAGTGAACTTGTCGTCATCATACGGGTGACCGGGTTCACGCAAGACAAAAACGGGACATTTCCTATTGACCCAGAATACAAAAAGGGGGCATGGCGCATTTGATGAGGTTTGTTTTCTGATAGATGGCATTTTTCCAGGCAAGAGAAATCTCGCAGATTGAATAAGATACGATATGGGTCGACAGGCGTTTACGCACCATCTCTAACGATGCATATAACATGGACAGTGAAAGGAAATCAGGTAAATCAGACAGATTGATAGACAGAGACGAATAACACACGTCATCTGCGCTAATTCTGTAAAAAAATCTTTTGCTCTTTACGTTCTCTCTATATTGAAATAGGCGTGTAAACAAAGTGGAAATAAATTTCTCTATTAACGAGTACGTGTATAAATAATATTTTATAGCTGTCTTTCAAGAACCTGTAAAATACGGGTCGTCCCGAAAAACATTTTCGAGACAACGGGAAAATATTGATAAAAAACGGCATGTTTTATTTTAGTGAATACGAATGAATGAGAAAAGGAGAGACATAATGGGAGGACGGAAAAATATTCTTCATAGTAACGTTTTTACTTGGAGGAAAAGAACAAAACTAAGTGGTCTGAGTTAAAAATTTAAATATAAATTTATGAAACTGGGTGAATGCCTCTTTTAAAACTACAGCTTCTTTCTTGGTACCACTAATTACATAAAATTATCAATACTACAGTAATGGCAATTCTTTAAATTTAAAGGAATAATATAGTCTACTGACAAGAACTGATTTTATTTTATTGTCGTAAGGTTAAAAGTATAGTTTTAGTCTAGAAAAGAAATAGCGATATAAAAGATTTTGTTTAAAAATTAATACAGCCGCATGCGGCCCTTCGAGAGTTGATATGCGACTCTTTGAAACTTAGACTGCCTTATATTCCGTAATTTTCCGATTACAATACGTAAGGGAGGAACTGTTGAAGTCAAAGATTGCCACAAATGCCACCAAATAAAAGAGTAAATTTTAAAATATTATTATAAGCAACAACAGCTACATAATCTGTTAAATATATTTCATTATCTCAGCAAATGTTACTGCGGCTCTTCGCTGGTGTCCATTGCAGTATTGTGGCTCCTGCACAGGACAAGGTTTGTAACCACTGATCTAAGGAATTACTTCCACGTATGCAATATGCAATCGCAACAAAGCAATATCAACTCATGGAGCAATCAACCTCAGTACTTATTAGCAGTCGTATGAACCCAGAATGGCAGTATATATTTCTAAATTCAAGAAATATAAAGACATTACATATACATATATTAATAATCAACTCTTTAGACCTGCTGGAATTTTTTGCTGACGGTGATATTTTAAGAAATCTTGGAAAACTGTAATTGAAAAAATTTATAATACAGTAAATCGTAGTTTTTGAAAGTATTTGGTTCCTGTTTACCTGAAAATTACTGAACATCTAGTTTAGCTGCCCATAAAAAGTATCTAGCTGGAACTCTATATTTTAGCTAGAATATTGGACTCCCGTTTTTCAATTAAAAACAATTATATAGAAAATAGCTTTTATCGTAGTTCTCCAACTATGAAAAAATATCGTCTGTATTCCCTAAAATAAAACATTTATATAAAATCCCACACGATTCAATTAAGGCAAAAATTAGCAATCGGCGGGTCGCACTAAGGCACAGAAAGTGCCGCCAGTTTGACATGCCTGATCTAGGACAGTGGTGGAAAACCTTTATCTATATGGTGTGCCGCATTGCTAATTGCGAATTCTTTTGCGGGCCGCATTGCAAGTTGTCAATGCTTCGGCGCGCCGGGTTAAACTTTGAATCGGACGTTAACTAGATATTCTAAGGTATCATATCAATGAAAACTAAGTCGAAGTGGTTTTTAGGGCTAATATTTCAATCTCAAGTGATTTATTGTCATAATTTTATTGTATATTATATGAATTTGAGTTAAATTTTACTGATAACGTTTTAATCGTAGCTTCGCGGGCCGCATAAAACGCTCCCAGGGGCCGTCGGTTGCTCATCATTGATCAATAGGAGAGGTGATTTTTAGGGTTTAAAAAAAGTTTATTTCGAGGATGAATATCCGTTTTATAATTTTCTTTATATTCGGGTAAAATCGGGTTTTACATCTACATCTACATATTACCCTGCAAGTCACCTTGACGGTGGATGGCAGGGGGTGCCGCGCACCAAGTTCCTAACTAATTATTATTCACTGTTATCTATTGCGGTCACGTATTGTCCTAGGGAAAAAGGACTCCTTATACCTCTCCGTCCTACTATCTATTTCGCGAATCTTGTCGTCATTATCCCTCCGTCCGATATACGTTGGTTGTCGAATAATATCCTTCATTTCATTTACGAATATCTCCGACCTATATTTATCTAGAAGTTTAAGTCTCGCCTGTAATCTACGATCTTTCAACGATGGCCAACTCAACTCATCAATGAGTAACGTAACGCTCTGTTTTTTATCGTAATTCTTTTTCACGAATCTAGCTGCTCGCCGCTGTATTTTTTCTAAATCCTTTATGAGTCCCCTCTGATATGGATCCCAAACCGCTGCTGCGTATTCCATTTGAGGTCAAACCAACGATAAATAACAGGATTCTCTCACCTTTTCCGTGCTTTTCCTGACTATCCTACGCACAAAAGCCAACTTCTTATTTGCCGCACCTATCACTCGTCTTATGTGGGTGTCCCAAGACAGGTCACGATTCAAGGTTACCCCGAGGTATTTCACGGATTCCGAAACAGGAATGCTCTCACCATCTATCGAGTAGGTAAACACGGACGATGGGCTTCTAGATTTCCAAAAGTTTAGAACGTTACTCTTTCTCTGATTGATTTCTAGCTGCCATTCCTTGCACCAAACAGATAACGCATCCAGATCATCCTGAAGCTGACGATGGTCGATAGGACCACTAATTTCTCTATAGACTACGGTGTCATCCGCAAAAAGCCTGATATTACTTTTTACAACTGAGCTGATGTCGTTTATATAAAGCAAGAAAAGCATAGGTCCGATCACACTACCCTGCGGCACTCCAGAGACTACATCTGCCACACTCGAGGACTTACCATCGATGACTACTTTTTGTTTTCTATTCCAAAGGAAAGCGCGAACCCAGTTAATGACTTTAACATTAACGCCAAGATTTCCCAATTTTAATAACAACTTACGGTGGGGAACCTTGTCAAAAGCTTTTCTAAAATCAAGGAACACTGCATCGACCTGCTTATTATTTTCGCCGCATGATAAAATATCATTCACAAACAGACCGAGTTGGGTGTCACAGGATCTACCTTTTCTGAAGCCATGTTGACAGCTGACTAAGAGCGATCTACTCTCAAGATAACGCATTGTGTTGCTAACAATAATGTGCTCCAAAATCTTACATGATAATGATGTTAGAGAAATCGGCCTATAATTTTCGGGGTTTTCTTTGTCACCTCCCTTATGAATGGGTGTGACGTGTGCTAGTTTCCAATCATCAGGAACCTCACAGAGGGTAAGAGATTTCTCGAAAACTATCCGAAGGAAGGGAGCTATATCTTCTGCTAGTTCTTTTAATACACGCGCGGGATTTCCTTCTGGTCCAGGATTTTTGTTGGGCTTTATCGCACTCAGTTGCTTCGCTATTCCTGCCTCAGAGATTTTAATATTATCCATCCGAGTACATCCATCGGGAATAAGATTATCTTTAAGTATATTTCCACCTGCCGTGAACGCCTTCGCGAAGTAAACGTTTAGTAGATTAGCTTTATCCTCCCCATCGTGAAGGATGTCTCCGGAATCACATCGCAGGGAGGGTATTGAAGGACCCACTCCCTTGACTTCTCTTACATAGGACCAGAACGCTTTTGGATCCTCCTTCAATTTTGTATTTAATACCTCATTCCGGAAGGTGTTAAATGCGTTACGCATGGTTTTTCTCGCTAGTACGCGGGCACTGTTATACTCATGGACTATAGCTGTGCGATACTCATCGGAAGCGGTGGTAGGTATGTTTTTCAATTTTGCGTGGCTACGCCTCTGTCGTCTTAAGGCAATCCTGACTTCCTTATTAAACCAACGAGGTTCTTTCTTATCAGATTTTAACTTACTGGGGATAAATCTATTGATACCTCTTCCTAGTATATTCTTAAATAATAACCATGATGGCTCCATACCTAATCGTTCTGTCTTTTCACGATAACTGACAAAGGTACTTTTGAGATGTAAGCTGAAACTTTTAAAGTCGGCCTTGGCGAAAGCGTATACATTCCGAAGAGGCTTAGGATGTCTTTTGAGCTTTAATTCGCACTCCGCATACACAGCTCGATGGTCGCTAAGTCCCTCCTCTGTGGATACCTTAGTTATCCTATGCGGGATGTTAGAAGCAAGCAAGTCGAGAACATTGCCCGAACGCGTGGCTTTTTGTACCATCTGGATTAAGGAATATTCATGAAACGTGTCAATTAAGGCTTCACACGATTCGCGTTCTTTACCTCCCGTAACGAAACATAGGTTTTCCCAATCGATTGACGGTAAGTTAAAATCGCTTCCAATTATCACGTAACCGTCGTTCATAATAGATCTAAGCTCGGCTAATTGCCTCTCTAAACTTAAAATATAATCAACTTTGGCATTAGGTGGTCTGTAAAATGAGCATAAATATCTTTTTCGAATTATCCTTACCTAGGCGGCACCACACGCTCTCGGTCGTTTCATCGATAATAGGGATCTGACAACTATCGTACTTTTCACTTATTGCCAAAAATACTCCGCCACCTATTCTATTGGCGCGGTCTTTTCTGTATACTCTATAGCTTTTCGGAAAAATTTCTTGGCTAGCGATATCTTCAGTGAGCCAACTTTCCGTACCTATAACTACATCCGCATGCAACGTGCGAATTACGTGTTCGAGTTCGGCAGACTTCCTACAAATGCTGCGGCAGTTTAAGACTATAATATTTAATTTCTCGTTATCGCCCGAAGCATTAACTGCTCTATTACGGCTTTCGCAGGTGGACTCTCTCACTTTGCGACCAGAAACTGTATTACACTCGATGCCCCTATGAAATCTCCTAATACGCCTACACCCTACCCTACTCTCTAATCTAAAAAAGACCTACCATGGTTTTAATATGTTATGGATATTTCGAGTTTTTTTAAAGTTCAATCTGGGGTAATTATCGGGTTATATATATATATATATATATATATATATATATAAAACCCGATAATTACCCCGTGGTAATGGACCGCTCGCATTACAACGACGAAACCCTCCGCCAACTACCTGACCAAACCTCTTACCTTCGTCTTTCCCCCAACCCAACCTACCGCCCCTCCGATATATCTGCGGTCTGTGGGAAAACAAGAAGGTCCCCCTGATTCCACCATTTTCCTGATGAGCCCCGATACACCCCGGACCCCAACCTTCTCCCAAAAATCCACAAACCCAACGTCCCCTGCTGTCCCATTGTTGCCAGCTTCAACTCTCCTAAGGAACGAATCTCTCTGCCTTTGTTGACTCCCACCTACAGCCTCTCGTCCGTCAACTCCAATCTTTTATTAACGACACTAACCACTTTCTACGCCTCAAATCACTCCCTTTCCCTCGCCCATCTAACACAATCATTTCCACTATAGACGTCTGTTTCCTCTACACCAACATTCCTCACAACCCCCCCTGACAAAATCACTGGACACAAGGCCATCTGACGCAAGACCCTTTTCCCATTTCCTAACGGAGCTGGCTGAAATGATGCCACAAAAAACAACTTCTCTTTCGGAGGGCGCCACTACCTACAAATAAAAGGTACCGCGATGGGCACTCGCATGGCACCCTCCTATTCCAATGCCTTCTTATGTGAACGGAAGGAATACTTCCTTGACTTATACCCCAGACCACTTCCATGGCAGAGGTATATTGACGACATGGACCTGACTTTCTACAATCCTTCCTACAACGCCTTTCTTCCCACCCCGCGCTTTCATTCATCCACTATTCCTCTGTCTCCTACATAGCCTTCCTGGATGTCGATCTCTCCATCCGGGAAAACAGAATCCACACCAGCGTGCACCTCAAGCCATCCAATCTCCACTTCGACAGATGTCATCCCCTCCACACCAAAACCTTAATTTCCTACGCCCTAGAACGCCGAGGGTGGAGAATCTGCTCGGACTGGGACTCGTTGTCCGAGTACTGCTCCACCCTCGAACATGCATTTCTTCAGCGCGAATACCCGCCGGATCTGATCCGGGACCAAATTCGGCGGGCAGTCGCACCCACCACCCCTAACACCCACCCCAATACCCACGCTATCACCGATCCCACCCACAACTCACCCAAACCACCCTTTTTCCCCGGCATCCACGATATTTTAAGGAATATCCTAAAGGCCGCCAACTCTATCCTCACATCCTCCTCCCACCAAGTTCCATTTCCTACACTACCGATCCTCTCCTTCCACCGACCCCCAATCTGACAAACATTTTATGGAAAAAAGAACCCCCATAACACACTCCCATGCACTCTACCGGATCTCACCTCTGCCTTAGACCCCAATGACTCACATGCCCAATAAACGCCCTTGCAATTCCTCCAGCCCCACCACAAACATCACCAACCCCATAACTTCTACCAACTGCACCACCCGTTATATCATTTACCTCCTGAGATGCACCCAATGTCCCGCTTTTTTATGCTGACCTCCCCAGCAATCCCCTCACCATCCGCATGAACGGCCACTGCAACAGCGTCATTCATAAACGACCGCTACCTGTGACCGTTCATGCGAACAATAGAAACCTGAAAATAATCATTGCTTGACGGTGAGAGCCATTCGCGCTCTCCCGGATAATGCTTTGGCTCCCCAACACCGTCAGTGTTTTTTTGTTTTTTTTTTGTTTTACGTGTGTCACTTTGACACCCTCAGCAGCTCGACAACATGAATTTATCTTGTTGGAAAGTGCTCACTGTGCTTCTTCATCCAAACATCTTGTTGCCATCCATTTATCCCCCTTACCTTTCCTCTTCCATAAGCATATATATATATGTATGTATACGCATAATTGTTTTCAGTTATTGGCACCAATTTATTGTAAACGTCATTATATACTATTGCGATTAGATTTTATTCTTATTGGAAGTTTTGTGACTAGAAATCTCAAGTTACAGTTTTCAAACAGAAACCTCAAATGTTTAATGATAACAAGTCCGATTTAGTAAACTAATTTGGGGGGTTTCTCCAACATGACTTCATTTAAAATCAAAATATGAGATATCTTGGTTTTAGCAAAGTATAAAAATAATATTTTCACATAATAAGCAAATTTACCATTGAAATTCCTATGGTTGATTAAACTTTACTAAATTAATGCTTTATAAAATCTTCGTTAAGTAAGTATTAAATTTTATCGTGAACGTGAGATCTTGTAACTATCATTAATCATAGTCTACGTAATTAATGGAGAATATGCGACTACAAGTTCTACATTGCACATGTCAGTGCCCGGAATGTTTGAGAAATTTACTTAAGCAATCAATGTTTCTCCCAATGAACGCGCTCTGAATTATGTTGAGCTTATTATTAGGCCTCTGACTGCCTTATGACATACAGACTCTTAATATAAAAATATTGATAGTTTACAAAATACTCTGTATGTTTGCTATCTATTTTTGCGTCAGGTTTGAATCTCAAATCATCCGATCTTGCGAAATAATGAGACGAGTTTCCGGATTTTTGTTGCCACATGGAAAAATACTGGCTCCTCTTTCTAAAAATACTTTTGTTCCATTGATTTTTCATTGTTTCATAGCTATACAAAATGACACGGACTATCCCTACATCACATATTTCTCGCATTATCTGGACTCCAATGCATATTGATGTCAAATTTAATCGTTCTAATTCAATCTTTTCAAAGCAAAGATATAGATATGCGTGCGGGAAATTTACCTCGCAACAAATTAAATTAGTGAATTACTTAATAATATGATGAAATTTATGAGATTAGTCTTTAAAAATGTTTTCATCGGATGTTTATTAGCAAGTTTTCGTATGAAATAGTTCGAGGAGACCGTGTCTTTTTGGGATTGCGTTTTCAAAATATTCAGTGCCAAATTTAAAACGAAAATCGAAACAACATCGTGCAAATTTTACTACAAACTAAAATTTTAGCAAAGTCGTCTTAAATTAACTCATAAATCCTGCAAATACTTATTTAATAGCTATTTTTTTATTATAAACGCCAGATACTATTCGGTAGGTGTAGTATTTATTCGAAGAAGGAATTCTTAGACTATAATTATTCCTCTGCTTCCACAATTCGATTACTCTGCTTTATCGTATCTCCGTAAATTAGTGGCAAGCAGAGCGAAAAATGATTTAATACAGTATATTTTTATATGTGAAATAATTAGGCATATTGAAAATGCGAGGCTTCGCGGCAATTTAGCGTTTATTCCACAAAATCACCGCCGTTGTTAGGCTTCCTTTGCTGGCAAAAATCCAAAGAAGGGATAAAGATCTGAAGAACTTCTTATGGCCAAGAAAATGGTTAGAAAAAGAAAGAAAAGATTGGCGAAGAAACCGCAAAGGCAACAGGTGACACTAGATGTGGGTAGATTGAGCATTTACTTTTGCGAGAGTCGCAGATCGGCGGTTAAATTTGTAGAAGTGAAAGGGGAACGGTGGACCTCAAAATTCAGGCGTAAGAGAAGATAGATGGAAATGATAGAATTTATGGATGGTAATGCAAGTAAGATTACAAAGCGCAAAGAGTCTCCAAATTGTTTTTAGAGTCACGTAAAAAATGTAGTTTGTAAGTATCGTATTTTAGTATCTTATAGCACAGGATGTAAGGAAAAAATTTGTCATGGCAAGGAAATTTTTCAGTTGCCTTAGACATTAAAATAATCAAATTTTATAAGTAAAAAAATCAGCCAACTGGATAATTGATATGTGTTGTTAAGTGTTAAAGTAATATGCCTTTATTTTTCTGCAGGGAAGATAAAATATCGATATGGCCGATCGCTTTAATTATCGCGAAAATGATAATTTTAATTATTACGTGACAAAACTAAAATCTTTACAGAATCAAATTCGGGAACATATTCACCAGTTTTCATTTTTAATTTTTCGGTGCGTTATTTACAGAAAATCTTGCAATTATTTATTATTTCGAAATGACATTCGTAATAGGTCGAAAAATCTTAAGGACGGACGAAAATTTCCTTAGATAGTTTTAACGTGCACAAGTCATTGAGCGCGAGTTTCTTAAAATCGTGGAATGCTTTAAAACGTGCCTTAGGATCCTAAGTTAAAATAAATTTCATAAGTTACGGTGCATCATAACACATTAACTTCAAAAACCAGACTTAAGTCTGAAAATCGAAATTAATTTATGTTTTACTAGCGTATTTTCATTTTACACATTCTGTAAAGAAATTCCTTCTCTCTCTCTCCTCTCTTCTTGTTGAGAATGCAAATGAAAAAAGAGAAATACTTATATTTCGTAACTAAAATACTATTATTTGACGTAATAAGCACTGAAACGAACAGAAACCATGACTATTAAATAAGATCCAACGCTGCGTAATTTAGATAAACACCAAAATTTAGCGTAGACGAAAAATTTAATCTGGCATTGAATTTGCATATACCTACAATAGACCCTCTATTATCCGTAGTAATTAAGATTTGGGTAGTGATGGATAAATGAGTTTAACAGTTTACCCGAATTTTCCAATGCAATTTTTTTTATAACATCTGTTAAATCATGTACAAATTTATTTGCGTAAAAACAGGTCTAAATGCGCATCAATCCGAAAGAAGGCGATTATTACTTTATATAAGAAATTATTACTTAATTAATTACTGAGATTCTGTAAACACACAATAAACTTCCAATATACAAGGAGCTTACAACTGAGCTAGAAAATTCATAAACATAAGGCAGTCCTGAATAAGTAATATCAGGGTTGGATTTCCTCGCAAATGTTTCTAACCATAATTCAACCTAGCCTTTGTCAATGCAAAAAGCTTCACCAGTAAATAGTAAGTTTATTACCACCAATGCCTTAATACCTTTTATTATTATTGCTTATTAATTTATTAAAGAGCTAATATAATTAATTAAATCGATGACTAATTTATGTAGTAATAGTAGTAGTAATAAAAAACTGTCAATTATAAAAGAAACTGTAATTAGGGTACAATACATGAACAAAACATTTTCGTATGTTTTTGCCCTTGACTATTTTGTCTGAAAAAATTGTCGCTCTTAAGTGTAAGCATAAAAAGATGATACAGAGAGATAAAAATGTTACAAAAGCATTCTCTCGCCCATAGAATAATTAAACATCGCTAAGATTGTAAGATGTTTTATTAGAAACCCACTCAAATAAAGGAGAAATCCACTTCCGGTAAAAACTACTGGGGAAATCAGTTTACATATTTGAGAATGATCATTATCAACTTTTTCTCTTTTTTGAAACATTTCCTTTGATTTATCTGATATATCAGTGAATGTTTAATACATCAATAAAGTCCGTCTCTTCTTCATTTTCAATGTAATTGGAAAAATTCAAACTCTCTTCAAAATGCTAAAAATGGCATGGCCAATTTGCTCACGGATAATTAAGGTTTTACTGTATTTCAGTATCGTGTCGAGTGCAATAAAATTATAATCTGTAAAGGCACTTCAGTTATTATTTGCAAAAAATATTTTATAATTAAGTTATGCTGATAGTTCCTAAGTTTTAATTAATACATTGGTCGCCCCGTGATTGTTTAATCAAGATCCGTTTTACTGTTGTTTTCGTATATGGAGATTGTATTAAAAATCGGAAATTCCTTCGCAATAACCTCTTTCTGAGACATGCATTTATCGGCAGATTGAATATCGCTTCCTGTGGTTAAACTAGGAGAAATTCCTAGCATACTTTAGGCACGTTTTAGGCGCATCGAAACTCATTAGAAATTCCGTATGGATTGTTGAGACCGGAAGGCTACTACAAGAAACATAAAACATTCAATAGCGACCTAACGTTACAGTTGCTATTCATATAGGAGAAACATTATAACTATGAATTATTAAACTTTATTTAGAAAAATTGTTTTATGTGTTAGGTTATGCATCATGAGTTTTGCAATGCGTATCTGTCTACTAACAAATGAATTTTGCATATAGGTAACCTTATGATTTCAATTATTGGTTAATTTTATATTGAATTCACGAAAAGTATTATTTGTTCACAATTTTCAATCCCGCAGTATTTACAGTTATCAATAATATTAATATCTACACTATCCAACTCCCACGGGAAACATTCGCTTGACTCAAGAGATTTGTGTAACGCTAAAAAAAATTGTCTCAAGATTTATTTTTAATTCAATAAAAGCAAGAAATTGATGAAATGAAACGTTCCGAAGATCCTATGCAGACAATCATAAGCTGAAAAGTTGGAAATAATTTTGAAATGAGAAAAAAGTCTGTTTTGACAGGGAATCGATCCAGGCTCTTCCACTTGTCGGGCGGTTATTCTACCACGGAACTATCGTTGCAGATCAATCTCTCGATTCTGAACGCGGATGTTTTCTTAATATCCGCATTCAGAAACGAGAAATTTGATCTTCTACTATAGTTCAGTGGTAGAATATCCGGTAGGCAAGGGGAAGAGCCGGGTTCGATTCCCAGTCATAGCAGACTTATTTTTCGTTTCAAAATTATTCTCAATAAAAGCAGATAAATAGATAGATAAGCGTTTTAATTCGGGCGAAATTTGGTCCACAGGGTCCAGTACTACATTTAACCCTTCGTCAATATTATGAATATTAAAAAAGTATTACAATAAGCAGTATATCGAAATATACAAAATATAGAAAGATCTAAGTGAAGAGAGATTTATGTTTGTGGGGAAAACCTAGGTAAGAACAATGTTGCTCTTTCTACTAAAACCCACAAGGAGTGGTAAAAGGTAAAAATCTCCAAATGGCGTACTAAACTAGGAAATTTGGAGATTTTTCCCTTTTACCATTTCAATTGTACCGTGAAGCTCATTTCCATCCACAAGGAGTATTGAAAAATGCATCGGCCTCTATCATTCCTTATAATCACAATTAATCTTAATTGAAATTTTCAGATGCATACATAAAATAAATAAATGTCAGTTCCTTTTTGTTGTTTTTCGTTTATTGTCAGATCATACATTTTGCGCAAGTTTATATATTGTTTGAAATTTTTTAAAGCAGCTTATCTACATATATGAAATTTTTGTTTCATTAAACTCATAATTACTGCATCTTCTTCTGAAAAACTTAGCAAAAGTTAAATTGACAATGAAATCTTAAGATCACCCGGACATAGTATAAGTCTTAGGATGTTGATTTAAAAAATATAATTATAATACAATATAATTATTACTAGAACGTATCCTGGGTATTATAGCGATTTACTTTTGGATGTATGAAAATGAAGATGGAGTATAGCAATTTTTATATTAAAAATAGCTTTACAACAGAATAATGAAATACAACCTATTATGCTAGATGTAAACCACGATATTTATTATCAAAATATTTCTTCTCGATATGAGAAGGCTGGGAAAGCCAGATGCAAAGTATCCTTCATCAGCGGAAATTCTAAAAAAATATAGATTTTTCTGGTATATTTTAGCAGTCGGATCAGGCAACAGATATGCCGGCATCGTTCCGAAGCGCGGTAGTAAACGTCAAGGAATCTTTTACTTAAACAGAGAAACCAAAAAAAGTTTGCCCCAAGTTAAAAAAATAACACGGGAATCGATAGGATTGCGGATATCATGAATCAAGAGCGGCAATCGGTTTCTCCTCTCCATTTTATATCTATATTTTTTTATAAGAGAAGGGCAACGGAGTAGGAAATTTCTGGAACGTCTCCAACTAACATTTCCCTTCCCTCTTTTAACCCTCGCGAAAGGAGAAGCCCTTTAGCGGTAGCGTTCCGACGGATTCCCGAAGAAGAAGAATAAAACGACAAGCCGGTTCATCCACCCGCTTTCCCTGCTCCACGAGAAATTGTAGAGTATCGCTTCCTGGTGCTTTATGCAAAAAAAACAGAGAAACAAAAGAAAGAGAAGGATGAAAAAGAGCGCGGACGGATGCGTTCTTCCGTTCAAAAAGTTCTTACCTTTTTCTTCCCTCTGGAGAGATGAACGGTTTCCCCTCTGAGACAAGCGGCGGTAAATCTCTCAAGAAAAGACGATTCGAAATGGATTTAAAGGAACGTGCGCTTTGACGACCTACTTCTTCTATCGAATATCCCTCGAAACAACGCTGTTTTAGGAGTGAGAGAGAGAGAGAGAGGAAGATGTGAGCTATGAGTTTAGGAGGGTAATTATTCCAGGAAACTGAAAGGAATGCCAAGCTCCAAAACTTGAATAATGGACGTCGATGGAAGAGGACGCATGCAATAACTCGGGGATATGTGAATAAGCAGCAAATGATGGAATAGTGTAGTTACGGAGTAAGACGATCGAATCTGTCGAGTTATAAACAATTTATCGAATCCTTCGTCTAAGATGGCACAAATGCTGCCTTTCCGCTAAAGTATGATTAAGTATCTTCATATTTCAATGAAATATCCACAATTTGGCTCGATTGTGTTTCAAGTTTGCATGTTCATCAAATAAATCCTAAAATGCTCGCTCCCAAACACGTATGGAAATCATTTTGATTTTCCATCACCAGGTGGGTTGAGTGATGTGACAGGCAGAACCAATAAGTCATAACTCGCAGTTATTCATAATATCATCGTTGCTTTTCTATCTTAAGGAATAATTTTCAATCAAGAGAGGCTGATTTTTCCTTATCTTCGAATTTCAAGAGATAGTTTTCGAGATTTCCAGTTTTCTCTTATATACGCATATCTTGGTAAAGGGGTGGATAGCGCGTATGTGCACAAATGATAAGGTCGTGGGTTCGAATCCTACTTTTGCTAAGGTTGCCTGTGATCGTATTTGTTACGGTTTAAAACACTTGTTGTAAAACGCCATGGGTGTTCGGTTTAATATCCATAATAAATAAATAGAAACAAATATCAACTACCATCTTGCTAAAAATGCTAAAATAATTTTGTTTTTGTTTCCTTCCGATTCAGAATAATTCACAAATATTTACCGTAAGTTTTGTACATACATACCTAGCATATATGTTGTTCTTGTAGCGCACCGGCAGTTTTCTAAAAGCTTAGCCTAGCGTCGTTTACAAGTTTTGCGTCAAACATTTCCTAAGGACACTTCACATCAAAATTTGATTCCTGTCATTATACGGAGACACGTGATGCGTTGACATGGCGACGGAAATTATTTTAATCACCCGCCAGAAAAAACAAGGCGAAACGCTTTCCTCTACGCACGCAAGCACCTTTCATCTTCTCCATCCAATTTGATTCAATCTCCTCGTCGCGACGTCAATATCTGTCGCTCGGTAAAATCGGCGCCCCCTCAAAGTCTACCAATCCATCAGCCTCCATTTCTGAGCCCCTTTCTCACTCACTCTCTCAATCTAGCACTTCAACGCTCGACTTTTATGAACTCGCATTTGCTCGTCATATCAAAGTTGCTTTTTCCCTACTCCCCAATGCTGCTTTTCCGCCCACACGGCACTCATTTCGTAAATCGGCGATGGTGCTGACACCTACCCGAAGGTAATCCCCGCCGTTCACCCTCACGTCAGACCACGCCGATCTATAGTATGTGTGAAGGCGTACATGTGCGTGTGTGTGTATGCGCAAAAAAAAAAATATATATATATATCATTATATATAGACGTTTCTTACGGAGGAGGATATAACATTAAACATATAAAAGGATACTAATGTTTAGGCACTTCCAGATGAGCTGGAGATTGGAAATTTTTTTCATAGGTAGTATTTTGTGCAAAACCGACTAGAAAAAACAAAAATCTTAATAGAGTGCAACAATGCGGCCGCTAAAAATTTTCAATTGTTTAAACAAAATTTCTAGGTTTATGTATTTTTGAACGTGCAACGGAGCTGAAATTTTTTTAATAAGTAGAATTCGTAAAAAAAAACAAAATAGGGATTATACAAATTTTGATATTTTAATTTGTTTGGCAGTTAAAAATTCTTAAAATTTAAACAAATGGGTAATGTTTAGATACTACGGAGCGAGTTAGGGGGCTGAAATTCTTAAATTATTTGGAGTTTAGTCAATTTAAAGGAATAAACATTGCAGTGTAGTAATGAAATTCTTATTGCGGCCGTAAAGAACTATTGAAATTTAAACAATTAAATAATTTCACTTCTAAATGTGCTATAAATTTAAAACTTGTCAAAAATGTGTAGCATTATTAACTCAATGTGAAAAAAATATAATATTTCAAAAATGTAAAAATTAGCGATTGTTTTACTCAATTATTATTCCATAAAGAAAAAAGGAAAATCGGTCCCGGGGAGAAATCCTTTGAATTAAAGAAATATTTACCATGATGAAATATCTCTCTGAAAAATTAATGCTTTTTCAAGGACAGATGTCAAATGCTTGCAGTATGCAAGCACCTTCTACTAGTATATATATATATATATATATAGTGTATATATATATAATATATATATATATATATATATATAATATATATATTATATATATATATATATATATATATATATATATATATATATATATGGATGTCAACAAGGTGTTGGGATGAGGAAACCCAGTGAACACTCACCAATCAGACGACTTCAGGTTGGCGAGGCCTCGGGGATGTCGAAGCGACACACGTAAAAGAACACTAAAACACAGAAACATCACAGCTGATGAAGGAATAATTCCGAAAGCTTCTACGTTTGTGATGTTTCTGTGTTTTAGTGTTCTTTTACGTGTGTCGCTTCGACATCCTCGGGGCCTCGCCAACCTGAAGTCGTCTGATTGGTGAGTGTTCACTGGGTTTCCTCATCCCAACACCTTGTTGACATCCATATATCCATTTTACCTTTCCTTTTCCGTAAGCTGTTATATATATATATATATATATATATATATATATATATATACGCTCACGACAACACACGTTCACTCTCGCGCATCAACGAAGCTTGTTTTATTTCTTCTGCTTAATATTTTTGTCGAGAGCTGAAGGCTGGATAATAAATGATAAATATATTATTTGAATCAATGCTGTTATGAACATGACCTTCTAGCCTTCATCAAAATTCAATAGGTATATAGGTATGGGTTAATGGAAAACGTGACTGTTTTCGTCTATTTGGAGATGGAGATAGAAATGGCGTACCGTCCGGATCGTTTCCGACGGGTTATCCGTAGTTGGAATTTAGGTTTTCATTTTGCTTTTTTTTACTATGAGTTATGTGCAATACTTATTATCGGATGAAGGGATTGCCGTGTTTTAATACTTTGCACCTGGATGTTTAAGCATTGCCTTCTGTGCCGAAAAGAGTACGGAATATTTACGGAGGGCGAACAGTTATTTTTTAATCCACTAACTTTTTTCCATAAAGATGCCACTCGATGACTTCTTTCTGGGTGCATTTTACATCATCGGAGTGTTTAATTGAATAGAGTTCATTATTCTGAATACTAGAGTAAATGAGGTGATGACCTTCAAAATTATCGTGCAAGTAATTTCAATAGTTTTAGTAAAATGTTCACATATTTCTATCGTTCATTCCGCTTTAATGCATACTAATATGGCACTGGGTAATTATAATTACGTGATAATAGAGAAAACAAGTGTATTTGTTCAATATTTGTATATGGAAACGTGAAATAAAAAGACGGTGGACAGTAAGAGGAAGGCAGACCCATGCAACGAAAAGAAAAAAATTCGGGATTAACGGAATGAACGTAAGCAAACACCCGATTAATAAAAATATAAAAATTCCCGAACCTATAGCGAATTCAGAGCTATTGAAACACTTGAGGAAAGTTTTTCGTTCTTTAATTTCATGACTTTTTGCACTAATAGATAATATTTGTCAGAAAGGTTCTCCGAGTTCATGGCTGCAAATAGAAAGATGAACAAACTTAGATGAAGTATTATCTCCTGCGAATTTTTCTCGAATTAGGAAACCGCTGTACAATGCCATTTTAATCTGTTCTATCATAAATATCGTTCTTTGAGCTACATACATTTTTGCTTCATCGAATGAACAAAAAATACGCCAAAATCTAGATGAGAAAATAAATGTAGTTAAGGTTCAATTTTTCTATTTTGAATTGTATGCGTGCTTCAAAACGTCGGCATCTCTGAGAAAGGAATTACATATATTGAAGAGCTGCACAATGAAAATGAAGAATTGGATTATGATATTTCAAAATTTTATTAAATTCTCAGTACCTTATTTCAATTGGCTGAATCTTGCAAGCTTTTTCTTGGAGTTCTCGTAAAAATATTATTATTATTTTTCCAATTGTAGTTTAATTCGCTGATATTCCGCTTCCATTATCTTATGAGATTTAGTTAGTGTGTAGCGAATAAGGTAAGCTCGTGTATTGATCACAAGATAATTATAAAATAATAAAAATATATTAATTTTCATTTATCCTATACATAAAGGTACACAAGCGTTGATATTTTCCTATCAATAGTAAGCCTCAAATTACGAAACGTTAAAACTCCCTGAAACTCAAATTCCAGCAATAAATACCGCGGCGTATATTAATCACAACATTTTAATCCATGGAAAACTTCTGAAATCAGGAGGGGGAGCAAAACAAACTTAGCGTGAGAGATTTTTTTAATTTGTCACAGAAAAAGCTTTTATTTTCCTTTGCCGTGAGTAAGAGGAGGCATTTCTACAAGATTGATCCGCGCCACTTGACTTGGCATCATCAGGACCTCCGAAATCCATTCCTATCTCTTATTCCCACGTACTCTTATTGATTCTCGAGATTATACTCCCCTCCCCCCGTCTCTTTCATTTCGTCACTCGCATCAAAACGGGTCCACACAACATCCCGCTCCCTAAAAATCCCTTTTCACCGGGACCCGCATTTTGCCCTTTGATCTCTAATACGACTTATCGACACAAAAGCGCGCGACCCTTCCATCCCCCTGCGTTTCTTTTCCCGAAATGCCCCAGCTTGCCCTAACTGCCACGGCGACGACAGCGCCTTAAAACCCCTAAAATTTTCCTGTTAAATTTTGCTGCTTCCCCCGTTCAAATGAGACAAGATGGCTTTGGCCACTCGTCAAATTAAATACTGTGCATTAAGGAGAACGGATGTTGTGTTTTACTCCAAACTTGATTGAAAAAAATGTCGATGTAATAAAGATGAAAATGTCACTTATTGTTAGACCGCAATGATCGCGCTTGCATAGTTTCGAATACGTAATAAGAGCAACGAACGTTGTGACTCGTGTTGTAGTTTCATGCAGGATGAAAATTAGCGCCGCATGCCTATTTATGATAGGTGTCCTTTTTGAAACTATAATTTAAAATAGCAATGTATTTTTGATAAATATTCTCAAAAATTACAAATAATTACGAAAAATTAAGATCTTAATCCCAGAAATAATTTATGTATTTAAAATCAGACAACGTTGGTGCACGCTATACGTCAATGATTTTATTTGATAGGTAATCGAGATATCTTTAAGGCTAAAATCAATTTTACAGAGTTTCTCCATGGTATATTATAAAAAAGAACATTGTACCCGAAATGCCCATCTTGTTTTCCAAATATTTTAAATAACTCTTGAAGATAATTATTGCGACAATTAAACAAAGGGAATGAATATTTGAGTGAGCCATAGGTACATTATGTAGAAACGATTTATCGAGGCACTGGCAAGGAAACTGTGCCTCAACGATACATTTCTATTTATAGTAGGCAGTTCGTTTTCCATTCTCGCCATCTCTGGAGCCGGTATTCCACAAATTACCTAGGATTTATCTTAAGGAATTTCCCCAGCGAGGCCGAACAACTCAATCCAACGAGGAGTCTGAAAGGTCGGATGTTAAAACGATGACGTCTACATCCAGAAACTCTTAGATCCTTTCTCACGAAAGGGATGTCTGTTTAAGTTCCTGTCAATTATCAAGAGAGAGAGAGAGAAGACGTTTCTCTATCATATTGTTTCTTGTCTTTACGTCCCTCAACGTGGTTTTTGAATAAATCCTTTATTACCTCTTTCCTTTTCGTACCTCCTAGACAGTTTTAATTTCCTCCTTGGATTACCTGAAAAATCGTAATCTTGTCTTTCAACCTTTCATCTATTCGGTGGAATGGTTTTCATAGCACCTATTTTGCAGAATGTAAAAATGTTTCTATGGTTTCATCGATTTTGTTCTAATAAAATTTGATGTGGCCATTATATGATTTTCCCCATACTTTTAGTATTCTTATGTAAAGTACGATTGCATTAAATATTTCCTATATACTGTATTGAAAACAAACATTGATGAGTTTTTAAGACAATATATCTGCGCTACTTCTTATGGCTATGCATGAAATAGTAAAATACCTAAATTTGCCACAATTCATCCATAGGCGGGTGAAATCAGTTAAGAAAAGAACAGAGAATGATGAAACAAAAACAAAGGAGAAAATAAACACGCAATCAATAAAAAACGGCACATAAATACGGAAGAAGAATTTGTTTCAACGAATCAGTGTCCTTAAAATGCTGAATTAAAAGCCGGTAAACAAAATTGCTTCCTGTTGTAAAAGGTGGAAAATTGTTACAGCGCAATCTGTTGAAAAGATCATTTTTAGCCTAATTTCTAGAAAGGAAATAGACTTATAGTTTCGTTGTTGTGCTGTCTGTTATCCCCTTATTAAATTTTGCACCAATAGACCGATTTTCACGACACTCTGTGGAAATCTACTCCTGAAGCCGAGATTCCTAGTATAGTTTTTGTTGTGAATATTGAAATTCCCGAGTTCGATTCCAGGAACTATCCTTCTGATTTAATTTGCATGGAAAATCTGAAAACCATCGTGCAGGGTAATTTTCTCTTGCACATTAAAATAACTTAGAATTGTAATATCGACGTAAGATTTGTAATATTCTGCGAGGAAAGAAATAGAGATTTTAATTGTAGAAATTTCCTTATTGGTGATATTTTTTCGAATTTTCCGTAAATACTGGCGTTTTTGCAGTTTCTGTCACTCATTACGAGTGTTGCCACAGCAACGACAATTGTTGGAATCGGATTCCGTATAGTCTAATACATACACGCGTGATCAATTTAGTTTTCCGTTCGAATGTGCATCTTATATTTTATAACGCTAAATTATGAAATTTTGGAACAAAAAGAGCAACTCATCCGCGGCGATTTTAAAGTTATAAAATAAATATTATGTGGAAAGTAAGATATATTTTCAAATGGAATTTTAAGCTAATATTTTTATTTAGTCTAATTCTTTTCGTCTTCAGTTTTTTTAATGTGGTTTCAAAAAATTTTCGGGTGGTGTCGTCCTTGACCGCTGGTAAGTTTTGAATAAACTAAATATCTCTGAAATTATATGTTTTAGGAAAATTTGTTTAAAAAAAGACGCAGAAAATATTATTCTCTACAACAATGCTATTTACAATCATTACGTCATTATAAATATCTGCTTCTTAGACATATAGGATATATAATGAAGATATTTGACATCAACCGAATAAATCGAAACAATTCCTAAACGATGCGTTCTAGGAAAACAGTTTTCAAACTAAATTTGTATATTACAACATTATCTAAAATCTTAAAATTTAATTTGATTATAAATTATGATGTTTTAATGTAGAAAATTGGCAAAAACGAAAAAGAAACCAAGAGACACCTCCGGTTGACTGATTTTAACCAAAAAACTAATCAACTCCTGTCTCTTATTATATATAAATATAAATGTCAATTATAAGATCCCGCGTTGACCTGATTAATATATTTTGGGTTAGAGTGCCCACAAATAACTAATGCACACAGGCATCACCGAGAAAATAGCCAAAACGTGTTCAGGAGACCTCAAAACCAAAGTTGCCAATTTAGCGACTTTTTACTTCGTTTTGCGACTTTATTTAGGGTTTAGAAACATGTCACTATCTTAACAATTTTTTCCGAATCTAGCGTCAACTTTAGCTATTTTTATATTTGTACACAAATATCCATACAATATTCAGCACAAACCAAACCAATTACTTTTATGGTAGGTTTAATAAAATATATGTTTTTCATAAATATTTAAACAATTTTCACTGTTATTTCTCCAGTTACGTATATTTTAATATAATTAAGACTAATTTTAAAAGATCACATTGCATTTACGTTGAAGAGTACTTTCATACAACGCAGTTAAAATTACAGAAAAATTGATTTCCATTAAAAATGAATGAGGTATTGCTCTCATTGTAGAAATTAGATGTCGATTGTTATTATTTATTTATTTTTTATTTATTTCCATGCGGCCCCTAAACAGCCGTAATCGGCCTTTTACAAGGGGCTCATTAACATAATAACAAGGACTATCACAAACATCCATGCCCTAGGTGAAGAAAAACCCACCTAGGCGGGATTCGAACCCGCGACCTTCGGATTGGCAGGCGAGGACGTTACCCTAGAATATAAAATACTAAGTAGATGTTGCTTTTAATGATTAATGAACGTCTGCCTCTTTTAAGACATCAAATTTATTCACAAAAATTGCAATTATTTGTTATTATACGTATATTATGAGCACATCAGCCGTTATCCTGTTTTTTTTTGTTATTTTTGAAACCAAATCTAAAAAAATAATAAGAAATTTGAAGCTGAAGTGATGAACCCACTAAGTTACTCAATAATTTAGTGCATTTGAATGATATCCTATGTTCAAAGATCGATATTTCAGAAAGTACTGAATTTGCAAATCGACTGGATACTCATCTTTAGTTCGGATATGAATTTGAAAAGGAAATATAGAGTACAAATTCTCTGATGAAGTAAACCGTGAAAGATGTCATAATTTTCTAGTTTCACTTATAAAAGAACTTCGACAAAGATTGCCAGGGAATGTTACTGCTTTGCAGTCAATGTCTTGTTTGAGTGCAAGTTAATGTTTGAAATCAACTAAACCAGAAATACATAATCTAGCAAAAATGATTGTCAAAGATTAAACAATTCTGACTCGCATTGATTTTCAGTGGAAAAAACTATATAGTTATGTGTACGGAAACCTCAGATACCTTGAAACTTGTCCGAAAATCGCTAGCTAACGAGATTCAACTGATGAAAATACTTGGAGTATATTTCAAGTCTAGCTTTAACTGCACTCACATTATCCCACTAAAATGCTTATGTTGAACGTTAATTTGGTGTCATGGACATTGTAAAATCAAAATTACGAAATAGAATGAGTGTAAAAACTTGAAAGCAATTTTGGCCATTATAAATGTTTAAAGAAGGCATGGGAAATGTTGTTACAATTACGAACTGCCCGAAAACGTAATAAACGAAATTGGATCCACTGATGCAAATGAGAATTTACCAAAAGATGAAACAAAAATAGTCATATAAGGGGTGAACAGTTACCCGAATGTAACTTGTGTATGATGCATTAACATAGTATTTTTATTGTGAATTTTTAATATATTTTATTTTTATTTTATAAGCTTAACTTATAAATGAAAATGTCTATTCCTTTTTACTTCCTGCATATACGAAGTATAGAGAAAGTACTGATTTCATGAAAAAATCGAATTCCAGATTTCAACGGAAATACATGTTTTAAGGTCCCCTGAACACGTATTGACTATTTTCTCGATGATGTCTGTGTATATGTCTGTCTGTCGCTCTTTATGTGATAGATTTTTGTGGGCGCTCTAACTCAAAAACTGTTATTCAGGTCAACGCAAAATTTTATATTTAACATTTTTATAAACGTTAAAAAATCTGATTCGTTTTTAGTAAAAATCGGTTAACAGGAAGTGGGTGTATTCTCTTGTCACTTATCCGTTATTTTGAAATATTTGCTTTTATATTTAATAAATGTAAAAATGTACTGGAATAAATGTTGTAGAAAACTTTATTTTCTAAAACCTTTGTTTGATATATTTTTCCATATAATGCACTGTTTAGGAGATATATTATTTTTTTAGCTGCCACCACCACACCACCTACCGAAGACTATTGTTAACAATTGAAGCTTAGTTACGTCTTAGTAACGCTCCTTTTTCTTTTCTTAATTGTCAACCGGAAGTAAATATTGACTACGATCCCAGAGCTAACAACATGTAATTTGTCATATAAATATGGAGAAAGTCATGTGTTGCCCACATCAGTTTATTTATTAATAAAAAGCTTGTAAAAATTCTACCTTATTTATAATAATCAATTAAATCTTTTAGTAATTGTTATTCATTTATAAAAATAAAATAAGTTTACTAATTGGAAATAATAAGAGATTTTGAAATATTTATGTACATTTTTAACTACTTGATTTTCAGATTTTAGGACAAAAATTCTGTACTTGATCGGGAATCGAACCCGGGTTTCCCCACTTTATGGCGACGTTTGTATGGGTTTAGCAACTTTTTAGCTACTTTTTAGGATGGATTAAACCACTTTTTAAATTTTATTATGGTAACCCTGCTCAAAACGTGTTTCCGTTAAAATATTGAATTCGATTTTTTCATGAAAACAATACCTTTCCCTATACTACGTATGGAATAAGTAAATCAGATAACTTGTTAAACAAAACTTTCTTTTACGTAATAATGCGGTCCTTACCATTTTAATCGGAATTGTGGTTATAGTTTAGCAAAGCAGTGGACTGAATCGAGCGAAACAAAGGTTATGTGTCCTATGAAATGTATTATCAATTAGTTAATGCATGTAAACAAACGTTTGTGTAGTTACAAATGTAGTTTATCTTTCTTATGCAAGGAAATTGATAGAATTCAAATTAGAAATCTTTGAAAGATTTACCGCATGGTGTATATAAAATATATACATTTTATACTCTAAAAACAAAGCATTTATTTAGTTATTCATCTTGTGTTTATCACTTTTTGATTCCAAAAAACCTTCACTGGTTTTCAATACCTTGTTGTGTATAGTTTTTATAAACCTGCTCCCATAGATCGAATGTCAAATATTGAGGTTGTAATAGTGTGTTAGGTTAAGTCGATTAAAATTTCTTTCCCTGTGTATTCCATGTCTCTTTTTACTTCCTTGCATTTGGTAGAATAGCGGGTGAAAAACTCCCAAAATCGTCTTTTAATATTTGAAAACGTCTTCCTACGTGAAAGTAATTAACTATTAATTTCCGTTAAATGGCTCGTTTTCATTAATAATATCTCTGCGAACCTAAAGGTTTCATTGCTCATACTTCATAAACTACATGAAAATTCATCTAACGGAAGGAAATTATATTTGAATTTCTGAGGCACATTTAAAAGTACTTTGGATAAATGCCTGCTAAAGAAATTACACTTAACGGTTATAATTAGGCTGATAACGTCTTTCTATATTGATGAAAACTCTCCGAGTAGATTTCTTAACTTTTGAAGGTTGAAAAATTATAATTTAATTGCTATTATAAATAATAAGGTTAGCAAAGTATAGTCCGTTCTATAATCATAGTCGTGAAATAAAAAAATTTTAAAAAATGAAACCGCATATTTTATTATCGTTTTATTTTCCGTTATATTTTGATATATTAAATTTTTTTAAAATATCTATTCTCTGAAACGATAAAAATGTTACTATGCTTGCTCCTCTTAATTACGCAGGGATGTTGCAGCGGCATTACTCCATATTACAGGCAAAATAAACCCCGTCGGGAAATCTCCTTCCCATTTGCATTTTGCGTCCCTCTTCGTTCCGATTCGCCCCCCCTCTACCGATACCATTTTCCATCTTTGCTTCGCCGTTTCCGACTCCCGCGCCCTTGCACCGTCCCATTAATTCCATAAAGGGGGGCAGACCGTATTTACTTTAACGTTTAGTGCGCCCTCTCAGCGAACTCCTCTGCAGGAGATAACGCGGTTGCGGTTTTTAAAAGACGCCAATGGGCTCTCGACTGCTGCTGCCACAACGAGGTTCGGCCAACGGGATCTCGTGTATTGTGCCTGCAAGGGCGCTTATTTGGAGAAGAGGGCGGCTAGGGCGAGTCTCCCGGCTGCAACAATGGAGACGCAGTGGACAAACAATGAAAACGCACCCTCCGCTGTTTAGTTAATCTTCGGAGGTTAAAATCGATAACGTCGTGATGAAATGCTCGGGTAGGCGTTAAATGGAGATCTCTTGCCTCTGATACACAGAAGTCGTTTTCAATGCGTTTCGCGAACGTACCTAGTCAAACGTAGGTTTTTTGCAATTCTCTCTCTCCGCAGATTTTCACAACAAGGACGACGGGATCTAAATAAAAACGAGTCAAGGCTATAAAATACAAAATTGATATGTATAATTTTTCTTTTATATACTAAATTTACTCCCTTTCTTCTTAGAATAGTACACATCAGTCAGTCAGTCAGCAACTCAATTCTATCATATTTGAAACTCCTATTGAAAAAGCTTGCATGCAAAAATTCCGCTTTGCTAAACTAATAGCTATGCATCTGCGCATAATCTTAGAGGCGAGTGTGTAAGATAGCTGATTCATCGGATCAAATGTCAAAAGAGCAATATTTTTTCTGAGTAATTTGTATTAGCTTTTTAATGCTAAATCTATAGGAAGAATATAATAGTTATAAAGTTATTAATTTAGTAATGTAGAATGAAACGGAAGTAGTATACCAGAGGCTATCTCGACAGAATGCAGATGTCAAGAGGAATAATTAAGAAGTTACCTTACAATCTTGGCAAGCAAAGTGTCGAGGAAATAAAAAAATACGATCTGCCTATAATCTCCCAAATTTAGAGTAATTGGTAACTACTCTGAATGGAAATGAGGGAAAGATTTTAATATTACTTTTTAATTTCATCCGCGATTTGAAGGATGTAATGAGTTCAGTTTTTTAATTTGGTAGGCGGAATTTATTTAAGCTATACTAAGACGGATCATTTAAAAAGAGAAACTGCATTTTAAGGGTCATTAATACTTCTATGCAGTTCATAAGAAAAACTTAAATATTGCCGTTCTTATTATCTTCCTTATTATATTAATTTTGATCGTATTCCTTCGAAAAAACATATCGTCAAAATGTTGTTGTTTAATTAGAATTTGTGCTTATTCTTTATAATAAAAGCGCTTACATATAAACCATGAGTTGCACTATTTCACGTTCTTAAGTAAGAACCTCTGGCGTAAAGTTACCCCCAACATCACGAGCATTCCTATAAAAAATACTTTCGTTAGCTTTCGCTGGAAATAAGCGCCTTTGTTGTAGATATTTCGACATAAGTGTTGCATGTCATGCATGAACAACTGAAAATACTGCGTAAATCTTTTATCTAGAATATATACTTATATTGTGTATAATTAATGACTCGGGATAAACTATGTAGATTCAAACCACTTTAAATGATCGCTTTGGTTTTGGTTAGTAGGCTTGGTATTAACTGGAATCGATTTGGTTCCATAAAAAATGGCTGCTTATATAGGTGACCACCTCATAGAGGTGGTCGTTTTGAAAAGATTACCGTACATATGCCAGCATTTTAAGAAACTTATGGCTGAAAAAAAGTTGATTTCAATGGCCATGAAAGGGTCGCGAAAACCAGATGCGAATTTTGACTAAAGTATCGGTGAATCGACGCTGATGACGGCTTCATAGTAACCTCAATTTGTCACTGCTTTTTTCAAAAGTTTTATGTCAGCTGGAAATACAATATTCTTCAGTTGGGATGACATCTATCTCATTTTTTTCTGATTGAAAAGACATGAAGATTCATTCATTCGAAGTTAGGTTAGTAGGTTTTAGTCAGACCAAGCACAATCGGTGCTACCTAAAGGCTTTTTCATTAAGTTCTCCTACCAAATTCGTCCTTTTAACGCGTCTAATATATCTTTCTTCTTCTTAAATCTTTGCCTCTTTCCTAATATTCTTCAATCTATGACTTCCTTCAGCAGGCTTACCTATTCACACTTGAGCCACCTATTTCTTCTGTGTTCTTCATTACTCTATTTGGGCTTCTCTCTTCCTCTAAGCTATTCAAAACTTCCTCATTATTTTTTTTCTTCAACTAATTTTCTCTAATGTACGCAATATCTCAAATGCCTATAATCTGTTCACATCTTCTTTTCTCACTGTCCATGTCTCACATGTCTCACCATAACAGTTTTTACTAACCTCTCTTTGTGATCTCCATTCAGGCTTCCTGTCAACAACTCTTGTCTTCGTATGAATACATCCTTTGCTCTAACTATCTCTTTCGTACTTCTTCCATCCTGAGTCATACCACTAGCTAAATAAGTATAATAACCAACCTTTTACAGCATCGCATAAGAGATTTACAAATATAACCTTTGTCAAAGAAATCTATGAAGCGTAAAGACAGGCACTTGCGTGAATAAGAAACAGTCGAAATTGAGTCGCAATGGCGAGTATTTTGATAGGAATGGCTGCATGCTCCGCTGATAATAGGAGAGACACACAATAGTACACGAGGGAAAACGCAGAGTAGACAACCAAACCCGGTTCGACGTCAGGGGTCGCCTGTGAGGTGTCCTAAAGGGTGAGACGAGGGAACGGGGAGCGTGGTACACGTTAGGCAATTCACAGTTCTCACTCGGAGATCAAACAATGCGGCAGTTGGAGTTGTCGGTGACTGCAGCTTTAGCCGGTTCCTTGACGTTCGCCACCTACAATTAAACACGGAACTAGTTTCTACCATGCCAAGGATCGAGAATGTAGGGGAGGGTCGGGAGACTAGCTTTGTGGTCCTGTTGCGTTCGTCGCCGTATCGTGAGCATTATTGATGCAGTGACAAATGGAGAGAGAGAGAGAGAGAGAAATTCGTGTGTGCGGAGGTTGTGACAAAGGTCAGGAATCCACCTGAATTCAATCGATGGAATGTAAAAATAAATCCGAAAAAGCAAAGACGGATGGAAGATTTCCATGTATGAAGGAAGTACGAGGATTTTTTGTAGAATATTGGTTGTGTTAAAGACGAAGGTTTATTTGGTTTACGGATCGACAGCATACGAATTCCGTGAATCTTTTGACAAAAAAATAGGGCCTATAATGGGTTGCACATATCTTATCGAAATTAAAGGAAAAAAATCGTATAAATTACAAGAAACCTATTTTAACATAATGAACACTAATAAATTAAATTATATCATGACAACCCATTATTGTGTAGACGGAGTTACAGAGAGTTTTAATGAAAGGAGTAACGAATATTGAACGTAAGTAGAGTATACGTATTTAACTGTAGCACATTTACAAATCACAAATTTATCGGTATATACAACTTAAATACAGAATATCAGTTAAGAATTATATATGTGGTGGCTGAAATGAGGTGCAGTTCAACTTGTGAATACCAGGTTATTCGAATCTCTTAAAGGCTATATCGTAGGTAATGACCAATTAAAGTTCGATACACACATGCTGCACGAACAAAATTTCGCAGATAATATCGTATTAGCATTGTAAGAAATCGGTTCCGAGTTTTTAAGACAAAATTAATCAGCTCCATTCTTAAGTGTATGTGTTCGTGCGTGTGTGTGTGTAAAGGCTTTGTCGAATGCCTTATCATCGTTTAGATATGCATTAAAACCTTGATTATCCGACCTACATGGGGAAGAACCAGCGGATTAACCGAAACGTCCGATAATTCGTAAATAATTAAAACAATGCTCATTTAAGAGCATTATTTATTTATTTAAATATCTCACATGCAGCTCAGGGCACTTTACGGAGAAATTTATAATAAAAATAATATAGTAAAATATTATTAACAAAAATATTAAAATTAAATTATCAGTGGTCTCCTTAGTGAATCAACTGTCAGTAGGGTTGTCACCTCATTCACCATTGCAATACCAGAGGATGTGATAAACTACTAACTCCACTTCATAGAACAGAAATTTACAACAAATCCTTTACCGACACTGTTTGTAAACTTTGGAATGGCCTTCCAACGTTAATAAAAACTCTCTATCTCTAAGCACTTTTAAATGCTTGTATTACAAGCATCTCCTCTCAATCTCCATGCATTGAACCACGCTCTATCTACTCTTTCAGGTTGTCAAAGGATACGATTATTGTGCATAATTTCTTAATTTATTTACTTTATTCTCCTGTATTATAATTACTCTGTAATCAACCAGGCATATCTTACCCTACAATCCCTATTCCTTTCTCACCCCTCCCTCCCATATATGGATATAAATGTATGTACATATATTTGTATTTATGAATGATTTTTTTCTCTGTTTCTCATATTATTGTATTTTTTCTTTCCCCTGAACTATTTTAGAAATTTTCGCGGTTTTTTACACCTCTCTTCTCTTTGTAGGTGTTTTTCGCAATGGTAATTTTTTTTGTGTTAAAACATAACTGATACATAGTTTTTTATGACCCACAATACTAACATTCTTTGGTAATGCTCTGTTATCTACCAACAAATATATTTACTTGTAATTAATATGTATTTTGTTGAAATCTGTTTGTAATTAATTTCTCTTATTTTGTAAATATTGTAATTACTTATATGACGAAAGGGTTCAATGTAAGAAGGGACTATATAGTCTCAATTTCGCCCTAATAAAGTCGTTTGTCTGTCTGTCTCATATGAAGCTACTTCCTGGAAATTTTCTTCTAAATTTAAAAAAACCTTATGTGAACTATGAGAATTGTTTTATTTATTGATTAGAAGGCATTTAGTGAATATGTAATCATAATTTCGTTTTACTAGATTAAATAATTAGCGTTAACTAGCTGAAAAGCTCGGCTTCGCTCGGAAAACGGATTTCCTTTAAGTAGCAAAGGATTTTTATTATTTATTATTTTTATTATTTATTATTTTTATTATTTATTATTTTTATTGATATATCACTTTTGATGTCATATTACGATAAAAATAATACAGTAAATTTTGAAATTTACTTACTTTTGCTGTTGGGTACCACAAGTTTTGAATTGCTGGTTCGGTAGTTTGGGGCCGGAGCCCCCACAAAAACAGATCCAAACGTTTCCCATTCCTTTATTACACAAGCAATATTTACATTAACATTTACTATTTTATGTGTTGTATTGTAAAGTTTTACCATTAATATAATTACGCATTGACGTCTTTCTTAATATTCACATAGATGCACCAAAGCCTTTAAAGCAGCAATAAAATTATGTGGATTATGTCAATACTATTAGCCAAAACGTAAACAATAAGCAACATTTTGGTTACCGAACAAATGTAGGTAGATGTATCGATTTATGGTGCGATAAATCTTTCAATGCTAATGGTAAAATAAAATGGTGTTCTAATATTCCTTAAAAATCATTTAACTCACTTTAAAAGTATTCATTTAGGCATGAATGTAACCTTTATCTTGGCGTTGGCTATTCTTCTATTCTTCTTTACGTGTCTATCTCTCTTTGAAGAGGACACCAATTAAGAAATTTAACTTTTTTGCCGCCTGAAAAATGCTCATCTAAACCGATAAATTTTGCGCTTAAAGAAAACTTTCGAGCGATTTAGCATGCCATACGACAAAACACGAACAAAATTAAAATATTCAGTCTTTCGTACGTAAAATTTCTCGTGATCGTAAGTTAATGTTGAGGTATATTTATATTCACATCAGTGACGGCTGCATGGCATTTTGTGGTTTCTTCACACCATTTCCAATGCATTCTTATGGAAATAGTATTTTGTCGACCCCATTGGTTATAAGAGACCCCACGGTCTGCAAACCTAGACAAAGTTCTACCTATGGTCCATAGGAAGACCCCTGAATCTTTTGAATTCGATAGCTTCAACGGTGTAAAAACGTACAAAGAGCATACATACATACACACATACACACTCTAAAATATTTATAAGATGCTCTCTCGCGTGAATCATCTGTCGGGGGATCTTCCGCGAGAACCGACTTTCGGTGAATGCAACCGACTGTGCTGTCTGACTGTGGTTAGACAGCTAATCTATTTTTTGTTTGGTTAAACCGAAAATCGATTAGACGGATAATCGAGGTTTTACTGTACCGATCTGGAATTAATATCACTTAAATTATAGCGTGAAATTATCTAAATTTTAATGACAAAGAAAAGTGATTTCAATAGTATTACTCCAGACCAGAGGTTCCCAAACGTTATGGCTCGAGGGCCGCATTATCCATTTCTGTACTCATCCACATAGCCTACTTCCTAGCTCTTCGCGGGCCACAAACAGTCGGAAACACAGTTGAAGAATAATTAAAGAATATGAAGGGTCAGTATTTCCTGATTTGTTCTCAAGGTTGTTTTATCTATTACGGGAATAAAGAGTTAAAGATGAAATATATACGTTCCTATTTTTATTTTGTTGCATTGTGTCCTCTGATTATTAAAGTTTGATTTACTCTGCTCGGTGTATTCACCCCCGCCTTTCACTGTCCTGCAAAAGCGCATTGCTTTTTGGTACGATATCTTAATAGAAAAACGCACTAACGCGATCTCTATATCTGTCCGTCTGTGCACAATCAACTTTTTTGTTTTAAGAGATATTTGGAAGATTCTTTTTGAAAAAGGTTGCTCTTATAGACCAAGGAATTTTCCGTCAATTGGATTTTCACGGTAGTTCAGAGATTTTCCCAATGTGGCTTCAAATTAGGAACTTTCAAAATTTTGAAATGGGCAAACTAGTGCAGCTAGAGGAGTGAAGTTTTCTCGGATGGGAAGGTCTAATGAGGGTCTACCTTACAACGGTGCGGGTTGCCCCTACACAAATTGGGAGACAAACCAGAACCCTGAAAATATATAAGAAAACGTGCCCCCACCGCCTCTTGCTTTGGCAACGGTATCTTGTTTATGGAAACCAAAAACAAATCTCGCCACTGCGGGAGATGGAAACGGAAGCTGATTTTCGCCGCAGCATCCCCGGATCTTCTGCCATTCGGTGTCGAAAGAAAGCCCATTCACCTAAAACGCATACGGACCGCCTGAGCCGGCAATCATCCATTTACCTCTCTTCAATTCCTCCTCCCACTACGTCACTTCCTCCAATCCTCTCTCTCTCTCTCTCTTTTTGACTCTCTTCCTCATCCCTCCCCTTATTTCCCATGCTATAGCAGATTCATAGAGCATCCCTTCCCCTCACGAAAACCCTCTTTCCCCCCACACACACTTCCCTCCCTCTCTCCCCCCTTTCATTCCACGGCGCTGCTGAATTAATTAGAGCTTGACTCCTGTGCGCTTGTCGCCGTTGGAAAATCAATTCGTTTTAGAGAATCCGAGGGAAGTAGAGAGGCGTATATAATAAAACGATATTCTTCCTCTTCGCTTTTTTACTTTGAGGAAGAGAAAAACACGTGGGGTTGTATATACTATATATATATACATAATAGTAGTAGGTGCTTGCATACTGCAAGCATTTCATCTCCTCTTGAAAACACATTCATTATTCAGAGAGATTATTCATCATGGGAAATATGTCTTTAATTCAAAAGATTTCTCCTCAGGACCGATTTTCGTTTTTCCTTATGGAAAAATAATGGAGGGAAACAATCGCTAATTTTTGCATTTTTAGGAATATTATACTTTCTCTGCATTGGGTTAATAATGCCACACATTTATGCCAAATTTTAATTTTGTAGCACATTTAGAAGTGAAATAACATTTATCTAATGGTTTAAATTTAAATAATTTTTAACGGCCGCAATAAGTATTTTATGGATACGATGAAATGCTTATTCGTTTATACAGACTAAACTCTAAATAACTAAAATATTTTAGCTCTCTAACTTTCCCCGTAGTATCTAAACATTTACCTATTTGTTTAAATTTTATGAATTTTTAACTGCCAAACAAATTAAAATATCAAAATTTGTATAATCCCTTTTTCGTTATTTTACAAATTCTACCTTTAAAAAAATTTCAGCGTCGTAGCATATCAGGAAATACATAAACTTTGAAAATTTGTTTAAACGATTGCAAATTTTTAGCGGCCGCATTGTTGTACTTTTTCAAGATTTTCGTTTTTTCTAGTCGATTTCATTCCCAAAACTATTCCAACAATTTGAGCGGCGTTGCTTTTGCGGCAGACTGAATTTTGACTTCAAATCTACGTGAATATTATGTCAGTCGGTGAATATGCATTTTTGTCGATATGCCACTTAAGCCTTCAGTTTTTATTATTGTTTAAAATACTACGTATTCTTTCGTATCTAACGGAGTTAATATGGATCATTCGGCGTCTTGAGCGGTGGCTTGAACGTGCCATTATAATTCGCAACAATGCGGGTCGCCTAGGGAGCATCAGGAAAAAGTACGAAAAATCCATAGTTTCAAAAAGAAACGCATGTTTTTGATAAATCCTTGCATATGAAATCTAATCATAGTAAGAAAAATATATTTAATAGTTTTAGCAGTCGAATAAAATAAAAACAACGACATTCGGTCCATATTTTCGTATTTTAATGATTGAAGCGATTAAACCCTGCACCTATAATAATCAAAACCCGTTTGTAAACATGTTATGGTAAAATATAATTACATCCTGAAGTCGATACTGCGACACTTCCGTAAAAGAATATAGTTTCCCCGTGGTCTCCTAGTATGCAGAAACAAAATGGTGTTTACTGCATTTTTTATGACAAATTGTTAAATAGATAAAAAGAGGGACGGACGGACAGACAGACGGACAAACATGGAATAATTATACATAAAAGATTAGGTAGATATTGTTGACTACAGTTGTCACGAAGATAGTTTTCGTTGACAACAATTAAAAAACGGGAAAATTTTCAAAGTGAATTACGACATTCTCGTTTGATTTTCTTGAAATCGAGTACACCTTTAATACCTACTGCGCAAAACATGCAATTTGCTATTTCTACAAATCTTTTCGAATACTTTTTAGTTATAATTAATCTTTTACGAAATACAATGGAAAGTTCATTTTTGTCACCAGTAAAGTGGCCCTCCCGATTAAGCCACGTCAATTATTTATGTTATTTTCTTAGCTTCTTTGCCCCTATTTCCTAAATACCAAATCTGTTCAAAATCCGCGGTGGAGTTTCTGATATGAAACGTGCGGACGGACGGACGGACACGATTTGACCTTAAGGCGTTACTTTTTAAATTTGTATGCATCACCAGCACGATCAACAACACCACCACGCACACCATATACACCACGCTGGCCACCACCACGCTCGTCACCATCACGCTCGCCACCATCACGCTCACCACCATCACGCTCACCACCATCACGCTCACCACCATCACGCTCACCACCACTACCACGCTCACCACTACCACGTTCGCCACCACCACGCTCACCACCACAAGCTCCACGCACACCAGCATCACAACGCACAACACTCCCACCAACACGCTCACCAACCTCACCATCACCACCACCTTCACCAACACCACCCTCACCAACACCCTCACCAACACCCTCACCAACACCACCACCCTCTCCAACACCACCACCTTCACCAACACCACCACCGCCACACGCTCACCACCACTACCACTCATCATCATTAAATACTAAAGCAATTATTTCAAAAAATCAGATGTGACAAAAGTTAACAGTTTTAGCGGTTAGGGACATGGGCCCTAATCCATTTAAGTTCTTTTATCCTTGGTTTGAATTTTCCAGTAAAGGTTGCCTTTAAAAAAAAAGAATTTCCGGTATATCTACAAAAACAACATTAATTTCATTATTTCATCACACATTCAATCAATAAAAAAACAAGATACATCCAAATAGCTCGGTACAATCCCTCAAATCGAAACGATTCGCGGATCCTTTAAATTCTCTCAAGTAAGCGTCGAAATGGATTTATAACCGGTTTTAATTAAATCGATTCCCTTTAAAGGATAACACGCTTGAACCGAGAGAGATTAATTTCTCCCAAGGCAAAGTCTTGAGAAAACACCCTAGAGAAATGCAATAACAAGCAGATGGTTCTTTTTGCTCGAATACTTGCTTCTTTCCCGTTCATTCTTTTTTCCCGCCTCTGTATCTTCATTCTTTCTTTGTTACTCTACGTGATACCACGGAGATTTCTGAATCAAAGTCGAAAGATGACTATTAGATAGGCCGTTTTGATCCCTGAAAAGGGTACAAAAAAGTCCTCCTCTACGCTCATGGAACTTGATTATCTTCCTCTCCTGACGGAAAATAAACTTTTGGAACTAAGTTCCATGACAGAATTCGTTAATTTATTTTTTACGGTGTACGGTGTCTACGCTTGGCCCAATTTAGGTTTTAAATTCTAGCCACTGAAAGACATTGCCCTAAGAAGAATGTATCGTTATAACTCTCAAAATGATGTCGATTCTGCGCAGTGTCAAATGCTTAGCAGGGCCAAATATTTCCTGGGAACTGTTGTACTTAAACCCACGCCTCCGAGTCGGAATCATTCATATCCATACGTTAAACTGTACTGTAAAGTATTGGAGTCTCAAATGCGGTGGCAATGGGAGTTGTCATGGTAGCTTACATCTCTCATTGTTAAAATCCAGCTTTTTAGGCGTTCTTTACCAGCAAAGCGGTAATAGCGGAACGCCTTATGGACACGTTTGGTCCGTCCGTTCGTCGTAACTTTCATTTCCTAAATCGCTGGACGGATTTTAATTTAATTAAGTATGAGTGACCGTTATTAAAATTTATCCCTCAGTGTGACTTTCAACTGAATCCGTCAATTAGATCTTCCACTTTACATAATTACCATTATAAACTTATACTGGTATCTCGTTAAGTGGCATTCGTCACGCAACAATGAAATACCAAACTTTTCTCTCCCTAGTTCTTATACGATCATTAAGAACGCCTTTGAAATCTCTGTGTGTTCCATTAATGGAATTTACTTTTCCATCTTGTTTCCGATTGCATACATTTTTCACGGTAATTCTAGCCGTCGCAAAAAATAGAAACATCGTCTACCAGGTTTTGAATTCTCTCTCTAAAAAAATAAACCAATTTCTTTCAAGCATACAACCGTACAAATTTCGAATTCAGACCATACTTGCAAGTAATTTAAAAATTCAAATGGCTACTCTCATACCCGCGTTAATCAAATGGAGGACTTTTGAAATCGAACCCATGATCTTATGATAGACGTCTAAATGTATGCATTGCGAAAAAGATCGTCGAAATCGTGCATCCCTTTCTCGAGTTATTCGCGTTAACATAATTCGCCGCCAGATATTCTAACGACCAATCAAATACGCTCCGATATTATTGAGCCTTACTTATTCGAGAAATTATATGTAGTTAATCCATAAATTTTAAGCTCAGTGTTATCCATATCTTCTGCCAATTTTCCTAATCATCTTTTAACAATCCGTTTTAAACGCCGACTAATTGGACATAGGGCACCACATTCTTACAGCCGCTACATTTTTTTGCCCTTTTCTCTTCACGATCTCCTCCTTTCTCGCCCGAAACCACCTTGCGTCATCTCCAACTTATCCTAAACATCTTTGTTATTCCTTCCTCCCTTTTTGCCTCGCTGGCAACCCCTTTCTCTCTCTCTCCCTCTCTGTATTCCTTACTTTCATCTCTTCTTTTCTGCACCCACATCCTCTCGCCGCCTCCCATTCCCCCCAAGTTACGGAACCCCTCTTAAAAACTGATCAAACGGACTGCGAAGCGAAAGACGCGGTTTTGGGGAGGAATTCGCAGCGGGGGAGGGGTTTGGGACTAACAAAGGAAAATGAGAAAGTTTCTCCCTAGGAGGAAAGAATGGAGGAAAGGGGGTTTGGCAAAGGGGCAAGGGAAGAGAGGAAATGTAGCGAGGGAATATCGTGGAAGGGAAATTAATCATTCATTTGATCTCTCCCACCCGTATCCAACTACCTCGCCCCTCTCTTCCCTTCTACACTCTTTCCCGATCCTTTCTCTCTCTTTCTCTCTCTCTCTCGCCAAGTCTTCCGCTTTAAAATCGACGCATTTTTAATGAGTTAAAAAGTATATATATTTTTCCCTCCATCTTAAAGCTTTTGTATCGTTTATTCTAACGGTTGGGAGTCTTTTTTATTTTTAGAATATGGTTCATCTTTGAGCAAACTCGTTTCGTTGTAATTTCCTCCCGACTGTTCATTATCTTTTGCATTTCAGTAAATTATTTAACGCTAAGTAATTCCTTTTCGTTTTTAAGATTATTTTCGGAATTTTTGCTCGGATTCGAAACCGGCTAAGTTTATATATACCACGCTTTAAATAATGAGGGTTTTTCTTAAATGAAGAAAAAATCACGAACGTCAAAGGTTGGCTCTATATTATAAACCGTTCCTGCTTACGGCAATAGTACGGTCAATTTAGCGCGCCCGTCTCCCGTAAGCGTCGCGTGTATTTCGTTTCCAGGGGAACGATGAGAAATAAAATACTTAATTATGGCGCGCAACGGTCTTTTGTCGTGAACATATGGAATACTATCCCGTGAATCTCAACCAAGGTTTTAACTTCTTTATCGAATTTATTTTCATCGGACGACATCAATAAACAAGCGTTATTTTGCAAATCTCCCTTTTATAATTATCTACCATGAAGTTTAATTTACAATTTTATTAATATAAAGCTTTGCATCTACCTAAAACAAAATGGATATTACAAATTCTTAGTCAAAAAATCTGATGTGGCCACCACATGACTTTTTCCATACCTGTAATATTTCTTATAATTACAAATAGGTTAAATGTTAATAGAGCATAATGTGTTTGCAATGGACGCCGGTAGGCGGTGTGGTGGTGGTAGCTAAAAAATGTCGTTTTTAAAATCTCTTCTTCAATATGGGAAATTGTTTCAAACATAGGTTGTAAAAAATTAAATTACCTACAAAGTTTATTCCAGCTCGTTTTTAATATTAAAGCAAATATTTCAAAAAACGGATGTGATAAGAGTAAACACCCAATTTCGGTTCGCCGATTTTTTCCAAAATCTAACAGGCACGTTCACCTTTAACAAGTATGTCAAATATAAAATTTCACGCTGATCTGTTAATAGTTTTTGAGTAAGATCACCCCCAAAATCCCGGTCACAGACACGCACACACAGACTACACACGCACCCACAGTCATCATCGATAAAATAGTCAAAACGTGTTCAGGGGACCTTAAAACCTGTATTTCCGTTGAAATCTTGAATTCGATTTTCTCATGAAACAATACTTTCTTTATACTTCGTATATAGAGAAAGTAAAAAAAGTAATTGTGCGAGTCGATTAAGATAAAAAATCAGATCTGGCCACCGCATGATCTTCTCCATACCTGTAACAGTTCTACAAATTCCAAATAGGTTACATAATTATAAATATTTTAAGAAACTGCGAGAAAATTTTAGACTTTACAAAGAACAAATAAACTCAAGCCATAGCCTTCTGATATCGGGTGCTCTAACTCAAAAACTATTAATCACGTTAACGAGAAATTTTATATTTAACATTTTTATTAAAGTTTTAAGAACTGATTAGTTTTTGGTAAAAATCAGCCAACGAAGTGGGTTTTTATTCTTGTCACTTATATGTTATTTTGAAATATTTGATAAAAGTAAAAATGTATCAGAATAAAAGTTGTAGGAAATTAAATTTTCTACAGCCTTTGAAATATTTTTCCACATAATGCATTGTTTAAGAGATATCCTATATTTTCAGCTGCCACCTACCGACGACTTTTGTTAACAATTGACGCTTAGTTACGTCTTAATAACGCTCCTTTTTCTTTTCTTAATTGTTAGAGCGTTGTGGCTATATCCAATATCAGAAGGCTATGGCTTGAGTTTATTTGTTTGTAGATTCTAAAATTTTCTCGCAGTTTCTTAAAATATTTATTATTATGTAACATATTTGAAATTTTCAGAAATATTACAGAAAGGGAAAAGTCATGTTTTGGCCACATCAGATTTTTCGTAGAACGCATTGTTAAGGAGATATTTCATTTATTTTATATTTGCTTTAATATTTGATTATTGTAAAACAATACTGCAATAAAAGTCGTAGGGAGTTTTATTTTCTACAACCTTTGTTGAAGGGATATGCTTCAAACTAAATATTATAGATACCTCAACCACACCACCTGCCGAAGATAATTGTAAATACTTTACGCTCCTTTTTATTTTCTTAATTGTTGGAGCTTCATGGCTATATCCAATATCAGAAGACTGCGGTTTTAGTTTATTTCTATTCTTTGTAAATTCTTGAAATTTTTCTCGCCGTTCCTTAACGTATTTATTATCATTGGACCTTTTTGAAAGTTTTAGAAATATTACAGGTATGGAGAAAGTCATGTGGTGGCCACATTAGATTTTTTATGTAGTTTTAATAAGTACTCATTTGGACGATTTTTTTATAAAACGGAACGGTTTTCAAATCCCGTTAGAAGTTGGCCGTGTAAAATGTCCATTTTCAGCACACGTATGTCTCTCCATGGCGCAAAAAGAAAATACTTCTCGTTTATTTCATGAAATCGGAATATCGCTGAAAGGAGGATATGTCCCATGCCATGCCTACCAACTCTCTGTCAAACGTCACGGCTGTGATTTCCTGCTCCCTATCTCCCATTTCCTGTCGCCCTAGAAGCTTTCTCATCTCCCGCGATGCAATTCCATGTCCTGAAAAAACAATTTCCTTCGAATTCTCTCCGTTTTCCACGAGACCTGCCTCGGGGCCACACTGACCCCGGCACTAAACCAAAAGAAAAACCCGCCAGCTATATTTCTTTTGTTTTGACCGCCAAATGCATTCGTAGGCATGCATAATGAAAATTCATCCGTCATGTGAAAAAAGAAAAAAGGCGCTATTCCTTTTGTTTCCGCCTGTAAAAAACTAACGTAAAAATGGAGGTAGGAAGAAAATGGATGCAATGTAGGAAGGTGGAAATGCTATAGAAGCCAATGCATACGTTTTCGGGGATGGAATAATGAAATTTTATTTTTAAATGGAGTACTTCAGTTTCCTATTGCATTTCCCGTTACGTAAATAAGGCAGCGTTGGGTATTTGGATTTCCAATACTTCGATCGAAAGGAACAGGTGAATGGAAGGTAGTTAGAAATTAATTTGATTAGCAGTCGCACACTTCTGGGTAGCTAGAGGAAGTTTTTGGGACGAATTTTTTTTAGGTGCACCCGTTTATAAACAAGATTGGAAAGATGTACTCCTTGACGGAGTACACAGAGTTTCTAAATGCATTCCTTGATTTTACAATGTTCTCAATATTTTTCGCTCAGATTAGAATTTAAAGAGAAGCAAGCGAGGTACATTGTAAAATACACGTAGGTCTTCATGTAAAGTAGTCGTAATTATTCAACAAAAATTGGAATCGGTCAGTGAATTTTAACCAAACTTCCCAATACCAAACTTCATCACAGTATGTCAAGCGGTTCCTGAGTAGAAACAAAAGAACCTTGTCAACTACTTCTAGGTCTTTATATAAAGTGGTCGTAATTTTTGCCCGATTTTAACCAAATACGAAATTTTATTAAAATACGTAATGCGGTTCCCGAGTTGAAACGAACATTGTAAACTACATGAAGGTCTTCATGTAAAGTGGTCGTAATTTTCTTCCGATTTTAAACAATATTGGAATCGGTCAATTAATTTTAGCAAAACTCTCCGATACCAAATATCTTCAAAATACATCAACCGGTTCCCGAGTTGAAACAAAGGAACATTGTAGGTCTTCATGTGAAGTGGTAGCGATGGGAATGGAAATTGTTAGACTGGAGGAGTATAATACGAATTTTCCTGGAAAAAATTAGAGATATATATGTTCTTTAGCATTTCAACATTTACGTGTGCTATTTCTGAACTCCAACAATCTTCATGGAAGAGGCATTATATGTATTTTTAATTTAAACATCTTCTAGCATGCTTTATTAGCAGTGAATCTTATGCAAATGGTTTTTTGTGTTTGAAGGCATTAATATTCTTTGGAAGTATTATTTTCCCGGAGTTAAAAATCATTCAACGGTATAATAAATAAATATCCGTCGCTGTGTTTCATCGTCTGCAGTGGTTAATATTTAGATAAAATAGAAAAATATATCAAACTGTTTGAATAATTCGAATTCAACTTCAATTCATTTTGAGATGAGATCCAAGATGCACAACATACCGTATTAACTCGATAATAAGACGAGTTTTTACGATTTTTTGTCAACAAAGTTAGGGGTCTTCTTATAATCGTATGCGAATAAATAAATAATAGTGTTTTTGATTAATCTAGCACTGTTTAAATCACACATAACTCGGGGTTAAATTTTTATAGTTTGGAATAATATAGAACTCAAATTCTCTAGTTTTAGCTTATTTGATTCAAATCTTTTTCCTCCAAATCAGCTCCTGTAAAAAGAAGTCCTCTAGTTTGATAAATGCGGTATTTGCCTTATTCGACACAAGTTTATAACTATTTAGTTAAAGTTCCAAAGTAACATATCAAAAGGAGCATTTAATATATAAATTATAATTTCCCCCTTCGAAAAGCGAGACATGGCCTATTAACTTTGAATTTAACGCGCTCAAACATATTACACGCTGCTGATGCAAACGGAGCGAAATCATGCAGCAATCAAGCCGTCTTGACTCGACAGAATGACATAGATCTCGAGTTTTGCGGAGAAAGAGAGAAGTTACGAACTTGCGACTTGGTTCCACTCGGTACGCAAGCGCCATCTAAGAGACACTTCAGCTCGTGATAAAACAACCACTTTAGTCATCGCGCAACTGGGTAAATGACCTCCGTTTCAGTCCTCAAAAGAGAGAGGAAGGGGGAGAAGAGTCAGCCACAGCCAGTTATTCACCGAACGATGACGCTAATGTGGAATGGAGGCAAGTTGCGGTCGCCTGCCGATTCATCAGAGGAAGTCTCAATGCGTTTCCCATCCTAGATAAATAGATCCATCATACATATTTTGTGTGTGTGTGGGATGGGGACAGACAAATAGCGAAGGTTCTAGGGCAGAGGTTACCAAATTGTGGTTCGCGAACCCATAGGGGGTTCGCGGAAAAAATCCTTAATGGCGTTTTGCCAGCGTATCTCAATGAACGGTTAATCTTAATCATCGTCTGCAGTGACGGGACTGGTTCAACTTAAGTAGTATTTCTTCCATTCATTTATTTAACATAAGACTGAGAGTGGAATATATATAATTTTCACTTTATGATTTCTTAAATTAAACAACGAAATTGACATACTCTTCGAAGCGTAAATGGGCAGAATTATTTTTTGTCTAAGAGAGAATTTGAATCCGTGACTAATTAGCTTGCAATATTGTTAGAATCTGACCCAGAATTTTTCAGTTTTTTTTTAACGAATTGGAATTGTAACTATAACAACAATCGCATTATCGCCGCATTCACGTGTCCATGGCTGCCGTTAGTTTGGCGCGATTTTTCGCTTTGATGATATATCATCATCATCATAGGTAGTCTGTCTGTAGACAGGTCCGTGATTATTCATGGTTAAACCTGGTTCTCCATATACTCCTATTTTCCGCTGTCCTCTTCATATCTTGATAACTCTCTTTCCCTTTCAAATCGTCTATCAGCTGATACCTTTTCCTACCTCTTTCCCTTTTCCCATCTAGTTTTCCTTCTAACACATCTTTAATCATACTCTCTCTCCTCATGTAATGTCCAACCCAGTTAGCCTTCCTCTTTCTGATAGTCTGTATAATCATTCGCTTATCTCCTATTCTTCGTAGCACTTCATCGTTTTTCATCTTATCTGTCCATTTTATCTTCATCATTCTCCTCCAAGTCCACATTTCAAAGCTTTCCAAGTATTTGATGTCATTTTTCCTTAGCGTCCATGTTTCTGCCCCATACAATGCTATACTCCATACGTAGCATTTTATCAAATTAAAACATAAGTTGTTGAGAAAATGATTCCATTATTAAAGCATAATGATAATTTTAAATGCTTAAACTTGAATTCTACGATGCGGTCCAGGACAGAATTTTAATCATTTTTTGTTTAGGTGTAATTTACACGTAAATTTGAAGTATTTTAATTTTCATATCAGTAGGTAGAGTGTTTAAACACGTAAACACCACCCTTGGCCAGTGATATTCAGGTAAGGAAGATGATCCTTTAAAATGTTTGCTTTTAAGAGGGGGTTCGCGGGATTTGAATTTCTATGAAAGGGGCTCGCGGGATAAAAAAGTTTGGGAATCACTGTTCTAGGGCCATCTTGGAGGAGGAATGCAGGTAATATGGCAGGTTGGAACTATAGGGTGGACCTTTGTTTCTACCATGACAACGGTGAAGAGACTTTTATCGCTCGCTGTCACTATGAGTTTAACATATTCTTTGGAAGTATAGCTACGATCGCATCTTCTTACCTTTCTCTTTATAACCCCGAAGTCCCTGTCACATGACATGAACTAGATGGTCAACAGTATTGAATCTCCATTCAGCCGTAATGGTAATCCACATCCTTAAAATTGCATAATTTATATTCTGAGCAGAACAAGCGTTAGAAAAAACATGCAGCCCTTTGTCATCTCTTGAAATATTATTTTAATGTAATTCCGTAGAAATTAGCATACTTCATTAGGCCCTTTTGTCCCAATTCCTTTATGATACCTGTAAAATGTTAAAAGCTCGGTTTTATGAGCATGTATGCAAAATACGCTCTAGGTTATTTATCGTAGGTAAATATTTCCGGAACCGTATACCCGAAAGTTACAGGTATTGCATAAAATCTATCGTTCCTTCTATTTCTTGAACTTTTTCAAGAAACTCCTTTGCTCTTCTCTTCTGCACTATTAATACACGCTTAGTAGTGTCATTTACATTGTTGCTTTTTATTTTTTGTTTGAGCTTCTCAAATGTGCAGCAGGTATCGACCTGCGGATGGCCAAATGACAAATTAAATCTCTCCAAAAAACCTTTCATTCAAGTTCTTTATCCCTGGCCTTTTTTATTTTCTCGCACATATGCAATTTTTCTAAGCCCAATTTTTTTATACCTTCCTCCCCCATGTTTAAATCCATTTTTGTTTATTTAAACAAAACTCTAGTAACTCGTAAAATGTTCAGTAACAAGCAAGAACTGACTGAAGAGAATAGGTTGATATGAACAGGATAGCAAAGTGACGGTGCTGCCATCTACTGGCGAGATCAGGGATTCCTTCCATTTATTTGAGTAAGTCCACATGTCCAGGACTTGTGGGATTTGTCAAATCAACATAATTTTGAATCATCTATTAATCTACATAGAGACCTGAAATTGTAGTGTTACTCCACCAAATCATCAAAATATATATAAATAGCCAATTTCCACAGAAATCTAAAAATGACAAAAAATGGACTCAATCAATATACCTCTATCTTATTTCTGGCTAAAGAAAGGTTTTGTTAAAAAAAGAGGAAAAATAATATCGCTAGCTAATTACCGTGAAAAATTTTTCAATTGTTCTTAGGTGGGTGATTTGGTACCACTTCTTATGTGATCTAGAGATTGCCTAACGTAATAAAAAAATTATATTGCTCATTTCATGACTTTCTCATTGCCTTAGTTACGGCAATATTTAGTAATCTTTTTCGATCCTCTCTTTACACTCAAAACTTTCATAAATTCAAATTTTAATCCGCTGAAGTTCCTGTTTTCTTAGAAGTTGTTAACCAACTTTGCCAGTATGTGGTCCATGTTGGTGATTAAAGAAGAGAGTTAAAAGCTAAGCTTCAATCACTGTAAGGGCGGGACTACACTCCTGGACCAAAAATATTACTATCTGTAAACTAATGTGAGATTTCAAGTGCAGTGATGTGATTTATGGCGGTCCGCAGTCAAATTCTATTCAGTTGGGCGGTCCCTGTAGGAGGAAAGGTATGCAAACCCCTGTCTTAGACCACGTTGAACTGCTATATCGCTAATTATTTTCCGAGCGAAATGTTTTTATAAAATTTACAACAAGCGTTTCATAAAATCTTAATGCGTTTGAATTTAATACATTATAGAATATTTTATTTTGTATAAATTATACGGTTTTATCTCACGATGATAAAATTCCCCACGCATCGGTTATAATCCTTTTTCTTGAAATGTAAATAAATAAACATAAAGAGCAGAGACAAATATTTAATCTCGGCGATTTTTTCAGCTGTAAGTCGCTTCATTATATATGTAAAATTTTCATTTTTACCGTTTCCCCTCTATCCTCCAATTTAATTGTGGTGGTATTTCCAATCAGTAGTTTAAAGGCTTTCCCTAGAATGATTATTATTCGTACAAATATGAATGTAAGGTTTATCCATAGGCGAATCACACGTAATGAGAGCATTTGTTACCATGATTTATTTATATGTTCATTATTACTATTATGCGTAAGTGTAATTTGTTCAGAGAAAAAAATCGTTATGGCCGAACACTTTTGTGGCGACAATTCCTAGAGTTGGTGCAGTCAGTAATTTTAGCAATATCAGTAAACTTCATGGATCATATTTAGAACTATGCTTGTGTAACGAATCTTTCAGACAATACTCAGCAAAGATGTAGCATAACAGAGAGATTCAAATAGTTGAGCCTTGTCCTCTTCTAGCATTGCTGCAATGAAGACTGAGTATTCAGAGGTCAGCGGCAATAGCGCACCACGTCGTTAACACATTCATATAACAGGATAGTAGATTTTCAAAGTTGTGGCTGGTATGTACTTGGAAAAAAATCTTTTATTCTTTAATATGCATTAAAAACTTTTTGTCCTAATGTTACATTAATTGCATTTTACCTGCGACGCGAAATTTTTCTAAGATTAGGAACGGGAGACATTCGATTAAATGAATTACTCATTGCCCTAGGCTAAAAACCGTATTTCAAGAGCGCAATTCACGGAACTGGAGCAATTTATAATTAAGTTTCGGGCGTTAAATGGAAATCCATTGCCGTGAATGGATGATTTAACGCCCACGTTTAGGTGGTTCTCACCGTAGATATCTGCCATTACTCACTCTATACTTCAACAGGTGGGGAACTGGTACACATCACGGCTTACTCAATTAGATTTCAGAATTGCACATTGCAGACATCGCACGGGGAAGGGCGAATGCCGAAGCGACATGTGCAAGTCGCTAAACACATTATTGAACGCAAAGTTGGTAAACTGAATACGGTCGCGCAAACGTTAGATTCCGGCATTCATTAGTCTCGAAATATATTTCGCAACGATATTATTCAGGTGCTCCCAGAGCGGCTCGTGAGCTATTTATAAATCGTTCAGAAAACCAAGTTGTATATGTTATGGGATAAAGGAAAAAAAGGTGAGCTGTGCCATCATTCAGATATATTTGAGGGAATATATATTATAAAAATTGGAGTTTCATCTGCTGACGCACAATACGAAAATGAGCGTTTTATTTATTGAGGTTAATTTGGAATTGTATACTTAGAATTCGTTATAAATTTAGTAACAATATTATATGACAGAAATTACTTTATTAAATTATGAAATTACAAATTTTAACTTTCTATCTATAACCATTTGCTCAGAATCTTAATTTTAAAATTTTGAAACAACCCCTGCCTTTTGTCAATACTTCAAAAACATTTCTTCTGCAGTGTCATAGACGGCGATAATGGTCAAATATATACTGACAGACAACTTTCTATCTATAATCATTTGCTCCGAATGTTAATTTGAATATTTTCAAGGCACCTCTTCTTACTAACAGATTTTTCCAGCAAATTTCTTTAGCAGCATGTTAAATGGCATTGTAGAACACATTCACTCTTATAGGTTCAGTCCTATATCTCTTACCGTTTACTTGCTAGTTTAATTTAACTGATTGCACGGACTGCCAGATTGTGAAAAGATAAGCGGGTTCATTTAATGAAACGTACTGAAAATGCTTTCCGCTACGATGAAATTATTCTTTCAGTTACAGCCCATATACCTGTATTTCACTTCTTATAAGTGTTTCTTGTAAATTATCAACATGAGCATCTCTGATGAGCTTCGAATCGGAATTTTAGGGACAAAATACATATTCCGATTTCACAATTTACTGAGATGCAATTTTTTCATTAAATCCTCACGAAAGGTTTATTTTCTATACAATTTAAAATGAACGTTGCGTATCTTTTTTCTCTTTGTGGTAATAGTCTTTTCTTTTAGAATCTACTCGATGTGAATCACTACATCACTACAAGGACTCCTTTGTAACCGAAAAGCGTATCTGGGTTTTCAAAGTTGAGGTATATAATTTCGAAACAAATTTAACTCAAGTTAGTGAATGAGTTTCAAATAATGCTTATTAGCATGCCCATGTTTTCCGTTTACATCCAATGAAGCTACACTATAATAATAAGCGTCTAATATTTTATAATATCTCGCATGCGCTTTAAGAATTTGATATAAATCGATAATCTCTGCGGAATCGGACATATGTATTTCATTTTCTCATAGCTTTATCATAACTATATTTGATATAAGAAACTGAACTCCTACGAAGAAAAATATTTCATTTTTAAATAGCGCGAAATTTCAGCCAAATCGTTCTTTTTGTAAATATGCCACGTACGCATGCATATGCTGTATAAACTCTCTCGAGATGGATGAAATTCCGTAGTCCAAATTTCTGTTTTTCTTTCAATATCGTTCGAATTATAACTATCTCCCATTGAAAATTCTTGTTTACAGACATATATCATCATCATTAGCAGAATGCCTACACTAAGGGCCGTGATTATTGGTAGAGCCGGGTTCTCATTGTCAGACTCGTCCTGTCCTCTTTCGTTTCAACAGGGAATTACCGAGCCTGTCTCATGCATTAAAAAAATTCAAGAGCGAGCTCTTGAAAAAAATGCTAGTCTCAGGCATCTCCTCGGTTATTTAATAATCTTGTTGCGGCTATTGGAGATACTTGAGTCACGCATTTTTTCAAATGTTTGTTCTCGAACTTCATTTGTTGTGAACCATCCTGTATTATGAAATCCTCTATTAACAGAATAGTTACCTTTAATTCTTCTCTTTTTCATTTGCATATCTACACAAATCTAATTTAACCCTAGATTACTAACCTTCGTTTGATAAATAGAATTACTAACCATTCGTCTCAGAGATTACCTCATACTAATATTTTTAATAAAAGAAAAAAGAGATACACAAATATTTTAAATACTTAACAATACTTCAACACTCTCTGGCACATTTAAACATAGAATGTTATATTAACTTTTATCACAGCATTCGAAACACATGTTTACACTATGTTCTTCACAAATAGCACGCGAACATGGACTTCAGTGAAGTCTTGTTATTCTCCTCTTCTTAGGGTAAAATGCACTTATAAAACGTTTATTCAGTTCACCCTTATTCTGGCTTTCCTGAGGCTCTATTTGCGGAAAATAAGCGATCATCGACTTAAGAGTTCGACTTAATTTTAGGATCACCAACTAACGTTAAGGCTAACCATTCGTCTGTGAGGCGACCTCAGTTGCATAGCACAACATTAGAGCAAGTAATCCCTTGTGTAAACAGTCACACTAGAAGAAAACAAACTAAAATGAGGCTATAAAAAAGCCAGACCTAGAACACAAAAATATGGAGTATGGAGAGTTTATTTGTTTTTGTCGTCGTCTGCCAGACGAATGGTTAGATATCTAGGGTTAATAAAATCCCAAGTCAGACTGTAAGTCTTTCAGTAATGCTCGATGTGGGTAAATGGGAAAATGAGAAAACCGCTCGAAAATTATTCATTCTTTAACAATCAAACATTTCGAGATTACTTGGCGACGCCACTTTTCAATTTAAAGTCATGGGTTGGATTCGAAGAGCGGTTATTTTCTCCATTTGATTAACACTTTGATGAGTGCAGCACATTAATCATTCGCATATTAAAATTACTTAAAAACATCGTAGGACATCAAAAATTAAAACAATAAAAGTTTTTCTTTTTGCAATCAATTTTCAAATGAGCAACAAATTGGTTCACAAATTAGTTTTTAACGCTAAAATTTGATATTTTTTACGCGATAATCGTTCGACGTCCAGGCAATTTGAATTTTTATCGGTTTAATGTAATTACGTATGATTTACTGGGATTATAATTACGCGTCGCATCTGTCCACATATTCACGAAATTTTGACGCTGTTTTGGAGTTTTAACGATACATTAGTAACGATAAACAATACGAATAATGAACATAAATTAATGTTACATTATTCACTGTTATTGTGGTAATGAGAGTTCTTTAGTCAGATAAAATTGCTGATTTTTTAAAAAAGATTTTGATTAAATTTTCCGCGAAAGCTGAATGAGTTTCTAATCTTTGACTAAAAACATAAAAATAGAACAGATTTATTTTGGAGAATGCTAGGAAGAATTGAAAGGAGAACGGGAAGAGAATGGGAGGGGGAGAGGGCGGAAGATTGTGAGGGAGGAGGATGAGAGAGAGATAAGCTGGAAGAATGGGAACTGCCTTAAATTTAATACTTAATCCGCGCATACCCATCATTGGACGGGAAATTACGCTAGGATAAAATAGAAATAAAATATGAATCGCTTATCATTAAATTGTTGCTTCATTACGAGTGATTGGAATATATGGGGCACTCATTCGATTACTTTATTTACATTTGTTTCGAAATTTTTGGTGAATTCGATTGACATCCGGCCTAAATCCAAGAAGAATTATTTAGCTCACCTTGAGAAAGCCAGATAAGCAATTAGGCTACAAATCAGTCGTCAACATTCACCTGGAGTAGATTCAAAAAAGAACTGATGCCAAGAAGATAAGAACGACAACTGTACACAAAGCGATATCTAAAGTGTAGCAAGAATCGTAATAGTCCAGTTCTTCCTTTTTTATATCAGTACCAGTACCAAACTTTACATTTGTTATTATTAATTCCTCATTATTTTGTTTACCCTTTGAATTTATGGTCTGCGTTCTTCTCCTCATCAAACTTTTTAAAATACACTGTTTAATTAATTTGTAAACTTCCTATGCATAAATATATGCACGCATTTTAAAATATGTATAATTCAATATAATAATTTGCCGAAGGTTCCGGTACAATGTCCCGGCGCACTTTGGTAGAGGCGGTAAGGAGGGAATGAGCTGTTTTTTTTTTACTACATTGCTGTCCCGGCGCAGGATGGTTGGGGAGTGAGCTGCTCGGAGGAAGGGAGTGTGTTGCGTTAATGAGAGATTGAAGAGGAGGTAAGGAGGGGACATATCAGTGCGGAAGAGGGGAGATACGCGAGGCAGGACGCTCTCTGTTCTACTTCAGTTTCAATTATCGAATACTCAGTAGCATTAATAGCAGTATTCGAATGTAATAAATTTCAAGCATTTCACTTTCTGGGTCAATTGAAATTCATGTAACACTCCCGTTGATTTCCAACGGGGAAATCTCTAGTTTAATATAATTTTAACAGTCAGAGGTTAGTGGAATGATCTATAAAGGGGTTTAAAAATATTTCAGCTACTTCTCGAGCGAGACGTCAGGGGCAAGAGATATGTGGGTCATCACTTTGGGAACTTCTTCATCCAGCTAGGGTTTCGGAGATGTGTCGAGGAGGACCGGCCATCAGTCTCGCGAATACCCCTTTCTTGCCCCCGAAAAGCGCACGGGCTTGACTCCTATCCTATCTCTCTCTCTCCCTCAGCATCGTCGACCGCAAAATGCCCTTTATTAATAGCTGGAATCTATCTGGGGCTTATCTACACGAGGACACCGGAACACATACACACGGTCTCCGCGGGGAGGGTAACTGGAGCGTCGTTATCCGTCTACAACTTGATTCTCCTGGAGTGAAAACTGAGTATCCAAGAGAGCTAACTGGCGTGTGAGGAATCGTTCTAACTTTTCACAGGTTCCATGTTCCGCAGATATTATGTATATACTTGTTGATGTATGTATATATATATATATACACACACACACCCAGTTCTCGTTTTACGCGCTCTCCATTTGTTCGTTCTCGGAAATACGCGATCGAAGAAAATATCCCACCTCTCAAAGATGCGCAAAAATGTTCAAAGATACGCGATTTGAAAAACAATTCGTAAATTATTCATCTGCCAGGAGAATAGCAAAATTTACCTAACATGCCGGGAAAAGGCCATTTTCTCTAACTCAGCTAGTGTAGTGCTCCATACTAGAGTCCTGCACAGGCCTGGCCTAGCCAGCGGGCCAATCCTATGGAATTCATTCCGGGCCGGACGTTAGAAATTACTGGATGTATCAGGTTTGTCTTAAAAATTTCGGGCTTTGACGAGCCAAAAATATTTAATGTGTCACAAATTATGACCCACGATTGTTGTTATTGTAATACTTGAATCTTTTACTTTATTGTGCTGTACATATTTGCTTTTTTTAATGCAGAAAAAATGTTCTTTCCAGTCAAGATGTCCTTAATTTATAATATTATTCAGGTTCTCAGTCAGGCACTATAATTTTGTTTCGGATGTTTAAATGTCAAATGTACTACACTCAATATTTTTTAATAAACGTTATTTTCATTTACAATACTTTAATAATATCGATTACTACAGTTCTATACAGTTAGTTTGTCTAAGTAAAATACTAAATACAAGTTACTACTAATTCATTATCCATAATCTATTTGAATAAAAATGAATGTTTAGTCCATAAAGAGAAAAAAAATGAATGATGATAAACAATCAATATAAAAACACTGGACTTAAAAACACGAGAAATAAAAATATTAGAGGTAAATATTTGATTCCCCGTTTTTCTGACTCCGCTCGTAATTAAAGAACTCGGTTTTCGCTCAGTTTTTACCATAAAGTTGACTAAGCCAGCCCAGATATTCTTTATCTTACTCTATAATATTAATAACTTTCTAGACAATTTTCGCATGCAATGTCAAATGATTTTATATTAAAATACGGTACAGTACGTGCTATAATGCATTATATATGACGAAAATAATAGTTGATTGTCTTGATATGTTATTTTGCATGCTTTTAAATGTTTTATCTTATTTTTTATGAAGATTTTTCATGGCCTAGATGAGTACGAAACATTTCTGGAACGTCCTATATTGAAATATATGTTAAATAGCTCTTTTTGCGCGTTCTTCATTTACGCGGCCATTTCCAGGAAACACCTATCGCGTAAAACGAGAACTGGGTGTGTTTATGTATGTGTATATATATATATATATATATATAATCGTAATATCATCATGTAGCCTGAAATTCCTCAGGATTTCAGTGTTAATGAATCTCTACGTTATGACTAAAAATAACTTCGAATGTGCTCACAGGTTTCACTCCAGAGGATGAATATGGTTTCCCATAAGATAACACGTAAAAATCACCTTTTTGGTTTGAAATCTTTAATTCTTTTACTCTTTGAAATATCTTAAAATCTAATTATCAGCACGAAATTTACTTAAAACACGCCAAAATGAATGAATACTCAATCTCATGTGAATTCGCTTATATTTTGAAACTATACTCGAGTTTTGGTAATTTTTTTAACATTTCAATGCAGATATTCCATTGCTACAGTTATTGTTGTCCCCGGTAATTTCAGCGTGTATGCACTGATCGAAAGATCGAAAATACGATTAAAACTTGCTCAAAATAACCGAAGATATGAATTAAATGCAAATAAATCGGCCGCAGTATTCATGCTATTTATATATTTTATCTATATTACTAAAATCCTATTTCTGGTTCTCTCTCTCTCTCTCTCTGTTTAATTGAGGCTCTATACCTCAGCCATTTTTAATCTCCCAGATTTTCTGCTCTCTTTTTAATCGAGTTATTCAACTAATTTTCTTAATTTGTTATTAAAAACCAAACATACATCCCTAAAAATATATTCATTAAATTCATGTCACGACAGTACGTGAAAAAAACAAATATGTAACTGGAAATGTTAATAGAGCAGAAAATCAAATAATTAAAAATGTAATATAAAGACGCAGGCGCGGACTGGAAATTTTTTCCGGCCCTGGAAATGTTTACCTGACCGGCCTCCTTGCCAACCTTTGGTGAGGCTCATTTTTCGACGAGGTTCCATTTGTGAGGCCCGAAGCTAGCGCCTCATGCGCTTGTGCATATATCCCCCTCCAAGAATAAACGAAACGATACTTTTGCGAGAACTATGGGAGACTGGTGGATGCTGCATACAGCTCATACGGAGAAGGGATGGAATTTTTCAAGAACATTCCCACGATGATTTGTTTCATCTTTCCAATAAGCTTACCGAAACTATGACTCTCTAGTGAAGTAATCAAATACACCACCTTTATGAGCTTCGCGAATAATTTGTTCCGGAAAACTGAAGCGAAATGCAAATTCGCGAAGTGCAAGTCTTATTTTCCCATAAGACGCAATGTTATGTTGGGAAAATTGTTCCGTCAACCTAAAAAATCACTTTTTTATCATAAGTAATGCGGTTTAACATAAAATAAAAGAAAACGTTACAGCAACGTTTCAGCAAATAAAAACTTAGCATCATTAAGTGAAAAATCTTCAAAACGCGTAATAGCAAATGAAAACTCAGCATTACAAAGCGATTACATTTCTTTAGGCACTTGTGCAATTTATCTCCAGCGCATTTTCGTATGCGATTTTCGATCTTCTTTTGTCCGTTCCAAGGAAAGCCTTTCATTTAAATTGATGAATTATTGAAATGGAATGTTGAGTACGTGATGCACAGATATATTATTGGGTTCTGCAACAAATATTTCCAAGCCACAACAAACACTAGCATTCAAAGTGGTAACATTTCTTTTATTAATTACTTTCGAAATGCGTAACAGAAAATCAAAACTTGGCGTAAGAAAGTGATAACATTTATTTTAACAGTTCAAAATACGTCATAAAAAATAAAAATGAAGCATTAAAGTGGTAATATTTCTTTTAGTAATCGCGTTCAATATGCACGGCAGAAAATCTTACGTTAAAAGATGATAAATATTCGTAGTTTTAAAATATAATAATTTCTAATAAAAAATGAAAACCTAACAAAACAAAATAACATTTCCCTAAATTACGCTAAAAATACAAAGATTATAGTAAATGAAAACCTTACATTCCAAAATGATGGCATTTCTTTGAATTTTAAACTAAAGTTTTACGTAGAAAAAAGCGGCGTTGGCGGTGAAGTTCAAGCTGAGTTACAAAATAATTGTCGAGAGGTATGTTTACTTCGAAAACTGCTAATAATTAGCATTATAAATATAATATAATAATATTAAGTGCTTTTCTAGGGCGACAAAGTTTAAGCTGAACTTTGAAACAAAAAATGTACATGGAGTTCCGCCTGTTGGCATCGAAAATGCATGACGCGAAATTCAAATAATCGACGCGAAACAGAAGTAATGGTCATAAAAAATTTTGTCGCGAAGTGCAAATTAGCGAACCGTAAGCAAGCGAAGTTCAAAAAGATGTTGTATGTGAGAAGCCGAAACTTGTGGGAAATAACTCGAGAGGACGTGCCCGTCTGGGCAAAAAATACCAAGTGGAAATATAAAGCGTTTATCGTTTGAATCATCAGCCTTATTTGAGCTTAATCCACAGTACCTACCACTTTCACTCTCAATTACAGATATAGACTGTTTTGTCATTCTCACTAACAGTTGCTTATAAGTAATTACTTGTATATTATTTTCGTTTTTGTTTTTGCGCGAGTATCGTGAACTTAAAAATTAGTCCACAGAGTTAATCAAAATCGTTATAGCCATTTTTGAATAAATTGATATCTTAAGTATCTCGAGCCGCGCACAGTCAGCCATGGCGTATGGCGAACACCACTTTTTTGGACTCTGGGACATCTAACACGTATACTTCCATCAAAATCTCCAAGTCGAGTTTTTTCCCCTTAAAAATACTTACAATGTACTGCTATGTATACGAGAAAGTAAAAATTATGGCGAAGCCTGCAAGTAGACGCCCATTTTTTTAATCCCTGCCAATTACCGAGCTACGGTACGTGGTCTTGAAGAAACAGAAGCACTAGGGAGACGTGAATTAATAAAACCGGCTACTTAATGAGGGCGAGCTTTTGTGTGTTGCCGAGGAAGAGAACGTAGCCTCGAGGTATTCGAGGAGGGGCTCCATCTTTATCAACCTCTCGACCGAGAACTGCGCTCCGCGTCGAGTCTTGGGGTAGATCTTGAAAAAATACCTTAAAGCGTGCATTTATCGCGCTCAAAGTCGTTTCCCGTGCATCGGTGATGCCTCAGCATCGGTTTCCCTTTAACGAATGACCTCTCTCGGGTTACCTCGTATCATCTTCGTAAACGCGGCGCCTCGATAAACAAGAGCTGTGGGGTCGTCCTGCATATTTTAACGCTCTGCCCTCTATGTGGTTGATATTAAGTTTTTCGCTGATAAAGTGTTGAGGATGGAATTTTTTTCTGATATTATTTATCACTTACGCTTTATGAGGCGAAATTTTTTAAGTAATGTATCATTTTTAAAGAAAGAAACTTGAATGGAAATTCGATGTTTGCTAATTATCTTACGGTAAAATTTAAATTTTCTCTAAACAAATGATGAATTAACGTAAAATCGCGATAAATAAGATTATTTTCTCTCTAAGATAAAAAATTTGACGCCTAATTGTTTCTTTTGTTTTCGCCACCCTTAATCGTAAATTGTTCCCAAATAAAATTATCGTTGAAATTAAAGAATAAATGAGAAAATGGAATTATCTCCCGAGTAGCACCGCATACCAGGAGAAGTTTATCATTTAATAGAACCCAAGTAAATTTTAATTATAACATTTGGTTCAGTCTCTAAAATAAATACTCATTATGCGTATAAGCGGAATATTACTGCGATTTAAAAAAAATCGTACATATCGTATATTGTACCGATTTTTAATACATATCACTATCACCTACCCCACTTCATTTTCATGTCATGCAGTGTTTTATGATACTCATCGTGGAGATCTAAGAACGCCATAACAGTTAATATATTTTTGGAACAACTAAACTAGAGCATTTGTGTTAACAGAAATAATTATAAACATCTTTCTCAGTTTTTCGTATAAATCGCGATGGGTTTATACAAATGAACTTTAATTGGAGATTTCTGCTTCGTTACCAAATGAGCCCTATGCTCGCCAAAGACATAATCAATATCGAAAAAAAAATGCAATCGAAATAATATTTTCTTTACATAGTCTGTGCTATCTCCCTTCTCCTCCCTCACTCTTTGGAGACGAAGTATTGAGTAGGTCGTCTAGTCTTGTTTAATATTAAAATACTGAAGATGCAAAATATTTAATTATCATCTGTGTTTGAAGATCCCATAGATTTTTCCGAGTTGCAATGAATACTCGAACTCACTTTATCGCGATGACTGATTCACGAATTATATTCAATTTGACTGCAATTGTCGCGAAATGTTTGGGAAAGCAAGATGCACCTTCCTTCTAGGAACCACCCGTATTCAACAATACTTCGCTCAGAAATGAACTAAAAGTTCAGAATAAATAAGCGTTTAGGTTTCTCCTTCAATTCTTTTTCGACTGTCATTCACTTCTGATCTTATAAATTCTTGAATCTACATATTATGTTGAAGATATCATTAGTACTCCATTTTTGGTGACACAAAATACGTAGTAGTTTACTGGACAATGACCTCAAACTTGAATAAAATTTTTGCATTTTCCCAATGAAGTGGCGTTATTTTGAAATTATCTGCAAAACACAATACCTGATCGATTGCCGTCCTCCCCTGCTTCCCTATTCATTCGCCAAGTTAAATGGAAGCGACGAATTAAGCCACGTCGTAGTGTAAAAAAACGGACTACTTCCAACGTTTCATTCAAACCAAGTTGACGGCATGAAAATGCTTTTACATATTGAAGCGAAAAGATTTAACGAGAAAATTTTGTCACGAGGCGTCATAAGCCGTAGAAGACAAGAAGGAACGCAACGGAATGAGAAGAAAGAGAGAGAGAGAATAGATGGAAGAGCAAAGGATTTTTAAGAAGGGACTTATGGAAGAGAGGTTTTAGATGGAGGGAGGGTTCAGAGGAAAAGGAGAAGGCCCGTGAGGCGACAGAATAAGAGGGATGGGGTAGAGGGGGAGGAAGAAATATGCGTCAAAGGAACAATACTCTATCCCTTAAAGGGGTTGGCTGAGGGAGAGGAGAGGGGTACGTGGGTGAGGATATTAATGTGGAACAAAGCGAAGGTTTTCAGAGAAGAAAGGAAAGAGGCTCTTTGAGAGAGAGTGAGAGAGAAAAAGAGGGGTAGAGAGTGAGGCGAAATGGGGAATTAAGGGGCGGAAAGAAGCAAAAACTACGGGCGGAGACGGAAGGAGATTAAAATGGCCAAAAAAGGATCTCGAAAGAAAAATAAACATCGCGGTTCTAAAAAATTATCTTCGTTCCCATGATACCTAGGAGCGTAACTAGGGGACGGGATTGAAAAGTTCTCGCTCATCTTAAATAGGAGGTTCTTCTTAGCTAGCTACGTCTTGTTCTCTGATGTTTTAAAAACTCGTAGATAAACAATTATCAAAGTGGTATTCCACTCAAATTAAAATGTCCTCTTCATAATCCTGGCCTGCGAAGCTTTTTCTGGGGTTTTCGCGGTCTGCTTTTTGTTATTTTCTCGCTTAATTTCTCTTTGCCTGTATATTGTGTATTTATGCGTTATTTAAATTTCTTTCTTTCATGTGTTCCAAAGTTATTCGTTTACGTTAATGAATTTTTGTCTAAATGACCCCTCCTCCTTATCAAATAATTTATCTTTGCTAAAGAATTAATACACAGAGCCGGCCGAATGAATGCAAATTTCGTTACGTATATTTAATGCATAGATTTAGTTGTATTGTTATAAATCCTCTTCTTTAGTCTATATTTTTACTTTATGATGCCCATATCAGTGAAACAGATAGGTGGTAACGGTAAGTAACGGAACATAATGAGTGGTAACTTAGATCACTGTGCTTACGTATACAAAGAACAAGCCATCTCTCTCTCTGAGTCTTTTGTCTCCATCACAATTTCAACAATAACGGCGGCACCAAGCTTAGCGAAAAAATATAATATCACAAGCGTTTTTTTCTATAATGAGCCAATAAGAAAATAAGTGCAAATGAGACACGTATAAATTATCCCACTTTGCGAGGTCAGAATCGACTAAGTAAGAGTTGACAGATTAGGAGAGTAAAGCATTTTATGAGTAAGCAAAGCTTTGCATAAACGGTAAACGCGAACATATGGAGAGATAATTAAACGGAGAGAATATTCAAACAAACAAACAAACGTCTTCTAAGTGATTAAAAAATATGGGCCCCAAAATGACATGAAAATATTTTGGGAGAGAGACAGAGGGAAAAAGGTTAAAATCTAAATCAGCGCTTCCGTGTTTGATAAAACCCGAAGGTCGAGCGAAAGTTGGGAAGACGGAGGGAAGAGATGTACCGAATGGTCGGTTAGATAGCGAGGGAAAAGTTGGGATAAGAGAATGAGAGGGAGAATGAGAGAGAGAGGGAAAAGGAACAATAGAGAAGGGGGCAAGAGAGAGACAGTTACCGAAAACGGTGTTTAGTCGCGTGGTTCAATGCCTTCGAGAGTACTGTGTTTCGCTATTATCCAGGTTTCCCCTTTCTCCCTTCATTCTATCTCTCTCTCCCTCTCATTCCTTTTCTAACGCACCCTCGCAAATCCTCCCTCTCCACTCTCGCACTCTTCTCCGCCTAAATCATCATTATCATCACTCATGGCTCTCTCTCTCCTGCATCCCTTTCTCCTGTTCCGCCCTCCGTCTTCCTATCTCCTCCCTTAACCCCTCTCCTTCCTCCCACTCTACCGCAATCCCTCACCTCCCCTTCATCCTCCTCCAGGGCTTCCTTTTACCTTTCTCTCCCCTCCGGCGTTGTTACCTCCTTAGCATTATATAGAACTTATCCCTCTTCGGTTATATTCTGGTTTGGGGTTTTCTCGGGGTCTATGATCTCCAAGTTGGGATATGAGCTTTAATGCGCGTTGGTCTCGGTGTAGAGATGCTGCTCTATCTATCTCTATACCTCTCTCTCTCTCTCTTGGCGTATTCATTCAAGAGAATAGGATTTAAAAGGTTTTATCCGTTTCCGCGTCTTCCGATGCTCGTCCCGTTGTCTTCGTTGAAAATGAAATCCGTTAAGAGAAGTCTCAGCAATGCGAAACTCCATTTTATCCTTGTGGAATTATAAGCTTTGAAAGTTACGCTAAAATGTTTATTTAGAACCACTGCCCGGGTTTTGAAAGTTTCAACGTCACAGTCAGGTGGCTGCGCAAGGAGTTTTTTTACAGAGCAGTCAATAAAAATGTTTTCGCTACCATACCTATTAATATGGAGTTCCTCTTAGCTGAATTTTAATTTTGTCTCTCGTCTGACTCGATTCATTTGTCTGTAACTCATATTTTTACCTATATTTACAATGGACTTAATGGCCATCCGCCCATTAAGTTCTTTAGACTGCAATTACCATGATATCATATTGTATCTATACAACTTTGCTACAAAGCAGCTTTCTTTCGTGGTCTCATTTGAAAATCATGTTTTATCATCAAACAAACCGCATTACACTCTTAGCGTTACCGTGTTACTTGAAGATGTAAAAATAGCAATGACTTCTCAAAATGTTCTTTCATTGACAATTTCATGCGTATTTTATCTCAATTTATCAATTCGGGAAGGGAAAATTATTTTGATATATTTAGAGGACTGCAAGGACTGCATAACCTTACAGAGTTGGGAGGGTTTGTGTACTCTTACGAACCAAAGAGCTATGCCGGCGGGAGATAATTCTCCTGGTAGGACCATCCAAGCCGGAAAGGTCTGAGGGGAAGAGTCAGACTAAGAAGCAGTCTTGGGGGTTTTACATCCCCCTGTGCAAGGGCAGCAGCTTGCACAGTACCTCTGTAGGTGGTGATCATGTGGATCTGAACAGCTACAGATGGGTAATCACTCTGTGAAACTGCGATGAGGAAAGCAAGGGGAAACTACCTCATTATATTTCCCATGATAGGCTGAAAAGCTGAAAATACCTCTATGGATCTTTCTGGGGTAAAATATTCCGGAGGTAAAATAGCCCCCCAATCGGATCTCCGGGTGGGGACTACCCTAGGGGATGCACAGAGGAAATGTAACATTAATAAGAAAGCAAGTGGTGAGAAATTAAGAATAGGCACATGGAATGTTAGGACTATGAATTCAGGAGGTAAACTAGAGAACTTAAAAAGGGAAATGAGAAGGAATAATGTAGGTATAGTAGGTCTTAGTGAAGTTCGGTGGGAAGGAGAAGGCGAGATAAATTCAGACGAATTTAAGATTATTTACTCGGGAGGGGAGAAAAAGGAAAGGGGAGTGGGGATTATAATGAGAAAAGAGATAGCTGAAAGAATTAGCAAGGTAGTGACAGTTAATGATAGATTAATAGCCGTAAAACTTCAGATGGAGCCAGTGGAAATGCTTATAATTCAAGTGTATATGCCAACAACTAATGCTAGCGACGACGAAGTAGATGAAATCTATGAACAGATTATGGAGATAGTGGAGGAGGAGGGAAAAGGAAGGATCACCGCCATAGTAATGGGAGATTGGAAAAGTGTAGTCGGAGTGGGACAGGAAGATAACATAGTGGGAAAATATGGACTAGGGAAGAGAAATGAAAGAGAGGATAAACTTGTGAAATTCTGCCATAGAAATAGATTAATTGTAACTAATACATGGTTTAAGCATCACCAGCGGAGACTTTACACATGGTGAAGCCCAGGAGACCAGAGACGATACCAGATAGATTACTTACTAGTCAATGAAAGATTTAGAAATAGCATTAAAAATGTGAAAACACTACCAGGGGCAGATATCGATTCTGACCACAACCTTCTGGTGGCAAATATACAATGTAGACTGAAGAGCGTTAAGAGAAACATAAGAGATAACAAGAAATGGAACTTAGAGGAACTCCTTAAAAACAAGGAGGCTATCATGACTGAGCTGGAGGAAAGGTTGGGGGAGAGAGCTGAAGAAAATAGGAAGAATGTAGATGAGGAGTGGAGATACATCAAATATCTCGGCAGTATTTTAGCACAGGATGGAAGTAGTACACAGGACATCAGAAGTAGAATTGCAATGGCAAAAGCAGCATTTAACGAGAAGAAGGAGCTTCTCGCAAGCAAGAAAATAAATTTAGAAACAAGGAAGAAATTAGCAAAATGCTACATATGGAGCATAGCTCACTATGGTGCAGAGACGTGGACGGTAAGGAGAAAGGAGGAAAAATATTTAGAAAGTTTTGAGATGTGGGTATGAAGAAGAATGATGAAAGTGAAATGGACAGAGAGGAAGAGAAACGAAGAAGTATTAGAAATGGTGGGAGAAGAAAGGACGCTAATAAAAACAATTAGGAAAAGAAAAGCAAATTGGATAGGGCTCATATTGAGAAGACAGTGTTTACAAAGGACGACCTTAGCAGGAAAAATTAGTGGAAGAAGAGGAAGAGGGAGAAAAAGAATAGGAATATTAGATAATATAAAGCAGGGATATAATACTTATAGAGGTATAAAAGAGGCTTCTAGGGAGAGAGAGAAATGGAGGCAGCGATTCAGTTAAAACCTGTCTTCGGACAGAAGCATGATGATGATGATGATGATGAGAAAATATTACGTTCATGTTTCAAGATGTTTCAAGAGTTTAAATTTTGTTTGTACTTTTTATAATTTCCACGGTGGAAATTATGCAAAGTTGTGTTACTTCTTATTTTATTTAAATACAATTCCACAAAGTTACATCTTCTTTAGAGAATTTCGTTTAAATTAAAAGCATATGCCCAGCTTTGGCCCTTCCTGCTTCTCGCTCGTAGCATAATCCTATCGGACAAGCGTCATTTGTCCAAGCGTAACCCCTTCATACTGTCGGTGGGCAAGGAACTCATGAAACCTTCTTTATCCTGCTCTTAATCCCTTACCGATAGAGTTCAATAACAGTAATGAAGCCGTACCGTTAAATATTTTAATAACGTTGTCTTCATATCCCATAAGATTGTTTAACACCGATATTTATTCTTGGGTTTGTGTCATGGTCTATTTTTCAATAAATAATATACGTTTCTGCCTGGTGCTTTTATAATTTGGGAATCACTATCTGGTTTCAAATTTTCTTGCGCTAAACAAAAATTTCTATCAGCTTCATTTATTATTTAAGACACGACCTTATAAGTTGTTAAAAAGTTATTTTTACGATTAATCTGCTTATAAATTACATAAAATCAGTAATTTGGATCTGACATATTATGAATCTAACCGAACAGGATAGAGAATGCACCAAGTGAACGATTTCAATTGTAGCTAATCGTTAGAAGTTTTATCGTTCCTGAAATGGAGCTTTGCATTTTATCAATAATCTTAAAATAAAAATCCAATCCAAGGATATAATATATTAATTTGATAGAAATTAATTTATTAAACCACGATCATACTGTTGTTTTTCGATCATTCTTTTCCTTTTCTATTTCATAATATCTATTCTCGAGTCTAATGAAAAATCATCCTCGGGGTGATTGTTCCTCTTTTATTTTGTTTGCCGACCATCCTACCAAAACAAGAGGAAAAAACGCACGCCGTCGATATCATAAAAAGGACGGAGTGAATGGTATCGATGCTCTGAAATGCCATTATCCCGAGGCTCTGGCAAACGAACGATAGAGTGGAAAAATTTTTCCCAACGGGACACACACGCACAAACAAACATACTCGCTCGGAAAATAAATGCAATCAAGTCCCGTTCTCGTTTTTCGTCGAGCGGCTAAAAGCTGTGAAATTACGAGAATAACATCGCATCCCAGAAAACCAAAGGGATTCGGAAAGACCCCGAGCTAAGTGTGAGGACGCGATTACAAGATTTTGTTAGTTTTCTATTTTATTTTTTCACGGGGCGATTTTTTGCGTGAAAATCAAGAAAAATCGATTAGCGAGAAGGAAAGTAAGATAGAAAGAGATGCAAAACAGGAAATTCTGCGGAAACATTTATGTTCGTGGAAAAATACGAATAGGTTTTTTTCAGACGATTGCATTTTTTCCACACACTAATAATATTTATTTCTCTTCGAAATACGATGTTTAAAAAGTTGTTTTTTGGCAGCGTGTTGGATTCTTATTTATACTCCTGTCGTGTTTATGATAGTGAAATTACTTTAGCGATTTAAAGCCATCGTTTAATTTATCACTTACATTTAATTACTGAAAGAATCGTATAGATTCGAATTTATACTGCTTTCTTATTAGTCCGATTTTTTCGTGAAGCAATGCTATAAGTTCAAAATAAAAACGATAGATATAATTGTACTGTTCCTGATGCAGTCACAAAGGATCAAGAGTGGTATTACTTTACGGGATCTTAAAAAGTCTCTGGACAACAATAAAGCGAAAAGCCAAAAATCCTGCAATATTATCAGCTTAAAATTTAGTCTCGATTTTTCGCTGAAAATTTTCACAATATTTTTTTCCGTCCGAAATTTTTAAATACTCTCCCTACAAAAAGAGCTATGACAAAGTCAGAGAACAGGGCGCTCAAAATACATATTACTAGCCATTTCGAAGAATATAATAGAGGACGCCGCCAATTTACGTTGTCGAATACGAATGTAACAATAATGAGGATAAATAAACGGCGCAATATACATTGTACAAACTCTTATATACGTATATACGTCTGATCGACTGTGCACGCTTATAAATGAAAAACGCTTATAAATCAAAGTTAACCGTAATTTAGAGTATATTTTAATGCCACTGGTAGTTATTAATAATTTTTGGGACATATGGCAGAGTTAGTATTATTTGTGACATCAGGTTGTACGATTGGATGGATTTTAATCAAAATCCTAATAGCTATTTTTTGAATAAATCGAATTTTTTTTCAAAATATCCCTGAATAAAGTACCCTTAATTGTTGCGCAATATCGTTCATCTCTACAGAGTGTCTATTATGAATGATATTATCCACAAATACTATTGTATTGTAATCGATTTAGTTTAACCGTTTAGGCTGTAATAAGATCTTTAGTGGATCGCGGCGGTGGCGTGACGCCATAGGGCTTAGGTAAGGTAGCTTAGCGTACATTGTAATGTCCCTGGATGCCATATAGTGATTTTAAGGGATATATGGCTTACGTAGAATTATTTGTCTAAAAGAGGAGATTGTAGGAATAATTGAAGCACCAACGTATATAGGTAGAAACGACCGTGGAGATAAGATAACGAGATCGATTGTAGGACGGAGCGTTATCTAGGCTCGTTCTATCCGAGGACAATGCGAGATCATAATAGAAAATTTAAACCGGTGATAGACAATCTTTAGGTAGGTTTTGGTGCATTTCATCCCCTGCCACCCACCAATTAGGTAAATTGCGGAGTAAATGTAAATGTAGAACATGTAGATTTGTGACATCAGGCTCTACAATACAACTGATTTTGATAAAATTTTCTGGGGCCATTTTTGAGTAAATAAAATATTTCTAAAAATCGCCAAGAATAAAATACCTTTCATTTTTGTGCAATATCATTTTTATTAAAAAAGAGTGCAAAATATGGTATATTGCGCAAATTCGAGATATTATTCGATTTTATTTACGCGTTTGGGCTTTAGAACAGCAAACAGACTGACGGCATGGCGAAAACCACTTTTATGGAATAAGGGACACCTAAACCGTGTATTTCCGTCAAAATCTCGAAGTCGACTATTTTCACGATTTTAATACTTTCTCATTACACAGCAAGTGGAGACGGGAGATATCTAAACTGGAAGATGGAAAAACAGAAAGGTTCATAATTATTATTTACTCGCACTTAAACGACAACAATTAGTTAAAAACTAGGAATAGGATAAGGTTCTATCATAATTAGCTGATGTTAAAATCAAGAGACTTATTCTAATTCTACATAAATTTTATTCAAAACGACCTAGGTTTCGTTGCATTGCAATGAAACCTAGGTCGTTTTGAATAAAATTTATGTGGAATTACATTAAGCCTCTTTATTTTTACATTATGAAGAAATTTCACCAAGGGACGCCTGAAACCATTAATTATAATTAGCTGAGTAAACAAGAAAAACACTTCACTAGTGCTGATCCGAAGAACTGTTGCGGGCTGCCTGAAAACAAAGCAGCTCGTTTTTAAACAGAGCGACTGAAGAAGCGTGTTTTAATAACAAATGAACGCTACACGAGTGACGAAATTCTTCCGTTATATTTTCGTGGAATGAAAAGAATTTAGCTTCGAATTCTAAATAAGAAATTGTAGCTATATTTTTGACGTGCTATTTACTGGAATTTCCATTTGTACTTTCAGTTCGCTGGATAATTATCGATCTCGTCTGTATGGAAATAAATTCCAGAATGTATACACTTCTACACGCTTGATGTAGCTATTGGAGATACCTAAGACAAGTACTTAATTTTCCAATTTTTTTATACTTAAGCTCTTATTCTGGATTTTACATTCAATGGATAAACAGTGGTGAGCAGAAACTACCAGTATCGGTATCATTTACTTTGTTTTCGCACCATCGCAGATGTTTTATGCTTGGCAAATCCGTATGGAAATTTACGAGCGACCTTTGTAACGGAAATTTATAACCAACGTAATCGCTTGAACAACCCTCTACAATTAATGAGGTTCGGCTTCTTTACCTGGCTGTTGAAGTGAACGGACGTGCCATTCACTTGCTCCTGCGAACTCCTACGAATCTTGGAGCGACTAGAGTAGCTGTAACTAGTTTCAAGTAGAAATAACATTTACTTTGCTCTATTTGTTATCCTTAAATATTATTTAACATTAGTTTAAGTTACCTAATTTGTTTTGTTATATCATCTATGTTATATTTTTTCCTCAACCGTAATAGTTAGCTCTAAAGTCTCGTAGATTTTTGTTAGAAATTTCATTCTACCTTTTAGAAAATAATATATATATCATAGTAGTTATTGTGTATTAGCATATTCTTTTTGCATTTGTAAGGTTGTTTTATTTTTACGCTCAATAGTATTAAAAAATTTAGTTGTATACCACCATCTCCTGTGCGTGATATAACCTTGTTTGTGTGGTTTACGCCTTTCGCTTAATACCTGCGTTTGACCCATCCTCGTAAGCTTCACGAAGCTTCCCCTCGTTAAAGCTTAGACCAGTCACTTTGCGTTCTCCCATTTCAGCTTTTGTTTTTATATTGTAAAACTCTTTTGTGATAGTATATAAATTAGGTAAGAAAGACTCCTGTTTCCTCCTCCTTGTGCACCGCTGGTTGCTAGTCCATGAGGGTGGTTGTGGACCTTCTTCAGAGGGTGGAAAGGTTCGAGGCAGCCTTGGTTTGTGTGGGGGGGGAGGGGTCATCCCTGGAAACTCGCCGCGCCAAATTGGCAGCTTAAGTTTGCCTGGGTGCAGTAGCCAGTAGAGAGATCGAGGATGTCCCTGACTTCTTACCGCAGGCTGAGGCTCCTCGGGCTAGGAAGTCCGATGAGTGGAGAATGGTGTCCACTCGGGAAGATCGTGAGGTGGTGCTGCGGAGGCAAGGAGTTGGGAATGCATCGACGTACCCTCTTCCTGTCAGTAATAGGTTTGAGGTGTCGTCGGAGGACGACTCCACGGTCTTTGCGCCCGTACCCACTGCCGTCCCTTCGATGGAGGCAGGGCCCAAGGGGAGTCGGGTTGGGAAGGGTGGAGGTTGTTAGTGTTATGTAGCTCTAACTTTCGGCGTGTGATGGCACCCCTCTCATCCAGTGCCCGCCGGGAGGGAGTTGAAGAACAGGTCTTCTCCAGATACATATCAGGAGGCACGGTGCCGCAAGTAAGCATCACTGTGAGAGAAGCGGTAGTGGCGACAGGTTGCTTTCGGCTGCGGGTGGTGGCCCAGGTTGGGACTAACGACGCCCCGAAGCGCGGTTCCTCGGAGATTTTAAGTTCTTTTAAGGACTTGGCCCCTGAGGTTGCTTGTTTCCGAGAGGATTCGGGTTCCGATGTGTGGCTTATTATCTGCGGTATAGTCCCGAGGATTGACCGCGGTTCTGAGGTTTGGAGTAGGGTTGACTCTCTGAATCGAAGGCTGTGGAATTTCTGTCTGAACTTGGAAGTAGACTTCGCCGACCTACGACCGAATATCTAATCGTGGAGGGCACCACTAAATCATTCTAGTGTTCACTACACGCATGAATCTGCTCTGAGAGTAACGCGTAGGATTCTTGAGCACAGTAGGGATTTTTTAGACTAGAGAATTCGGCAGGTTGTAGGTCAGTTTTCGGTAAGGGGACAATAGATGCGTTCGTATAAAATAAGAATCACGATAGATTATGTAGTGATAGAATATACTTTGAGCGTGAGGTAAATGCACGTAATACAAGATACAAGGAGGAAGTTCATAGTAACATACAGTACCAATTTTTTGATAGGTTATTGATAGAATGTTCCGTAAAGGGTGCGATGAACCGCGATTCCATTTTTGATGCGATGCCAAACAGTGGGGAGTGGGAGTGATTGTGATGGGAGCGCATGTAGTTTTAGAGTAGAAGAGAAAGTCAAGGGTGAGATTAATATGCGAAATGATAATGAGAAATTAAACGCCGTCGTACTAAACTGCCGCAGCATCCGTAGGATAATAGCTAAGTTCGAGCATATTATTCGCAGTCTGCACGCTGACGTTGTGATATACACAGAAGGTTTGTTAACGGAGAGATTCAGAGTCAGGAGATATTTCCTAGAGATTATTGTGGGGGGTTTTCATATCAGTTAGCGAGAAGTACGATATCAGTGAGATTCTGATAAGTAACGAGGATATCGAGAGTGTTTGGTGCCACATAGGTAAAGAAGGCTCCAACAAGTTGTTCTTATGCTCGTTTGTCAGACCACCTAACGCTGGTGTAGATTGTATTTTAAATCTCGACAAGCCACAATCAAAGCTTAGACTGATAAATCAAGATGGAATGATTATAGTCGGTGGAGGCTTGAACTTACCCTCAATGGATTGGGAAAACCTATGTTTTGAATCTAGACGTAAAGAACGCAAATCCTGTGAGGCATTAATCGAAAAATTCTGCGAGCACTCTTTCTTTCAATAAGTCAGAAAGCCAACGCGATCGGTAAACATATTAGATTTATTAGCAACTAACGTCCCAGAAAGAATAAACAAAGTCACCATTGAAGATGGAATAAGTGATCATCTGGCCGTATATGTTTCTGTAAGAACTCTAAGCTGTTTGTGTGCTAACTTAACTTGTTTTAACTTGATTATCGCTGTTGGTGTACTAATTTAAATTGTTTTAACGCTTGCTTGTGTTTCTATCTTGCCTGTTTGCTAACGTTGTTTGTGCGGTGAGTCAGCACTTCCCTTTCACTTTTTACCTGCGTTCCTCTCTAGCGTAGACCTTAAGTCCACGAATTAGTTAGTCACTTAGTATAACCTTAGCTTGAAGTTTAATTTAATTCGTAGCTAGTACAGATTAGTGTTTAGGATGGCTTCACCTAGGATTCCCGTTTCCTCCTTTCTATGCGACGCTGATTTCGAGGGAATGAGGTCTCGAATCACGGAGCTGGTAAGAGAGGTTACGGACCTCCGTCGGAGGGTGGCAAGAGCGGAGTCGGCCCTTGTTCGTGTTGGGAGAACGCATCCATCCCCGAGAACTCACCGCGCCATGATGGCGACTCGGGTGCACTCGAGTGCGAAAGTCGGTGGTGTGATCGAGGGTGTTTGTGGGACCTCTTCGGGGGCTGGGGTCGCTCCAATCCTGAAACCCAACGACTGGAGAGTGGTCTCCAACCGGGGGGATCGTGGGGTGGTCCTGCGAAGGCTGGGAGCTGGGAATGCCTCGGCAGACCCTCTTCCAGTTTGCAATCGGTTCGCGGCGTTGTCGGAGGACGACACTTCGGCCGATGCTCTCGCATCCGCTCCCGTCTCTTTGGCGGAGGCTGGATCTATGGGAAGTCGGGGTGGGAAGGGAGGGCTCCTAGTAATAGGTAGTTCTAATGTCCGGCGTGTTATGGCTCCCTTACTAACTCGGGCCCGCCGGGAGGGAGTGGCTGAGCGGGTGTTCTCCAGGTGTATACCAGGAGGAACGGTCCCCCAAGTGACGAGGGCGGTACGGGAGTCGGTGGAGTCAACGGGTTGCTCTAGGCTGCGGATGGTGGTCCATGTTGGGACTAATGACGCCTCGAAGCGCGGGTCCGAGGAGATTCTAAGTTCTTTTGAGGACTTGGTCGCCGAGGTCACTCGTGTCCGAGAGGAGTCGGGTTCTGATGTGCGGCTCACCATTTGTAGTATTGTCCCGCGGATTGAATGTGGTTCGGAGGTTTGGAGCCGCGTGGCGGGGCTAAACCAAAGGCTATGGAATTTCTGTGTGGGCATGGGAGTCGACTTTGTTGATCTCCGGCCGGTTCTCGGATCGTGTAGGGTACCCCTAAAAGGCTCTGGAGTTCATTACACGACCGAGGCTTCACAGAGTGTAGCGTGTAGGATCTTCGACCATGGTAGGTCTTTTTTAGATTAGAGAGTAGGGTAGGGTGTAGGCGTAATAGGAGATTTCATAGGGGCATCGAGTGTAATACAGTTTCTGGTCGCGAAGTGAGAGAGTCCACCTGCAAAAGCCGTAATAGAGCAGTTAATGCTTCGGGCGATAACGAGAAATTAAATATTATAGTTTTAAACTGCCGCAGCATTCGTAGGAAGTCTGCCGAACTCGAACACGTAATTCGCACGTTGCATGCGGATGTAGTCATAGGTACGGAAAGTTGGCTCACTGAAGATATCGCTAGCAAAGAATTTTTTCCGAAAAGCTATAAAGTATATAGAAAAGACCGTGCCAATAGAATAGGTGGCGGAGTATTTTTGGCAATAAGTGAAAAGTACGATAGTTGTCAGATCCCTATTATCGATGAAACGACCGAGAGCGTGTGGTGCCGCCTAGGTAAGGATAATTCGAAAATGATATATTTATGCTCATTTTACAGGCCACCTAATGCCAAAGTTGATTATATTTTAAGTTTAGAGAGGCAATTAGCCGAGCTTAGATCTATTATGAACGACGGTTATTTGATAATTGGAGGCGATTTTAACTTACCGTCAATCGATTGGGAAAACCTATGTTTCGTTACGGGAGGTAAAGAACGCGAATCGTGTGAAGCCTTAATTGACACGTTTCATGAATATTCCTTAATCCAGATGGTACAAAAAGCCACGCGTTCGGGCAATGTTCTCGACTTGCTTGCTTCTAACATCCCGCATAGGATAACTAAGGTATCCACCAGGAGGGACTTATCGACCATCGAGCTGTGTATGCGGAGTGCGAATTAAAGCTCAAAAGACATCCTAAGCCTCTTCGGAATGTATGCGCTTTCGCCAAGGCCGACTTTAAAAGTTTCAGCTTACATCTCAAAAGTACCTTTGTCAGTAATCGTGAAAAGACAGAACGATTAGGTATGGAGCCATCATGGTTATTATTTAAGGATATACTAGGAAAAGGTATCAATAGATTTATCCACTATAAGTTAAAATCTGATAAGAAAGAACCTCGTTGGTTTAATAAGGAAGTCAGGATTGCCTTAAGACGGCAGAGGCGTAGCCACGCAAAATTGAAAAACATACCTACCACCGCTTCCGATGAGTATCGCACAGCTATAGTCCATGAGTATAACAGTGCCCGCGTACTAGCGAGAATAAACATGCGTAACGCATTTAACACCTTCCGGAATGAGGTATTAAATACAAAATTGAAGGAGGATCCAAAAGCGTTCTGGTCCTATGTAAGAGAAGTCAAGGGAGGGGGTCCTTCAATACCCTCCCTGCGATGTGATTCCGGAGACATCCTTCACGATGGGGAGGATAAAGCTAATTTACTAAACGTTTACTTCGCGAAGGCGTTCACGGCAGGTGGGAATAGACTTGAAGATAATCTTATTCCCGATGGATGTACTCGGATGGATAATATAAAAATCTCTGAGGCAGGAATAGCGAAGAAACTGGGTGCGATAAAGCCCAACAAAAACCCAGGACCAGAAGGAATTCCCGCGCGTGTATTAAAAGAACTAGCAGAAGAAATAGCTCCATTCCTTCGGATAGTTTTCGAGAAATCTCTTACCCTCTGTGAGGTTCCTAATGATTGGAGACTAGCACACGTCACACCCATTCATAAGAGAGGTGACAAAGAAAACCCCGAAAATTATAGGCCGATTTCTCTAACATCATTATCATGTAAGATTTTGGAGCACATTATTGTTAGCAACACAATGCGTTATCTTGAGAGTAGATCGCTCTTAGTCAGCTGTCAACATGGCTTCAGAAAAGGTAGATCCTGTGACACCCAACTCGGTCTGTTTGTGAATGATGTTTTATCATGTGGCGAAAATAATAAGCAGGTCGATGCAGTGTTCCTTGATTTTAGAAAAGCTTTTGACAAGGTTCCCCACCGTAAGTTGTTATTAAAATTGCGAAATCTTGGCGTTAATGTTAAAGTCATTAACTGGGTTTGCGCTTTCCTTTGGAATAGAAAACAAAAAGTAGTCATCGATGGTAAGTCCTCGAGTGTGGCAGATGTAGTCTCTGGAGTGCCGCAGGGTAGTGCGATCGGACCTATGCTTTTCTTGCTTTATATAAACGAAATCAGCTCAGTTGTAAAAAGTAATATTAGGCTTTTTGCGGATGACACCGTAGTCTATAGTGAAATTAGTGGTCCTAGCGACCATCGTCAGCTTCAGGATGATCTGGATGCGTTATCTGTTTGGTGCTAGGAATGGCAGCTAGAAATCAATCAGAAAAAGAGTAACGTTCTAAACTTTTGGAAATCTAGAAGCCCATCGTCCGTGTTTACCTACTCGATAGATGGTGAGAGCATTCCTGTTTCGGAATCCGTGAAATACCTCGGGGTAACCTTGAATCGTGACCTGTCTTGGGACACCCACATAAGACGAGTGTTAGGTGCGGCAAATAAGAAGTTGGCTTTTGTGCGTAGGATAGTCAGGAAAAGCACGGAAAAGGTGAGAGAATCATGTTATTTATCGTTGGTTAGACCTCAAATGGAATACGCAGCAGCGGTTTGGGATCCATATCAGAGGGGACTCATAAAGGATTTAGAAAAAATACAGCGGCGAGCAGCTAGATTCGTGAAAAAGAATTACGATAAAAAACAGAGCGTTACGTTACTCATTGATGAGTTGAGTTGGCCATCGTTGAAAGATCGTAGATTACAGGCGAGACTTAAACTTCTAGATAAATATAGGTCGGAGATATTCGTAAATGAAATGAAGGATATTATTCGACAACCAACGTATATCGGACGGAGGGATAATGAGGACAAGATTCGCGAAATAGATAGTAGGACGGAGAGGTATAAGGAGTCCTTTTTCCCTAGGACAATACGTGACCACAATAGATAACTGTGAATAATAATTAGTTAGGAACTTGGTGCGCAGCACCCCCTGCCATTCACCGTCAAGGTGACTTGCAGGGCAATATATAGATGTAGATGTATATGTAGAGTGTAAGTTGAAAATCGATATGCACCCCAAGCCTCAAAGAAAGTTTTCTATATTTGCTAAGACAAACTTTTCAAGCTTCAGCGCCTACGACAAATACTCGCTGGCTTCCGTGATATGTCCAAACGATCAGGTGCTGAGTCGTCATGGACGTTATTCAAGGATATAATGCTATAGAGCATCGAAAAGTACATTCCAATTAAATCGAAGGTCGACAATAAAGAGTCACGTTGGTAGAATAAGCAAGTTAGGAGTACGCTTAGGCGTCAGAGAATAAGCCACGCAAAAAAATAAATATGCCGTCTACCTCATCCGACAAGTATAGAGCAGTTAAAGTTCAGACTTATAAGAAATCCCGCGCCAAAGTGAGAAATACTATGCGCGAGGCTTTTACTAACTTTAGGAATAAGATATTAAATAATTATTTGAAAGAGGACCCCATAGCGTTTTGGTCCTATGTGAGAGAGGTCCAAGTTAGAGGCTCTAAAATACCTTCCCTACGTAATGACTCGAGTGCCGTTATTCATGATAGCATAGAGAAAGCCAACCTGTTAAACGGTCATTTTGTAAATCATTTACAGCCGCCATCAACCATTGCGTACATTATGCACCCGCTATAATGAACAACCTGATGGACGATATAGTATTTTCTGAGGTAGGAATAGCAAGGCAATTAAGTTTCGTCAGACCTAACAAAGCCACAGGCCCCGAAGAAATTCCTGCTCACGTTTTAAAAAAATTATCTGAAGAAATAGCACCTTTTCTTTGAATAATATACGAAAAATTTATTTTCCGTGGAGAGGTCACTAACGACTGAAAGTTAGCGCACGTTACCCTAATTCATAAGGGCGACGAGAAGGAAAACCCAGAAAATTACAGGCCGATTTCGTAAACTTTGTTATCGTGCAATATTCTCGAGCATATACTCATTAGCAACATAATGTGATTTCTTGATAGTAATTCATTGTTAGATGATTGTCAACACGACTTCAGGGAAGAAAGGTCTTGTGATACACAACTCGGTCTTTTTGTGAATTGTATACTGAGAAGCGGAGACATTAATAGGCAGGTCGATGCCATCTTCTTAGATTTTAGGAAAGCCTTTGATAAAGTACCTTACATGAAGTTAATAACGAAATTAGAAACCTTAAACGTTAATTCCAAAACTATTATTTGGATCCGCGAATTTTTAAATCATATGAAGCAGAAGGTTGTTATAGATGGAAAATCCTCGAACTTAGTGGAGGTTGACTCTGGCATTCGACAGGGTAGTGTAATTGGTTCGTTATTATTTCGAATTTATATAAACGGTATCAGCTCAGTGGCCAAAGTAAAATTAGGCTTTTCGCGTACGACACCGTCATTTATAGAGAAATAAGCTATCCGGAAGACCACCAGTATCTCCAAAATAATCTAGAAGCTATTTCTGCATGGTGTAAGGAATGGTATTAGAGATCAAACAAAATAAAAGTGCGTCATCAATTTCTGGAGAACAAAGAGTATCTCGTTGTATAATAATTATTTGTTGGACGTATTAGAGATTCCAGTTTTAGACTCGATTAAATATCCCAGAGTCACGATTTATCGTGATCTCTCTTGGAGCACCCACATTCGCCGATTGATAGGTGCCGCTAACAAAAACCTGCCCTTTATTGGGAGAATAGTTCGAAATAACTCCGAAAAAATGAAAAAAATATTATTTATCATTGGTTCGACACAGGTCGAATATGCGTCACCTCTGTGGGATCCTTACGAAATGGTACTCACCAACGTGATAGAAAAGGTTCAGCGTAGGGAAGCTAGATTTGTAAAGAGAAATGATGATAGTAAACAAAGCGTAAAATCATTAATAGAAAACTTGAAATGGATATCGTTATAGGAACGTAGGCTGCATGCTAGATTTAAACTACTGGAAATATTTATGTCGGAGGGACTAGCGAATGAGCTAGTAGGACTAATCAGACACCCGACGTATTTCGGAAGGCAGAACAGTGAGAATAAGATTCGCGAGATCGATTGTAGAACGGAGCGTTATAGAGGTTCGTTTTTCCCTAAGACGATAAGAGAACATAAAATAGGAAAAGATAACTAGGAAAACTAGGGACCTTTGGTGCACTGCACTTCCTGCCATCCACCAAAAAGATGACTTGCAGGGTATCATTTAGATGAGTTATAAAAGTGAGGACTACAAAATTTGGACAATAATACTTTTATGAACTTGACTCGTCTATTATTAAAATTCGATCGATTTCTAATTTATTAATTCGATAATAAATTTCACTATGGTTAACCTAATTTACGAAGCCTAAAAATTAAATTTATCTGCGAATCCTGTTGAAAGCTGTGATTTATCATCTTAAAAGGCGATTTGGAGAAGATACGGAAAATCGTGTATTAAATTAGGTAAGTATTGCAGCATTTTGGCCTCCTACAGTTTCCCGTCTTCCCCATCAGTTCTCTGGGTGCCCAGTTTTTTTCGTGTCCGAACTCGAGCAAACGCGCTAACGGCTGCATACGCGCGTTATTTCTTGAGTTTATGCCACAGACATTAGCCCAGAAGGGAACGCTAGAATCGCGCTAATTAACCAATAAACTTCCGCGAGAGGTACGCCCTCATCTCGACAGGAGATCTAACCGGGGGAGTTTGAAACTGACAATGTCGGAGAGCAGAACCACCGGGCTGAGAGGCGAGCATTAAGAGAACAGGGATGGTCACGAGTGGAAGCAGAGACTCGAGTAGAGACCGCACGAAGAAGCTCGACCGACGCACGGCAGGGACTGGCGAGTAAGCCAAGAGAAGGCGTGACTGCCGGCGAGATTTCTATCTCTTTCGAACTGCATTTTCGTATCGTTTATTATTCCTCCAAGTGGACAATTCTATTGAGTATTTCTATTGTGTATTATTCTGGTTCCAAAACATTTGTAAGCATTTAGCCTGTCACGTTACCATTGTGTTATATTCGATTGTGTTTTGTCAGCACCAATGCCATTTTAAAATAACCGTATAGGTGTTGTATCATTTAGTATATTGTGAATTACGAGAGAGTAATGCGAATGAGACAGTTTGTCTCAGTATGAAAGGATACATTTTTAGTTAGTTTCTTCCCGTTTTTTTCTCACAATAAAAACTTTTCATATAACTTCTTTACACCGTTATTGCGAACAAATTTTCAAATCCCCAAGAATATCGTCATTTTTATATGAATTTCGTCACATTTCCAGCTTGCTTTGGAGATCAATCGCCAACGTGCTTCTTCTTGAGCTTCATGTGTCGCTTATAAAGCTTAATTGCAGCTATAAAAGCACTTACTTCCTCCTGACTGAAGTGCACACTTATTGTATTCATCGAGTCGTATTCTAGTAGGCAAATCAAAGGATTTACTAGAGAGTTATTTTTCTGCGATTGTGAATTCTGGAAACATTTCCACTTAAAACTAATCATCTCGTCCAAATTTTAGCAAACATTATTCTACGTTGATCATTTTATAATGAATAATATATTCTATTTAACAAAATAAAACAACTATTATTTGAAGACATCGATATAAGATAAACGGCAAGCGTTCACTTAATCGTAAATTATGACAGTAATTGTGCGACCACTGAATATAAATATCATGTTCAAACATACGTATACTGATAAAAGCAAAATGTAGGAGAAAAGAAGAAAAATATTAGAGAATAGAAGAAAAAATTAGGAAAATAATGCACCATTTTCGAAATAGGTGGAAATCCCTCTCCCTCTATCCCCTCTCGCCCTCTCTCCCCTTCCACCTCTCTTCCTCTCTTGCTCTCCTTCTCTCCCCCCCTCTCCCTCCCTCCTCTCCCTCTCTACTTCCCCCTTTCCCCCTAAACCCCTCTCCTTCCCCCTTTCCCTTAAATGTAAGAATGGACCTTATGGTCTAAATTTTGCCCGAATAAAGACGATTATCTATCTATCCCTCTCCCCCTGTGTCTCTCTCCCTCTCCATGTCTCCCTCTCCCCCTGTCCCCCTCTCCCTCTTCCCATCCCCCTCTCCTCCTCCCTCCCTAACTCCCTCTCCCACTACCCCCAATACACTCCCCCCTCTTCCTCTCCCCTCTCCCCACCCCCCCCTCTCCTTCCCCATCTCCCTCCCCCTTCTCCCTCTCTTTCCCTTTTCCCTCTCCCCCTCTTTCGCTCCCTCCCTCTCCCCCTCCCTCTCCCCCTCCCTCTTCCCCTCACTCTCCTTCTCACTCTCCCCCTCCCTCTAACCCCTCCCTCTCCCCCCCTCTCTCTCCCCTCCGTCTCTCTCCTTCAAGTGCATTTGCACTAAGCTTACAATAAAACGAACGCATCAAGGACAATAACCGAGTGAAATTTTTGTGAAAAGTTTAATCTAAATATAAAACAAATGAAACACTTAGCAAAGAAAAGAAACGATTGCAATACATTGTAATAATGGACAAATTAATTTTTCAGATAGAAAGATATTTCACGCATGCATTAAAAATATCTTTTCGTTTGCATGTTTTGTTGCGCAGTTTAAGCAAATTGCTATATTGATTATGTTTGTGATTAATTTCTTCGATATTGACGCGTGGCTGGTGCATTGATTACTTAATATTAAGGTAGGGTTCTTTGTACCTGTGTAACAAGGATTACCTTAAATTTAACACTTATTTTATTCTTTATTCTTTCAAACATAGCAACGTGTGATCAAGTTCCAAAGTTCAAGTGGGACCCCCTGGGATAATTAATTTTGTAGTTAAAAACATATTTTGACTACTGAATGGTTTGAATTAATGTAAATGCCCGACATTAACGACGGAAGATCCAATTTAATTTATCTATTTTTCCTGATTTTTATATAGACAGAAAAAGTTCTTTGTAGAATAAAATTTCAATGAAATGAAAAATAGCATAATTAATGCAAAATGTCCCCCTTCCCCTCTCTTTCTCTCCCTCTATCTCTCCTGCTGTGTTTACGATCTTTCCTACTGTACTTACTATTTCCTATGTCTTGTTGTAGTTTTCCATTGTGACATATAAACTATGTAGGGTTTTCGAAGGTTTTTTCACTCCCCCCTTCTAAGCGGGTTTTACTAGGAAGAACAAGCCTGTTATTAACTAGGTTCTCCCCACAAACTTAAATGTCTTCACTTGTATCTTTTTATATTTTGTATATTTTATATACTGTTTATTGTACACTTTTTAACCATTCATGATATTGACAAAGGGTTAAATGTAAGAATGGATATTATTATCTACCTATCTATCCCTCCCTATATTCCTTACTCTCTCCCTCCCAACATTTCTCTCTCTCCCTCTCTCCATAAATTTCCGCGTTCAAAGAAATTTATGCACCGATTCGACACCTATTTGAAAGTATATTCTTTTAAGGGTATTTAGTTCAAGCCTCGAATTTGCAAGTTGATTATAAGTAACACTAAAATTATGTAAAATAGTTTGTGCCAAGCTATTAAAATCGATAGGGAAGATTTCTTGAATAGATCTCATGCCATTAATAGTAAGACTTTTTCGCGAAAGTTTCATTGAAAACAATTTCACCGTTCTTGAAGTGTTCGCATGAATCTATAAAATAGTACTCTGGGAATAACAAAATGAGATTGGTTTCTATTATAAATAGAAGGATAAATTAATTTTCTACACATTTTGATAAATTGTGTTTGAAAAATGTATCTTTTCACATGAAGAATTAGTCATTCAGACCGACCTATAAAAATCCAAAATCCACCCACCGATTGATTCCAAGCTTTACGGATTTGTGAACTTAATACCGTAAATAAATAACGAAAAATAGGAAAAGACTTGAAACAGAAAATGCATAAAAGAACCAAGGTAAGTAAGAAAAAATATATCGAATTCGATAAAAACTTCAACACGATACTCATATGGAGTAATTTAATAAAAACGTGTTTTAAAATATTTTTCTCGCATTTTGAGGTTTGCGTCATTCTTTCGATTTGCTCGCCTGATTACCGTGCCACATATTGGTTCAAAACGTTCCCAGCAATTTAAAGGGTAATGCTTACTCGCATTAAGAAACGTTAAATTTTAAGTTCGGTTTTATTTGACTCCTCCGTCGAGAGAACTTAAAAACATCGCTAATAAAGCCCAAATCGTTATCATTCTCACTCTTACCTCCTTTTGTCTGTCTTCCTCATCACTTGTTTAAAGTTTTTTTCCCATTTCCTCTGTCCCGCCATTTTTTAAAAGTATACGGGAGTCACTTCCATCTTTCCCCTCCCAATACCGAACACTTTCTGGTCAGAGTTTGTATCTCTTCCATTTCCTAACCTTGTTAGCGTTTTTTTAAATTTTATACCCCGCCTCACGCAAACACGGAATGATTATCTTATCGCATCAACAGGGATAGACAGGTGTGAGGGGGAGCGGTATTGGGGCGGTAGGGAGATACGGCTGTAGCAAAACTGGCGAAAATGCTTGTTTGACCCTCCAGGTTAATCCGCCCACCATTAAAAAAGGGCTTGCTTGCCACCATTACGTTTCCCTTTAGTAAAAGTTGCGAGGACGCACCCCAAAATTTCTGGGAAAATGACGCATATAATGGTGGAGAGAGAGAGGGTATAAGTTGCGGTCGTGCTGTGCTGGCGAGGGAGCGGGAGAGAAAGAAAATTTTATCTCCACCGATGGCCTTAGAACGAAAGATAACAATGGGGTTTTCGAAATAGATTGATTTTGTGCAAGTCCATCAAAGGGTCCACATCTTTTCCACGATTCTGTCTAAATCAAGAGTAAAAACCTTTGCCCGAGAAGGCGGAGGAGATGTTTGTCGAGCCACATGATGCAAATTGACTGATTGGTGTCCCGCATCATTCATTGCTCACTCAAACTCTCTAAAATCATAGGCTTTACAATGACCAGGTGTATCAAATCGATAAATTCAAATCCTGGCGTCGCTGATGACGGGTTTAATAACAGTAATAATAATGCGATACTCAGAACAAACATGAGGCATTTTTTCTAATAATCCCGTTTAGTAATTAGGTTGTATCCCGGTTAATGGAATAGCTTTACAGAGCCTTCCTCGATGCTCAAGAAATTAAGCTTCGGAGTACCAAGACCCGCAGCGGGTGCGATAAGGACACTGACCTCGAGGAAAAGTTTTAGTCTCTTGCCTTATCGTCGATTAGATGTTTCTTCTGGTCTTAGCCGACGGAGACTTTGAGCTTTCGCTAAATCAAACGGCTACTCACACAATTTGTGAAGGGTAAGGAATCCTTACGCTCAACGTGCAGTCTTCTGTGAACGAGTTTGGAGCGCGAGATATAAATGGAATGCCTTAAAACAGAATAAAAATCGGTAAAATAGTACTCCAAAAGTCTTTGAACAAATTAAAAGTAATATAACAACAATAAATAACAACATAAATATAATCCATAGAGAAGAAAAAATTCTGTTTCATTAGATAGAATGTCTCAAAAAGTTTAATACATTACAATCACCGCTTTGTTTTATTTGATAGATCATTTAAAAAGTTCAATACGTTACAATCATCGATTGGAAGGTATAGAGGGATGAGAGTGAGGAAGAAATGAAGGAATAGGAAGCACCTTTATTTTATTACTTTATTAAAGTATACCCACCATTTTTGATGGAAATTACACTCATCTAAAATCTATAACAGCCTACTTCTGCCCCTTTGTGGCTCCCTCTGTCACGCTATAAAAATGCAAATAACTCGATAATGGAATTAACCTATTATCTTCGGATCTAGCTCATTTTAAAGAAAAAACTCTGAAGTCTTATTCTGTTCATTTTTTCCGCCTACAGTTCGAAATTTTTCATGTTAATCGTTTAATTCACATATTTTGGGAAAATCTTGGCATGTTGCCATGCCGGCTCATTGCATTGTTAAACCTCGAAATCTTATTGTTATTTCAATCCTTAGGAGTGAAATCGTGCTTTGAATGCTCTTACAATTAGTACGAGAGAGGAGACAGAAATTATTTTCATAACAACCAATGTATACAACATTCGTTACTTTATTTAAGAGAAGGACTTCATTTAATTGTAGAATATTAATAATTCGCATATTAACATTAGGTACTTAGGTACGAGACCTGAAACAACGAACGCCTAAAAGAACGAAATATTGTATTCTAGCCATCCAAAGAAAGTTAAGGTATATTTATGTTCATTTTTATTTCACAAAATACTTTGCCGTTGAATTTAAACGGGCATCTCCCTAGTCTAACAAATATAAAAGCCTACTTCTCTTCCTTCATCACTTTGTGGCTCCCTCTGTCACGCTATAAAAATACGAATAACTGGATGAAAGATCGAAGTATATTTTTGAAAGTTGGCAGGAATGCTAGATTCGCATATTTTAAGGTGACGAAAAAATCTCGAAAATTTTCTTTGGTTTGACTTCAAGGAAGACATTTCCATTTCCCATTAGATAACGCTTAAAAATCGACTTTTCGATGTGCACGCTTTTATTCATTTTGAGTTATAAATTAGAAAATATTAACTTATAACATTCGAATCTGGACCATTTTAAAGAAATAATTCTAAAGTTTCTTATTCTGTTCTTTTATTTTCGCCTAGAGTTCGAAATTCCTCATGTTAAACGTTTAATTCACACTAGGGGCCCGTTGCAGTTCTTCCTGCAAACATCTAGAGACCCTCGCGTAAAGTTACCCAATGCGATAGTTCCTATGACAAAAAATTGTTACAAAGAGTGTTATTAGTTGAATCGCTTTTATTGCCCCTCTTAAAACAATTATATAACTTAAATCTTTTTCATTACCAAAAGCACATACATACATGATTTATACTACCGGTACACAATATTGTATGTTTTGTTCAATATTTCTGATGACACAGCATATCGTATGTTCCTAGGTTTGTTTAAATAAATCCTGGTTTTAATTTTTCGATTCGGAATTTAACTTAACGATTTTAGCAAACGTTTTGTACTCTATCTCATTACAACACGTTGGCATAAGTTTTAAACATACCACGGCTTAAGCTACCTGCATATTATAACAAAACTGCTAACTATTCACATTTTATTTGAGTCACATGTTGTTGGATGACAATTTTATGAGTATATTAATAAAACTTCTCAGAAGGTAACTATTTTGCGACGAATAAGAAAGGGTCCAGGAAAAGTGAAGTGAAAAATGAAAATCTGTAATAATGCTTCCTGGATAATGAGGGTACATACCTCGATTTTCCCATTTCTATTCCGTCTTGAGTCGGAGGAATACGTTATTTTACTTGTTAGAGGATATGAGGGACTCCTGAGGAATAACGAAACGTAAGTATTTCGGCTAATCTCATTCAGTTCTTTGTTAACCATTGTGATGTATGCCTAGCTACTTAACTAACTCTAACCTACAATCGTTTTATTCTGATTTCTTGTTCTTATCGGCAATCCCTATTTGGATTCATGATGTATAACGAATGAGTAAGGGAAAACTATTTTGAAACAAATTCATTTCTAAAAATGTATCCACGTAGCATTAAATATCTAACCTCGTCTTGCATCGATAGTTACATTGAAAGAGATCCCAACATTATTATATTTTTTCCTGCCACGGGATCGATTATATTACTTCTAGGTTCATTATGCAGCTTCTTAGCATTTCCACAAGTGGATGAACGGATATAAATTGTGATTTCTTTCACGAATCGAGGAAACGTTCCAAATTGAACATTCACAGAAACTCACGCCCAGAAGGCACGGAAATGGCACTAGGCATATTTATCGATAACGAGAGGAGGCATGCCGAAGTGGGTGGCGAAGAGAAGATAAACAGAATGATGGGCGGGAAGGAGATTGGAAGGCGAAGGTTGTCGGTGGAAATTTGTATTTCGATTGGGATCGTGAATGAAGCCAAGCAATGTAAGTTTCGTATCCAGCCAAGGCCAAGGCTTTTGGACGTTTTTTGGCTGTCCTGCCCCCGGTCAAAAATCCCATTCCCTTCGGTCAAGCAATGGAATAAAAGAAACGCTTTATTGGATTGTCTCGAATGGACAACCGGTTAGGAGTTAAAGCATCTCTCATCTCTAGATATGGCATTTTGAATCTAAGAAAAAATTGGAAATGTTCCATCGGCCAAAAGAAAACGAGAGGTGAACTTTTCCCGAAATCTCGTCGTTTCTTCCTAATAAGAAGTCTCGGATTATTCAATTGCGTACCTAGTTGATGATTTTTTTCAATTAAAAAGTCGTTTACAAAATTCGAAAATGAAATAGCACCTGTGGCATATAATAATAAGTTCACTTGAAGTTCTTCCTTTCCGTGAATCTGGAATATATAAAGAATGGTAACATGCGTTAACTGAACTATTTTTAAATAGCAGCTAATCAGAAAATATATAATACCGTTCCGCTATACGTAAATTATCCGCTACCAACCACCTATAACATTTCATCCTGCAGTTAAATTCGGTTGCAAATTCTCCACGGAAACGTTCTCTCTGATCTAGAGGGGTTTTCAAACTCTTGTCGATTTCTTATTCTTAAATCACACCATTTTATTCCAACATTCTTAAATGTTGGAACATTTCACCCTGGTGAGTTGTTTATGGCTCTTTCCATCTTAATCCGTCTCTCATATCTCATGAACTCTTATATTTTTTTTTCCTTTTATAAAAGTAACTCTTGAATGGAACCAAAAATGTCTCACTTATAAGGATAGGTGCAAAATGAAGAAGTTTTTGGTTGGATAAGGATAAATGGAAGTTAAACATTTGAATATAGAATATTTGGTTCAGAGTAAGACCACCAAATAGAAATATCTACAATCGGAGAAAATTAACCTACGTATTAAAGATCGCGAATGTGCTCTTAACTATTTACGTTGGTAGAACATTCGCAACTATAAGAAAAACAATAACATAATATGTATATGTGAATTATAACCTTCTCAAAAAAATGCATTGAATATAATAACCTTAATCACCGATTAGGAATAAAATATCGTTTTTAACTATGCAGAAAATGGCACTTCTTAACCATCGTCCAGAAAAGAAATTTGGACATCATCTCTTCCAAAAACATTAACGCAAAAAAAATTCAAAATGGGCAAAATAGTTTACACTAGAAAATTGTGGTAAGCGTAAGTTTATACAGAACTCATTAGTGAGGCATAATACAATACGTATTATTCCTATAGTTTAGCATCTTTTAATTATCAGCTGAGACACCATTCACTCTTAGCACGTCATTTCTGGAGGGAGTTAACTGGCATGTAAGGTCAATGTTGGCAGTTAAACTTGAATGTTTTTATTGAATTTTCTATTTCGAATTAACGCTTAGCTAAGTTTTCATTTTTATTTCTTTTAATGTTACTTTCATACTACATTCAAACCCATCCATCATGTTCTTGACTGGCAATCACACTAGTATGTTCACAATGTTACACCTACTTTTTCACCTATCAATCAACTTACTTCTCTTCGACGCGCTCTTTCAAAACTTCACCTTCGCTCTCTTTTCCACTCTTCTATTATTCCCCCGCTTTTTTCTGCTCACATACCCTTCTCGCCGCTCCCATCGCCTGCACGCTTCCTCTCCTTTCACCACTTCTTCTCCTCTCTTGCCTCTATTTAATCGGATACTCCTCTTCGGTTTGGAATTAAATGCCAAAACAGTTAATCCCTTTACTTTCACTCTTTCCATTATCCCTCCGTAGTTGCACCTATTTCTCTGATATAAATGACCATTACTCTGCTTAGGCGTATTTATATAACAATTCCATGAAATTCTTCGAGTTATAAAACGAGGTTTTTTAATTGTTTGTTTCGACGCCACTTACGAAGGCCTTTTCAGCTAAACATTTGTTTCCTTAACCCATATGGAGTCGAGTTTTTGTAGTTTCATGTTAGTCGTACTTTTTAATTATATCTTCCGCAGCATAAAATTTCAAAACAATTATAGTTAACAAGATCATCTAAACGGAACTTATGATGCCTACTTTCCATTTAATCATTTATTTAATATTTATATTGGCTTTAATATCTTAAATTCATCCTGGATATGTTAATCTGTGTGTTCCAAAATTTCATAATTTAGCGTTATAAAATATTACAAATACTGTCGAACAGAATACTAAATGGTTCACGCGTATTTCTGTTTCCAAAATAACGCGTGTAAGTACTAGACTATACCGAATCCGAGTCCAACAATAGTCGTTGCAATTGCAACATTCTCTTAATGAGTGATAAAAACAACAAAAACGCCAGTATTTATAGGAAATTCGAAGAAGTACGATCTATAAGCAAAATTCTACTATAAAAATTATAATCTTTATTTCTTTTCTAAGAAAATAGTACAAAACTCGCTCCGATATTACACTATTAAGATATTTTAGTCTGCAAGAGAAAATTTTCCTGCACGATGGATTTCAGATTTCCCATATAAATCAAATGGGAAGGATAGTTTCTGGAATTGAACTCGGGGCTTTAAATCATCCCAACGATAACTATCCTTGAGTGCTTGGCCCAAGTAGCAAGAGATTTTCACCAAGTTTCATGAAAATCGGTCCATTGGTTCAAAAGTTAATTGGGGGGTCGGACAGACATACACAACGACAAAACTTGAAGCCTATTTCCATTCTAGAAATTAGGCTAAAACGGGCGTGGGTGGAGTCCGGTGGATTGTCATTTGGAAACTCATATTTATAAGCGGCTGAGTAAACCCGATGCGCATTTCAGTTAGAAAGTTTTTACTTTGACTTTATCCACGCTAATTGTGGACCTTTTGCCTGCGGTATAATGACAATTATATTCGTAAGTATAGCAGACACAAACCTGAAAGAATTTTTGCTTAATTATAATATTGTCAGCTATTAGGATGTGATCTCAAAGCAGGCGATCTTTCTTTGTTTTTTAATATACATTCTCGCCATTTCTCTTCGTCTAAGAGACAAATAAAATTTATATTCACATATTTATCATTATGAATAAGTTGATTGCTAAAACTTAATTTCATTGATGCTCGAATCTATAACGCTCTTTGATTTTTTAGTTTCTCTATTATAGGAGAAAGTATTTTTTCGAGAAAAAAATCGATTTCGAGATTTCAGAGGATGTACACGTTTTGAGATCCCCTGAACTAGTTTTCACCGTATTATTGATGATGTCTGTGCGTGATAGGGAATTTGTGAGCACTGTAACTCAAAACCTATTAATGAGATAAACGAAAAATTTTATATTGAGTATTTTAAATGAAGGAGCAAGCGCTAATTAAAGTTTGGTTAAAATCGATTACACAGAAGTTAGTGTTAACTCTTGTCACTTATCCGTTTTTTTATATTTGCTTTAATATTTGATGAATGTAAAGAAGTACTGGAATTAAAGTTGTAGGAAATTTAATTTTCTACAACGTTTGTTAGAAACATTTTCCCATTGTTTTAGAGATATTTTAAAAACTAATTTCTTAGCTGCCACCACCACATCACCTACTGGTGACTACTGTAAATACTTGACGCTTAGTTACGTCTTACAGTTAGTAATGCTCCTTTTCATCTTCTTAATTCTTGGAGCTTCGTGGCTATATCCAATATCAGTTGGCTACGGTTTGAGTTTATTTCTGTTCTCTGTAAAGTCTAAAGTCTTCTCGAAGTTCCATAAAATATTTATTTGACCTATTTGGAATTCATAAATATTACGTTATGGAGAAAGTCATGTGGTGGCCACATCAGATTTTTTCCGTTAACAATATTTACACTTAAAGAAAATTTTAGCAAAACATTTGCTCAAGTTTTTTAAATATAACAGCTAGTCGAGAACCTCTATTTTGTGCACGTTCTCGAATTGTCAACTATTACTGGCATTTAAAGCGATAAATTTCACTTATTTTATCTTGAGACAAATGCTCACTTCTTCTCCCGTAACTTGTTTGGAAATTTCAATCTGGTTAAACCGAAAAAAATATTCAAAACTAACCAATTGGCTTTTTACGTAACTTTAACCATGAAATATTCCAAACTTCGTTCGTATGCAGGGATATTAATCCAATAATCGCGTAGACATCGCAGCGATGACTTCATTGTCGAGTGAATGTTAAAGTGGTCACGAATTTGAAATTTTTCGTCTTCATCCGTTTTATTCGTTCAAAAAATATCAAAAAAGCCCTGATTCTAAGGGGACGCGAAGGATTTCTTAAAAATAAAAAGCGGACGCCCTGACCTAGTTCTCGGAAATAAAAAAGATCTCTCGTCCTCCTTCATCGACTGCCTCGGATTCTCTTCCTATATACTCAATCTGAATTCAAAGTTCAAGGATGGATGCGGTTTCTCGGAATAAAAATAAATGTCTACAAGCAACAAGACAGGCTTGCGCTTCCTTATTATAAAAAAATAAACCTTATTAGACTCCTGGATCGTAAATAAGAAATCGACAAAGGCATGGCGGGTGGCGTTAAGATGCGAGGCGTGTGACGGCGCTGTGCAACGAAAGCCGTGACGAGTTTTTCTTGGCAATGCATTAAATATTTTTTTCGAGAGAGATAAAGCTCTTTAAAATTCAGATTTTTTTTTGTTTTATTACCTTGCAACTTCTTTGCTTCAACATTTTGTCGTCTCCACGCTTATCTGTTATGAATTACTTTTTTCAAACGAAGCGTTTATAAATCATCTCCGTGTCTTAATGTAGTTTGCTATAAGTATTCTTCTTCAAATGTTTTCGTTCCATAGAAATATTGACGAGTCTTCAATTTTCCAGCACTTTTTCATTAGTTTGTAGTAGGATTCCGCTATTAACACAATAATCCGACTAATTTCATTCAATCGCTTAAATTCATTGAAATTCTATCCAATTCCAGTGCAATCATATTAATTTTCTCGATATTTGCTAATCGTAGCAACCGTTATCTGCATATTTGAAGTAAATTCAGAAAGTTTTTTTAATATCCCGAGCTCATATTCAGTTATAAAGTGATTAAAGAGTACAATAATCATTGCCATATCTTAAAACATCTATTCTCTATTGTCGTACGTTCCTATTATATTATTTAAACCTGTAAAAAGGATAATATCATAACTTGAAGAAATATACCCTAACAAATTTGCATGCCCAACTTTTTTAAATGAGCCTTAAAAATAAAATTTTTAATTTAATGTGTGCATTTATTTACCGAAATAAAGGGTAATGTATTCTATCCATGTTATAATATTTCAACATCATACCGCATCGCTAGTTTCTCTTTCTCCTAATTTTTTATTCACTTAAAATTATCGTCCGTTGTTGATTTTCAAAGATCAAAAATTTAAATATCGTTGCTTAAAATATGATTTAAAATTATTTCAAGTATTTTATACGTATTTTTCCGTCAATCATAAGTTTCATTCACATAAATTGTCCCATTTCGAGGACTTTAATATGCCATCTTACCTTATTAGAATTTGTATCAACCACATCAAGTTTTCTCTCACATTTTTCTACGTATGTGCATACTTATCGCTACATGAATTCAATTTTCTGAAACTTTCGTTTTAGATACAGTGTTTTATACTTAAAATTCAAAACAGCATTTTAACACTTTGAACTATCTAGAGTTAAATCATGTGATACTTAAAAGTGGCACTGATGAATGAATGATGAATTTGTTTTATACTAGAGGTCGCCAGAAAATTGCAGATGCGCAGTTGGCGCCATTCGTGTAATTTTTTTGACAAACTCCACTGCGGCAGACTATGTAGAACATAAATAGGCCACATGGCAATTCACGATTCTGGATGCGCCTCTAATGGAGCTAGATTAAAACTGCCTTTTTTACATCAGGAGACCCGACGCAGAACATCTCCCGACCTTTCAACTCTCTCATTCAAGTGCTTCTAACCGACTCAATGACTTCAAACAAGCCGAGTACGGCCTATCCCAAGCAGTCTGTCGCTTTCAAACCTCGGCTATTCCAATCAATACCTCTCTTCCCATCCACCTTGCTTCCTCTCCCCACCATCTACTCCCTTTCCCTCATGCGGCTCCTGTTCCCTCTCTCCGTCCACCACGGTTCATTCTCACCCTTCCACACCCTTCGCCATCTGCACGGCTAGGGAAGTCCCTTGCGTCTCCCCCTACATCCTGAACTGCTGCTGAGATACGCAAACGCCGCTGCTATTTTTACCTCGGAGGGCGTAATGCGAGGCATTTTGAAGGGACGCCATCAGAGTAGGGTTCTCAAAAGCTATCATGGAGGCGGCTCCAAGTGTATAAAATAAACCTCGCTTTTAGTGCTAATCTCGGAGATTTTTTCATATCCATGATGTTGTCGGATCGCAATTTTCCTCCCTTATCTCTCCGTTCTCATTCCTTTTCTTTCGCTTTTACCTTGTCGGGTTCGTCTTTTTTTCATCTTTTTCCCTTTTTTACACATTTAACCCTTTCCCCACATACTTCATCGTTTATCTCCTTTCTATTTTTTTATACACATATCCTCCTTTCTTTTACTACACATTCTTTCTCTTCCTTATATACTCACTGGTACATAAAATTGGCGGTAATCGGTGTGGCGATCATGAAATAAATAAAAATCTATTATGTATCCTCAACAATTTTAGTATAACACGATACTACGATCGTAGCGTAACCATTTCACGTTGTATCTATATTGCATAGGTAATGTATGCATACTTAAACAGCCCTGATTCTGAATAGCATCGCATTCATATCTGCCCTGCTCCCTAGATTCCATAAGTTCCGCATAGATTTGTACTTATATTTCTTGCCCTTCTCGCTCGTGTCCCATCTATCCCTCTTCTCCACTTTTTCTTGTTTATTTTTCTTCCTCTACTGTTTTCTTTATCTTTTCCATTTTACTTTAAATATCTCCCTTCTTTAATTTGTATTCTTTTTCCATGATCTTTTTTCCTCTTTTCATTCCCTACACTTTCTGTTGATTCTCCTTTCTCATTATTCTTCCATCTCCTTTATCTCATTTTTCTTATCCATTCTCTCCCTCTTCTCAGTACTCTTCTTCTGCTTTCTCAAACTATTTTTCTCTTCTACTCTCTTCCTCTTTGTATATTAATCCAAGAGGTTGATTAGCCATAAGTACTCTTCCTCTTTTTCGATATCATTCCTCTTATTTAATCCATATTTCCTTTCCTTCTCCTATCCTATTCTTCTCTTATATTTGCCTATTCTCATTTCTCTTATCCTTGATCTTCCTTCTCATCTAAGTTCTTCCTTTTACTCCTCTCCCTTCCTCTACCTCATAACCCGTTTACATTCTATCCATTCCTCATCCACGCTCGAATGCCCCAAAAGCTTCCGAGAAATGATATTTTTATAAATGTTGGATTTGTTTAAGTGATTTTTGCTCTGTGCATGGACTTCCCTTTGTAGTGTATTGGAGTATAATTCCAGAGATTGGCAGTCAGATCGCCTCCATTGCAGCACATTTTGAATAAAAAACCCGGAGATTAGTCTCTGACAACACGTTTACCAGGCATAAAACCCGTGCCTCATGAGGTATCCAGGAAACTTTTTGTCCGTAACTAAACTAAAAAATATGCACATGAACGTCAATAATTATCGTAATGTTCTAGAGTTTAATATCTTGTTACAAGGGGAAAAGTCTTTCAAAAACTATAAACACGAAGGGAGCATGTCACGACATGTAATTAACGTGGCGTGACCATTCAACGATATTGAGATCACAGGTTTTAAGCCCTGTCGATGTAGGAAACGCAAAATGTTCTTTTTTAACTTTAATGACTCGCTGGATAAATACTACTCGTATTTTTGGTATACTCTTTAATCGCTGAGATATAAGTATTCAAAAATAGATGTGAAGGGATTATTTTAATCGCCTCAGTATTTTTTCTTTACATTAAAATCTCTTTCATTTGGATTGAGCATAAAATAAGCTATCTAACGACCTATCCAGTTTTTATTTATTCTCTCATCAAACGACTTGCGAAAATGTCCCGTATAGTACCAAAACTAGTAAAATAGATTATTACAGAGGCAGTTGTATAATATGTACGTGACTTTCGAGGATTATTTCTAAAAAGAAACTATAAAATCGTAAATATAACATAAAAATATAATTATTGCATTATTTTCAATGTCGTATGAAGACCGATCCATACTTGCCATTTTGAGACTAAATATTCTGCTCTGCAAACAAAGAAGTCGTGTCTTGCAACAATCTTCTTTTTTGCATCTTTTTTTTCAAGATGATTTCTACTTACGTCTTTTCAGCGTTGAAAAGGAATAGAATTTCTTGGTGCAAGATCCTGGCTTTATACGAGATATCCCAAAATTTTTCCCTTCAGTAGCTGTGATTCTCTTGCTCCTAAAAGAAATTTACTACTTCTTGCAATGAAGAGCGATTTTTTTTCCATTTAGTCATAAATGCCTATTGTAATGATTCAACAGCAGGCGACAATATTAGTAAAACGAATTGTTTATCATAATTCCAGGATTAATACTTGCAAGTAAGCGAAGAATGCTAGACTAACCATTTGTCGAGATCTTTCGTGGGACATGCAAATTCGTCGAGTTATAGGCGCGGCCAACAAGAAACTGGCGTTCATAGGTAGAATAGTACGAAACACTACAGAGAAAGTACGTGAAACATGCTACTTATCACTGGTAAGACCGCAAGTCGAATACGCAGCGAGCATACGGGATCCGTACGAGAAGGGACACATAATTCAACTAGAAAGAGTACAGCGTAGAGCAGCCAGATTTGTAAAACAAAAGTACGAACATAAGGAAAGCGTCACCTCTTTATTGAGCGATTTGAACTGGGTATCACTGGAGGATCGTAGATTGGACTCAAGGCTGAAACTTCTGGAGAAATATAGGTCGGAAAGTCTAAAAGAGGTGGTAGTGGGAATAATTGTGGCACCAACGTATATAGGTAGAAATGATCGAGACGATAAAATACGTGAGATCGATTGTAGGACGGAGCGTTATCTAGGCTCGTTCTTTCCGAGGACAATACGAGATCACAATAGGAAATTTCGAATTGCGTTAGACAATCTTTAGGTAGGAATTGGTGCATTGCACCCCCTGCCACCCACCAACTTGGTGAATTGCAGGGTAACTTGTAGATGTAGATGTAGAAATGATAGATTGAATCCTCTTAGATGTACAGGCAAAATGTATTCAACCAGACTTCAGGAGTAACCAAGACCTCCATACATTTTGATAAATTGACTGTAAGAAAGAGCCACACAAGTTCGACATATCCGTGAGACAGTAAAAAACTATAAAATAATAGGCCTTTAGGACTGACAAAGGACTTTTCACCGAGTCTAGACTTTTAAACATTTAGATATGTTCCAGAATAAGTACTCATAGCTTAAAATTGAAGAATGAAATAATATTTTGAGTGTTTCCAATAGCCATGACAAGTTATAAAATAGCATTGGAGTTACCTAAGACAAGTGATTAATTTTTCAATATGTTATACGTAACAGCCTATTCCGCAATTTCTTTTCAGGCTTACAACGAGCTCAATAATTCTCGGTTGAACTCATAAATGTCGAAACGCACCTTTGTTAGTTTAACCGTAATTGCTAACCATTATCAAATGCTTCTGGCATAGACGTTCGACGGAAGATTTCCCGACCTTGGTATCGTCACCGGCATCAGCTCCTCCGATTTCCCCATTCTTGGGCTGCCAACAAACCTTCACATCTATTCCACATCGCCCTTCCACATTATGAATCCTCTCTCTCTCTTTCTCTCTCCACTCCAAAACGGGAGGTCCTCTTTTCCACGTAGCTTCAATAACATCTTGCCACGGGTCTCCATTCCTCCCTTATCTTTCATCCTAACAATGCCTTTCCTTCAGCCGGGTCACAATGGGAGAGTGAACGGGAGTGAAAGAGAGAGAGAGAGAGACGTCGGGGACGAATGCCTCTCGAGTAGACCACGCTGACATTCCAACCTCGCGAAAACCCCTCACTTTTCCCTCCCATCTCGCCACCACTTCCCAAAAACCGCTTTCTCTCTCTCTCTCTCTCTGTGGTCGCACTTTACGCCATATAGCCCGTGGAGAGGAAGGAGATAGAGGCACACAGGAAGAAGTGTGCGAGGAAGCTGAGAGTAGGAGCTGGAGGAAGAGAGGGAAGGAGAGGAGAAAAGAATTCCGAGATAAAAAAGTAAGAGGGGAAGAAGGAGAGAGCAGTCATATGTTGAAGGAATAGGAGAGGGAGTGACGGAGGGAAAGGAGAGAGAAAGGAGGAAAATTAAGAGAAAGTGCGAAGAGAAAGAAAAACTAATATATAATTCCTTTATTTACCATGTCTGACGTTGGGGAGCCGTCTTATTTTATGTCAGAACTAAAAATTTCGGAAAATGTTCCACTGCATAATGTTTGAAATTAATAGTTTAATAATCACAGCACTTGTTGCGCCTGTGTAGCAAATGAAACTTTTTAAATAACAAGGTTAAATAGCAATTGAACGTATTTCTGCTAAGGTTTTCGCGGAAGGTATCATAGAGCGTGTATTACACAATTCTATGACAGTTTTTCAGTAACTATACTAACAGTTACACAGATTATGTAACTTGCACGCGGGTTTGACTAAATTTCTCATAAGAAGTGCACGGCTTCCAGGAGCGATTAGAAGAAGGAAAGATAAAGAAAATCAATCAGATGCAAAAATCGATCGGAGTAGAAACGCGAAGAATGGGCGACGAGTGTAGGTGGAGGTATGTGAAAGGCGAGTTGGATCGAAAAAGGAAAGTAGAGAAATGTTATGCTGAGGGAGGAGGAGGAATGGAATTGGCAATATTTTTAGAATAAAATAGGTAGTGGAGAAAATAACTAAATTAAAGTGAAAGAAGCGGTGGGGAAATAGTTTTATGGAAAGAGGGAAGGTGCAAAAAAGAGAGGCAGAGATTGTCGGAAAAAAAGATTACCGAGAAGAAACGGAGAAAGGAAAGGTGGTGACCAGGGAGAAAGAAGAGAATGACAAAATGCTAAAGAATCGTTTTTATTCAGGGTTGGATGGAGATTTCCGAGCCCTCTCTTCACATTTAACTTGAAGAGATAGAGGAAAATATGTTGAGAAGGAAGGGAACAAAAGTGAGTATGAGACAAAGAGAGCGATCGTCAACTCAAGCGCAGACCTTCCTAACTCGGAAGCCAATTGACCGTACTTGCTGGTCCTTTGGAGGCTTTGCCACTGAATGCTTTTGGGGGACCCTTCTTTGAAGAGACTGGTAATGCTTATGTAGCCGACTAATTTGTATTCATAAAAAAATTTCAGGGTGCGCCTAAAGGTACGCCATCGAACGAGTTTGAATGAGACCAAACTATGTAGGGAATGGGGAATTACTTCATGGCAGATGGCGCTGATTTTTTATTAGCAACTCGGGTGTATTTTCATGGAGTAACGTAACATAATATGAGGTTGCGCAAATGATAAATATATTCATTGTGAAACATTTAAATATATTTATGTTAGGTCTATAGGTGATGTGTAAAATTATATGTAATGGCGAGAAAAAATTTCCAGTGGAATATCGTAGAGCGATTCACTTCAGCAGTCCGTATTATTTAAAATTATCAGTGCTGGAGCGCTTCTTTCGTAGAGTTTGCCATTGAGCATAGTATTACACTGGAGTCGTAATAACAGTCGTTCTTTTTCGATAAAAAACTAAGTTTACTTCCTTGAATCGTCACACGGCTGTTATAAAAAAACTATACAAATAATAAATACTGGAGTTTCATACATTAAGTTTGTGTCATAAAGTTTACGGGAGCTTTTGCAACGTAGGAATCTAGACGTCGATGCTGAGAGAAAAATGGAGAAGAATTTTTAAAACAAAATAAATAGTTGTGGGGTGATGAAAACATGATTCTACCGCTGACTCATATGTTCGTTGTCAACTACCAACTCTTGAAGGTCTCTTAGTGGAGGTGATAGCTGGTTCGTTTCCGGTTGAGTCCTTCATACGGATGGAAGATGGCACCGCTTGCCCTACATTATCCTCTTGCGTTTTGGAGGGAGAAGATCATCTGCTTCCTCCGTAGCAGCCCGTTATCTTTTATGCCGGCCCATGGCATAACCGTGTGTTCCCCGATGGCCCGCAGCTCCGTCGATTCCTTGGTCTGCAGGTCGGCGAAAACTTTTACCGCTCTACTCCGCCGCCCGTCCAGGATGGGCTCGGTTTCCGTTAGATGATAGAGGGCCTCATTGTAAATTCTCACGCCGAGATCCAAGATGGAGCGGAGACACGACCTCACTGCAAAAACAAGTCTACTTTTCCCAGCAGATGACAACCTCCCACTCCACGCTGGGTATGCGTAGGCGAGGGCTCTGGAGAGTCTCTTTATAAGTGCAGCTTTCTCCGAAGAGAGATATGCCGCGAGCGGAGAAGTGACGAAAGTGCAATACGGGAGCCGATTGCGAGATGTGTTGCCATAGCTGCATGCCGAGCAAAGTTTAGCTTTCTGTCAAAGATCACACCCAGATATGCGATCTCTTCCTTCCAGCCAACCTGCTCAACATAAATCACAATACCAGCGATGTCCACCTGACGGCCCATGCAGAAAATGATGGTCTGCGTCTTCATTGGATTGATACAGAGTCGCCACCTCTCGTAACACTCGAGCAGACCATAGGTGGCACGTTGAAGGTAGTACACCGCCTTCGTCTTCTTGGTGGAGCGGTACACCAGAGCCGTGTATTGCGCATCGAGGGCAAGGAGACTGTTCTACTCAAGGTCTCTGAGGACATCGGCCATAAAGGCATTATAGAGCAGAGGACCTAACACCGATCCCTGAGGAATCCCGCCAGATATGCATCGGAGAGAGGAGCTGGAGGACTGCCACGCCACACGTAACGTCGGCCGCGGAGGTAGTCTGCGATGAAAGCACGCTGCCATTTAGGGAAGCCGAAGGTCTTCATCTTCCGGAGGAGGCCGCCATGCCACACCTTGTCGAACGTCTTTGTTACGTCAAAGAAGCTGCCACAGCATAGCAGTACCAGTTAAACGCATCGGTGATGAAGTTGCACTCGGGAAACCTGGTGGGTCCTCGCGTCCTCCGCTCTGAAGCCGAACTGCTGTTCCGGAAGGACGTTACGACTGGTAACGTGGCGTAGCATATGAGGCAAGGCAACCCTTTCCAGCAGCTTTCCCAGGACATTCAGCAGGGAGATCGGCCGAAAATTGGCTGCAGCGTCCGGTCTTTTCCCTGGCTTTTGGAGGCACACCAATCTGACTTCCTTCCATGATGAAAGGAAATGCTCAAGACATAAGCAGTCATAGAATACCATTGCTAACCATGCGCCAAGCAGCCGTGGGATCTGTCGGAGAATCTCGTTCCGTAGGTCATCCTCTCCAGGAGACTTGCACAACTTCAGTTGTTTCAGCGCCACTCTAATGGTATCTGCTGACGTCTGGCTGCTCCCCTTCCTCAGCAGCGTCCACCTCGTCGTTTTCCGGCGGAAAGTTCTGTCCCGGATTCAGCTGGAAGACTTACACCAGGTACGATGCCAGGTGTTCAGATTTCTCCTCCGGGGAGCACGCAAGGCCTGTTGAGGTTCGTATGGGTAGATTAGGTAAAGGGACGGTGCAAAGGCCCGTGCCATGCGCCAAATATAATAGTTTTGCAGCTCATAATTAAAGAATTTGTGTATGGTATTTTCAGAAAATGACTTACTGATCGATAAGTTAAAGCTTCGATGGAAATATAGCTTTATATTTTAGGAAGTTTTAGGAATATCAGAAATACCCATGTACATTGAAAAATAATCACGACGATAAAATTCGTGAGAACGAGCGTGGGAGGGCTGTATTTTCGAGGCAATTTTTTCAGAGATAATTGTTTAAATTGTTGGGCAGACTTTGATGCATTCCTCTTCTACCACCAATATGTATTGTAAAGTAACGTTTAGATGTAGATAAAGAACAGTCAAAAAACTACAAGTGATTCTCAATTAAGAAGATGTACGCAGACTTAATTAATCCAATTGAATAAAGAATTATTTCTTCATATTTGGAAAGTTTATGCCTTTTATACTCTTTTATGCCTATTACAATTTATTTTTCTGTATTGGTTCTAATTTGCATCTATAGGTAATGGAATAATCTCAATTGATGATATAAACGCATCCATACATGCGCTCCTAGAAAAGACCGCGCAGAGCGAATAGGTCCAAAGTGGAAATGGTTTCCGAATGGATTGTTTGTTTGTATGAAATTTCTGACTAATCAACCTCTTGGAATATTATAGCTATTATTCCTTCCACACCTAACACGCACTCAAGGGAGGAGGGAAACCTGGTTCGAACATTAGCCTACTCTTAACGGAGAGCACCAAGGGGGCAACGGCTTTACGTTCCTTCCGAAGGACGGAGCGCTGACTTTCGCGGTCTCCTCAAATCACACAAGTAAAGGACGTCCATTACACATACGATGTTTTTGGGATATTTCCGAATTTGATTTCTTGAATTAAGGGCCCATTCACAAAAACCACGTGACGGGTCTCCTTATTTTCGATGTAGTATCAAAATCCGTGACCCGAAGGTCGTAGCCTCTCCTTGTAAAACGTAGCTAAGCGTAAACTGTCTACAATAGTCGCCGGTAGGTGGTGTGGTGGCAGCTAAAGGATTAGTTTTTAAAATATATCTTAAACAATGCTTTATATGGGAAAATGTTTTGAACAAAAATCGTACAAAATTAAATTTTCTACAAATTTTACTAAGGTACATTTTTACATTCATCAAATATTAAAGGAAATATTTTAAATAAATAGTATATCTCATTAACAGTGCGTTTTACAAAAAAATGTTTCGAACAAACGTTATAGAGAATAATATTATCCATGAAGTTTATAATATTTTATATTTACAAAAACCAAAACATAACTAGAGTAAACATCCACTTCCGATAGAGCGTTTGTTGCCTAAACCTAATCAGCTCTTCACTGTAAAGTATTATTTTTAAATGAAAAATTAGGTATTGATACGAGTGTATGACATACAGACCGATAGACACACACACAGACATCATCGAGAAAATAGTCAAAAGGTGTTCAGGGGGCCTCTAACTTATTTTCGTTGAAATCTCGCATTCGATTTTTTAAATGAAAATAACACTCTCTCTATAATTAGTATATGGAGAAAGTTATAATACTGACCGCTTGCGTGTTTTTCTGTGTGGGAATGCGCGCGTGCTTCGAAGAAATTAACCAATTGGGACGCACGTAAAAAAACTTCTCTAAGATATTGCTTTATTTATAACAGCGTTAATTGTGCACCGAAAATTCAGCAAATTAAAATTTAACTTGTAAAACTATTTTCTTTTCACAAATGGAGAAAATACGACTCGCCATTTAAGCGAAAGAAAGGCGTCCGGGTGAATCCTCTAGACGGGATCCGAAATGAATATCGTATAAGTTTTTTTACGATGTCATCCACCAAAAAGGGGATATATATATATATATATATATATATATATATATATATATATATATATATATATGTATATATATATAGATCATTTAAACCGCAAAATTTTAGCCTCTCATATATTTCTCTCCTTTCACTCTTATTTCCTGTGGAAACGCTTACGGGCTAAAGACGGAAAGTCGCGAGTGAAAGGATAAATAGAGGCTTTTCGAGAAATGTGAACAAAATGTGGAAAAATAACGAAAAACGAAATGAAAGGGATGATGAGATTTATTATTTTTTGCAGATAAGTGCGAAAGGATAGAGGGAGACATGGACCTCGGAGAGGACGGGATTTTATATTTATTTTAATCTTACCGTCGCCCTCGGTTTTATATCCACTCCAGGCTTTTCCTTGAAAAATAAAACATTTCATCGAAAATTATTAAAAATATAAAAAAGAGATTCGTTCTGCATGCCGGACTTGTGTCTCCCTGTAATTCCAAATGAGCATCTGAGTGAAGTTGAACACATCTATAACGTATATTTTCCCTTTTTAATTTGAAATTATATTTTCATGCTGTGAATCGAGCTATTGCGTGTGTAGCAACTAGCCTGCAAGCTAGAAAGGAATTGCTCCGATTGCCTTCATTGATGAAGATTTTCCTTACCTTTTTATGCAACCGTTCTTGAATGTTTCATTTTCGGGGTTCACAAGTGTAACATTAGTATTATTAACTAGTGATGGCATAACCGATTTTAACTAAATTAAATTAATGAAAACGTCATTATTATTCGTATGAATTATCATTGATCCTTACACAATTTATCGTGACGTATTTCATATCCCATCTAAACATCACATCATTTTTATACAAGCGCTAATATGGATTAAATATGTATAACATCAATGAAAACAATGTATAAAAGCATTGGAGGAGTAGTTATCACCTCCAACAAAATAACTTATGTATATCTTAATAAGCACTTAAGCGTCAAAAATTGAAAAAATAAGCACTTATCTTAAGTAGACATCAAAAAATGAAATACTTTTCCTACGTATCGAAATATTAATCACTTGTCTTAGGTAACGCCAATAGCCATACCAATATTATAAAAATAACCTTGTTATGGCTACGTAAGAATTCTGCTTGTTCCTGTTTCTGTGTTCCTTCTTGAGAATTTGGCATGCCTCCAGGAAAACCGTATCATTGAAAGAGAATATCGTCGATGAAAGTAACATCCAACGATCATGAATTCCTAATGGTGTCCACAGGGAAAGTAGGAAAATATCGAGATTGAAAAGTAAGGTATATGGTATAGAGAGGACAGTTGAGGGGAAAACCCCTAGGCGTAACAGCGGCATTGCCGGCTGTGGAAGAACGTAACGAAATAGGGTTTTAGAGAAACGGAAAGGGAGAACATTGGGTAGAAAATAAGGTCCTTGTGCGTTTAGCGACATCCAATACCCTAAACAATTACGCTTTACGTTGTATCAGCAGACGAAACCGTCAAGTTAACACGTAAACGTATTAGTGTTAAAACTACAATGTTAATTTTTTGTAATCGATTTCCAGAAATGAATTATTAAAACATCGAACTATTTCGTAAAAAAATATCGTAATTTATAGGAAGTGCTAGACGAGTTCAATGATTATCCGTTGATCGATTCGGTAAGGATCGCTTTTTAATGTAACAAGGAGAATGTGGGGAGAATATAGGGACAATCGAGGGGAAATGGAAGGCAGAATGTACCGGAAGAAAACAGGGATATTGAGTGTGATTAGAAAGTATAACTATCAGTTTTACTGTTACTCTGATTTTGTTTCGTTTCCATTTGCTGAGAGCAATTAAATTTATTTTGATCAAACTCAAATTAGATCGCATAATTTGTCACTTGTGCTGTTTACACGTCAATTCTTCCTTCCGAATTTCCACGTTCATTCCAGAATTTTCTTTTTAGATTTGTTTCCGGAAAGTTCATTTTGTGATTAATAGGCGTTGGAGAGTTTAAAAAAATGAGAATGTTGGATTTTGTAAATTAGAAATATCGGCGCAACATCCATTACACGAACATTTCATAATATATATAAATGTGTGTATGTGTATATATGTATATATATATATATATATATATATATACATATATTCATATATTTTTGGTCCATAAAATGATGCCACTAGTTATGCTACTGTATGGAAAGATTGACGGTAGATCGGCGCATAGCTCAATATAATACAAAGTCATTGAATGGTATGTCATTATATTTTGAGAAATATAGATTTATATAAGATTGTTTATGACTGCAAACTCTATAAAGGGACGGGTTTCAATTAAATTCCTTGAAGTTGTTTTTGATTAAATCTATTTTTATTATAATAAACCAGAATAATAATAACATCCGCCATTTTGGTTGGATTGGTTGGTTCATTTCGACACTGTTTCTATCCCCACCATAAATAAAGATTTAATCAGATACGGATAAATAGTTTATCTCGTTAAGTTGCGCACTGACGATATCGTCGTATATGAGAAAGTAAAAGCATTTGGAAATGTATTTCGACACAAGTTTTTGCCAGCTGCCGAAATGGTAGCGAAGTCTACGGAATATTTTACAGACCGTTTGGAGGATTGCGCTTCCGTTTCCAATAAAACGCACCATCTTTGCTATCCAGATCATACTTCTTGTTAAGTAAAAACCCATCATCCATGAGATTCAGACATCGAATAACAGTTAAAAAGAGAGACGAATTTTAACACCGGATAGGTCGAGAGAAAAGAAAGGGAAGCATTAAGAGGGGGAGGGGGCATAAAGGAATGAGAGGACGAATCCGAGGAAGAAGAGAGGGGGAGGGAAAGAGAGTGTGGATGTTGAGATTGAAAGTCGAAGGGAGGGAGGGGAGAGGTGGAAGGGATGGAGGGAGAAGGGGGAGGGAGTGAGGAAGGGAGGGGGTTGACGGAGAATTAGAACTGGAGGAATAGGAGAGAGGAAGCTCCTCAAGAACAATCTGTTAGCCGATTCGGAATGACGGAAGCGTAGGTCAGGAGTGGAGTGGGAGCTGAGAGAATTGCAATTTGGGGTGTGGCAACGAGTTAGGGAGTAAGACGGTGGGTGGTAAGTGGGGGCGCAAGAGATAGGGGCGGTAAGGTTGAGCCAGATAGGGTCCAGGGTGAAGATAAAGGAGGAAAGAAGTCTTACGAAGGGAGAGGGTGAGATAGGCGGGTGGGCGGCGCTAGAGGGTTGAATTCGTTACAGCTAAAAGGAGAGAGGTTGTCAGTCGGGAGTGATGTGGATCTAGGCGGGCGGAGTCTTAGGCTAGAAGAAGTGGGATGCGACTGATTGGAATCCGCCGGAGAAATACGCGCATTCTTATCTTTTTAATTCGCGGAATTTTCTCCTCCACGGATTACGGATCAATCCTACCCTGGTTATTGGAGTTTATTCCAAGGAAAAAATGCCACGTTCGAGGGGAGGAAAGGTCTCCGTTGGAATTTATTGTATTCCAATGGCACGAGATCGCCTCGGCGCGATGATGTTAATTTTGAGTTTTTGGTTTGGATAGGCGAATTCCTTCTCCGTGGAAATGAATAATATTGACTGGAGTTTATCGATGTTCATTAATGATTCCGTGGGTGTTTTTTTTTATCGAGGTGGTTTAATTGACGATGCAATAATGGAGCTGCCTAAAACGTATTTCTATGTCATTAGGAGTCGTAAAAATGACAAAATAATGTTTGCTGATGGAAACAATTCAGATTGGCAAATGTTCGATTCTTAGAGAAAATCAACATTAATAAGAAATTAGCAGTAAAAGTGTAAAGAAAGAAAATTATAACGGGGCGAGTGTGAATTTATGATTGATATTTGTGATTTACGTAAATAAAAAATTGTCAGCTCATCGAACGAGTAGCCACGTGTAAGCAAAATTAGTTTTCATTTATGGAACACATTCGTCATGTTATATTTTAAGTAAAATACTAAACCGTCGATTCCAACAACGATGCATTTAATTGGGATTTATACAATGATATTTTTCTCATTCTGTAGTTGCGTAATCAACTGCTATAAATGTAAAAAAGACGCAGAATTAGTTAACGAGAATGTTATAAAATACCGCTCGAATCCGTTATTTTCTCGGCAGACACATAAATTGGCGAGAGAAATGCAGCCGGGAAAAGAAAGAGGGGGAAAAAAGGAGTCGCAATCAATGAGGTGAATACAATTTCTGCAAGGGTGGAAGATGAAAAAATCAGGAGAGAGGAAAAGAGAGAAAATCTGGAAAATAATCTTGAAGAGAGAGAGAGTGGACGGAGAAATCCTTTTAAGGGGATTAGAGCGAAGAGGACGTGACACGAATAAGAGAAACAAGTAGAAGCGGGTGAATGAGACGGAGAGAGAGTGAAAATTGAAGAGAAATAAGAAAAGAGAAGTGGAATAGAGGGATGAGAGAACCGAGATAGGAAGTGGAGAGAAAATTGATCGAGAGAAAAGCGGAAAAGTGTTAGAATGAGAAGGGATTATGGAAAGAGGTGATATAGATGAAGAGAAGGAAAACCGAGGATTGGAAATCATTTTTCGTAGAAGTGGGAAAAGTAAGGGAACGACAAAAATATTTCTGAATTTATAAGAAAAATAAATAAATAAATAAAGATTTTCTCCTGCCGTTATGGAGGAGGCTAAAAACTTATGAGCGGTTTTCCTGAATATTAATGCTGGTTCGGGGGGTTACAGTGTTGGATCAAAGTGTTCCAACAGAAGTCAGATCTAATCATTTGGGATTTGATATAGGACTTAACAACCGGGTGAGGAATAATAAGTTTGAGAATTTGGTGAGAAGTGATAATAAAGTGATTGATTAAGCCTATAACTTACAAATCAGAGCGGTAAGGAACAGGAAATATTAAACTTAAAAGAAGAGTTTATACAGGATATACTCAATAAAATAATTCCAAGTGTCCCTAAATAATTTTAAGAACTTGGAGAAAAAACTAAAGAATTAAAATTTAATAGGATAGTGAGAGAAACTTTTTCTTAAATGTGGCTTATTTTGCTAAGGGCATTTTTTTCTGAAATGATAGTTAATAGACAATTAAACGGCATTAGATAAATCAACACAATATATTACCAAATAAAAGCGAAAACATCGATAGTAAATTAATAACCAATATATAGATTCACTTCAAGTTGCTTTTCTCTTTTGCACATATACTCGTACAAATGATAATAAATGTATCTCTATCGATTAAACGAACAGTAATATTTGTCGTTTAGTAAATGGAACAATGGAACACACATGCAGTAACTATATTACGGAAGACATAAATCATCACGTTAGTAGATAGCCGAGAATAAATAAATAATACGTTATGGAGTGTTCCATATGACTTGAACGCGATAACGATGAGAAAATCACGGCGACTGGCATCCGTAACAAGGAAACGGAAAAAGGACAAAGAAGAGAGCGAGCGTAACGCATTTGTGGCAACGGAAAGGTTGATGAAAGGCAAGAAACGGCGACATGAAGAGAAACCAGAAAATAAGAGCGAAATAAATGGATAGGATCCTTTGCTCCATGCTCCGGCAAAGAGAAAGGAAGAATAAGGAGACACAAAGGAAGAAAAATTGAGAGAGGGAGGTTGATAAATGTTCGACTGAAGGACTGGAGAGAGGGAACCTGCGGAAGAGACGAGAAAGCTAAGGGAATAGGGAGGAATCGTGAGGAGGGTAAGGACGAAAGGAGGCAATATAGAGAGGGTAAGAATGGTGGGAGGGAAGAAGAGAATGGGGAAGGGGGCTGGTGCAGACTACTGCAGTGGCAACAGCTGTGAGCTCCCGACTAGGAACAAAAAGGGGAATGAAAGGTTGGACGGATAAGGGGGAGGACATTGGCTGAGGCTATTATATATATATACTTATTCATGCAAGGAGATTGTTGAGTGGAATTAAGTATATCCAAGAAAGAAAGGTTTTCAAAGTGAAATGGCTAATATTTTAACGCTCTCAATTGCCAAAAATCCCAACAAATCCAGTCAAAATCAAAATATTAATGGAAGGGCTGTGTAAAGAGTTATGTCGAATATATTTCGCGTCTCTAATAAAACTTGGATTTTTGTACCAGGAGAGGTATCAAATATTGATTCCAATCCATTTGCATTACAACTTTGCATCTTTTGGCTTATTTTTTCAAGCTAGCAAAATAATTTTCTTTGCGAAGATAATTTCCACTGCTTTTTGGAATCAACGATCCCTGATTTACCTTCGAGGATTGCCACTGAAATAGCAAAAATGTGCATCTGGTTTCCTCAAACGTTTTATTGCTAGAAAGGGTTTCAATTAGATTCCAGCCGTGAGCTCGATACTTCATTTTTGGAATAAATATTTTCACTAAAGCATAATATGGTGTACATTGTGTGGAAAGATATAAAAACGTTTAAGGGTGTATTTGTTTCCGAAAGTAAAAATTTACGAAATTAAACAATATGGTTCCAACACACACAAATCAACATTGGTTTTAATTTGCCAGATTTTTTTCGGGACGCTAACTCATTTACCCTCTTAAAAATACTTGCGATCTAGAGAAATTTAAAAAAATATCTCCACTAAATAAAGTATAAGCTATCATTTTGGCTGAACCTACTAAATCAAGCTGATATGATTATAATATTTCTTTAAATAATGACCTAATAAATCCGGTTACGCTCGACTAATATGAACTAATTATGATTGAATGTAATGCAATTTTTAACAATATTTCTTTGCGGTTAAAATGTTGAAATTTGGTAGGAATGTTTTCTTCTTATGGTAAAATCCTTTCACGAAAATAAATTTCCAATAAAGATTCGAACTCGATTCCAGGAGATAATTTTTGTTTCGCGTAAGATAACTCGCCAAAATCGATTTTTCGACTTACAGGCTTTTACTCTTTTGCAAATTAAAATTAAAAAGAATTGATCTACAATCCTCGGACCTAAACCGCCTTAAAGAAATATAAATATCCTATCTTACTCAACGCCACATTTTGTCTGCGTTTCGAAATCGCTAAAGTTATAAGATTAAATCATATCCAACGGGAATTTTTAAGCTTTTAACGAAATTTTGCATTGCCGACCGCGTCATTGTCAAACTTCGAGATTGTATTGTCGTCTCACCCTAAATTATATGCGTAAGGAAAGCGTGCTATGAATATTTACTTACGTGAGAGAGCAGAGAGACAGGAGGAGAGAGAGGGAGTGAAAGAGAAGAGAAATAGTGAGGGAGACGGAAGGATAAGAAGAGATATATAGATAATTTTCCTTATTAGGGTGAGATTGAGACTAGGAAGTCTATTTTTACAGAGAAGGAGAGAGAGGAAAGGAAAGATAGTGAGTATGAGGAAGATAAAGGGAGAGAGCGAAGGAAATAGAGGAATGATGAAGATAGATAGATAGATAATGACCTTTTTAGAGCGAGTTTGTGACTAAGAAATCCATTTTTCCAGAGAAGCAGAGAGAAAGGGAGAATGGGAGCGTGGAGTATGGGAGAGAGAAAAGGAGAAAGAATGGAAAGTTTCGTAAATTTAACACTTAATCCACGCATACCCGTCAAATTTGACGGGCAATTACTCCAGTTATTATAATAAAAGCCTAGATGTATTTTTTGTGTATAAGGCCGATGTCATCAATGGCACATTTTAACGCAATTTTAACAAACTTCCCGATTAGGTGGAAGGATGAAATTTAATTTCTTAGGAATGTTTCATTCAGATACAAATTTTAATTGACGAAAAAAAAACCCGAGTTGGACTCCAGGGGGACAATTTACATTTCCCGTAAGATAACACGTAAAAAACGACTTTTTAAAGTGTAACCTTTTATTCTTTTGAAAATTCAAATTAGAAAGAATTTACGTAATATTCTCAAATTTAAACTACGTTTTAGGTATACTAATGATGTTTCTTATTAAGTTCAACTTTTTCCGCCTACCGTTCGAAATCTCTTCTATTAAACATTTAATTCACACTATCACGTATTTGGGGAAAATATCGGCTTTTAATCGGGATGTTGCCTTGCAGACCAAGTCATTGTTAAACTTCGAGAATCAAATTGATGACTCAACCCGCATACGTGTAATGCATACGAGTGCATAGATTGTCTTAAATTATAGTAGGATTTTTCGCGAAATTGCGTAATCCTAATGGGACTGGGATTTAGTTTGGATTTTTTTGCTTATCTAAACGACTGTATAGATGTAGAGTAAGAGAGAGAGGGGATGTAGGGAGGGAGATAGGAAGGAAGGGATTTAGAATGGAGATTAAGGGAGGCATAGAATTAGAAAAGGACGGGAGGAAAGAGATATAGAGGGAGAAGAAGAAAAAGAGGGAGAGCTATGGATTGGGACAGGAGGGAACGAGAGAGGGGGTAGGTGGGATAAAAAGGGAGGCAGAGAGGGAGGGAGAGAGAGAGAAAGGCGGGGATAGAGAGAGGTCGGGAGAGAGAGAAAGGTAAGGAAAGAGAAGAAGTGAGGGAGACAGAGGTAGGGGGACGGCAAGAGGGAGGGAAAGAATATTATTATTTATTTATTATTATTACTTCATTTTTGACAAGAGGCTCATCATTGGAGTGAACAAGAATGAGAAAGAAATTCTCCCGAATCTATCTTTTGCCGAATTTTATTTCGGCTCATACTCAATAATTACAGCTGTTATTATTCATTTCTAAGCTCCCCGTTGAATTTCAACGGGCAATTACACTAGAAAAATAAACGTATTTTGTGAGTATCCATAATAATGAGTTACGATTACTTAAGATGTATGATTTTAGTAGGATTACCAGTCTTAAGACGGGCTTTTCATCCATATAGTAACATAACCCGTCATATGACGGGCATTACACTAGTTTATGAATTGTCTCCGTGGTGTGGTGCATTATTCAGTAGTACTTTTTACAGTCACATTATTGTAATTCATCTTGATTTTTGTATGATTAACAATAGTTTTTACTTAATGATATATCCTACAGGTGAAATCATTCATTCGCCGGTTGGATGTGACCTCACATTTCCTGCATAAAATTGAAATTTAAAAACTGTATTACATCAAATTTACGCTATCAATCGCCATACCATTACAAATCTAAGTAATCATAGCGTTTAATATTTCGCATATCTTTCGCATGAAAATACATGCATAGATGAATGGATAATTAAATACATAAGTGAAAAAACGCACGTGCTCTCACTCGATCGTATTGCAAGCTCGATGGTGTATCTTTGCAACAGATTCATTTAAAAACTTGTGATGAAAAAATAAACGATAGCGCGGAAAATTAAATAAAAACAGAACGCTAAAGGCATAAAAAAGGACGCGAAAAATAAAACACACACGAAATCGCCGGCGGCTTGTTTCCGCCGCGCGATAAGACCCGCGCAAAAAAAATAAACAAACATTGCGGGTGCCTAAACAACGCGGTCGTTACGCGGCAGAAATGAAGACGCGACGCGAAAAACTGGGTCGTCCGAGATAGAAATCTAGTTTGGGTTTAGGACGTGGGACGGAACATTTTTCGAACGTTCGTCTCCGCTCAGCAAAACGGTCGGAACGCGCGGATCTAAAACGATCCAAATTCGAGCTGGTCACGTGACATCGTCAGCGACCGATCAACAATAGGATCCTCCTGCTTCCCGTGTCGTTTCTGTGCATGTCCTCTCCCCTTCTTCGTTCATCTGACACGCTTTTTAATGGCGCTATCGTGTGACGCAACGGGGTGAATGTGTCAAAATATGACCCTCTAACGTCCGAATAGAAATACTCTCTATCTCTCTCTCTCTATCTCTCTCTCTCTATCTCTCTCTCTCTGGGTTTTTATTTTTTCCATTGTTGGTACGCGAGCGGTTTATTTCGCTTGTGCAACGTGGAAAAGCTGGAACGAATGGACGGATGAGATAAGCTTAAGTATGGCAGCCGTGTTTTTGAATTGATCGACGGACGCCAATTATCGTTCGAGGACTCGCTGTCCTTTCCCTTCCCGTGTTGGACGATCGTTATTCGCGTGGATCTCGAGGTTACGAGGCATTTTTATTTTTAGCAACCGGTGAAATAAACTAGCTGTGGAATGAGGTGGATGGCTATAGTTAACATTGATTGAGAACAGAGGATATTTGTTAAGGTTCTTACATAGGTACTAGCGTAATTGACAGTCAAATATGACGGGATAAAAGTATTCAAAATATATTTAATTTCGATATGAAAAATCAGTACGATATGCTAAATGATGAGCCCATTGTCAAAAATGAAGTAATTATAAAACATAAATAATAATATTCCCTCCCTTCCTCTCTCTTTCCCTCACTGCCTCTCTTTTCTCCCTCCTCTCTCATTCCCTCCTGTCCCATTCCATAGCTCTCCCTCTTTTTCTCCGTCTCCTTCTTTATCTCTTTCCTCCAATCCTTTTCTAATTCTATACCTCCCTTGCTCTCTATGTACCTTCCATTCTATATCCCTTCCTTCCTATCTCCCTCCCCACATGCCCCTCTATCTTACTCTACATCTATATAGTCGTTTAGATAAGCAAAAGAATCCAAACTAAATCCCAGTACCATTAGGATTACGTATTTTCGCGAAAAATCCGACGATAATTGAAGACTCGTATATATTACACGTATGGGGGTTGAGACAACAATTGATTCTCGAAGTATAACAATGACTAGGTCTGCAAGGCAACATCCCGTTTAAAAGCCGATCCTCTCGCAAATTATGTAATTTAAATTTTTAATATGAGAGGTTTCGAAAGGTAGGCGGAAAAAGATGAATATAATAAAAAACTTCATTAATCTCCCTAAAACATAATTTAAATTCGAAGATCGTACGTCAATTTTTTCTTATTTTAATTTCCAAAAGAATAAAAGCCTACACTAAAAAGTCGCTTTCTACGTTATCTTACTGGAAATGGAAATCGCCCCTCTGTAGTCGAACCCGGGTCTTTTTCGTATTTTCTTTTCGTCATTTAATTTTTGTATCTGAATCAAACACTCATACGAAATTTCAACCTTCCATCTAATTGGCAAGTTTGTTAAAATCGCGTTAAAAAGTGCCATTGATGACGACAGCGTTATACACAGAACTAGATAACTATATGTAAGATTTGGCAGCAAACAACTAATTTTCTTTAAAATTGAATCTAAATATACGTCAAATGAATTATGAGGAATCTGAAAAGCTGAAACAATTTTTCTGCGAAAACAAGTCTTACTAATTCATGAAGTTCGTTCGCCACATATACAGAAAAAGGTGTCATATTAGAGATTAACGTTGTAGCTATCGGCAAGTAAATAAAGTCACCGAAGGAAATGAAAAGCAGTCAGTATCTTTACCAAAAGTATATAATCTCATTTTCTCTGAATCTCCGTTACTATCCCATGCCTGTGAAGTTAAATGAAAGGACGAGAAATCCGCTTATAACACGAAAACGTTCCATTCCAACTTTCAGGAATTAATTGGTAGCGCAACTTTTATATTTTAAGCTGCTCCCCGCTCAGAAGTCACGGGTTCGATTCCAAAAGCGGTTATTTACTCCATATGATTAACACGGTGGCGAGTGTAGCACAATCATTCGCATATTAAAATTACTTAACGAAATTTCGTTTTCTTGCCATCGATGTTTTTAATACGCGTCGAATCGATCAGCAAATTGGTTTTTGACCAAAAAGTTTTTGGATATGTTTTCAAGAAAAAACTAAACCTCGAATATAACGCGACCCCAAACAACCTTCAGCCAATCTAACACAAGTTCCTCGTTCATCCACCCCTTCTCCTGCGCGTGAAAGATTACACCTGTCGGTAACTTTTCCTTTGTTGTCCTTTTACGATTTAAAATTACGTATGGAGTCAGTTTTCGCCCTTCGGCCGTGACTGCAAGAATAGCAGTTATCCTTGATTTCTCATTTCCGGTAGATTTTAACAACACCGATTTAGCTACAACTAATTTAAAATTCATGTGATAACTTCGTCGGATTCCTATTTTAACCTTAGATTTGGAAGAACCTTTCTTCTCAACATGATCAGCATCCTTTTTGTCACGTCACGTCACATAACGGATGGTAAAAACTCGCTAAGGTAATTACAAATAATACGCCGACGCACTTATAGCTTCAATTGAATGACTATCGAAGGGTTCAACCGCCTATTGAACTCGATCTATTCTCGCCTCGGATGCTTTTCTAGTACAGTGTAACGTACGCCTAATGTGTCTACAATGTAACAAGTATCTTGTATCTCGTAAACAGACGTGCGGAATGTGCGGCGATTTTTGAAACACGATTTTTACAATCTTTTAAAACCACTAATACTCGAATATAACGCAAGGGCTACTTTTAAAATTTCTTTTTTGGAAAAAAAACTTCGCGTAATATTCGGGACAATACGGTATTTTTTAATACCTGTCAGTTGAGACTGGCCTTCCCCTAATATCGTTTACGTTGATCTTTGTTTTGAGAATTTACAGATTCCATACATACATTTCATTCCCCTTTTGCGCTCAACTCCTGACTCTGTTAACACTAACTATCTGACGACTCTAGACGCGAGACTTCTTTCAATGATAAAGAGGATTTGGGGCACCCCAGCTTTGTGACAAGCTTAATTTATTTTTATGCGTTCTTTACACGAAGTGAATGCAAATAAAGGAGGTCATTTCCGACAGTCCGTACGTTCGTCCGCCCGCATGTTACATCTCGGAAACCGCTGGACGTATTTTGATGAAATTTGATATTGGGGAGTTTTGCTAATATTGGCCGACCGATTCCAATTTTGGTTAATATCGGACAATAATGACGACAATTTTACATAAAGACATTTATTTTACAACGTATCTCGCTAGCTTCTCGTTAAATACTCATCTGAGCGAAAAATATTGAGAACATTCTGAAATCTCAAAGAACTCATTTGGAAACTCTTTGTACTCCGACATGGAGGACACCATTTCAGTCTTGTTAGATACGGGTATTACAACAGTTGGACACATCCATTTGTTGATGCTACCACATAGTCAATGTGTTAGAAGAAAAATTATTGCCCTAATTACCCACAAACACATGCAAATAGTTGATTTATTTATTAACAAAAGTTTTTGCGGCACCCTTAAAAATCAATTGCGGCACACCAGTGAGCCGCGGCATACAGCTTGAGAACCACTCCCCTAGGCGATCGCTTAGATAGCCTGGCCCTATATCCGCCTACGCACGTGATATTTCCGAACATAGCTAGAGTTTTATTACTTGTTTGTTAAAAAGCTTACTGATACCGGGGTGTTAAACTTAATCGTCCTTTGAACGCACGTTCCAACGTCTCCTTTGCTGTTCACATGTGGAAGCGCATCAAAAAAAGTTGACAACTTAACCGTTAGACGCTTTAGCGACCGATAAGCACGGTGTACCAGCCTTCGGAGCGTTGATTCGGCGATTAAAATGTCTGCTATAAAAATCTACCTAACTCGCTCGGATGGATTAAAGCGTCTTCCGATGAATAGGTCTCGGTGCACTGTCGAGCGGATCGTGTCAAAACCTTAGGCCAATCCTCCCGAATATACCGTTTTCACCCCTTCTTCCCTCGCATGTTGGCGGTCGCTCTAGTGCCCAACCTTCCGCACCGCTGAGCACTCTTGCAGCCCCAAACCCACCGCCCTCGCCGTCGCTTCTTCCCACAGCCATATCGCATAGGGCAACTAATGGCGATGTGGGCTTGCGGAGCTGTTCTCACTAGTATCTCATGTAACTGCTGCGGTTTTGGGGTCAGGTGGACATGAGACACCTGTCATGGCTTCTCAAACAAGAGGGATTCCGAGTGTCAGGACACGTTGTGTTTTTCTTCGGAGGGAGACTTTTTAAGTACGCGGTGGAAAAAAATATCAATATTAGTGTGGTAATTATTGATTGAAGGAAATAAGAATGTTAATTAAGTTGTTATCTATGAAAGGAAATCTTTATTATAGTGGTCAATTATAAGGAATACGTGATCTGAGAAATTAAATTAGGGCGTGAGAATTAAGTTAATTAAAGTTATAGTCTAATTGAAGGCAATAGCTAGGAAATGACGGTGTGTAGGATATTATGTAGGAGTGAGTCGAGAGCAAAAGCGACATGAAAGCGCAAATGACGATGTAAATATCAGAATGGAAAATTATCGGTTGTACATGTTAGAAATGCGATAATGTGTTCTTCTTACTTGAATAACTTTTATTATACAGGTAAATAATATTTTAAATATGACTGTTATTCTCCCGTCTCATCGGTTATGCGGATCTAATTTTACGGGAAGAAGACCTCTAGATTAGTTAAAATTTTATCGCGCTTACACCATCACTATATATTTCAGAATATCAGAATAAGCAACTGAACAGCAAAAATTGATAAATGAATTTCTTGTTTAGCCCATTAGCGCATAGTGTCCCAAAGATAGGACGTTAGGTTCAGATTTTTTTATTACGTAATTGTTTCTTTAATTAATATTTCATGGTTGTATCTCATCAACTGGACAAGGTTTTCATTTGATTTGACTAGTTTTTAATTGTTAACTTAACTAGCGCTACACAAACAGTGTTTATTCAAGTTGGCCGCAAAGCAACAATCTGTTTCGAGGACTGGGCAAATGAACAATATTTTCTTTTTCATGGGTTGTGTATATAATTTATATTTTGGCATAAAGAGAGGTTACATTATATTTTCTATGAAACGGTATATGGTACTCTGGATTTTATATTAGATATGACTTATATTCGACTATCAACTCGAGTGTCTTATAAACTGGACGCAATGCACTGAGTACCGCCATAGTATATACATCTGAAATTTTGTCTATTTTTCATTTGAACTTGTTATATTTCTTCTTCAAATGAATTTAACATGCTTGACATGCATTAAATTTGATGCACAGGACATGATGCACTTGTACAATTTTGTAAGGCTGCATTTTAGGTTTTTTAGGCTAAACGTGAATGAGATATTGAATATACTAGAGGAAAGTAAGACGCTCAGTTATGTTGTCCCTCCTGATGGAAATGACACTGAAGAGAAAGTAACAAGTATGGCAATGAACATTAAGCTAATCTGAGACACTTAGGTAAAAATATACTCCTAGCTGCATGTAAGATACAAGTTGCGATTGACAATGCTGTTAACGAGCACCAAAGTGATGAGGACCACGAAAACATTGTCCAAATACAAGTAGGCCTATTACAATAAAGTGAAAAACATTATTCGCGCCCATTTGTGAAAAGACTGAACATATAGTTGAACCGGAAATTAGTTGTTTTTACCGCATTATAGGGAAGCCAAAACGAAAATATGCAAAAACTGCCAATTTGACCGAAGCAACCACTGACAAACAGTATGAAAAACTGTTTGGAGGTCATCAGAGTACATTTTCAATTTGATAACTGCATGCAACCCGATACCATAATCAAATGCCGCAGCAACATTGCCAGAATTCCAGTGGAAAGGCGAAATTAATTTGCAGTAAATGTCGGATTGGACTTCATCCCGCATGCTTTAGAGATTACCACACATCGAAACAGTCACAATGAAAATAGGATGATTTTTCAGTGTTTTTATATTCACTTGAATGTACAGCTGGGTAACTAATTATGTGGTTGACTGTTTAGAATATTTATTAAATTTAAACTTCGAGGACAACCTAATTATAAAAGAAAAACAATAATAACTTTTAGACTGTTGTAATTTTTACTGTATATCAAAATCATAAATTTTTTGTACAGCTTACCTCCATGCATAGCGTCCCAAAATTAAGACACCCCATATTTTGATTACCAAAATATTTTGGAACCAAATTTTCATCATTAAGAGATTAAAAAGGTTGCTCACAGAACAATTAAAAAACCGAGAAAATACGTAAAAAAAATTTACGCACTAATGGGTTAAGCTGTTCTTAATAACCGTAACAAAGTTATTAAAACCAGTTATGCATTCTTCTTACAGAGCAGCCTAAAGTAGATTATATAATCCTGTAATTCTCTTGTGAATCACTGTGTTTACACATGCTATTCCAAGTTTGTGCTCATTAAACCAACCTCTTTGTTTTTTGGAACCTTGGGCACATTCATTTGTGATCAATATATATTTAATAATCATTAATTTCCATGCATTAAGATATTCCATTTTATAAAGAGGAATCAAGATTCATCTCCTATCCTCCCCCGATCGTTTGCACCCACACACTTCTAAAGTCACTCAGTTTTAAAATTCGTTAAGGACTGGACATATTCGGAAGCATCATACACACGCACGCAGCTCCATGCATATATATATATATATATATATATATATATATATATATATATATATATATATACATACACGAATATCGTGGGCCAAGTTCAATACGTCGTAGAGCGAAATAACGGAGACGGGCTTGAGATAAAGAAGTGGAAAACCAGTGGATAGGACAACTACTCGTCCCCCGCGCACCGTAAGTACACACACAAAACACACTCTTCCCCTCTGTACTTCTGTACTGCAGACACACTGTGACTGCTAGGCGCTTTACCACTTAACGAGACACGACGTCCCACGGCTCATACATTCCTTTGTCTTCCATCTTGGGACAGACCCTCTCCCTGGTCTAGTGACATATATATGCACGGGAAGGGGAGCCCGAGTCGAGTCTCTATTGAAGAAGCCTTTTGTCCTTTGAGGGAACGGGACCTTTGTGCTGTGAGAGTTGCAAATTGAGTCCTTTTCGTGAAACGTTTATACAGAGTTTTGCGCGAAGGTTGCTCAGAAAATTAAGTAATGACCCTGAAAGCCTTCCAGTTGCGGCAGTGAAACCGACAACTTTTTCCAAGTTCGCCGGGGAATTTTACGCTCTGATGTTGATAATTCTAAGAGAAGATTCCATTGCGTTTCCGCGGTCCGCTCGTTTGGTATATGTAAGAAATTTTTTTATGCTTCGCATCATTAAAACTCTGATTATCCACCCGAGTCCGTTGAAATATTCAGGCGATAAATAAAGATATGTCACTTAATTATAACGCTCAAAATTCTTATATCTACTCGTAAGTAGAGGCGCGGTTAGCAGTAGTAGGAGTCGCTGGTTTGAATTCTGCCGTGCGCATGGTCGTTTGCACTAGTCTTTGTTGTTGTTAATTGCCTCATTGCAAAAGGTTATAAACCTATGGTGTTCATGAACTATTTATTCTAGATATTTAAAGAAATCGGGAAGTCTCTACACAATAAAATAGCCATCATAGCGATGATATCAAGAAAAATCTGATGTGGCCACCACATAATTTTCTCCATACCTGTTATATTTCTAAAAATTCCTAATGGGTTAAAATAGGATTAAAATATTTAAGAACCTGCGAGAAAATTTTAGACTTTACAAAGAACAGAAATAAACTCAAACCATAGTCTTCTGATATTAGATATAGCCACAAAGTTCCAACAATTAAGAAAATAAAAAGGAGCGTTACTTATGTTAGATGTAACTGAGCGTCAATTGTTAACAATAGTCGTCGGTAGGTGGCGTGGTGGTGGCAGCTAAATAATGCAGCTTTTAACATATCTCTTAAACAATCCATTATATGAGAAAACGTTTCAAACAAAGATTATAGAAATTAAATTTCCTACAACTTTTATTCCAGTATTTTTTAAATATATCAAATATTAAAGCAAATATTTCAAAATAACGGACAAGTGACAAGAGTACCCACATGTGATTTACCTATTTTTACCAAAACTAATCAGTTCTTGTGACTTTTATACAAATGGTAAATGCAAAATTTCGCGTTGAACTGATTAATAGTATTTGAGTTAGAGCACCCACAAAAAAGCTGTCACATACACTCTCTCTCACACACACAGACATCGAGAAAATGGTCAAAACGTGTGCAGGGGACCACAAAACGTATATTTCCGTTGAAATCTTTAAGTCGATTTTTTAATGAAAACAATGCTTTTCCCCATACTGCGTATGGCGAAAGTAAAAATGGACTAGTATTTCTCATGATTAATTCATTAACGTGATATTTTCTCAAGTCAAGCTTAAACAACTGTACGAATTTGTGCGTGACTTATTTTATTGAAAAAATATCGAGTTACTGTTTTCCCTATTTACTCGAATACCACAAGCACTTTCTTTCAAACTTCAAGGTGCACGTGTTATGCGAGGATATAAAATCAAACCTTATTTTCCATTATATCCGCCATTGCGTGGAAATTGCGGCGAAATCTACGGAGGTAATGATTTCAAGGGAAAATAAAATACATTTTTCCGTTTGGTTCTGGTTGTGGGAAGCTAGAATATATACGTCATTCGGTAAAAATACCTCTCTTTGGTCAATGTTAAAATAAAATTCACCGATTTATCTCAGATAAACCTGTTTTTAAACCGCGTTGCTAGGTCAACTAGGCACGAATATTAACACTGTAGCAGCGCTTTCCAAATTTTGGGGCGCGCCCCCTGAAGAGTAGCGCGGTGGGTAGTTAGGGTGGTTTCTTAAAATATATTTACTGTCTAACTATCCTAATTGTGAGACCTACACTATGCAGCTCCCAAATTCTAGCCCTCAATTGGCTAGGACCTACCGTTTGCCTCGATGTTTTTTCTTAAGTTGACTGTATTAATGACAGCTGTAGAACCAGTAGACATGGTCTGTGAACTTTGATTGAGCATCATATAGACATTTTTCTTAGGTGATGAAAGGGGCTTTTAATGTTTGGAAACCGCTGTTGTAGTGGACGATACATACTTCCGTGAACGATGTCCAATTTGAACAGGAATCAACAAAAGTCGTACAGATGCGTTGCCTGTTTATCACTAATCTTGAGCATTGGCAGATAAGACTTTAAAAAACCATTATTAATTTTGAACAGAGTCTGCGATCAAGGCATCAGACTTAAATAAGTCTTATTACTTTACTTCTTATTCCATTTCCAAGAAGTACTCCAGTCGTTCGTCATCGTAAGGTACATTAAAATTCCGCTAATCCGAAATTCCCCTTCTTGGAAAGAACGCAGTTTCTCAATTAATTCCTCTCCTTTTCGAGACATGATAAGGAAGAGGGATATGATTGCAAGCCTCTGTGGGGAGACAATGAGAAAAAACATGGAAACAGAAAAGAAATTGCATCTCATACGCAATAATGAACGCATACAACGCTATTTCTATTTATTCTTAAAAACGGATAATATTTTGAATTGATATAATTATATGTTAACAATGAATAAATGTTGAAGCTGAGTATTAATTACTAATACGCTTTAATTTTGATGATGGGATTGTAATTTACGCAGAACACTGAAATATTTTCTTAAATCGTGGATGAAGTCAACAATCCACTACGAGCTACCATCTACTGAACATTCCACTGTTATTGCATGTATATGAAAATGCTTAAAATTTTATGATTATAAGTTCTCGTTCAGTTACTTTCTCTAATTCATCTGCACCTGCAACGAAACAATGTACAAGCCTACATTTTTGGTGATTTTCGAGTGAAGACAAGTTAATCTGACTTAAGGACCTTCTACTAACTTGCAAAATGGTTTGCGGTTATGGTGATTCTGAAAGTGACTAGAAATCGCTTCGCTAGTCAATCTCACTGATCTTCGTCTCATCAGGCACTTTAATGCTAGGAAGGAAAAAAACCCTTGTCTGTCAGAATAAAAATGAAGTCTCATGATTGACCGTTCTTTATTCATGGAAAGATATTCTCCGCGAGATACGATGGAACTCCGCCGTGGATATATGAAACCCTAGAGAAGGCGGAATAGCATGAGGGGTAGATTCTTTTGATGAAAGGAATAATCTGGATTCGTTCCAAATGAACTCGATGTCATTCGCTGTCAGTCAACACCTCTTTGGGGAGAAGGAAGAGAAAGAAAGAGGAGAGGGAGGAACAGGCAGACGAGGGTTGCTTTCTCACGTACCATCGTTTCAACGATAAACCCACCTCGCCTTTATTCCAACATCTCGCTTCCCCCTTCTCCTCCTCTCCCCTCCCTCCTTTACCCTCCCTCCTCGACCCTCCGCCTGACCATACTTCCAACCGGCACCCTAGACCGCAGTTAAGAGACCAAATCATTTCCTCCATATGATAAGCCTGGCGAAGGTCCCACTGTGAAGGGGCCTTCGATGAAACCAGACGCTAGATAAGGAGGGCGTCATCTCTCTATCTCTTGTTCGCTCTCAAGCCCCTCGACCTCTTGCGCGACCCCTGGAGACGTGTCATCTCCCGACATTCATTCCTCCCCTCATTCTCTCACATTACATTCTTCGATTTCTTTTGTCGCTCGCCCTCCCTTTTGTGGACGCTTATAACCTCCACTCTTATTTTCTCCATTCTGTATGTATGCTGTTATATATTTTCTTGGCTAGTATATGAAAGTCCTCATCGTCCGTGTATTTAATAGTGCGCTTATTCATTTAATGTATGTAACTTTAGTATTTTCTTTGACTTTTACGCTGACCTTTCGATTATATATATATATATATATATATATATATATATATATATATATATATATATATAAAACAAAATATTACAAGATCAAATATCAATATATGCCATTATGATAGAATTTTAAGAAGTATTATCTATCTATAAAAAGGCTCTCTGTCATCCACGCGGTTCAAACAATGGTTGTTCTTTCTCCAAATTCGTAATTATATGTTGAAATGTTCCCGTGCATATAAACCTACGCCTTATATAAAAAATAAGTCTTTTTTCATACCTTTTACTATATGGAAATAATTTTCGTGGCTAATACGAGTGTGTATGATATATTTAAACCCGATGACTAATTTTTTATGCTTTTAGGTTCATTAAAAGCATCCATAAATGCTATCACATGATGGATTAATTAGGCGGAATTAATTCATAGGCAAAGCATTGTAACTTGTTTCGAAATTAATAAATTTGAATCAAAATTCTGCAACGAATTTATCTATAATTTGACATGTGATTAATATCTCAAAGAAACTTCCCAAAAATTTCGCCAGTCAGTCAATATCGCTTTAAAAATTTAATAATTTAACCGCTGAAGTTTCTTGTTAATATTCAACGAAAAAAATGATGCGTACCAATCAATGCGATGCATTATGAAATAAAAACTTTGAAAATGTAGTATTTATCATAATAATTCGCACTCAGTAGTTGACATGGCTAAAATTAGTCTTCCACCTGAAACACATACATAAATTTTAAATGTGCTCATCAGTGGCGGCTCGTAGCTAAAATTAGTGGGGGTGCTGCTGCAGAAAATTTTTAGCCTTTGTTTTAAAATTGTGTAAAAGGAAAAAACATGTATAAAAAGAAAATTTATTCAGGAACTTGATAAAATCTTAACAAAAAAAAGCAAACATTTTTTACTTACTTTAACTTAAATTGTTACAGTTCAAGCTTGATCTATTCATTTAAAAATGAAATCCATAAAAGAACCGAAAAAAATGAATCAAATAGAGTAGCTGGAAGCAGAATAATAATCTAATTTTACACTCTTCTACACTTTATCACATTCAAGAATATGGCACACAGTTTTTAAGCACAACACACGCTGAGTAAAAAAAACTTCCTTCCACCATCACGCCAGAGCCGGCACTGCGAGAGCAACAGTGCTCTCTCTACCTGGCAGTCCCGCCTTCCTCCCCACCCCCCCTCCTATGTGCGCATGCGCACAACAGTCAAACACCACGTCGCTGGCACTGTGAAGCGCACAGTTCCATACAAAGATTTTTGTATCTTTTTCATAAACTGGGGGATGGCTACTGAAGTACTGACATTAAGCTTAAGGAATATATATTGTACTACAAAAATAAAGAAAGAATTAAAGAAAAAAGGACTCATTATATTAAATGTTATCGATAATATCAAGTGGAAATAGGGGGTGCTGCAGTTCCGCAGTGCCTATACACGAGCCGCCACTGGTGCTCATACAACCATAAACTCGTGTAAAATATAGTGTAACTTTACACATAATTTAAAATATTATGAGCAATTAATATGGTTAGTTTACCACGCTATCGCTCTTATTTTTAAATCTATAATGGAGCATATTTAATAAAGTAGGCTAATAAAATATAAAGTATCTTTGATTATATATAAATCAATCACATTTACTTTTCATGTGTTATAACATATTTACAAATATTTCAAATATTTAATTAAGGAGTAGTATAGGAATGGTGATAATTTATTAAGTATCACATTCCATCAGTTAGAGGAAATATTTTGAATGGACATGTATCCAAGCATTCAGGAAATATCCCTCATTACGCAAAACTCCTAAAACGGATGATTGTTTAGGAATGATTCTTGTAAAGACAAGGTTTTAATTTGAGCGGATTTCACAGTAATTGACTAAATAGGTTCAGGATGGAATACTTACCGCCTAGAAAGCCACGATACCATATTATTGTCTTGAAAGCTGGAATATACCATATATAATTATCTGTATCCTTCTATCTGTCACACTCTATTGCTCAAGAACTCTATGTTGTAAAGAAATGCGGCAAACATAATTTTACATCTGGCGAATGGAAGACCCCATAAAAACGTGATTTTCAGCCGACATCTTGAAATTAAATTATGAACTTTTAAAATATTTAAAAGATCTATATTTCCAAAACAGTACGCCGGAAAAATAAACGCTTTGAACAAAAAATTTGCTTCATAATGAGTGAATTCGGTAAATATATTTTCGGCTTAGCGAGTCTAAATGCCAGTCGCATAGCCCCGAAGACTTAGAGGGCGGGGTTGTAGTGTTAGGGCAGGGCCTCTAGTTTAGAATTTGAATTAAAATTATTTCTTATTCCCAAAATACAAAATTATGTTATAAAAACATTTGTCTACTTTGAGTTTCCTTGGGGTTCTTAAAGAGTTAACAATGAAGTAATGTTTTTATTGCTTGATAATATAATTCAATTTTTTATAGATCGAGTTGATTAAATTTCACGGGGCTCATACTCTATCGTTTCGGTTTACTCTTCCCTAATATGACGAGAGATTCGGTATGAGCCCTCTTAGGGACTGATAGCTTAGCGCGAGAAATACAGAACCACCCGAGAAAAGTTGTATAATCTTTCCAGGAGACAGGAAAATGCCATATCTCCACTTATAAGATTGCAGCATCCTTACCAATTCCTTAAAAAGGTATTGTCAATCTACTGTGCTTCTATTTCTTCCCTTCCCAGCGGAATCTTTGCCAGCCATAAACAAAACCAATCGTAATTCGTTCCCTCTTCTGTCACCATTTACCCGAAAATCCTCCCTTTCAGATACGTCCCGACGGTTTCCTCCTGAAAATAATTTCTTTTCCCCCTCTTTATTCTCTTCAACAAATCTTCTTATACTTCATTGTATTTCCTGGATGAATTTATGCGATATCGTTTATAATTCGAACGTCTGTCACTCCGTTTTTAGATTAATTTAAAGCTTCTCACACCTGCTTTCTCTTCCTGGGAGGTTAAGTGTTTAAGAGCTCCATAAGTATACGAGCAATTACTTATAATTTCGGAAGGCGGTTTACACAATAGTATTAAGGACTGGCATTGAAAATAACTTCAAGGCAATTTTTTATACCCAAAGGGTGCCATTATGTTTTCTCCAAGAAAACACTAAATTAATATGAATTATATCATTATTATATCGTTTGAAATTAATTATTGCATGCTGTGTATCATAAGATTTGCTCGAGTAGCATGTTTGCTTCTAAGCTTATCTTCTTCAAACACCCACTGACATATAATTTAACATCTCGTTATTTAAATTCCAAGCTTTATATACATAATTATGAAAAATTAGTGTGTCATCATACGTATAGTTAAAAAAATGGGAGAGGTGACATTAGGAGGAAATTATCCTCATTGTAAATTGTAAATATAAGTCACAAGGCCACTTCGGTTATTTGGAACTAGAGAAGATGTACATTTAACTTCAATTGGAAGTTTTCCCAGCGATGATGATCGATGCTCATAGCGCTTTTCGGTGACAGCTGCGTCCGGAACATGATATGTCCGACTTTTCGCGACCGTTGCAGGTGGCTTCTTCAGGAAGAAGTGTTGTGGTGATTAAGCCACGTATTTATAGTCGAGTGGATAGTCCCCTCCCCCTCAGCCATTGGTCTCCCCCTCCCCCCGCCTTCACTCGTCGTGACGGTATTCCTTTCACCGATTCTATTCCCTCCTGGCCTAATCGCAAGAGTTTCACTTCGCCCTGAAGAAGCCACCGACACAAAATGTTCCGGACGCAGTTGTCACGGAAAACCGCTATGAGCATCGTAGATGTGTATTCATCAATCAGATGCAATGTTTGTAGAAACGTGCTATGATTACTACCAGCTGATTATTTTTTTATCGATTTAAAACAATCGACCAAGCCGCACATTCATATAGAAGGAATACCCTCGTCCTGATATAAAATATCCGATTAAATGCAAAAATTATAGAAGTATCGAGTTTAGTTTTTTTCCAGTGACTTCGATTGCAATTTAAAAATATGGGTTCTTACTAGTCGGAGATTTGAATTATGTACTATTCTCTGCGGATATTTGAAAAACTAGCATTTCTCGACTATCTTAAATATGCATGTGTGTGGGTTTTTATTTTATCTAATCAACCTCGTCGATTATTATAGCCAATTCAGGAAATTGAAGTAAGTTAAGTATTTACTTAGGCACTTCCTCTGTTTGTTATAACGTCTTCATCATGAGTTTCTTACTTAAATAATTATATAATAATAATTACCTCTCTTGGTTTGTTAGCTGGTAATTTAAATGAAAAATAGTTACTGTTATACCATTCTACGCATCAAAAGTTTCTTCCAGTTAATTAGCCATCATTGTTGCAAACGTATTCTGCCAGTCACAACAATATTATCAGTTTTATTAAAAAATTAGGAAGTTGGTATAACAATTAAAATCATGGTATTTTATTTACATTTTAAATTAGATTCTCTTTGCTTTAAACGCAAGTATTCCTGTTGTACATTACCTCCTTTATAGGGAATCAAAAGGTAGTTTTATTTATTCTCGACCGATAAGATTATTCCACAGATATCTTTCTAATTCCCTAAAATGTGTATTCGCACCTTTTCTGTCGATTCGTATTTCACGAAAGCAAAACAAGTGTCCAGCGATATCAATTTCACTTGTTCCGAGAAATCCGACGCCTCGCGAAACAGAAATCCCAATAACCTTCCTTTTATTAGTGTAAGTTATAACGCGCAGAAAAGCTCCTTTCCATTAAAACGAAAGGAAAATTTAATGACAAAAGAGGGAATTCAATTAGAGACCGAAGATTGGATTCTGAATGCGAGCATTAAACGCGCTCACGCGAGGTGTCATCGCAATAACGCTTATCGAGGTTTCGCTTCGTTTTAAGTTTTTGGTGTTTATTTCGAGGGACCATGCAGGCGCGCACATTTCTCTCTCTTTCTCTGATTCTATCTCACTGACAGATTAGGGACGTATTCGTTAAAAAACCTATATCTCTTTTACAACATTTCCACATGGTGAGGCAAGGATGATCCTTTCTTTACTTTCGCTACTTAAGCGGCACCAAAATTTCTATCGAATACTCACTCCTGTTTTGCCTGCGTATACAGAGGCAAAAAATATGACAATCGATGCGTTTTAAAACTTTTTTACTTCTTTCTCATCCGTTTGTATTAATATCGTGCTGTTCTTCCTCGATAAGATGAAATCGTAACGATACCTTTTGAAAGAAAAATCACTTCCACGATTCTAAATTTTGGGCGGCCAACCAAAAATACACTATATCATCGGCTTTTCCCAAACTGTTAATCTTGCATGTTTATAAATTCCGCATTTTTTAAGCTATTCCTCTCCACTTTAGGTCTATTAGCTCGTGTATTTTTCATACGTACATTTTTTATAAACTAGTTATTTGCATACGGTTGTAGTAGTTGTAGTTTTTTTGAGGTCGTATATTACTGAAATTAATTCGTATTAAACGTCAGGAAAGACATCATTGGAAGAGTGTTGATTAGGGCAGAGATATACGACCTTGGGTACGTATAACTTTGGGGACTCATTTACTGATGCCAAGAAGCGTTGGAAAACATTTAAAATACTTTTTCCATAATTTAGCTTTCATTATGTGGTCTCAACTTCTGTTAACGTTAAAAATATTTGTAGGAAAGATTTTGCCAACAAGGAGGCGAACATAAATATACAATTAGGTCTTGTATATGACATATATCTTCAAAAAAGGAATAACCTTGGGAGACGATGTTATTTTACACTCATTTCGGCTGTTTTGGAAAATTTTAACAAAGCGAAAATGTATCAAATGACATTTTAAGTACTTTTCATTTTATAATATATTGCTTACGTAAATTATGTATTTAATAGAAATACTGTTTAATTAGGGAATTAGCAATAATTTTTTTAATGCTCGGAGGAATACAGGTTCCCCTCTCTTTATATGGGTTCGCTATTATGCGACAAACTTATTGCTACCGGAATTTCTTTTTATGCGGTTGCGCGGTCAGTGCATTGCAAATGCACCACACCACACGGCGACCATTCAGTCTCTCATTGTCTCCTATGCTGTGCGTATTAGTACTACAGTAAAAGAGATGAGAGTGGAGAGGATATTGTAGAGTGGAGATGAGACGGAGATTTCATGTGATACTGTTTGAGCACGCTTGAGAAGTTTTGTCTCCTTGTCCGCGGAACTTCGGTTGCGACAAGACAACCCTCCAACTCTTTAAACCTCCACTATTATGTCACCCACAACAGCCACCACTTGTGCTCGTCTGCTTCCTTTTATAATTCACACTGTTATTTGTTTTAAGTTTGTATATAGATCATAAGAAGTCGTTATGGAGCGAAAGAAGAGCGTCTTGTAGGGGAGTTAGGATTGCTTGTGAGACGTATCCCTATATTTTACATGTAAATATCGGTTCTGTTTATGCGAATTCGCTTTATGCGTCACTTTCCTGGAACGCACCCCCGCATAAAGAGAGGGAAACTTGTATATGAGAATAACAGGCCGATGCTCGCAAATTTAAATGAAACTCATTTTTATGCATTTATAAGGAAATGCTCTACTTTCAATCGTTAAATAATTATGCACGAACTTTAATTGGATTCCTTTCTGAGTTTTTGTAAAATTCTTTAATCAGATTTCAGGCTTACGTAAGATCATATATATATATATATACTTATATATATATAAGAGAATTATTACATTCATTATGTGCGTTGATTTTAAAAAATTGATGGAATCTTTCTGTCAGAACCTATACAAATACAGTGCAGTTTTTTTTGGATATTGATGGAAAAATTTATAAATGTACTGATATATTAATTTAGAGTCAGGAGTTTTCAGAGCTAATAACGCGTAATCAGGCAATGTACACTCATCTGTCGAATTACCCGGCTCCACTTTGCTCATTTGCGGTTTAGCAAGGTTTTATTTCTAGAGAACTATCTCTCACAACACGGCCGTCGATTTCCTTTTATCACTGATTTTAACAGTACTTGAGCAATTAAAATGCAACTAATGTCTCAGTTTCACATAGAGGTCCTAAGAAAGGACAAAAGGAAAAAATACTCAATGGATTTTGATTGAATTGTTTCATGTTGATCTCAAGATTGCTCTCAACTGAGTCTTCGCGTCTTCCTATGAAAAAACTAACCCCACGGTTTCGCTTTAAACGGTCTTATCCAGAAACGCATGCACAGTGCAAAGCGAGGGATGATTGTGCAGATAGATTTTATTTATTAGTCGGTGATAATTTCCCATTGTTGCTATTTATAATCTTATCATAAACAAATCAAACTGTGTGACTGCAGTCAGAGAGATGCTTAAAATATCAGAGGGACGTCTACATAGCTTTCTATGGTTGCCAAGGGGTTGTTACTTGAGAGAAGTAATGGAGAAGAGGAAGATAAAGTGCGGAAGTGCTTTAGAAGGAGTGAGTGCATCAGTTGGAGTGGGAGTGGAGCAAATGGCTGTAGATAGGCATTGGGAGGAGTAGGAATTGTCGGGAAGAGAGCAATCGCCTTTCATATGAGCGAGCGTAGGAGAAACTATTCTCGCAAAAGGAAGAGGGAGTGCTAGAATTATTACAGTTATCGAAGAGAGTCGTAAGAATTTTACGGAGTGGATGGAATCGTCGGGGTTCCGAAGGGAACGGGATCTAAATGAAGATCCTAAGGGGAATATTTTGCCCGTAGTCCAAGTGCAATCCTCTAATAGCTATCCACACGGAAGGGTATATTCCATTCACTCAAAATTCCTCTTTTCGCTGAAAGGTTATTTATTGCACGCGGCAAATAATGGCATTAACGCTCTTCACAACTTATATGAAGTATCGATATTTAATTATCTCTTTGTGATATATCCGTGTGTCTTCCATTCTAAAAATTCATTTTAATGTCGTCTACAAAACGTTAAAAACAACATTTTTAAAATTCCTATTTTTATTTGCAATAGAATTATCCCTGTGAAACCATGGCTGTTTCTCGTTAAATAAACAGGAGTTTAACGATGTTGATTTTTGTTTCATCATGAATCTACACCTTCAACAGATGATTCTAGGTTTATGTTGTTTACGCTTCTCATTTGAAACTGAAACAAAAATACACAGTATTTCAGTTTCTTCTTATCATATTGTCAACATTTCTCTTCGTCTACCGAATTATTCGTAATTATTTTAACCGCTCAATCGAATAATCACACATTTATTTAACCCTCTATTAATATATTTCTATATTTACAAATCGTGTTATATTTTTAACTACAGTGACTTAACTCATCCTGTCAACTTGATGTCATTTGAATATTTAATAGCTGGTTCTTTTCTCATTATATCGTTTTCACATCTATTTAGATATATTTAAAATTAAAAATAAGGTAAAATGTTTGAAGGAACAGTAACCACAGGAGTACCACTTACACTATTCCAAAGCAGCCGAACGTTGACCGAGAGATGAGAATGTCTGGATGATACGTAGTTTATTTTATCAAAAACTCCAATAAAATAATAATGATATCCTTTCGGAATTGGATAGATCGATACAGAGAAAAGGTGGTGAATAAGTTACGTAATTTGATTACGAAGAAAATCAAGTAAACAAAAATATAAAATCACTTTTGAAACGTAACATAGTATAAGCAAACCTCCTGTCCTTTTCATCGGAAACGTTAGAGCTACGGTGTCAAAAATTCCATCGTTATATCATTCTGCAATTTAGTGGACACCTAGGCCGATGAACTTTGACCATCGAGTGGAAGATCGTCAATTTTTCGTCAGAAATCCTTGAATTTAAAACATTCCGAGAAACTTTTTCATAAAGGCAACTTCCGGGAAACCTGGTTCATAGCCTATAAGTAGGAGAATAGAGAGAGAAAAAAGATAAAGACGATTAGAAGTCAGGACAGGAGAGAGGGAAATGTGTATGGAAGAGAGAGAGAGGGTTACGTAGATGGCAAATAGTGGGGGGATAGGTAGAGGGAAAAGGCGCGGGTGATGGAAGGCAGTGGGAGAAGAAGGGGATAGGGACGAAGCGAGTGATAAACAGCAGGAAGACTAAAATAAATGGAATTCTCAAAGTAATTAAGGAAACTCGAGATAACAGTTGCGGAAGCAGAATGATAATTTCGAAAAAGGAGGGAAGGGTAGCTTTAATTTAATGATGACGTTTCGGAAGATTTGGTTTACTAAAATGGTTACAAAGATGGGCGATTTTTTTTGAGAAATTTAAAGAGTTAAACTGGGGAATATGGCGCTGTAGATCTTATTACACGTGTGTAAATATTTTTTCGATCTTCAATGTAAAAGTAAATAATTTGTGTGTACCATAGCAACGCATTAGTCAGATTACATCGTGAATATAAGCCGACGCCTAATTTCAAAATGTTTGAGAAAGAAGAAAAACAGCATCTGTTCATATTCGGTCCAATACTGTACCAGAAATTTCTGCGTACTTAGCTTTTCCAATATTAATAATTGAGAGTACAAGATAGCAAGTTCTTACAATTAGTGATATTCTAATCGAGAGGGGCGGTACTTAGAGATGAAGCAGTTTCTCAACTGGAGTGCCACAGCTGATTGTTAGACGTGCTACGAAAAACGTTATTAAATAAATAATTATGCGAATTTGATGTCGTTAGGCCACATAGCAATAATATTTTCTTTAATAAAGTGGTGATGATTTAGTATCAATAAATGAATTCTTCCAAAAAAACACACACAATCGACATATAGTACTATACCACAAAAAATGCTTTAATGAAAAATACGACGCGGGTTTCGTTTCATAGCAGCAGCAGCATCATCAGCATCGAAACCCGGGTTTTGTTTTTTCATAAAAAATTTGTTTGTGGTATAGTACTACATATACATACTATATGACATACACTACATACTAGTATGTATACGTCGTTTTTGTGATTTTTTAAGATGGAATGTCTCCGAGTAAAGGTCAATACAGTAAATTTCTTGTGATACAAGAATGTATAAATAGAAAACCTAGTTTTAAAATAATGCCGCGGAATCTTTTTTATCTTTGATACGTAGCCGGACCACGATAATTCTGGATGCCACTTATTTAGAGAATGGGCAACACTAACAGGCATAAACAACCAATATGGCCACTTTGGGGGTAGAAATAAATTAGCTTTGTAACAGTTGAAGTAGAGACATTTTATCAATTTAAATTGTTTCAAATCATTGCCAAACTCCTACAAAAATAACTTAAAGAATTGCCGATTCCTGGTGTCTTTTCCGTACAGATGAATGCAACATTACGCGCAGTCAATGCGCAAAATCGATGGATTGTAAAACCAAATTTAGCTTTTGCTATATAAATCAATTGAAAATATCTCATTGACAGAAAAGTGCTAGCTGATGAAGTCTGCCTAAAGCGTGTTGCATAAAATTCCTCTTTTGTAACGAGATTTATTGCAAAAATATAACTAAATTGATGTTATTTTAGTTTCTTACTAATCACGCACACTTTTAAGTGCAACTTCTTTTATATACGTATGCTTGACGAAAAGTGACATTTTGCATTCATAGTCATGACGCTGCATATGTAAATTTTAAAATGCGCATGAGCGTTGCTGGTCGTTGTGATAGTAGTGATTTCAATTCGTCTTAATTATTTTTTTGCCTTTACCCGGCGGCAATTCTCGTTCTTTATCTCCATCCAACTGTGATGTAAACATGCTGCTTTTCTCAAAATTGGCGCGATACGTTTTTTTTATATCTCGAATTGATAACTAACAGGAGACTATGAATAATGAACAGCTTTTTCCGATGATAATTACTTAGATACGATTCAAGTATAATTGACCCTAGGCAAGAATTGTATGATCGTCGGATTAATTATACGAGTAATAAATTACCTAAACAACTTCGAACAGCAATCGAATCAACAACCCGTAATCGTTGCATAAGTGGTCACCTACAATTTAAGTTAAAAAATTCTCAGCCGCAAAACATGTTTGGAGGCTGAATAATCATTGCGGCATAATCATAGTATGCACTATTTTACGTGGTAAAATGCGGCCATGTTGCGTCGTTAGGTAAATTTCAATCACATGCGAGATTGAAATTTTATTTAACAAAATGAGATCCTTTTGATTTCCCGCGATAAAAAATAATAACCATGTGTATCTTACATAAGGGTTTGGAAAAAAGTCATTATTGTTAACCGTGAGACTATCTCGATTCGCAGCCGAGTTTAATAAAAACAACGCTTTGAAAGCTGCCGCATTTGATGCGTCGGTCATATAGCGTAAGAGCGCAACTTTAATTTAAGAAGTAATAACAGCAGCGGACGGGATAAAGTAGGGTGGAGTATTTTTTATTTCCTTGGCAATGTCACGTCGCGCGGATAATGGTTCATTAACGGTTCCAATTAGGCGGAGGGAAAGCGAGGAAACGTCTAGTTACCACGAGGCTTGCGAATTCTTTCCTCGTGTCGCGAGTGCGTGACCTAATGATTAGCGAGTAATACTTGGCGGGTTTCATGTTCCGCCTTGGGAAAAATAATGTCCCTCACCTTTTACTAAATAAAGGCCACGCAAGCTGCACAGGGCACCCAGAAACCGTTAAATCCAATTAAGCGGATAATAAACAATTGATTGGAAAGTTTTCGCCATTTAAAAATGATAACGGTCTCGTACTTGTGTTTGGACCAGTCATTTTTTAAAAGACACCCGGAATTTTTTCACTCGGAAAAGTGTTCCGGAAAAATCGTTGCTACAAGGTCCGCACATATCTGTTCTATTCCACACGATAATATTAGTATTTGATTAAGGGACAGTTTGGTAGCATGGCGAAAAACTCGGTAAGTTAGGATTTACGTATTTTTAATGTGGCTTATGATAAGACGGCAAGCTCTACGATTGCATGATCTTAATTAAATTATTTTAGTCATTTCTGAGTAAATGGGTGATTTACGCAACTCGACGATATGTTTCGATTTCAAATAAGCTCCCATTCTGGCTGATACCTTATTATCAGGCGTCGGCAACCTTTTCTACATGGCGGGCCATATTCCTAGTTGTGAATGCTCCAGGGGGCCGCATTGGAAGTCACGAGAGCTTCGGCGGGCCGGATGAGTGTTTACATTCAAAGTTATCTAAAGATTTTGTAATCTCATATAAGTAAAGATCGAGTATAAATTATTTATTAGAGATAAAACTTCGCTAGAAAAGGTTTTGAGACCATCATTTTACTGAACAAATACAAAAATGTCTAAGTTAAATTTTACCGATCACTTTTGCATCATGGGTTCGCGGGCTGTAAGTGTCCGACCCCTGCTCTACATAAATGCTAACATTTACTCAGATTTTTTAATCATTTTTCACCTCTTCCGTCTCTTACGCATAACAGACGGATTCGCAAAAACTAATTTTTCGAACTTAGGGGCACCTGAAAAGTACACAATCATCGCCTTACCTTCGAGGACAGCCCATAAATGAGGAAAATGCGGCGATTACGCAAGCTGTATCCATCTTATATTCACTTCACGGATTAGGAGGCAAATTTCCTTTCCCGATACCCATTGGGTACTACCTAATACGTACAGTGGATTTTGAAACGAATGGGGTACTAATCCCCAACTTGGAGGATCAGTTATTCTCCACGCATGCGCACATCCACGCAAACATTCGTAATGAAGGGGGGTGGGAAACCCCAGTGCCGCTGTAACTTACTCTAACGAAAAGCACCAAAGAGACGCACTGCATAACGTTCCTTCTAAAGGACGAAGTGCTATTTCTGTGAGTCCACCTGCCAACACACGAGTCGGAGCGGGGTAAGCGCACTTCGGAAAAAGTGACCTCCGCCAGTTTTAGAATCCAGACTCTACGCAGAAGGCCAATGCTCAAGCCACTCCTCTACTACTCTAATTCTTCAGACTAATGATAGAAAATAACTTCAATGCTCATTCTTTATCCTGAATTGGCAGTAACTAGTAGTGCTCGATTTGAAGAAAAGGTGGAAGTCTTTTTTATACACTCAAGATCTTTTTAATTTCGTAATGCTTTCACCATCATTAGGCGAAAACTATATAATCCACTTCAAGATGCATGAGGACGCCCTTAACCCGGACGAAGTTTATGGAATCATTTTTGCAGAAATATTGGTATGATGTAATTACGTTAAAAACATAATATGAGACCAATATCTGGATCTGATTCATGCTTCAAATATCTGCCGAAATCAATTATCAGAAATTCCTTCCTGAAGGATGAATGGCAAAAATGGGGACTGATGGGCGCGAAGACAGTCGAAACCGAGAATTAGGCAAGTCGTAAGAGCGAAACAGGGCCCCAATAGTACGGTGTCGTAACCTCGAGACGTTGCTATGCGAGGGATGCCCTCATCCTTATTTAGTGCACCATTACCTTAAAAAAAAACTCTTAACAATCCCCATATAACACAGCGTTAACGAGCGCGTCAGGGGTCGTCCGTATGCACCCGACCGCAGCACTCCTAGCGGCCTTTCCGAATAACTCCCCCATCGGCCCGATTCAAAACTATAGCTCCGAGCGGGGACTTCAGTCGCCCCTCGCTACCGAACGCAGAAGGTTTATATCTTAGGTCGGATGCGTGTCTTGTCCGCCGCGGGAGAGAAAGAGGCACGACCGCGCGGGCCGGTTCGAATGAAGTTTGATTCGATCGCGTGACACGGCGGCGTCGGGCCGTAATCGCGTCAAAAGTCCTAGTGTTCCTTAGTACTCCCTATATTTTTCCCTCTAGAGGTCGTTGTACTTTATTTTGTTTTTTTATCAAAGGAGAGACGTTCGATTAATGCCGGTGAAGTGGCGTTCGGGGAGGAATAGTTAGATAGGGAAGGGGGTGGGAGAGTGAAAAAAATATGCCCTGCGCCCGATCGGAAAGGAAAAACGCCTCGGAATTACCGACTGTGAAATGCTTCTGCTAGCGGCTCCGAAACCATTCCGTCTCTTCGGAGGAGTGGTGAAGGACCATTTGCTGGCGGCGGCGGTGGCGGATTCGTCCGATTGCGGCGGCGTCTCTTCAAGGAGGAGGGCGTCTTTCCTGAATGTTTTGAGGCACGCCTGGTTTATGCTGCTGCTCTTTCCCGCGTTTTTTGGTGAGTTGGCTGTCGTACAAACGCACGGTTGATCATAAACTGCTTGCTTCTAGCCTTATACCAATTATGTCCAAACTCCTATGCGCATAGTACACACAGTTCAAGTTTTCTCCAATGTTATTTCGCATTTAATGTGTTCAACACCTGACTGCCTATATTTTTATAGAGTCCTTACTAACTTTAAATAAATTTAATATACGAGCTATGGCGAATACAAAATCGGGTAATCGATTAATTACCCCCTCCCATAAGGGAAATGATGAATTCTCATTAAAATATTATCTCAATTAACTTACGTTATATTACAGCGAGTCGTGAAATATTTTGCCAATATCTAAGCCGTGTGAAATATACGCTGTATGCCGTAATTAAGGTATGGCGAAGGTGGCATTTGCCATATGCGCCGTCTTCAAAAGGCGCTAAAGGTTCCCGCAAAAAATATCAATAGTCATTTTCCCATAAATAAGTATTAATTTAATTCTCACATGTAAACGTTATCTTTGATAAAATACTACTATTCTCTATTAAAATACAGGAAAAATAATAATCTGCATAACTAAATATGCTTCTTTAATTTTGTCATAGGTGCCATATCTCCCAGACACGTCTCTGATGAGACGGTATTATATTTCCTAAATAGGTTTCATTAAGTATATTTGTTTTCTTATCATCTCTCCTCTCTAAGCCACCCACTAAGATCCGCCCTTTGAGACGGGGCCGAGACTTAGTGGGATTTTATCATATATGGAGAAAATATGGCGTTTTTTTAATAACACATAGACCTATTACACCTAACACTATATAACAACGAACGGTTTCGATGAATAATCACCATCAACAGTTAACAAGCATTAAAAAAATCGTCTAAAGCTAAAGGTTTTCATAAAATGTTCAGGGTTCTGATTTGCCTCTATATATGGGGATGTGGCAGCCCACACCGCACTTGAACACTTCACTTCTCTATTTTCAATAGTTTGTTTACAATACAATTTCAAAATTTTCAATTTTCCGTCTTTAAAACCACCTAGCGGAAAATCTATGAAGTACTTGGGAAATCAAATCAGTTTAAAATTCATAGATTGATAACAGATATCTAATTCGAAAGGGATTTTACAAATAATTCTTAGAACAAAAAAATTGGTTGTCCACAATCGTACAGCCAGAGCGACCACAATTGCACATATTTTCTTTCAAGAAAACACGCTAAGTACGTGCTAATACAGACAGACAAACACGTATTGTCTGTCGGTCTGTCTGAGAACAATCAACTCCTTTGTTTTAAGAGATATTAGGACAGTTTATTTTTTGTTAGCTCTTCTCAATCTATGAACTTTCCTATGATTGGATTACCCCGGAAGTTCATACATTTTCCGCTAAGTAGCTTCAAAGTCATAAAATTAAAAATTTTGAAATGGTATTGTATGTAGTCAAACTATTGAGATTAGAGAATTGAGGTTTCCACGGATAGGAAGGTCTAGAGAGGATCTTCACTCCAACTGTGCGGGTTTCCCCTTTCCCTTAAGGGCAAAATATGTATTTTTGTATTTAATGTGTTTGTATTTAAACAATTCGTCTGATGTAGGTTTGTTTTATTAAAATTTAGCATTTAAGAGGTTTAAGTTCCCCATGTACTCCAGTTTATGGAGATTGCTGAACATAATAAATAAATGCTCTCTAAATTTCCACGCGAAGACTCTGAAACTTTTCAAAACAGAGTTTGAGAATTAAAAAAATATTGCGGCGAAATTTGAAAAATAAAAGCTAAAAATCTTCCTAAGACGCTGAAAACATCCTGAAAAATCCTATAATTTTTGCAATATCCAAAAATGCAAAGAGATTTCAAGAAAATATATCGTTTGTGGTTCTCAAACTTTCAATTGTCGCGGCTCCTCTGAATATCATGCGGTACCCTTTGAATTGTTAATAGTAAAAATAAGAAACTTTATTGCCAATTTCTTCACTTTATGTAACTATTAATAACTATTATCACATATATTTCCTGAAATTCCCTGATAAAATTTTATTATTCGTGAAAACTTTATTTTTCGACATTTCTCCTTGCTTTCAGAATAATTTTGCGGCTCCCTAGGAGGCCGTGGCCCACAGTTTGAGAAACGCTTGTTTCAAGTATGCGAATGAAAACCATAGCAGGATGTTAGATACGTTTCGGCTCCTAAACATAAATCCCAATAGTAACCAGAATCCTGAAATTCTTAAGATAACGAAACTTCTACCTCTTGCTTTTGCAAGGGTATCTTACTTGTTCGCTGTCAACGAATAAATACGAATTTTAGAATTCGCAGAAATGCAAAGACTTAAAATTTTAGTATTTGCAGTCGAGCCAAATTTCTCTAAGGGGCTCATCATTGCCTAGATCAGGGCCTCCCAAACATTGTAAAGCCGCAGAACTCTTATATGAAAATATCTTTTTTCGCGGATCCCTAAGCCAGAGGTGATAAACCAATTGCAAAAAAATACATTTACATTAACTTTGTTTTTTATTTGCATGTGTTTTCTTCTGTATCGTAGACATTCACCCCTCGAGATGTTAATGTTCGATTTCCAACACAAACAAAATGACCCAAACAAAACTTATGATACCTATTTTCCATTTAATCATTTATTTAATACTTATATTAGCTTTAATAACTTTAAAGTTATCGCATATATGTAGCTCTTTGTGTTCCCAAATTACAAACTTTAGTATTATAAAATTCTATAAATACATTCGAACGGAATATTTAATTGATCACGCGTAGTTGTGCGGTAAAAATAACGTATTGGAATATACCGTATCTCAGTCCAACAATAGTTGTTGCTATGGTAAAACTCTCGTAATAAGTGATAAAAACTGCAAAATTGCCAGTATTGTCGCGAAATTCAATCGATAAGCAATATTCTATGAAAAAATTGGAATCATCATTCCTTTCCTCAGAGAATAGTACAAGACTCGCTTCAATATTACAATTCTAAAATATTTCAATGTGCAAGAGAAAACTACCCGGTACGATGAATTTCAGATTTTCCATGTTAATCAAAAGGGAAGGATATTTCATGGAATCGAACCCGGGACTTCAATCTTCGCACCAAAAACTATCCTCGGGAGCTCGGCCCATGTAGCAAGAGATTTCCACCAAGTTTCATGAAAATTGGTCTATTGGTTCAAAAGTTAATAGGGGGAACGGACAGACAGACACAACGACAAAACTATAAGCCTATTTCCATTCTGGAAAGTAGGCTAAAAAGTGATGTCTGTAATGGGGTTCTTTTTTCCATAACTGAGGCTTCAGAAATAGGAGGGAACTATATTCAGGGAGGATATATGAATCACGCAAAAAGTCATTCCTTGACATGCAGAACTTTTTCGTTCACAATTTAAAATATTTCAAGGATGAGGTATTTAACTTACATAGACTAATTTTAATCTCATTCGTAAATCTCCAAAAATTACGTTTTAATACGATTTTTCACGTATTTTGTTTATATTGGACCACTGTTACCCCAATTGTTGAATTCTATTCTTGGTCTCATAATAAATGCACCAATTTAGTTCTGTAACACGGGTCAGACTTTTATGCATGGGCATAACTTATTTACTGAATCCATTAAGTAATTAGAGGGAGGAAGGAAAAGAGAATGGGAATGAGTTGAAATTTAGAAAGAGGAAGAGGATTCGTATAGGATTAAAAGAAGCTGCATTACAAAATAGCAATAATAAATTATAATTGATAATAAAAAATGTTATACTATTGAATCATGTGTCATTTCCAAATGGCGGGAATTCATAAAACTAAATAAAAGGCAAGTAATTTTCAATGGATTTCTTTAACTGATAATACAGCAAATATTTCTAACCGAATTTCAAATAGGAGTAAAAAATAATATTTTATGACTTTTATTTAAATTTCTTTAACTAAAGTGATTTTTTTGGAAATTTTTCAATACTATTATAGTTAAAAGAAAAGTGCGATCTTAAAATATAGTTTGACTCGTTGCAGTTCATGTAAGTATTTAGTTAATAGTAAGAAAGTTACTACACATTTTTCCTTTTATGGTTAATTGACAGTTCGCTCACATTTTGTCCTGTTTTTGTGAGTTAATAAGAGTAAAATAATTCATTAATTAAGTTAAATTCAATACATTTTAAATAACCCATAATTAGCTCAAATATTTCAAATAAATTTCAGCTACTTCTTTATGCATTATATCTTATTATTTCGATTTTTCTCTTATTTTCAGAATATATTTGGATAATCATTTGGGCTCTCTACTAATAATTACTTAAGCAGTATAATTAAAATAAAGATAAATTTCAAAAACATTGATTTGATTGTGCATGAAAGCCAAACCAGATCATAGCATATCTTACTGATTTTTCATATCGAAATCATATATTTAACAAACTTTCCGATTAGGTGGAAGGTTGGAATTTCGTATGAATGCCTGATTCAGGTACAAAAATTAAATGACGAAAATAAAATACGAAAAAGACCCGGGTTAGACTACAAGAGGGCGATTTCCATTTCCAGTAAAATAAGGTAGGCTTTTATTCTTTTGGAAATTAAAATGAGAAAAATTGACGCACGACTTTCGAATTTAAATTATGTTTTAGGAACATTAATGAAGTTTCTTATTATATTCATCTTTTTTCGCCTACCTTTCGAAACCTCTCATATTAAACATTTAAATTAAATATTTTGGGAGAAGATCGGCTTTTAAACAGGATGTTGTTTTGCAGAACAAGTCATTTTAAAACTCCGAGAATCAATTGTTGTCTCAACCCTCATACGTGTAATATGTAAGATTGCATATATTGCCTTCAATTATCGTAGGATTTTTCGCTAAAATACGTAATCCTAATGGTACTGGAATTTAGTTTGGATTCTTTTGCTTATCTAAACGACTATATAGATGTAGAGTAACAGAGGGAGGATGTGGGGAGGGATATCGGATGGAAGGAATATGGAATACAAGATACATAAAGAGTAAGGAAGGTATAGAATTAGAAATGTACGGGAGGAAAGAGATAAAGAGGGAGAGTTATGGAATGGGACAGGAGGGAATGAGAGAGGGGGCGGTGGAAGAAAAGAGAGGCAGAGCGAAAGAGGGAGGGAGAGAGGAAGGGAGGGCGAGAGGAAGGGAGGGATAGAGGAAGGGAGGGAGAGAGGAAGGGAGTGAGAGAGGAAGGGAGGGAGACAGGGAGGGAGACAGAGAGGGAGAGAGGGACGGCGAGAGGGAGGGAGGGAATATATTTATCCGTCATATGACGGGCAACACACTTGTTTTAAAATAAAATATACTGATACATTTCAAAGAATAATAAAACAATGTTTATAATATTCAATAATTCACAAATACAAAGCTTTTTTGGATATTATTAAAAAGTGATGTACTGTTCTCAAAATACTATTTTAATAAGCATTGAAACAAATTAACAATTGTTACTAATAACAAATTACTACTAATTATATATACATAGAAACTTTTAAAATTATTTTCCTACGGATTACTTAGATGGAATAAAATTTAACTTACAATCTATTGTAAGTTAATTATAAATCCAACCAAGCATCTATATCTATATTTTCATTTATTAAGTAAAGAATCTCAATGGGTTATATAAGTAAATTTTTATACATTTTGCCTGTTGTACTTAACAGGAAAAAGTAATCTCAGAAATCGATATCCATCATGTACGATCCAAATTTTAGGTTAGTAGTAGTTATTAATTATTAGCGAAACGAAAAAAAGAAGCAAAGGAAGAAGTAAACATATAGTAAAATCTAAGCAGGCTTAGATTTGACTATATGTTTAAAGTAAACTTTCCTTCCTTACTTAAAAATTAATTAGCTAACATCATAAGAAAAAATGGTATTAGTCGTTTTTGAGTCAATCTGCACAAGGACGGACAGGCAGACGGACGATGAATCGAATACATGAACGCTGTTTTAGTAAAAAGTGCTCAAATGCATTTTATGAAGGTTTAACCTTTTCTAGAAAGGAGCGGACACCTACACGACCTCATGTACACGTCATTTTATAAATATAGATTTAAACAGTTGGCGAAAAAGGACTAACCTGCAGAAAGGGGGAAAAATTGTAATACTCGGCAAAAATGAAAGAACAGAAAGATCGCTTCTCGTTCACTATAAGGTGAGATTGACAGTGATTAACTTTCTTCAAAAAATGAGATGAGATATTCTTTTCTGGGTCAAAGAAGAACTTTAAGAAAAGCCCATTTCAGAAGTGAGAATAAGACGAATATATTTTTCGAAGAGAAAGATAAACCTTCTGCAGTATGACTCTGCATGGAAAAATATTCTCACACAATGTGAATTAGAAATCAACAGCCTTCCATATTTATAGAGCAGGAATGCTGAAAACATTATATAGGTGGGAATAACTCGTCCTCTTTTACTTACGGGCAATTCGACCGTTAATTTAAAAGGTAAAAGAATCTTGAGAACGCATGAAAGCAGTGGCGTATCTGGGAGTAGAGGGGAGGGAGCAGTTTCCCCGGACGCCGGGCCGAAGCGAGGGTCGCAAACTCGTGGGCCGAAAATTTCGCTTTTGATTATAAATAAAAAATATATTATGATATATGCCAAATTAAACGGCCAATATAATATGATCGAGTTTCCATTTTATTTCCCACATTACATTTTCCTGGAAAATTGTACAGAGACCATGGGGAAGGGGTATGGGGCGAATTTCTGTGACTTGCCTCAGGGCGCGGGAGATCCTAGCTACGCCACTGCATGGAAGAGAGAGATTTTTGACATAACAAAATCACCACGGCAACCTTGTAGCCAGTGCAATGTTTTGATCAAAATAATAAAAATTTATTTAGAACAAACATTATTGCCCCAGTAATATAGGTTATCCTCAGCTAAGTGAATGGGTCACGTGATTGGTTTCTCGTGGAACCCAAGGAAGCTTTCGCGGAACCCAGTTTGGCAAACCCTGCTCTAGATAAATAAACACGCACTGGATACTTCAAACGAGTAATAAAATAGTATGTTCGTCATTTCAGATATGTTTTGAAGAAATTTATTTCTTCCCCATTCCATGCAAGAAGTTTTTTAGTTTTTGTTCAGTGGTATGTTGATGACCCGCGCTGGGAGTACCATCATTTTTGATACCTTGTTTAATGGAAAATTTGAGTTATTTTCATTCTCTCGTCTTCATTTTACGTGATCAAAAATTCACTAGGGTATATCATACATATAACTAAGGAAGTATGGTCAATTAGGCATGGTAAATTACACTTATATAATCTATTCGTTAGTCATTAAGAAAAATGAAAAAAAAATAGGTATAATTTTTTCCGTATGTAAACTGTTACTTTTTCAGAGTGATTTCATTCGTCTTGTAAACAGGAAACCATACCTACCATTTTTATTTATGGCGAAATGATGCGCCACTTATTTGCTAAGGATAGAGCCTTAACACCTCATCCCCTTTAGGATTGTCTTACGTTTCTTGAAATCTCTCCAGAAAATAATGCGGAAGGCGATTCGTGAGTCACGTGAAGAGTTCAGGGCCAGTGCAAAGGTATTTAGCGCCCTAGACGAACCTTCCGCATTGCGCCCCCTCGCTCACAATTAACTTTCAAAAATTAATATTGTTCATTATTATTATACAAATTCTGCTTTTATAATTTCAGATTTAGTCTACACGATAAAGGAGAATAATCTGATAATGAGTGTATATTTTCATTGTTTTATACTTTGCACAATATATTTCCTAAAAGAAATGAACATTGTATTAACACATTATAATTTAGAATTTAATTTCTATGCTTACCGTACACCAAGGCAAAGCACAACACTTTCTTTCTTATTCATTCGGCAAAAAAATTTCGGTAGTGGCTTTTGCTGCCCTAGACTACCACCTAGTTTGCCTAGTGGTTAAACCGGCCCTGGAAGAATTATTTAATGAGCTTCCCTATATCACTTTCTTTCTAAAGAATCTCTCTTGCACCCGTTAATCATTTCGTCTGTGGCAGTGGTCTCATATCTTTCCGCCAATGTAGACTATATCGTCAGTTCCATCAATCGGAGTTACTTAAGGGGTAAAATAATTATGGTAAACCAAGGTGAATAGGGCCAAAAAATCAAACGATTAAAACTTCTTTTTACTATTTAATATTTCTCCGACGTCCTGTAGATGTTGTGATGCGCTGACCCTTGAGTAATATCGCACTCAGCTCTAAACAAGAGCTACTTCCCTATTCCATTGAATTTTGTTGGCTCTTTTTGGTCATAATTTTGGGGTCCTATTCGTCCAAAATATACGTATTTGGTATCCATTAGTTGGCTACACTGTAACGTCAATGAAGACGGTATTAACTTGTATGAGGTAAGGTAACTGATTTGTGCTAATTGTGAAGGAAGACTCGTCCAAAATTAATTGCCCCAGCGTATTAAACCATACCAAAGAAAATGATTGTTTTAAAGACAGTCTTTTTCGTCAACTCACGTTAGTCAAAGTTTATTTTCTTTCTGATATGCTGATCCGAAACAATTGGTAATAATCTGGTCTCCGCAACAACTAATGCTATAAGTAATGCTATAACGATTGACACTGGATGGTAATATCTGATTCGCATTGTCTAAATCGCTGTAGAGAAAGTTATTTCTGAAAGGCACTTGTCATTCACTTACCAGATTCAGCCTAACGTACCCTATTACTTCTGATTTGCGGGAATGTCTTTATTAGTATAATGTAAAGGAAAAATTTTATATTCACTCTGAGAGCGTACTAATTTTCAGAGCGCTTTTTGAGATATGGAATGTATTTTTAAAGAACAGTTGTCGTTAATTGATCGTTAAAATCTGGGGTGGGCAACCAATGGCTATTGAGAGAAAAGTTTTCTCAACCGAGGGTCCGCGCGTTATTTCCCGAAGGTGCGCGAGTTGAGTGGGACATGTTTATTTTTATCTATGACTTGTTTTAAACCGCGCATAACTCTTTTGAATATTACAAGGTGATAAAACGAGACTATGAATGAAAAATGTATGAACTTTTCATAGGGAGAAATTCTGTGAATTCGTAGGGGATTATTGGCTCCAAAAAGGTTGAGGAACACTGCCCTAGGGTATTTTATGCGCCCCCCAGCGAAACTACGATAAAAAGCGATCTGTAAATTTTACATGCCAATTAATATTTATGGTAAAATTATGATAATAAACCTTTAATTTGAAATTTTAACTTTAAAATCCTTATTTGGACTTGATTTTTACTTTTACCTCACCACCTCGAACTAAATTCCTATTTAAACTCTAATCCGGCCCACCAAAGCATTTGTTACTTCCAATGCGGTCTCCCGAAAGATCCCAAACCATTGATGCGGCCCACCATGATGAAAATGCTTCTCAGAGGTACTATTTTGAAAGATCTCCCAAGGGTTGTTTGAAATTATTGATATATGTAGTTAATTGTTTTAAGGGTCACATGGTGGAATTTCTTCGTATTGTAGAAATAAAAAGACTTATTTGTAGTTCCACGTAAACTTGAAGTTATTGATGACGGAAAGAAATTATTAAGCGACGATAAAGAAAGTTAGGGCAAAGTTTTAGAAATGTCTAATTTAAGGGTAATATATAATGTAATTTTACAGCCAAGTCATACTTGACTACGCGTTAACACGTATGTCAGGTAAATTCAATACAGTAAAAGTATACTTGCGTAATGTGGAATAAAAAAACTTTCAAGTTATGTTGGAAATTTTCCAGTTAATTTTTGTTATTCTGGTTATTCCGGTTTATCGGGAGGATAGTTTGTGTGTGTGCACACCGTTGCATACATGTGAATCAATGGTTACATGAACATGCATGCATAACCTTTTTAGGAGTTTTGCCAGCGTGACCCACATCTTCGGCCTCGATTTCATTTTTCTCTAAAGACGTCGGAAAATCACCGCTTCGGGAAAATGTAAACACTATCCATTTCGTTTTTTTTCAATAATAGCCGTGTGCGCGTGCGTGCGTGCGCACGAATCGGCAACGTTCTCCTGGAGGGCTCTTTTGATTAATCATACAGAAGCAGTTTTTTATAGCATTAGGAAGAGATGCGGAGAAAGGGAGGTAGGGGGAGAGAACATACGTTTCTACACCGTTGAAGCTATCGAATTCAAATGTCTCATGGCCCATCCTATGGACGAAAGGAAGAACTTGGTCTAGGTTTGCTGGCCGTGGGGTCCCTTATACCCCATGCGGTCAACAAAATACTATATCTATAAGAATGCGTGGGAAATTGTGTGGATAAGCCCCAAAATGCCATGCACTGATGTGGATATAAATTTACCTAAATATTATCTTACGATCATGGGAAATAGATTATTTTACGCAAAAAAACTGGATATTTTAATTCTGTTCATTTTTTTGTCGTATTACTTCTTAATTGTTGTCCTCTTCAAAGAGAGATAGTCACGTAAAGATTAATGCAAGAAAAATCCACGCCGCGGCGCACCATAGAGGAAGAAAGCCAACGCCAAGATAAAGGGTACATTTATGCATAAATACAGTCTATGAATACTTTTCAAGTGAATCAAATGATTTTTAAGGAATTTTATAACATTGTTATCTCTTACCATTAACAATGAAAGATTTGTCGCAACATAAATCGATACATCTACTTATATTTGTTCGGTAACTAAGATGTTGTTTATTGTTTACGTTTTTTAAGTATATTGTGAATTATAATTACTGTAACATTTATATTGTAATGTATGTGTGGTGTGTAACAGTTATATTGTAATGTATGTGTAACGTGTAACAGTTAATGAATGTATGTATTTGACGACACTCCTATTTACTGACAGACTTGTACTGAAGCCATGTAAATGTAATGTGTCAATAAAAATTCTATTCTATTCTTTTGACTAATAGTACTGACATAATCAACATAATTTTATTGCTGCTTTAAAGGCTTTGGTGAATGTTAAGTGAATATAAAGTAAGGCGTTAATGCGTAATTATATTAATGGTAAAACTTCACAATACAATACATAAAATAGTAAATGTCAATGTAAACATCGCTTGCGTAATTGAAGAATGGGAACGTTTGGTAAACTTGGGGTACACAACAGCAAAAAAAAGTAAATTTCAAATTTTATTGCATTATTTTTATTGCAATATGACATCAAATGTGAATAACAATAAAAATAATAAAAATCGTTTGCTACTTAAAAGTAAACTTTCCCGAGCGAAGTCGGGCGTTTAAGCTAGTAGGTTATATTTTATAGGTACTTTTCATTAACACGGAACTCGTTTTGAGCACATCACCCCAAGAAGTTATTTTGACCAGCAGAGTATAAGTGAAAACGTACACCTAGATTTAAAAAATTTTATGAATTGCAAAATTCATTCTAAAACACGTCCGCCAGCAGAATTACTTTCTTGGCCAAACTAGTCCATCGCTATTTTGTCTCAGCAGGCGATTATTTTGACCAAAGTCAAATCGAAGTCGCGTCGAAGAAAAAACATAGTGAGGAAGAATTTACACCCTTTAACGGAAAGACAAGAAGCTCAAGATCCACGGCTTTACGACGTAATCGATTAGTAAAGCTATCCTCTGGTGGTGCGGAAGTTGGGGAAAAAGTAAAGGTTTGTGAAGGATTATTGCAGATAGAGGTGATAGATGGCGGAAACTGGATCCAAAATGGAAGGTGAGGAAAAACTGAAACGACGCGGTTTCCCGAACGGATACACTTGCCGTCTAATGTGTGCTGCAGACGGTTTGACCCGCGCACGCTTGTGTCTTACAAGCGAACCATAAAAGGTTTACCGGAAGTTTTCGTAGTTTTTATAATCACTAAACAAAAAATTAATCGGTACTACTTATGTAATAACCCCAGAACCCCTCTTACCTGGCGAAATGTAACTACGTGGAGTTTGCTCTGCTTCGCCCACCCGTGGAGGTCGCTTTTTCTCCAACCGAGTTGGGTAAGGTTGGTTGGTGGGTTCGTCCTATTTCCTCCGCCTGGGTTGGGTTAGCTGTAGATTGAAGTGTTGGTGCTAATTCACCAGGTCAAGGTGAAGCAAAAATTTCTTATCAACAAGGGTCAGTGAAGGCCTCCTCTTTGAACTACCGCAACTGTGTGTTGTCTATGCTACTGTCAAAAATGAATAACACTATCTAACAAGCCTTTTATTAATGTTTCCGCACGCTTACTCTCTTGATTTGGTTTATTGGCAATACAGCCAGTCTCCTATTTTCCGCGTCAGAATTTAACTCCATGGAAGAACTATGGCAGCACGTTCAATACCCATGTGAACCAGTTTGTGTCTATCTAGGCATTTTCCAGTTTGTCCGCCAATCTTTGATACATCACGCAAAAGCTTGCGTCGAGAGGCAGGAGAATCATGCACAACACTGTTATTCAAAGTACGGATCGCGACCCAGTACTGGGTCGCAATGTTCATGAGGGTAATATGCGCAATCAACGCATATCTTTCTGAAATGTTTATAAAATGTCAGGAAGAGAAATGCTCATATTAAGTAGATGCCAATCTTATGGTATTTTTGCATTTTTAATTGCGAATTGAATGAAATTCAAGTGAGATCATTTTTTTCTGCCTGCCTTTTCATTGGATCGCGAGACAAAATGTTTGACTGATGTAGGACATTTGCTGTAATTTATTGGATGAATAAACGGATTTTTTGACGCTTGTTCTTAATTTGTGACAGTAGCATCGCTAATACAAAGGTTCGGCAGCTTGACAAGGAAGCGTTTACAGGCCCTCGACAAAACATCTAGCTGATTTCTCATCCTGAACTTTTTAACATTTCCAAAATATCTTCTATGTATGCTTTGGAAATTGGAATTTTTAATTGCGTTCGTTCCGGTGAGTCGGTTAAAGGTTTACATAGGAACTTACTTAGATAGCAAAGTTTTAGTTAATACAAAAATCTGATATGGCCACCACATGACTTTCTCCATATCTGTAATATTTCTAAAAAAACCAAATAGGTTACATAATAATAAATATTTTTAAAAACCGAGAAAATTTTAGACTTTACAAAGAACAGAAATAAACTCAAACCATAGCCTTCTGATATTGGATATAGCCATAAATCTCCAACAATTAAAAAAATAAAAAGGAGCGTTACTAAGACGTAATTAAGCGACAATTGTTAACAATAGTCGTCGGTAGGTGGCGTGGTGGTGGCAGCTAAGAATATAAGATAACTCTTAAACAATGAATTATATGGGAAGACGTTTCGAACAAAGGTTGTAGGAAATTAAATTTCTTACAACTTTTATTCCTGTACATTTTTACATTTATCAAATATTAAAGCAAATGTTTCAAAATAACGGATAAGTGATAAGACTAAACACCCACTTCCGGTAGAGCGATGTTTACCAAAAACTAATCAGATCTGACTTTTATAAAAATGTTAAATATAAAATTTCGCGTTGGCTTGATTAATAGTTTTTGAGTTCGAGCACCCACAATAAACTATCACATACACACACAGACATCGAGAAAATGGTCATAACGTGTTTTCAGGGGACCTCAAAACGTGTATTTCCGTTGAAATCTCGAAGTCGATTTTTTCATGAATACAAGACTTTCCCCTTTACTACGTATATGGGGAAAGTAAAAATGAAACTTGGGTGGAGAAATTTTTAGTGCCATAATTACACAAGAAAGGCTTTTTTGAACGTAAAGTTAATCAAAGAACAAAATTATATTTACTATTAAATATCACATATCGATTTTGTATCAAAGCTCCTTGGACAGCATTAAATGCTTTATATATTTTAGTAAGTTTTGTATAAGCATTGTAAAATGCTTAGGTGAAATAGAATACCCGAAAAATCCTCCTTCGAACTTTAATTTGCTTATATGCGTTGAAGCAGTATTTCAAGAGGTTTAAACTGTGGAGGAATTGAAGAATTAAGATATAAGTTAAGGAGACAGCTAACGAGTTTTTCGTATTGTGATCAGTTAATAAATCCAAATTTGATTCTTCATTAGTTCGTCAGTTACTCGTTCGCTAACATCTATGCCAATAGGTTGAGTCGGATTCTCCGTTTCGTGCTGCATTCCGTAATTTTTCTATCTTTTCTTGATAACTATCTTTCCTTTTTGATTCTTTCAATATCTTTTTTCCTGTCCATTATTCTTTTTCCTAAATAACTTTTATTCGGTAACTCATTCCATCTCTCTCTTCTTAACAAATCCTTACGGTATTTGACGTCTTCATTCATATCAAGCGAATTTCATTTGATTTTTTTTCTTTGTTTTATTTTCTCTTCTTCTTTATGCAATCTCACTTTTTACTTCACCTGTCCGTATCATGTTTTGCATTTTTGTCATTTAGACCACATTTTATGATTTCCAAATCATATTTTAAATATCTGTGAATTGCATGTTACGTATGTAAACTTCCAATTTAGCGGATGCCTGCTGCCGAATCTACTCCGGTTAAACGGATATTATTGTTGATCGATATACCTATTTTTTATGAACCGTAGATGATACAAATTTAAAAATTAAGCGACGATTAATAAACTAAAGGAACGCTTAAATAAATGCGTAATTTAATGTTAATGCAAATTGATATTTTACATGTTATTTAATACTATACTACCTGTTAATATATATATATATATATATATACGTATCAGGTACAGAGAAAAGGAAATAGAACATGCGTTTAAATACTTGCGTAACACGGTATAAAAAAGTTTCAAGTAATATTTTTACAAATTCCGGTTGATCGAAATTCCTATTATTCTGGCTATTCCGGTTTATCGAGAGTTTGCCACTTATGCATTACACGTGTGCACATTATTTCATGTATACGATATATACTTGTGGGTAAATGATTGCATGATCATGTGTGCGTAACGGTTTTATAAGAGTTTTGGCGGCGTGACCCACATCCGCTTCGATCGATTCCCATAAAAATTTCGGCCACATTTTGATTTTTTCTTTAAAGACGCCAGGAAATCACCGCGTCAGGAGAATGCAAACACTATCCGTTTCGTTACTTTTTTCAATAATCGCCGTGCTCGAGCGCGTGTGTGTGTGCGTTAGCAGTAATCGACTACGTTCTCCCGAAGGGCTCTTTTGGTTATTCATAAATTTTTACGTACTGGGAGCAGTAGAAGAGAGAGAGGCAATTTTTTGTAGGGCATTAGGAAATGATGCGAAGAGAGGAGCTAGAGAGAGAGAGAGGGTGGCGGAGGGGAGAAGATAAAGAGCCGTTGAAATATCCTGTTTGCGCTGCGGTTCCATTAGAATTCTCTCCGAGGGGAGATGATGAAAAACTTGGACGCTTCAAGAAAATTTCACGAGTTTTTTTTAAATGATGATCGGTTTTATCGGAGTGGGTATGTTAGAAAAAGCTTTTGGCGATAAATATATGAAGGAATCGCTTTATTTTTTACTCGCGTTTGGTCGAAAATTGCTTTTGGATTTCCTAAAGCGCGCAAAGTATGCCTCTTACATGTTTAAAAAAACTCTTGGGAAACTGCAATGTAACCCAGAGTTATAATATTTTTGAAGTATGGCGAAAATATGAAATGTCTTTTTCCAAAGACACTAATGAATAACGGCTATGGTTAATATTTCTCTTTACTTGGAGTACCGCGTAAAGGTGACGTTTTCTTGGCGATTAGATATACGTTGTATTATAATATGCGATTACTTGTTAATCTGGCTCAAAATGTGTGGCATGTTTGTCCAATGACATAAATTCATGAATTTAACGGCGGAAAACCTGGAATGAGTGGAAATAAAATCTGGAGAATATCCATGCCGTATGGATATTATACCAGTGTAAGGTTCTTTTTAATGAACTACCGTCAATGAATTACTACTGAAGACGGCTGCTTTGTTGCCGAAATGAGCACCTTATTTTTTCATCCTTCTTATAGCATGCCTGGTAGACATAGTTTTTAATTTGATTTCAGCGATAAGGTGAGCTAGATAATTTTATTGATCTTGGATGGTAAATTTGGAAAGGACGATCCCGGAAAATAGAAGATTCCGATTTTGTTACAAATTCTAACAGGATTTCTCAAGACATTTTCAAATAAAATGAATTAGCGAGCTCATTTCATTGCTGTAATCTAGGCCGTAGTTAAAATGATAAATGGTTTGGGAAGAGATAGATGCAGATACGTGATGCAAAGCTTCCGTCCTCACCGTCATTTCGCCAGTGGCTAATCAGTTTTTCGTAAGCTACAAATCATATTTTTTTATAGTGCGATTATTTCGCAAGCAATTGTGCATCTGATTGACAACTTCCCGCCGAAAATAAAGATTATACCGAAAGAAATCGATCTGGCGCGACATTTTTGCTCGATTTTAAGTAAAAGTATCGAGATCACTTCATGTCTGAAGTCAAATCGACAAAGAAAAATTCATTGCTCTAACCTTCGACGTATCTAAATATTTATGTCTTTGCTCCGATTTTGAGTTATCAGCGTTCGCTTGCATGTCTTTCCAATAGCCAAACCTTTTTATGACTTTTGAAGGGGCATGGTTATTCGATCTTTGCTCGATGCTCAGGCATTTGCCTACTTTGGGATTATGATTTTCTTGCAACTTGACGTTTCCTCGTGCTTTTACTGACATCGTCTGGTCATCCTCTTAAAACGCTTAGACCATATCTCACACTCGTTTCATATACCTTTTCGTCACAACCCCATTTTTTCTTCAGTCGTGACATCACATTCTCCAATTAGCGTCACCCATTTCCTACGTTTTCTTTTTTTCCAAGAGTGCCGTTGCGTCATCGTCATCACCCCCTTTCCACGGGCGTTCTTCTCCATTCAGTTTTTTTTTATCTTCACCTTCTTACTCGTCCCTCTTCCATTCACCACAGCCTCTCCACCCACCGTCACTCGAATGAGGTTAGATTCTGTGGACAGAACGTCCCAAAAACCCATGTTCTCTCTTTCTCTTCAAGACTTCATTTCCTCCCCATACCCTTACACACAGACCGCAGAATAGCAATATAACCTCCCGCAGATCACGTGCGGGGGACCATTTCATCCTTTTCCCACGAGAGGGCAGGCGGGTGGGGAGGGCTTGGGGACGGGGTCGGAGTGAGAGAGGGAAGGGTTGACTAGAAGTTGAGTAATTAGAAAATAGGGCAGAGCGCCATGGCCTTCTTCTCCGAACGTTAATTGGAATTACGTTGGAAATCTCCCCCCCCCCCCACTACCTCCCCAACTCTTTTTTTTCCTCGCTTCTTCTCCCTTTGGGGAGGTGAAGTAGTTCGCGCATTGAAGGAGAGTCTCCTACTCCAACACCACTCTCTCTCTCTTTATACTTCTCTTTTAGAGATGTGTATCATCGTCATCATCACACTAGAGTTTTCGAGGAAGGATTTGCGCAAGACGGATTTCAAGTTTTAGTCCTGACGTTCCTAGGCATAAAATGAACATTTTCAGGGTAGTGTGGTGCGCGGGATTCGTTCTTGCCTTCGAATTCGAGTCGTTTCTCTAATTTTAGCGCGGTTTGTTTCGTATAAAACGACGCAGTTAAAACTGCTTCGTTGGTATTAAAGAGACCCCCTCCCCTTTCTCCCTTCTCTGGATTAAGATGATTCCGGGATGGGAACTCTCGAAAAATAAAAACAAAACCTCTCACACAGAAATATTATAGGCCTTAGGAAATTCTTTTGTATATCGACCGATTTACTATATTTGTAAATTTCATTTTGATTTATATTCCAAAATATTTGTTTTATTGTAAATGAACTTAAAGAAACTATGAAGGAAAATGTAGAATACATCTAAAAATGCATGATAAGCGGTGAATAATATTTATACTTATTTTTTTCTATTTTTACACTATTTGTGTCTATGAACTCGAACCATAGGAGAAGAGAGAATTCCAATAATAATAGAAAGCTTTCCTGTTTAGGAACTCATAATCAACGTACAGCAATCTTGGCGCTAAAATGATCTCTAAGGAATATCATAATTCAGGTTTTAATTGGTTTATTAAGGAACCAAGTATCCTTGTTTATTCAAATCAATCAATGTATAATCCGATTTTTCATAATAGAGATGCAATTAATAGTCGAACGCATGTCAATGGCGTTGGTTGAACCAACTAACCTGATTAAGTTTCTTTTTTTAAAGTTCACGTGATTGTTTCTTCAATAAATGGTTGATCTCGCTCTCCAAATCCGGTTTCGGGTCCATATTTGGCAGCCTAGTACAAAACGAAACCCTGCTTGCTATTATATTAGTGAGTATTTTAGAATTAATGCATATCGCCTTAAAAAATAGGTAATATTGAAGTAAATATTTAAGTGAAAATAGTAAAACCTGTTAATATGAAGTAGCTAATAGGCAAACGAAGCGTAATTTTAGCAATTAAGACTAATATCTAAATTTTGTCGTTTGAATATTTCCTCAACGATGTGTAATACTTTAATGCTTCGCTAACCGCTTTATGTAATTTTAGACCAATATCCTGACATACATTTTCGTAATTAATGCCATTTATAAATTACCACGAAACCTATCCTACGTTAGGCGGTTTAGTATAGAGTTATAAATTGAATTGATAAGATCTTGACAGTCAAATCTGACCTCGGTATATGCTAATATCTCTTTATATATTCCCGGTTAAGGTTTATTGCAATGTTAATGCCGCGAATAAATTAAGGGAATGATAAAGGCTTAATCTACTGCGTTGATTTAGTTCCGTACGTTGGAAAGGAGGTTAAACTGCACGTTTGTCGATTTTACTATTTAAAACATAAATTAACCGCAGTTTAATTTTGTATACGTATAGTACTTTAAGAAGCAATTATGTCGATGATTCTTTAAACATTCTAAATTTTAAGGAAACTATATTGTTTTTATTGTATTAATTACGTTTAAAGATTTGCATCTTGGTTAGATCAGTATTAATACTGATTCTTTTTATTTTCTAATTACATTTATGCTTTATGATGGTTTTTTCTTTATCTAATTACATTTTTCGGCATTTTGGAGTCGGCAAGCCACTCTTTTTTTTATAAGAATAACGATGCTCCAATCTCAAATATACTGTTTGTTTTGCATCGTATCTTGGAAAATATCTGCGATGAAGTAGTTTCTCCCACCGAAACAAAGATTGCGCGAGATGGAAGATGCATGGCGTGTTTTCCGAATCGATTTCCTTCCCCCGGCTCATCTCCCCATCTGCTAGAGAAAAAACAAAGGGGAACCCAAATTTCGGGCGGAGCGTAACGAATAAGGTGGGTTTTTTTGGATTAAAAGATTAAATAAAGTGAACGGGTAGTGGGAGAAGGAACGAAGGAGGATAAGGAAAAGGATATGTAGACGTGTGCGGAAAGAAAAAGGGAGGAGAAGAAAGAGCTTTTACGACAATAACAATTAAATAGAGTTGCAGAAAGGATACAAAGTGGGTTTTACGAGAGAGGGCGGAAAATGGGAGAAAGACTGACGAATTCCAATTTCCTTCCGCCTACACTTCCTCTTCTTCCGCCTACACTTCCTCTCTTTCCCTCTCCCTTTTCCTGTCTCTCTCCCTCACAAGCCCTCTCATCCCTCCCATTCCCCCTCTGTCCCTCCCATTCCCCCTCTGCCTTCCTCTCACCGCTCTCTTGCTTCCTACCTCTCACTTCCTCTCTCTTACCCTATCTCCCTCCACTCTATAACTATTCCCTCCTCCCACACTGTCACTTCCTCCTCCGCCCTTCTCTCCTCCACTCACCTACCCCTCCTTTCCTCTCTCCACCCCTCCCCCATTTCCCCCTCTTTTCTCCTCTCCTCACCGCTTCCCTCACCCCTTTCCCCCCTCTCCCCTTTTCTCCCTCTCATTCTCTCTCCATCTCTAATTCCCTCCTCTCCCTCTTCTCCTCATTCCCTTTCTCTCCCTCCTCCCTTCTTCCCACTCTCCTCTTCCCTCCCCCTCTTCTCTTCTCCCTTCATCCTCTTCTCTACATATCCTCTTCACTACCCTCTTCTCTTATCTTCCCTTTCCTCTCTCTCATTCTCTCTCCATCTCTAATTCTCTCCTCTCCATCTTCTCCTCATTCCCTTCTCTTCCTCGTCCCTTCTTTCCACTCTCCTCTTTTCTCCCCATCTTCTCTTATCTCTCCTTTTCTCTCTCATTCCCTCTCCATCTCTCTTCTCTCCCATTTTCCTCCTCATTCCCTCTCCCTATTCCCTTCTCTTTTCTCCCCTTTTCTCTCCCTCTCCCCCTCTCTTCCTCTCCTATTCTCTCTCCCTCTCCTATTCTCTCTCTCCCCCTTTCTTCCTTTTCCGTCTTCTTTCTCTTGTCTCCCCTCCACCCTCCCTTCCTTCTCTTCCTCTCTCCCCCTCACCTCTCCACTCCCTCTCTCCTCTTTCTCCCTCCCTCTCCTTTTTTTCTGTCTCTTAAGTCGATACAGTCATTCTCCTCTCCCTTGCTCTTTCTTCTTATTCCCAATCAAATCTTCTCTTTACTCATTCCCTTTTCCTCTTCCATCCGTCTCCCTTTCCCTTTACCATGAGAGAGAGAGAGAGAGCTTTCCCCTATCATTCCGATAGTTATCTCCTTCTTTAACCTACTCCTCATCCCTCCCTAACAGCCGCCTTCCTCCAATCCCTTTTCTCGCGGCATTCACTTCTTTCCCTATCTCCTCCGTTCCTCCGAGGATCAGCACGACCCGCTCTTTGCCGTCGCTCGCAATAAATCCCTCTTTCAAGCGGTTTCCCCTTTCTTTCTTTTCCCACTCGAATCCCATTCCGATTTCGCCAAGTAGTTCCCTCGGATTTTATATTTTTTACTGCCATTCTTTTTTTTTATTTTTTGAAAAAGTTTTGGACATCGCCACCAACCCGTTCCCTCAAGAGCGTACTTTCATTGGTGCTGTTTGTCTTCCTCCTCGGCCGATGCACACGAAAGTTTTTATTATCGCCGAAAGATGGAGCCTGCATTAATATTTATCGATGTTTATTAAGGTCTGGAATAAAAATCGCTTACTTTCTAATGTTATGGAAAAAGGACGGGATATGTCTGGCGGAAATATAGAGCCGAAATGTTCGAAATGGTTTTCAGGGAATTTAGAAAACGGAATTGGGTGACGAAAAAGAACGGATGTGTGGTATGATAACTGTTGGGATGGCGGGATAAATTATTTCGGTTAACTGGGGGAATTACAGAGTCGGTTAGCTCGCAAATGCTGAAAACACCAAAGGAAGCAAAGCAAGGTTCTGATTAATGGCGACGACAAGGTTATTATTGACCTTTTTTTGCATGCCTAAAAGTGCATTTCTTGTCGCAATTTGGTGATTATTCAGTAAAGAGATCGATACGTCAGATATTTCAAACAAATGTTGCGCTGGTATAACTAATAAGTGTCAGATGAAAATATAACTGTCTGAATTTTTGTTTCAGCATTCTGTGACACTTGTAGTATAATTTGGCAGTTTCTTATTTCTTTATCGTTGTTCACTATCGTGTGGCTTCCTCGTGACCGACAGTTTATGCTAAATTTTCATTTTGGCTAAACCGAGTGGATCAGTTTGTTTTATAGGATTTGAATGGAATTTCTCAACCAATTTGTTCGGTTTTAGGTTTACATTTTGTATTCCCTATGTGAAATTAATAGTTTCCTTTACAAATGAAACCCTTTACATTATTTATCTTTATCAGTTTATTTTACATTAATTTAAATAATATTGAAATAACTTTTAAAGCACCTAAGTTAATTTGAAATCGATGGCAGCTACGCAGCAAACAAGTCCGTCTGAGCAATGTCAGAATCCATTTCATCTTCAAGGAGTCGTAAATCATCAGGTCGTTCAGATTGCTGTAATTTATGGATGTCATCTAAAGAATAGGTTTTAAGATACTGAGAATAAAATTTGCCGTAGTAAATACATATCCCAAGATGGTGACATTCTTGTCATTGATCCATGGCTTCATTATTTGTAGCTCTAGAGAGAGAGAATTTATAGTATTCGGAATATATCGTGGGCAAGAGAAATGTCTTCAATAAATGAATCGATTCGCCAATACCATTCTTCCTTGGGCTACGTAATAAATTGAGCTATACTGTGGTGATATTCGAAGAATTTTATATCGTTGTCTGATTGTTTTATCCCCTCTAGAATTCGCTATTACTTCGTGAAATGGAGAAATCTTTCTCTGGTTGTCATATTAAGACGATCCGTTACTCTTCAAATGTTGCAACTCACCAATTCTTGGTTTATATTTTTACAGGCATTTTTATAATTGCGTGAATAGGTATTGATTTTTATATTTCGCCATTTTATCTTGACATAATTACAATTACGTTTTTTACGGAAATCGTCATATTTTCTTCTCTTTCTTTTCTTATTCCAAATTTCTCATTTGTGAGCCGTTGTGTGGCAATCAGAAAAATGCGAAGAATATTGGAACATCGATACCATGTAACATCCTTTAAAACTGCTAAATAATTTACCATATTCTAAAGCTATCGCTTAATCATATGAGCTTTTATTCCACATTTTATGAAATAAATAAAAATCCCATGCTGATATTTCGAAGTATTTTATGCGTACTATTTTATTCTTGTGTTTGATGAATATCTATGTGATATGTTAGGAAATTAATATTCATGAAAGATTATCACCAAGACACCGTATTTACTAAATATAAGACGACCTCGTATATATGGTGATACCGCTACAATGAAGCTAATAATAAAAAGTTTTATAAAGAATTCTGAAGCAAATGAGTTAAATAAGATTATTGCAATATGAAAATTATAAAATAAACTTTTCCGACGGCATTTTTTTAAATCTTTTATTTCAATCTTTAATACTTATTGTTATCAAAATGTGCAGTACAAATATGAATGCTATATAAACTGCGCTATTTTAGTCATAATCGCAGTGACTGTTACTTATTTATATATTTTTTTCGACTATAAGACGACCATTAACCTTTGGTTTAAAAAGAAACTGAATAAAACTCGTATTATAGTCGGGTAAATACGATACAACTGAAATCTCACATCGCAGATATCTCAGTCCATCCTCCGCTTACGTAGCGTCATTTTCGTCGGTGTTGCATTACTGCATCCTCGAATCAGGTATTTTTACCCTTTGTAGTGCAGATCGCTCACTAGCTACTGATTTATACCTATGAAAGTAACTATGGTCAAATAAATTTCAGCCGTTTCTTCAGAATGTTTTTTAGCAGAAAAAGTTTTGAAATGCTACGTTAGAACCCAATTTTGGGGTATTATGTTTTCTCGGGCAATGAGAAACAAAGTATCTGATTACATAAACAAACTAAATCGCACACACAAACACATAAAACACAATATCACCATCCTGCAAGCTTTATATAATCCTTTGAACCTCTGCAGGCAATGCAAAAATGGCGCGTAAATTCTTGAACTAGCTTAGACAGGTTTTAAGTTAGTTACAGAGGTTCCAAAGAGGAATTCTATAAGAAAAAGTTATTTTTATGAAACTGCCAATATGTAAACTGCACAAATAAGAACTGAATTAAAAAGAGCAAATTTCAGACACCAGTTCTATATTTATGATGAGCAGACTTGTAGAGTCGAAAACTACGGTAAAATTACAACATCCCCGGTTAAATACGTCATATGAATAGGAATATTGAAAGGAAATATCTTCATGTTGTCAAAAAGTAACCCTTGTTTATACTTATTATGGACAAAGTTCTGTAATAGAGAACTCAAAACAACTTCTATGAAGCACTATATAACTTTAAAAATTGGAAAACTATTATCAACCACAGAAACATTCTCAATTTTTTTAAAGAATTAAATGTTTGCTTTTCTTTGTAACGAAAACTCTCTCTTACAAATTGTGCGTCACTAATCACTATTGAATTTCCTTAATTGCATTTTCACCCTGATGGTGCCACGTTTCACGAAAAGTATCTACATTTTGTATTTAATCGGAATCGGTTCTCAAATTTTGGGATGAGAGTTAAGTCCTATTATCTCAGTATTATTTTTATTTGACGTGATAGGATTTTCGTGGTGAATTTATGAATGTGAATGAAATGAAATGTGCATTTTTTAGTCCTCAAATTTCAGGGTAATGAGATTTCTTCGGCCAATTTTAAACATCCTAATCGCGAAGTGTATGTAACAAACTATGCTATTTTTTATACCAAAAAATTTTTATATCATTTTCCATTCTGCCTTTTCCATTTCTCAAGTCAACTCCTAGACAAGAAATAATAAAAAAAGGGGATTTCTCCTACTGATAATTCCTTTAAAAATAGTAAAAATTGACCGAAGCCTACAGGAGCAAGGAAATTTATATTGTTCACGTCACCGTTTTTCCATAAATAATTACAGCAACATCGTAGTCCCTCCGTATCCCCCCTTTTAATAAAAAGCTATGTTGGTTGGTTGGTCCGTGCCACGCTCTTAAAACGCGAATTACTCAATCGAATATGCAGATAAAAACTTCATATTTGACAGAGATAATTTACTCGGATATAAAAATGTTGTGACGAAGGAAAATTTACGAAAAGCGTCCAGGGTTCGACTCCAGGAGATGATTTACATTCCCCATAAGATAACACGTAAAAATCGACTTTTTAACGTGCAGTCTTTCCTTCTTTTTGAGATTAAAATTTAAAAAAAACCCACAATCTTCAAATATAAACTATTTTAAAGAAAACTGTATATAGTTTTATACTCTGTTCATGTTTTCCTGCCTACAGTTTGAAATTACTCATGTTAAACGTTTAATTCACATATTTTGGGGAAATCTTGCCATTTTATCGGGATGTTGCCTTGCCTACCAATCGCATTGTTAAACCTCGGAATTCTATTATTATATCAACTCTTATAAGTTTAAGCGCGTATTGAACGCTCTTAATACGAGTAGGAAAGAAAGATGGAAGGAGAGGGAAATGATATTCTACAAACAACATCGTTGCGTTATTTACGAGAAGGAATACCGCAAGAGCTGAAATACTATTTAAAAAGATTAAAAATAGTAATAATGAGCTAAATTCAATATTAATGAAATAGAAATTGTATGAAAATCTAAGGAACATGCTGGACGTTTTAATAAACAAACCGAGCGGGTAAAAAATGTATAGAGCGAAGGATTGCACGACAGGTTACTGAAATTAGGTAGAAGGTACTTGATGACGGTTTGGGAAATTTAAAAGAATCACAAAAATATTAATAAAAGGTAAATTTTTCAGTCTGAGTGTAAAGTTACTAAAACGAGAAAAACTCGACCAAGGATGTAGATAGAAAATTGAATTTTGGCAGAAATTTATATAATGAGCTAATCAGAATTAGTTTACTTAGGGTTGACATGGTAATTTAATGAATAACTGTTCGTTTGTGGTGTTATTTGAGGGGGAGGGATATATTACACTTCCTTATAATAAAGCTAATAAATTTTGATTTAATGAAACAAATTATGTGGAGTGAAAATTAAAAAGTATACAATTCACATCATAGTATGTTCCAGAGAGTTGAATTATATTCTTGGTCTCATATTAATGCTTAATAAATGCATCATTTTAGTGCTTTAATAAGGATCAGGCTTTTATGCAATGGTATAAGACACTGAATCTATTAAGTAGTTAAATGGTGGAAGGAAAAGGGAATGGAAATGACAAGAAATTGAGAAAAAGGAAGAGGAGGACGTAGAGTTTGCATTGAATTAAAAGGAGCTGCAGCACAAAAATAACAATAATAAATTATAATTCATTATATAAACTTTTATACGATTGAAACATGCGCCATTTCCGAACGGTGAGATTTCATAAAACTAAATATAACGATATTTTCAATGGATTTCTTTATATGATAATATAGAAAATATTTCGAACCGAATTTCTAATAGAATTAAAAAGATAACATTCTATGACTTTTATTTAAATTTCTTTAAATGAAGCCAATTCTCTGAAAAAATTTAAAAACTGCTCTATAGTTAAAATAAAATTGCATTCCTAAAATATAGTTAAAAGTTAATGCAATTCATGTATTTAGTTCACAGTAAGTTGCTACACATTTTTCCTTTGATGGAAAATTGACTGTTCATTAAAATTTTATCCTGTTTTTATGCGTAAAAAAGAGTAAAACAATTCAATAATTAAGTTAAAATCTATACGTTTGAAATAATTTATAATTTTCTCAAATATTTCAAGTTAATTTCTGTAAATTCTCCATACATTATATCTTATTATTTCGATTTTACTCTTATTTTCAACAAATATTTGGACAAGAAATTGGTCTCACTGATAATAATTTTTAACAACATAAAAAAGATAACTTTCAAAAACACTGATTTTATTTTGCATGAAAGCTAAACCAGACCATAAAAGTTTTTACTGATTTTTCATAACGACGTCAAATATCTTTGGAATAATTTTATGATGATTTGATACGAATGAGAGAAGCAGAGAGAGGAAGAAAGAAAGAAGGAGAGAGAGAGACCAAATTAAATGTTCCATAAATTAAAAATAGTTTTGGGAATATAAGAATTCAATAGCGTAATGTATTTCTTTGTAATAAAATTTCTATTAGCCCAAAACTATTTTTACTCTCTGGAACACTCAATTTTGATTACTTTTTAGTGCATATCAAATTTAGTTTCATTAATATTTTATTTCAATTTTAGTTTTACTTAATACTTAATTCACGCATACCCGTCATATTTAACGGGCATTTTCTCTAGTCTAAGGATAATAAAAGTATACTTCTGTCCTTTTGTCCCATGATCCCTATGTCCTTTGGCTCCCTCTGCCACGCTATAAAAATGCGAATACTTCGATAATGGAACGAGATATATATTTGATAATTGGCAGGAATGATTGATTCACACATTGTAAGATGATGACTAAATTAAATCTCGAAAAAAGTCTTAGGTTCGATCCCGAGGTAGGCATTTCTATTTATCATATGATAAAAAGTAAAAATTGGCTTTTTGACTTGCAGGCTTTTATTATTTTTGAGATCTATATTAGAGAGAATTTACTTATGAACTTAAGATCTAGCTCATTTTAAAGAAAAAACGATGATGTTTTTTATTCTGTTCATCTTTTCCCACCTACAGTTAGAAATTTCTCATGTTAAACATTTAATTGACATATTTTGGGGAAATCTTGGCATTTAATTGGGATGTTGCCATGTCAACCCATTACATTGTTAAACCTCGAAATCCTATTGTTATTTTAATCCTTATGGATGAAAGCGTGCTTTGAATGCTCTTACAATTAGTACGACAGAGAGAGAAGGAGAGAGAAATTCTTTTCATAGCAACCAATGTAAACAACATTCGTTACGTTATTTACGAGAAGGAATACATTTGAATGTAGAACATTAATCATTCGCGTATTAAAATTAGGTACTTAGAATCATCGTAGCAGTTCGAGACTTGAAACAACGAACGCCTAAGAGAACGAAAGTTTGTTTTCTTGCCATACAAAGAAAATCAAGGTATATTTATTTGTTCAGTTTTTATTTCATAAAAAACTTTCCCGTTGAATAATGAACTATGTCACGTGTTTTCCGTCACGCAAAACTAGATGTTCCGCCAGTGGCATAAGATCCAGGGGCACAAAAATCACAAAGCAGGGTGAATGATAGAGGGAAAATGGGAGGCATTTTAATTTTATTTTAATGCATTACTCGTTCGGACCCGTCATTTCTGACGGGAAACTACACTAGTATAAATATACTAGAGAATAACTCGACGCATTCCTATCTATCGACTAAGGATACGAAAGATTTTTGCTCAAGTTTTCCGCTTTGTCCTTTCGCCTCACAAAATTTCACGTCAGAAACTCTCCAATCGTGTTTCGTGTCATTTCGAACGCGTCACTGCCGTAGCGAGCTCTGCAGAACTCATAACCTTCCAACCCCCAAATCGATCATAGCTCTCGTGTTGGCAATCTCGAAGAATGGCGTGCTTTGTCTCGATCATCCTTTCTCCGAAGGAGCGCCGCAGAATTAATCGTTTAATTTGCTCCGGGTTTTCCATTCGTTAAGCCCGCCACGCCTCGAGAAAGAGAGGGAGAATAAGGAAAAGGCCTTTTTATCGATTCCGGGTCGGGGTTAATTAATTTCTTCGTGCCACCTCGGCCTCTCGTCTTAATTCCTCGCTTTTTCGTCGCGGGGTCTTCTCATTCTTCACAGACGGCCTCGAAGCATTCCACGGCAGCGTGTGTATGTGCGCTCGCAGAGAAGGAAAGGGAAAAATGGGGGAAAGGATCCGCTCCGAGAGACATCTAGGATAAATAAGTTGATCTAATGAGAAAAAAAGTCTTTTGAAAAATGTTCCAAACGGCACCGCGAAGTGGGAGAAAGGTTTTTCGTTTTTTTTAATTTATTTCTCTCGACACGTAGTTCATCTTCAAATTTCTTTCGCCCTCTCTTTTTCTTTCTTTTTCATTAACTGGTCCATTTTTTCTTTTTTTTCTCTCCTTTCTTTCGAGCCGTAATGGGAAGTCCTTTTAACACCTCGCGTCTCTTCGAATCCGTCGACTCCCAATGCTTTCTTTTGTTTTTCGTTCTATTTCTACTCCCAATTATGTCTATATGATTACAGACTATTTTTCACATTTTTATTTTGCATAAAATAAATATTACTCCCCTCTCTAATTCTGTTTTTCACCATAAACTCTATCCTTCATTGTTTTTTTTTACTTGCGTCTGGTTTCTTTTAATATTATTTTGATGTTCTTTGTCGTTAGGCTGATTTTTTCCTTAATTAATCTGCTGCGACATCGCCCGTCGTCTTCAGGGGACTCCTTATGCGAATCTCAATATCATCGCTGCATGGTGGAAATTTGTGGCCTCGGAACTGGCATCAGAAATGTAAAAGGCCTCTTTATCAAATTGCGTTGGGTTAGGGATTATTAACAGAGAAGGAGAATGCGCAACACAAAGAATTCTCACGGTCATTGCTTAATTTTCGCGATTTTTACCCACAAAAAATGATCCAGAATGGGATTCTCATATTTTACGGGAGCTTGGATACAAAATGAGCCGGAGATTGATCTGGTTACATTCGATTGACCTAGATACGAAAGTAGAAATTTACTCGAACATTTTATCGCCTTAGTGAGAAGCGAGCAATTATACAACTCCCAATCCCTGCCGAGGTTTCAGTTCAGAGCAATACAAAGATGCTGAAATTTGCACATGCATGCGCACACATATAGAGCCATACCCAACCCACTCTGGGAATGCGGCTTTGTCCCACTCATCCAAAATTCAAATGGGCAAAACGCGTTGCTTTTAACGTCCCTGCGGAAGAATTGCGCTCGCGTAATCTCCTCGCATCTCTTAAGAGCTGGAAGCTAGGCGGTCCCTTGGTCACAATTATTCGACGCCGGCATTTTAATCCGGGGGTTGGGAATGTGTGCGGGAAGTCATTTAACGCCCAGATGTTCCAAAACCAGTGTAAAACGATTTGGTCTAGCGATGAGCTACCAAATAGCGCTTCTAAGGCATTTTTTAAACTGGCGGGAAGTAGTTGCGAATCCTCGTTTAATTTTTGGTCGATTCAAATACTCATTCATACAGATGCTATAATTTCATGCCTCTCAATTTCGTGTTATTCAACCTTTTGGAAGGAATTCTTCTAATGCGTTCCTTCTTTTTTACCTCTTACTCAAATACTTCTTTGACGGCCTCGTTTAACCTATTGTTATTTTGGAATGTGTATTGTTTATTACATCCGTCTGCTTTTAAATGTAATAATTTTCTCTAATTTCTTGTTTTCAGCACGATCACGATTATTTGAAATGTGATTTTATTCTCCCTTCTTTACTCCACATAGTTCAAAATTAACCTATTTTGACTTATATTTGTGTATTTATTAAATAATATTTGTCTATGCAGCATGATATTTATCGATTTAACTATTATTTCGCCGTTGCAATATTACGTTGTAAAATGCTATTAACTTGTTCTATGTGAATTATATGGTTAAATAAATATGAAATCAATATCGTGCGTAGTTCGCGAAATTTCTTCGCAAATGATTACTTGGAGATATTATGATTTTTCTTCTGGTACTTCATTAAGGTTGAAGAATTTTTAGGGATGAAAAACATTAAAGATATAAATTTTTAACTTACGTATTGGTTGGGGAATTTCATTGCAAATTATGAAAGTTACTTCAGAAAAAAATAATTCGTTCCTAAATCCCTCTCGTGTAATTTATCTCTACTCCAATGGTCGGTTTTAGGTCGATATCCCTCCCTTAAACCGGTGACCTCTTTTCCTCCCTCTGTCTATACTCCCACGGTGTCCCAATTTTAACAGCTCCCAAACTTCTAGATTGTCTCCTCCTCGCTCGCCTCATTAAAATATTTTCGTCTGAAAATCTGTTCGTGCGGTTTAACCCAGGTCCTTCTCGCTAATGGATGACGTAAGTTATCTTAAAGTCGATAGGAGAGAAATTTGGGCCGTTTTCCGATGGAGATAAAGCGTTCGATGTGTTATTCAAAGTTGAGAGGCGCCGTTGAAAATTTTTGTCTGCTTCGTTTTGGTAGGTTTAAGTAAGTTTTCAAACTTCTGTACCACGTCCAAATTTTTATATTTCTTTTCATTTGAGTGTGTTTTCATCAATGTTACCATTTTACCTTCTCGCAGTACATAGAGAAAATATTGTAATCGCAAAATATCGACCTCAAGATTTTATCTGAAATAAGCGTTTGGGTCCAAAAAAGTGCTCTTCGCCATTTCGGATGGCTGCCTGACTGTGCCTAAACGGTCCATCAAAAATAAATGATATTTCGTAATTATAAATAATATTATCCAGAATAAAAACTATACAGAGATGAATGATATAGTTTAATAATGAAGGGTAATTTATTCGTGATGATTTTCACAAAATATCGATTTATTCATAAAATTGCTGTAACGCTTTTGATTAAAATTCACTCAGTTATAGAGCATCGTATCATAAACTACTGCTGAAGCCATATATATATATATATATATATATATGAACTATGAGAAAGGCAGGAAAGCTAGAGAACTTGAAAGAAGAAATGAGAAGAAATAGAGTTGACATTATAGGGCTAAGCGAAACTAGATGGGAGGGAGAAGGACAGTTCGACTCGGAAGAATTCACGGCAGTTTATTCTGGAGGAAATAGTGGGGAAAGGGGAGTAGCTCTGGTACTTAGGAAAGATATGATGAAAAGCGTGACAAAGATAATAGCAACGAACGATAGACTGATGGCAATAAAGCTAAAAGCAGTCCCAGTGGACATGCTGATAATCCAGGTATATATGCCAACGTCAGCTCATGACGATGAAGAAATAGATGAGATCTATGAGCAAATTAATGAAATTTACGAAGAAGACGGAAGAGGAAAGGTAAACTGCATAATAATGGGAGATTGGAACAGCATAGTCGGAGAAGGACAGGAAGAAAATGTTGTCGGGCAATACGGACTTGGGAAGAGAAATCGAGGAGGGGAGAAACTCGTAGAATTCTGCATCAATAATGACCTTGTAGTGACTAATACATGGTTCAAAAACCATAAACGAAGGTTATACACATGGAAAAGCCCAGGAGATAGAATGAGATGCCAAATAGATTACATCCTTGTAAAACAAAGATTTAGGAACAGCATAAAGAACGCCAAGGCATTGCAAGGAGCAGACATTGATTCAGACCACAGCCTTCTAATACTTGACGTGAGTACAAAGCTCAAACAAATAAGAAAAACGAGAAGAGAAAGACAGACCTGGGACCTAGAAAAACTGAAAGAAAGGCAGGATGAAGTCAGCATGAAGTTGGAAGATAACCTAAGAAAGTTGGAAAACAAACCGAAGACCGTCGATATAGAATGGGATGAAATTAAAACCAGTATCAAGGATACCTTGGATAAAGAGATTGGAAAACAAGAGAAGAAAATCAGAAAACCATGGATCACGAAGGAAATGCTGGAGAAAATGGATGAGAGACGAAAATGGAAAAACGTTAACAGTGAAGAAGGTAGAGCCAACTATAGGCGTATAAACAATGAGTTGAGAAGGGTAACAGATAAAGCTAGAGAAAATTGAATAAAAGGAAAATGTGATGAAATAGAACAAATGGAGAAGTTAGGACGGTACGATATGATGTACGCTAGGGCACTGGAATTAGAAGATAAGAAGTCTAATGGAATTTGTGGTAAAGGAATTATGAATACGGATGGGAAGATAGTCTCAGAAACAAAGGATGTAGCACAGGTATGGGAAGAATACATTAAGGAATTATACAGCAAACAGACAGGAGCGGCAAAAATAGAACTGGAAAATGAGGAAAACATTGAAGAAGACAACTTAGGACCAAGTATTATGGAGAGCGAAGTAGAAAAAGCGATAGTGGAACTAAAGAAGGGGAAAGCCACGGGCAGCGATGGAATACCGGCTGAGATACTTAAAGTCATAGGATCAGAAGGACTAAAAGCGATCACGAAATTAATTAATAAGATTTACGACACGGGAGAGTGGCCTCAGGATTTCCTAGAAGTAACAATGATCCCTCTAAAGAAGAAGCCAAAGGCAATGCAGTGTAAAGATTACAGAACTATAAGCCTTTTGTCACACACATCGAAGATCATCACGAGGATTCTTAATAAAAGGCTGGAGAAAAAGGCAGAAGATATAATAGGGGAAGATCAATTCGGCTTCAGAAAAGGACGAGGAACTAGAGATGCTATAGGAGTAGTTAGAATCATATCAGAAAGGGCAATAGAATACAGTCAAGATATCTGCGCATGTTTCGTAGACTGGCAGAAGGCCTTTGATAGAGTAAATTGGGTAAAGTTGATGAAGATATTAAAGGATATAGGTGTAGACTGGAAAGACAGGAGACTGATTAGGAATCTATATGAGAATCAAGTTGTAAAGGTCAGGTTTGAGAATGTGGACACCTGCGGAATAAATATCGGTAGAGGAGTAAGACAAGGCTGCTGCCTATCGCCAACCCTATTCAATATATATGGAGAAAGTCTAATGCAAGAAGCTTTAGAAGGCACAGGGGATTTCAAAATTGGAGGAAGGATTATAAGAACAGTAAAATACGCAGATGATCAAGTACTTCTAGCAAGAAAGGAAGAGGAGCTACAAAAAATGATAAATAGACTAGTGATAACAGGTAGAAAATACGGTATGGAAATAAATACAGAAAAATCCAAGGTTATTCGAATATCGGGTAAAGAAGAGAATCTGAACATAACTATTGGGGGAAAGCCATTAGAACAAGTTTCAGAATATAAATACCTTGGAAGTATCATAACACGAGAGGCAAAATGTACGGATGAGATCAAAACTAGAATAGGAAAAGCAAAAGCGGCTTTCAGGAGAAAGAAACAACTACTTACAGGGAATATAAGGGAAGATATCCGCAAGAAGTTGATAAAATGCTACGTATGGGGTATAGCATTGTATGGGGCAGAAACATGGACGCTAAGGAAAAATGACATCAAATACTTGGAAAGCTTTGAAATGTGGACTTGGAGGAGAATGCTGAAGATAAAATGGACAGATAGGATGAAAAACGATGAAGTGCTACGAAGAATAGGAGAGAAGCGAATGATTATACAGACTATCAGAAAGAGGAAGGCTAACTGGGTTGGACATTACCTGAGGAGAGAGAGTATGATTAAAGACGTGTTAGAAGGAAAACTAGATGGGAAAAGGGAAAGAGGTAGGAAAAGGTTTCAGCTGATAGACGATTTGAAAGGGAAAGAGAGTTATCAAGATATAAAGAGGAGAGCGGAAAATAGGAGTATATGGAGAACCAGGTTTAACCATGAATAATCACGGACCTGTCTACGGACAGACTACCTATGATGATGATGATATATATATAAAATGTGCACATTTACCACCAAGCTCGGCAAATGTAAGTTTAAGTTTCCAGAAATACGTATTATCCGTACATTTCCCGGTAAATGTGCACTATTACCGATGTGCCTTGGTAAATGTGGAAATAAGTAAGAATGAGAAATTCTACACTTTAATAATAACGTTAATTTATAACAAAAATCATCGAGTGTTCGGCTCCATTGGTATATATTAAGATGAACGTTTCCCAACCCGAGGTAGGAAAAAAGGTGAACGTCAGGAGGAACCAAAAACGCTTCGACTAACATACCCAACCCGGTGGGGCTGAATAAAACTTACCTTCATGTTCAAATTTAGTTTAGTTGTTCAGATTTACCAGGAAATCTACACATTTACTGAACAACGCACATTTACCGTACTTCTAAACTTCAACAGATATTCGCGACGCCGCCATGTTGTGGCCTGTGTTGCGACGTTTATCCACATTTACAGTGGCTCTAGGTAATTGTGTACATTTCCCCAATCCAATCGGTAAAAGTATGTTATACTTACATTTAGCGAACTTGGTAGTAAATGTGCACATTAACCGGGAAATGTACACATTTACCGGACTACGTGCATTTACCCTGACACACACACACACACACACACATATATATATATATATACACCTTGTTGACATCCATATATATATATATATATATGAGTTCTCTCTCTGTAGCTGAAGAAGGAGTAGTTCCGAAAGCTTTACGTTTGTGATGTTTCTGTGTTTTTGTGTTATTTTACGTGTGTCGCTTCGACATCCCCGGAGCCTCGCCAACCTGAAGTCGTCTGATTGGTGAGTGCTCACTGGGTTTCCTCATCCCAACACCTTGTTGACATCCATATATTCATTTTACCTTTCCTTTTCCGTAAGTTGTTATATATATATATATATATATATATATATATATATATATATATATATATATATATATATATATATTGACGGATGAAGGCCTCCCAAAGACACCTCCAGTTTTCCCTATCTACTGCCTCCCTCCTCCAAGTTGGTCCTAAAAACTTTCCACGTTCTCTGTTCCATCTGTCTTTCGGTCTTATTTTTGGTCTCTTGATGTTTCTCGGGATCAATTCTATGACACTAAACGTCCATGACGTCCAACGTGCCGGTCATTTCTCCTAGCAATATTACTCGCTGACTGTCACTTAGGGGCCTTTGCTATTCTAATTACGTCAAAGACTTCCGTCTTCTTTATACACATGATGGTCCGATAGTCAGGACACAGAGATTTAACGTTTATTTTAACAAATGTTCAATTTGGAACAAATTAATTTATCGGAAACCTATATGTACGCACTGCCTTATTTTCCATACTGAAAAATTATAAGTAATTTTCGTTCCATCTTATCTTTCAACTGAAAGGAAAAAATATTAAATAAAAAATAACTACTGATCTGAGTAATTGAATGTTTAATAAGCTAATAAATGCTACTTTATGAGATGAATAATTAAAATTATTAAATTAAATATCCAACGGCATACATAATTAAAACGATCAAATAATAACTCTAATAATTAAAAGGTTTTGATGCCTATTTTTTTAAATACTGGCAATCCTGTGTGTTTAATTTATCGAAACTTTCAGTTATAGAAATTCACTTCAACGCAATGAATGCGAACATGAAAAGCATTCACTTTGACATCAAAATATCGAGTTATAGAGGTTTGTGCGTGTGTGTGTATATGTATCTTATATTGACGATTCTGACTTTTGATATAACCAGGCTTGGTAGGATTCGATATAAATTGATAAATTTCGATAAACATCGAATTTTTAAAACTTTCAAAATCGACAAAAATGAAATGTCAGTGTGTCGATTTTTTACTATTAGATCTTCAATGGAATTATATGTCAGGATTTTTATATTTGCTTTATCACCCTCAAATTTAATATATTTTAGCGCAAAACGTCCAAAACAAAAGATAAAATCGGCATTTGTCATACCACACAGTTACACTTCATTCGGTATTCCATACCCTTTCTAAGATTCCTTATGTCTTAAGGATCCATATTTAACCGACATGGGTACGGGACAAAACAATATGATCGACCACGTCTGCAATCCCTAAGCGCCTTCGGTCGCTTACACGATATGATCACCATCCATACTGGGTTTACTCATAAGTCTTGTGACTTCTGCCGACAGCCTCCAAGATGCGAAAGGAAAGATTTTCCCAAAACTAAATGAATACTGATCGCTGGTTTACAAGATTATAGGTTTTTGGTCAAAGCCAAACAAAAATATCGAATATTCCGAAATTGTTAATTTTTAGGGGTTGTTTTTACCCAATTTGTACATTCAAGTTTAATAATTATTGTCCCGGAAACCATAAGTCGTAGGTACGTGCTGTTGGCGACAGCACGTATCTACGACTTGTGGTTTCCGATTCGATTTTTCTGTTCGGTTGTGACCAAATGCCAAATATCAAGTCTTTAGCTCACCTTAAAGTGCCTAAACATAAGTATCCTTAGTATTCTCCTATAAATATTACGTTAATAATAATACATCATAAGTAAGATGCAGGTATATAGTATATATATATATATATATATATATATATATATATATATATATATATATATATATATATATATATATCGTATATATACACACACCCAAAATTTCTCAAAGTGGATGTGTAGCGGAGGGTATGAATAGAGAGAGGGGTGGAGAGGGAGAGAGAGAAAAATGATCCACTGTTGAGAGGACAAAGTAAAAGAGAAATACGAAACAGGGCCGTGGCCCTTGTCAGGACAACAGAGAGAGGAGCGAAACGAGGGTTATGGCGACGGCTGTGAGAGGATTTAAAGGGAAAATGGGTTTTGGAGGGGAGGAGGATTGACGCGACGCGTGAGGTCTGCCTTCTTGGAGAGGGAGAGGTTTGGAGAAATGGGTCGTGTGTGGAAAAGGAACGCCAACCTCTCTCTCTCTCTCTTGAAAAGAAGAAGAAGCGAGATTTTCGGAATTCGCCGTGTTTTTTCCGCGACCTTCGTCTCAGGTGTGTCCGGAAGGCGCCTCTCTTTCTCTCCCACAGGCGGATATTAATTAACATCGCCTGTTAAATTATAGCTAGGCGGAGGATTTTCCATCAAAGCCGCGGATTAGATTTAGCTACGAAGGAAACTGAAGCGTAGTATCGTTATGGTTCATTAATTTGTTACTTTCCCCATACGTAATATAGGGGAAAGTATTGTTTTCATGAAAACAACGGAAGTACACGTTTTGAGGTCTCCTGAACATGTTTTGACCATTTTCTCTTTAATATGTGTGTGTGTGCGTGCGTGCGTGCGTGCGTGTGTAACAGCTTTTTTTGTGGTTGCTCTAAATTAGGAACTATTAATCAGGCCAACGCGAAATCTTATATTTAACATTTTTATGACAGTCACAAGATCTGATGAGTTTTTAATAAAAATCAGCCAACCGAAAGTGGGTGTTTACTCTTGTCACATCCGTTATTTTGAGATATTTGCTTTGATATTTGACGTGTAAAAATGTATTGTAATAAAAGTCGTAGGAAATTTAATTTTCTACAGCCTTTGTTTGAAACGTTTTCCCATTTAATGTATTTTTAAAGAGATATCTTAAAAAATAATTATTTTTGCTACCACCACTACGCGACATACCGTCTACTATTGTTAACAATTGACGCTTAGTTACGTCCTAGTAACGCTCCTTTTTCTTTTCTTAATTGTTGGAGCTTTGTGGCTATATCCACTATCAGAAGGCTATGATTTGAGTTTATTTCTGATCTTTGTCAAATCTAAATTTTTCTCGCAGTTCCTTAAAATATTTATTATCATTTAACCTATTTGGAATTTTTAGAAATATTACAGGTATGGAGAAAGTCATGTGGTAGCCACATCAGATTTTTCTTTCATGGTTTTTTTTACTTTTCCGATTTCACTGCCTACGTATTTGGCGTGCCTATGACAGTTTTGATGGAAGAGAAAGGATTTAAGATAGGAGGTGAAAGTATTACCACCATTAAATACGCAGATGATCAGGGCTTAATAGCAGAAGGCGAGAAAGAGCTTCAGAGGTTGACAGACAGACTAGTGGAGGTTGGCCAAAAATATGGAATGAAGATCAATGCAGAAAAAACGAAAGTCATGGTGGTTTCAAAGGAACATAAAGAATTAAATATAATGGTAAATGGCCAAAAATTGGAACAAGTAAGTAGTTTCAAATATCTTGGCAGTATTTTAGCGCAGGATGGAAGTAGTACACAGGACATCAGAAGTAGGATTGCAATGGCAAAAGCAGCATTTAACGAGAAGAAGGAGCTTTTCACAAGCAAGAAAATAAATTTAGAAACAAGGAAGAAATTAGCAAAATGCTACATGTGGAGCATAGCTCTTTATGGTGCAGAGACGTGGACGGTAAGGAGAAAGGAGGAAAAATATTTAGAAAGTTTTGAGATGTGGGTATGGAGGAGAATGATGAAAGTGAAATGGACAGAGAGGAAGAGAAATGAAGAAGTATTAGAAATGGTGGGAGAAGAAAGGATGCTAATAAAAACAATCAGGAAAAGAAAAGCAAATTGGATAGGGCACATATTGAGAAGACAGTGTTTACAAAGGACGATCTTAGAAGGAAAAATTAGTGGAAGAAGAGGAAGAGGGAGAAAAAGAATAGGAATATTAGATAATATAAAGCAGGGATATAATACTTATAGAGGTATAAAAGAGGCTTCTAGGGAGAGAGAGAAATGGAGGCAGCGATTCAGTTAAAACCTGTCTTCGGACAGAAGCATGATGATGATGACAGTTTTGTCGAATTGTTGAAAATAACGCCTTACTTTTGAATTTAGTCGGCATCTAATAAAAAACGATGAGTAACGGTGTGGACTGAGCGGAAAATATTTGTTATTCAAATATTTACCGGAATAATGTAACGTTCACCCGAGGGATTTTTTGCGCTTCGTCATGCATTTCCCGCCTAGCCATGTTTTTTCCACGATTTGATTTTTATGGATGTTTGTCGGAATTTGCTAGTAAATTGTATCTTTATTGCCCGTGGAAAATAAATTTGATATTACAGTTATTAGAGAGAGCTGAATTCCCGCGACTGAGCCTCCGGCCAATCTCTATTTATGTAAGCGTTTCAACGACTTAGAGGTGCGTCTGGACTATATGTCTGATACTTAAGTCGTTTTTCTAAAATCCATAATTTATAATCGAAATTGAATGCTGCTAGTTACGTGAACCTTTTTAAATTCGCATATGTGAGTAAATCTTTTAAAAAATTGGCACAGTGATTTATACGGCTGCATTTTACGCAATTTATCTTCTTTAGGATTAATTTCGCATTCTCATCGGAGGGTTTTCATTAAAAAAACACACCATTCACTTTCAAAAAGAAGCCCCTTAGCAACATAAACGAACCAAAACGATATATTTATGAAAAGTAGGCGGTGGACGTAATCCAATAATAAGAGAAGGGGCAAGGTTGGACATGGGATTAGTGCCAGAGTTAATACCCGGGGTGAACGGAAAATGATACGAAATACCATTATACGGCATTAAGGTTGGAAAATAAGGAATTTCCAATGCAAAAAGGGAAGTGCGTGGTAGATTTAGCAACGCGGCATTCAGATCGTGTGACGTCCAAATTAATAAGATAAAAAGATAACACGCAGGCCGTTTTTGGGTACTATTTTTTAGATGTGCGCCTTTTTGCACAGACGTTGAATTTTCTTTCTTTTTTTCCTCTTCTGTCACATTGACGTAACAAAGGTTTTTAAGCCGTATTTCCTCGTCCAAAGTTCTGAAGGGAAAAGGGGATTAAGGTTCATGAAACGACATTTTATTAATTCCAAGGAAAATATTGCGAAAACTTCGGAATTTTTGTATGTGGGAGAAAAAGCTTTCGGTTTCAGATAAGAGAACTCGTTTCAAAACTGAGCCAATGGCACGCAGGAAAAACTCATTTTTTTTCAGTTCTTTTATCAAGTAAGTCATTAATCTAATTTTCGAAGGGATTTTAATAATAGCATCAGATGTTGCTGCAAGGATATATTAATTTCATAAGGTTCTTATGTTCCAGGTATTTTATTATTAGATTATCTCTGCTCTATTCTTCCTTTATATGATTCATTATAATTTTTCACTAATAAGCGCTGGCCATAATCCTCGATCGTGCTGTTATTCAATTTTTCCTCGTGTGATGAAAGCGAAAAGTTAGATATCAGAAGCTTTAAAAAAATGAAAGAAGTAATTAGGGTAGCAGATGCATATTTTCGTTATTGTCATGTTAACCGGGCAAAAGCATTATTCCAGGTAATAATTATAGTATATTTTTTTCTTTCTTTGAACACATTCTAATTAAACGCATACCTAGAATACTGCTTTGTTTCCGTCGAAGATGAAACTTTGTAGTAATAGCGTATTGTGTTAATCAATGGCGTAACTACAAATTCTTGGCCCCCCGCGAAATTTTGGAATGGACCCCCTTCAAAACAACCATACTAAATTCATTCTACACTCGCTTCGAAAATGTTGATATAAATAATATAATGTACTTTTTATAACATAATTTTATCTACAAGATACAGAGGAAAAACATATTTGATGTTTGGAACATTCTTTTGGTAAATTTCTTTGGTTATGCAAAATAAGTTAATGTTAAGGAAGAGTTTAATCTTATAGCAAATGTTTCAAAGCGGTATGGCGATATTAGACTTTGGTCTGGTGAATTTGACCATATTATAATAATTTGTCCATCTACTTTGAGAAAAGATTTTGATTTTCCGACAGATTCTAGTAATCGCAGTTCTTTTATTTAGATGTGATATAGGAAAATAAGCAATGGCGAAACCTTTTTAAGAAGATGATTAATGTATTCAGAGAGCTAAAACGCAGCTATTTTGCTTGTGCTGTAAGCTCTTTGATCTATTAAGTAGTAGTAGTTTAGCAAAGAATAGAGTGAGCGATTGGAAGCATCTTAGTGAATGCTTAAAATCACATGAAAACACGCCTCTACATTTGAAATGCCATAAAATGTGGCTTGAAATGGATTTGCGGCTTAACAAGAATAAAACTTTAGATGAAGATGTAAAAACACTTATTAAGAAAGAAAAAAGTAACTGGAGAAGTGTGCTGGAAAGGATAATTACCATAACCTTATGATTGGCTATAAGTAATTTAGCTTTTCGTTGATGTTCAGATAGATTATTTAAACAGCATAATGGTCATTTTATAGGTCTCGTGGAACTACTAGGCAAATGTGATTTGGTTATGAGTAAGCATGTTAATGGAATCATATCGTCTGAAACCCACGTTCATTAATGCCGTAAAACGATTCCAAATGAGTTGATTGATATGCTAAGAGATTTTACACGTAAAAGTATATTTAAACGAGCTAGGAAAGTCTCCATTCTAAATAATAACTTTAAATGATTAATATGGGAGTCTTATTAATTAATAAACTAATTTTACTCTTGCTTATGTATTTTTTTATTTCCGTTTTTATTTGGTATATTTTTTCTAAAATGCAGGTCTGTGCAGGGACGATTTTTCACCAGGGACTGCAGGAACGCCTTTTGGCAATAACGTTCTAGTAATGTGATTATTATTATTCATTTGATAAGAAGAATTTATGTAACTTTTCTGTGGATCATCTGTAAATAAAAACCTAACTTTTGCGATGATGTATAAAATTAATCACTTATGACTAAATACTTAATTTTTTACTTAAATCACAAAAGTCGGGATGCTTTTAGGGGTTCGTGATTCGGCCTTACACAAGCAGCAGCAATACGGAATAAAGAATTATACATTAAACACTTTTTAATGCAGTAAAATAAAGAATAATTTGTAGTGTTTTACTTACCAAATTACTCGAATATTTCTTTCTTCAAAGAGACCGAAATACATTCTAGGTTTTTGATAATCGTCACAGAATAACGTGTTCACACTTCAAGCGATACACACCAACTCGATTCTATCGTTCGGAGCTTAGCCTTCTTCCCTGTTCTGTTCTCACGCCTAATGAATAAAAGGCCCTTTTGTCTTCCATTTGAGTCATCCAGATGGCTCTCGAGGAATAATATACATATAACTTCATAAGGATGAGCGGCCTGCTAGTTTATAGTGGGTGGAAAAATAAGAATTTCAGTAATGACTTGTAAACAATGCTGGGCCGGACGGCCAGGGAGAGAAATCCTGGGCCACGGTGCTTCTCCTGCTCTCCTGCCCATTGCCCATTGCCACTTCCCACCACCACATTTATTATAATTACAATTTTCCGCTGTCAATATTCAGCAATTGATTTTTTCAAATTCTCCAACGTATATCATAGCTCAGTCTTTATAATATGGTTTTGTAAGACACGCAGGAATGTTTATATGTGGCTGCTCAAGTTCGGGTACCTCTAAGTCACGGGCCTCTGTTATTGCACCAGGTGCACCCCCTCTCCTGGACCGGTGTCGCGGGCCCCCAGACCCTTCGGATCCCCCGCGGTGGCGGACCTGGCGACATAGTAGTTACGCCCCTGGTTTTAATTCTGAGATATTAACAGACATTGCAAAGTGAATGCCTTTTTTCTCTGCAATAAACAAAAGTTTAAGTTTCATGAGCCATTCTTCAGGAGAATAATATAATATCTACGTTTATATTACCAACGTAAAACTATAACAACACTCCAGAAATTGCTATCTTAAGGAAGATTTTTAAATTGACCTTTTTAACCCTTAAATACTACACTATGGGTGAAAAAACACCCAGAGCAGCTGTGTTTACTTATAGCTCAAGAGTATACAAAGTAAGCATCGTCCCCCATAATATATGCCTTCCCCTAAGTATTCCCCTACTATTGCCACTTTGTTTTTAGACCTTGGTCATAGCGTGTCGTTGTCTTAGAGATCTTTCTATAGTGAAGTGCAAAGCATTTTTGGGGCCTTTATATATTACCGCTGCGAAAAAAGATAATCATGTTTAATACAAACTATATTCAGTGAAGTGGACATCATGCAAGCAGTTTATCTGTGGTCAACATCGCAATATAATCTGTTAAAACTGTATTTAAAATAGATCAGAAGATAGCGCTTTATAAAGTGATTTTTAATATTTTCTGTTAAAATTCATTTTGTATCATTACCAATTTTGCACTACTTAATGTGTGCAGTAAAATATGTGGACGTCCGCCAGAAAAGGGCCCAAATTGTCGGAATGCAGCGGTAATGTGATAAATTACGAGTAAAATAAAAGAAAAATCACTCTCTTATGTTGAAAAATAATTTTTTTATTGAATATTACAAATGATATTTAAAAACAGTGTTTTGAGAAAATTGAAGCCAAAATCACGACAATAATAATACGTTCAACTCCTGCTTCATTTATGTATATAATTCCTAGATATGATTATTCTTAATAATAATCGTTCCATGTACTTTTATAGACCGATATTTTCTACCCTTTTACATAAAAATGCTGATATCTCCGAAACTCGAATCGACAAAGTGGGTCCTTCACTGGCAGACGTCCACATATGTATATGAACATTTTAAATAAAAACATCGGTACTTGTTGTTAAAAACATTTATTCGTACTATATTCGCATACGAAAGTTGCTGGGTGAAATTCAACCCATGTGTAGTAGTACTGTAATTTTTTTAGTGTAGCATTTAAGGATTAAATTTTTTTCGGTAGTATAAAATGTATGTATTCACCATATAAATTAGAAATCTGGTTAGTAATTCTGAATATATTTCCAACGGTTGTTTGTTTTAATCATATCGAAGATATAACTTCTTGGTTAGCTATGCTATGGATTTTAATAATTCTTTCGTATGAAATTATTTCTATCGATACAATTTATTTCATTAACCCCTCAACGCCGTCCGACGTGTTTGTACGTCGAGTGAAAACTTCACATGCCGCCGTCCGACGTGTTAGTACGTCTAGAGTCATTTTATTCCTAGCTGAAAATTATTCGATAGATATTTAAAACCTTGGTTTATTTTAAATGAGGAAGTTTAGGCGTTAATAATTATATTTTATTCATCAATTTATATTGTATTTCTTATTTTTATAAACAGTTGAAATTTTGTGAATACTTTTTTGTAGCCACGCGATTCCTTCCTTGCGAATATACATAATACGCCATATTTCGACTTCTAATAAATAAAAAGTGACAATTTTTTGTGACTTCTTCAATGATTCCAAATCACTATAACGTAATCATGAATACACAAAAATTATTAACTGCCTTTAAAAAAATAACAATCGTAACATTTATCTAAAATCTTCAGTCGAGACATGAAAAAGTTGACCTGCGAGAAAATTTTAGAGGAGTAAATGCAGCAAATTATAATGTTCAGAATAGTTCAAATTAATCTTTGAAGGAGGTCGCATGTCAATAACCTCTATAGTTTTCACGATATTGATTATTATATGAAAGCGCAGGCACGAGCTGGATAGGTAGCGGATCGGTGTGCAAATCGCTTCTCCTCGGCAAAGAGTCTCTTCTTATTTCAAGCTAGCGTAAAAGTCATAGTTTTAAAATATAATTTTTTGCGTATATCCTCAAAAGTTTCGTAAAAATCCAATGAAAAAGTGAAAAGTTACGAGTTTTTTTTTTAATTTTTTGCAATTTTCGCGCCTGCATCGGCAAAACAATCTTCGGCATCTGGAGTGGGATTTATTTACGTCCTCCTCAGTGGGACTTGAGGGGTTAAGCCTAAAACCTCTGTGAAAAGGTTTGTGCGACCAATATATATATATATATATATATATATATATATATATATATATATATATATATGGAACTATATTTTTGGAATAAGATCAAATAAATATATTTGAACAACATACCCGAGAATGATAGCGTAGTTCATCTTATTCAAGTGTTGGCTGGCATTCACCCCTATGAGAAATGAACGCGTAGGAACAACTCGTTACTAGGATTTTACCGTAGACGAGACGCGTTTGTTGCGATGGAAGGACGCGAGTGTGTCTGCGCGAGCGTGCGACCGCGCCTTTGTGCGGATGCCAGCGATGAGAGACAGCCGCGCGTCTTCGCATCGTATTGCGTTCTTTTTCCGCGTCATCGCTCATTCTCATTTTACAACAAAATATGTTGAATGGGATTTCAGCACACTTTTATCCTTTCTCTGTTTATTTCTTGTGTGCGCACCTCAAAAATTTCTTTTTTAATCTCTCCTCGGCCTGTGGTAGTCGTGTCGATTTTACCGAATTTTAATGCCGGTTCCGTTGGTACACGTATAATTGCCCTGCGGTCATGTGTTCCTAATGTCTCCGATCTTTTAATAGATATACTCTTTCCGTATGAATTCTAATACCTGTGTATGTTGTCTTTCTTCGTGCTTTCTACACTTTTCCTAGTCTTCTTTCTGTCTCTGCCTCATGTCCTTCTATTTTATCCTATTTGTTCGTTTTGTCTCTATGACCTTTGACTAACTGTGTATTTTACAAATTTTCCAAATATTGCCTTGTACGATATAAATAGAAGTACTTGTATATCCGATTTTGAAACATGGAAATAGTCTACCACGATAGTTCAGCGGTAAAATATTCACCCGGAAAATGGAATGTATGAGTTAGATTTCCGGTCGAGGTATAATATTTCTCCCGCTGAATTATTTTATAATTTTCCCAGGTGTTGAAATACATTTTATGCTGTACTCAACGAAGCACATTTTTAAAGTTTTGTTATGGATTTTTATTTTGAAAATTTCGGATTACTGCTCAGATTCATACAATTCTATAACTTCTATAGAAGTTGGAATGCTTTTCTGACGATCGGCAATAGTTACAATGCGATGATGCACGAAAATATTGTATCCGTAGAATAGAACGGCAGATTTCAGCACATATTGAAATGTTTTGTACGCCATCGATGAATGAAATAATCGATGGATCCATTTATGCGCGCCATTGCTTCTCAACTGTTTGGAAGCTTTACGTACACTAAAACAACTGAGTTCGGTTTTAAAACCGTATGCGCTTGCCGTCACTGTTTCTTCCAGTCACGCAGTTAGTTGATGGGTCGGCGTTAAAATTTTATCGTTTCTTGCAAATACACGAAACCTCCTTCAAGCTCAGCTCAGCACTCCAAGTTCTTCCGCAGTGTTCTGCGTCTTGCCCCATGTAGTTATGTAGTTTCTTATTGCCGTGCATTTCCGTTGAGAAGGTTCTTATCCCATTCCTTTGAACCCTGCTACGAAGAATCTGAGGATTTGACGACCGCGTATGCTCTGGCTAGTCCCGGGAAGCGGAAGAGAGAAGACGTTAAGGTTTCCACGATAAAAGTTTAAAGTGTTTGGTGTGTTACAAAATTAAGTTGGAATATTGGTTGTTGGCAAACAAACATTTGTATAGCTTCAATAAATTTATGTTAGCCTTTGCGTCTTATGGTACTTGCGAATTGAAGTGCTTACCAGTTAACTTTATGCTTTCCTATGCATTCGTGTTATTGAAATCTATATACTTAATAAAAGTCTTAGAGCCATAAATGTTTCTTTGAATATGATTGCTTTGCTTTGCATTGTTACCTAGCTGTCTATGGTAACGTGGGCAAATAAATGGTCGTTGCAATAAAATGAAAAGGAATTATCTCCCGAGCAGCACCACATATCAGGGTGAGTTCATTATTTAAGTGAACCTAAATGCATTTTAGTTATAACGTTTTGCTTTGTTCCTATAGTAAACACGCTCATTGTCTATAAACCGAATCATCGTCATAGTTATTCCACCTTTCCACGGTCTCCCTCTTCATTTCGTTATATCCTATCTCTTATTTTAATCTTTATATATTAATACTCAATGTCTGTCCGCCCGTCCTTCCCCCTTTTATCTCTTGAACAGTTTGACATAGAGAAATGCTGTAAACGTCATTTTGGTTCTGCCAACTAGGAGACCCCGGGAAAACTATTTTCCTATATGTTTACACAGGAGTTTCAATTTTTCAAGGTGCAAGGTTTATTTCCTTCATTCATTAATAGACGTAAATATGGACCGAATTTCTCCGTTTTTACTTTATTCGACGGCTACAACTATAAAATATCTTATTCTTGCGATGCTTAGACGTAACATATAAGAAATAATCAGAAACACGCGTTTTTTTTCGAAATTTTATGACTTTTTCGTACTCTTTCCGGGTGTTGCCAAGGCAACCCGTAATATTGCCTCCGATTGAGTTAGCGTCTATTAAGCCTTCAAATAGACAAAAGAATTGCGTTATTCGCTTCGCGCTTTTTATGAAGCATCGAAATTATAGTTGTATCAATGTCAAACTTAATGTTGCAACGTTAGTAATTAAAAATTATTATTATTCAGTAAACTGCGTGTGGGCTGAGGGCATTTTTAAACGATGATGATTTTATACATGCAGATTTCTGACTGACTTTGCAAACGTTTTTGCAGGTACCACTAGTATTCTGTAACGCGCAATTTAGATAGTCACTCATTGCTTAGCGGATACCAGCACGGGTTCCGGAGAGGTAAATCATGCGAAACACAGCCCGGCCTGTTCGTGGATGATTTGTTACGATGAGAAGAGAAAAATACTCGGGTCGATGCCATATCCATTGGCTTCAGGAAGGCGTTTGAAAAAGTATCTCATAAGAAATTAATTGCGAAGTTAGGACAGTATGGTATCAATCTAAAAATTGTCAGTTAGGTGAGAGATTTCCTCTCGAATAGAGAACTGATAGTTGTCATCGATGGGAAATACTCGTACCCCGTTCAAGTTGCGTCGGGTGTTCCTCAGGGAAGTGTATTGGGCCCTCTACTTTTCTTAAACTATGTGAATGATACCTGCTCGGTAGTTCGTAGTAAAATTAGACTTTTTGCCGATGATACCGTTCTATATAACGAAATAATAAACCAGGAGGACCATCAGTTACTGCGTGAAGACTTAAGAGCCATTTCAACGTGGTAAAAAGAATGGCAAATTGAAATTAATTACACTAAATATGCCGCAGTTACGTTCTGGATAAGTAAGAACACATAAGTAGGTTTCGAGTATAAAATAGATGGAATAAATACTCAAGCAGCCGAGTATGTAAAATATTTAGGAGTAACCATTTGTCGAGATCTTTCGTGGGGCATGCACATTCGTCGAGGTATAGGCGCGGCCAACAAGAAACTGGCTTTCATAGGTAGAATAGTACGGAACACTACAGAAAAAGTACGTGAAACATGTTACTTAACACTGGATAGACCACAAGTCCCTTCCGTAGCGCGCTGCTTCCTCATTTTCCTCTAGCTTATCTTTCCTGTCGTTTTATTCGCGCTGGCTTTGTTTAAACCACGTATTTGTTACATTTTACTTGTTTGGCGTAAAATCGAATGCTGACGTTCTAATTAATCACCGTAAAATAAAAAATGCTAAATATAGAAAATTATTAACAAATCCGCCGAATATTTGATATATTTTTCTTGGAACTAGAATTTGCAATAGCATATTTTTCATTAATTATTTAATATAGGCACTTACACCGATAATTTAGCATCACATTCTACGTCCATCCCTCTCACCTGCTCTACTTCCAATTTTCTATCATGTAGCTTGATGTCATTCATCGCCGAGCTCTATGACTGTCATAAAAGTTAAAATAATTTTGGAACAACAAAACATACATGAGCATTCGTGTTCAGAGAAATAATTGAATGTATCATTCAACGTTTATTTATATACAGAGCGATGAGTTATCGTTTATAAAAATTAAATTAAATTGGAGATTTCTGGTTCGTTACAGGCTGTGCTCTAAGATCCCCAAAGAACGTCGGATTATGAATAAGCTAAATGCAATAAAACTAGGTTTTTTCGCTTTGTCTGCATTGTCATCTCTCCCGTCGCAGGTCGGTTAAGCTGTATAGTAAAATGTCTTCGTTTGTGATGATGTTTTCAACAAGCGATTTAGCGAAGTGGCGCGTGGATGCGAAAAATTCATTTACGGAGAAACAAATGTTTTTGTCCCAGATTTGTCACTTTTCCCCAGATCGCTGGATTCGAAAGAACGCTTTTATTGAAACGAAGCACCATCCAGAAATTTATCGAGCCATTTCCAAAAACTCAAAACGTGACTGAACAATTAATCTCTCTTAAAAGCTTTCACGTTGATGAAGGAAAATGCACGCCCGTGATAACTCATTTCATGAGTAGCTTTCGTCGAAAGCATCACGGCGGAACAGCGGCGTATGATCCACATATGGGGTGGAGATTGCGTATCAAATTATTCCTCAAACGGCCGGCGATAATAGCATCTCGTTTATAATCAGTTCGGAAAGGTTTTTATAATTTTTTTAGGAGTGCAAATTTGCTATGCCATTTTTTTCTCTCCGAGAGCGAGTCGCAGTTCGAAGAACGACGAGTATCGCGTATGGTGAGGGAAATAAACGAATGCATTCTCCTCACCTGGAAAAGTGCCGATAAAAATATTCCCGTCGTTTTATTGTTACTTTTTTAAAGCCCAGAAGAATCGTTGTACTACGGCAATTGGGATTTTTCCGAATGAAAATAGGTTTTTATTTAAATATATATACATATGCTGCCGGTCATTTTCTGCTTTATTAGCTCGTGCCACGAAGGATAAAAAAGCGGAAAAATTAATAAACTCCGTGAAACACATTACTTCGTGTATGTATGTATGTATATATATATATATATATATATATATATATATATATATATATATATATATATATAATGTCGAAATTGCTCGCTTTGCGTAATTAAATTTCGGATAAAGTCATCATTCAAAGTCCTAATTTTCTCCGTTCGTCGTCTTTGGTATTCGTAAAAAAAACAACTTCGTAAACATTGTCTCGCTGCGTCTAGGATAAACAAAAAAACGTAAAAATAATGCGGAATATATTTTCTCTGCGAAATGCCCACCCCAAAGGAAAATAGTATTTTGTTCTTTCTCGCGAAAACATTTCGTTAGTTGTATTTAGTTGGATTTTTCCTCGTAATCTGATTACGTCGTTTCCCCCCCCCCCCCTTCGCGGATGCAGCTTAGACCGGAATAATTTTCAAACGCGTCCCATCCCCCCCCCCCCCATGACGCCCCTCAAGCTCTATTTTTTTCTTCATCTTTTAGTTCGGAAATTTATTCCGTCCCATCTCTCTTAAACATCCATCCTGCGAAAAACAATTGCATCGAGCTGTATATTTAATTAAGCACTCCGAAGCTTTAGACCATATTTTTTCTCCTCCCCTCTCCCGGATCGCCAAGTAGGAGAGGACGATACAATTTTGACAGTTGGTGCTTTTCCCAAACAATTTTTTGCGGAATCCAACCGAACGACGGAACGCGCCGAGTTTGCTAGTGAGGATTCTTTTGTTTTTTATTTGGAATCCCGAAAGCAATTTAGTCATGTATTGAAAAAAGGTAGGAGGGAAAAATAAAAAAAACGTTACTTGCTCAGTACACCACGTCCACGAGCGTGGCGTTGTTTATTTTTTGGTTCTTTCTTTTGTTTATATCATTCCCAGCGTCTCCCGGAATCCTTTTAAATCAACACTATTCACATTTCGACAATGGCTTAATTATTCGAGTTTTTGAAAAAGTGCGGATGATGAAGCGACCGAAGCGGGGGGGTCGAAGAAATAAAACAAGCGAAGGTGAATAGGCGTGAATGCGGCGAAATTCATCCGATGAAACTGCAACGTGCGCGAAAGAGATAAATAAAAATTAAAGGTGGGATTAGTCGATATGGAAGTGGGAAAGGGCTGTCAAGATACGGGAGTAATTACGTCATTTTACCCGTACCAAATATTTTGCAATATTTTAAAAATGACCATATGCATAACGGAAACGATTTAAAACCTTCCCTGACGTGAGCGTTAGAGAATTTAACTCGGATGGTTTTAGGATATCAAAGCTTGAAATTTATCCACGAATCGTAGCGCTAGATATTCTATAGATTTCTGTACAGATAAAAAGTTGAAGCTTCTCGTTTGTTCATTGCTAATAACCGCAAATCCGTCGTCCTCACGGCAGAAGTGATATTTTTTAATCCCCAGTATCGGTAAACAAAAGGACGTGGCGATATAGTTTCAATGCTGAATAAAACCGAACAAAAAAGATTAAATTTTGGCGGATATTCCTTAAAAATATGAAATTGTCGATTTTTGCGACATACTACGTGTGGTTTTATAAAAATAAAAATAGTAAACATATCGATGCTACAAATTAATTTTGCGGAATCAATTTATCGCAGTGAGAGTGTTTTTTTGGCGATTTTATGATCGCACCAACGCTGTCTTTAATAAATATAAAATATGTTGATATATGCTATACATATATTTATATATAAAATAAATATCTTTTAAATTGAGGTGGAAACATAAAATTACAGGATTTACAGACATTTTTCTCTTCTATCATTAATGAACTTCCGCTATCTTAGTAGCATATTAGGTCGAAGCCTGATCTTGGCAGTAAACTGTTGGCGAGTATGACGGAGTTATTAATAAACAAACCTGAGAATCATCGAATATTGGGCAGTTGCGGTTAATATTGGTTAATATTTTTCCGGAAATAAGATTGAATTACTTCAGCAAGTATCGATACATTGACTTATATCTTAATAGTTCTGCACCTAAAGGTGATGTTTTTCTGTCTATTCTTAGTTAAATTATTTTATACGAATTTTATGTCAAATAAATCATTTTAAAATTCGAGTTATTACAGCAATTATATTTATACCTTAGAAGTTCACTTGTCAAAAAGCATTAATATAAATAATTGCATTTTTTTACAACCTGTAACCTGTGTTATCTAAGAGGTAGTGCAATGAATAGCTGGTCAGTTTCAAAAGTTTGGGAAGAAAGGTGACTTCCAATAATACATAGATGGCAATGACAATTAGTTGAGTAATTCGTGTCATCTTTTTTAATAAGGGTTATAAAATATAGCTATTACTTAGCCTAATTCTTTCATATACTACGCAGTCGAAACATTATGCTTGAAGCAGCATACAAGAACCTCTTAGAACAAGAAGTCCAAACCAGTACTAATGCAGGCTGATTTCCCAAAGTTGACGTCCCGAATTGATTACTTATATTGACGGGAAATGTTTTAGTATGTGGTCGTCATTCCATGGAATTCTCATATCATAAATACCACTTGTAGTTCATAGTTTATCAATGATAGAGAAAAATTGGAAAACAAATTAATAGAGCATTATCAGGTTTAAAATACTAAAAGCAATGTCTTTCTGACATCTTTTTCATGTATTTTTTAAATAAACAAATTTAATAAATGATACTGTTAATACGCTAATATGTGTGGATCAACTGTCCATTGCTGAAGGGTAGTCGAGTGGAAAAGAAAATAACCCATATTTTTACTGGTCTTGGCTCAAGCCAAGATCGGTAATAATCGTCTACATGTCAACAACCCGATGAAATGCAATTTAAAACGCAAAACCGCTAAGTTTTAGTAGAAATTCAAGAAAATGCGATCAAATATCAAAATTCTGTGATAAATTACAATCTACATTCTTTTCCTCTTAGAACAGTACAAACCTCGATCCTATATCACAAATTCAAGATATTTTAATGTATTAAAGAAAACATCTCTACACGATGGATTTCATATTTCCTATGTAAAACAAATACGGAAAAAACGTTCCTGAAATCGAATCCGGGACTTAAATCTTTGCAAAATAAATTATAGTCCTAAGGTGGGTCCTGGCAGCACAAGCCGTATACCAAGTTTCATGAAAATCGGTCCATTGGTGCAAAAGTTGTTAGTAGAGGACACACACACACATACACACAGACAGGACCATTTCATAAGGTTATGTTTTCTTTAGAAACCAGCCTAAAAATAGAAATTTTTTCCCGGTATTCTTTCATCATTTTTTGTATATATGGCTGAAGTCTGACATTTTCTTTGGGTTTACTCCAGAGCCATCTGTCTCTGTCTTTTCATATCATTTCACCTTTGGAGTTGAGAGAAATTTTGACAATCTTTCTTGGCTGAGGTCTGCCGCTGACAGGTCCAATTAGAGTGGCAAAAGTGTTCACTGGCATAGCGAAAAACGCCATCGTCAGCACTTCTGAAATTATCGTTCGGGGAAAAAATTAAAGATATCTTTAGGAAAATCATGGTCAAATTAAAAAGGATACTTTTGGTTTTAATCCGCGTAAAATAGAAAGTTTAGGATTTCAGGTTGACGATGCATGTGAAGAGAAAGGATGGCGGAAAATGAAACAATTACTTTTCATATATGGCTATCTTACAATCCGTTTGTTTTTTGACGTTACAAATAAACTGAGAGAAATGCTTTTCCAAAAGACCTCAAAAGATTGAGAAAACCAGACTCGCGTTTTGGTTACAATGCAGCCGTCATCAGTGTTGATTCACCCATAGTAGGTTCTGAAAATTACTTATTCTCTTTTTATACACATTTTTAGTGAATCGACATTGATGATGACAGCTTTGTAAACGAATACTTCATTTTTTATTTTTTTATGATCATGTGCTTATTCTGGAATTTACTTTGAGCCATAATACGAGATCGGTAATTCTCTGGCGAACAGCTACACATGTTTTGCAAGAGCATATACATTTATTAGATCCAGAATCTTGGGCGTCTTTCAATGTTTAATACGATCTCTACCTTATCTAAATCTGATAAAACAACCCTGTGGATCCGGATACCAATTCTGTAGCCACGGACCTGGTTTTTCCAACCATTTTATGGCTTTTATAGAAAAAAAAGGTTTTAATTTAATTCAGCTCGACGATTCTTTATCGAATTTCAAATAAATAATAAATGATATTTAAATATGCGTAGTATTACGTGCACATCGTTAAATAAAATCATGGTCAACAGAAAAAGCAATTTTCCTACTAATTCGTTTGTGTTTAATATTTATTAAAACCTCCAACTGACAAATTGGAAACCGGAGGCTGAAATTCACAACTGAAGTTTCTAGCCACTAAGCATAAGTTTCAGGGATATCTGTAAAAATATCAAGTCAAGTAAAATTAGTATAAAAAATAGGCCCTTATGCATAAAAATTAAGAAATCGGCACCTCCAAGAACTCGAGTGAAGTAAAATTAGGTTAAACATAAGACGGTTCATCGCTTTTAGTCTCGAATATCTCCTATTAGAAGTTTCACATTGAAACTTTGGATTAATTAACGTTTGAACGTTTTTGTTAAACTGCCATTACTTAGCAAAAATAATTACGTGTAGTTGTACTCAACACTCACCTGGATGCGACTGCATAGTTTCATACTTTAATGCGAGCGCAGAGGCTGAAATTTATAATGTGGTTATGTAACTTTGCCTCGTCGCGAAACTTCTCGGCTACTTTGTTAACAGATACGACGAGTTAAGCACGTAATGAAATGACTGAGATCCCATTAAACTTTTAAGAACTCCGTATCTATTGAGCGCTTATTTTAGCTAAAAAGATATGCAAATGAAACTAAGGTTTTTGGACGTCGATATATACCAAATTTTGTCACTTCACTCCAACTGTTTGACGAAATAAAAGGTCTCAAAAGTAAGCTTAAGGCGTCACTTGAATCTCGTAAAAAATTTCACGGAATTAAAAGACATTCGAAGAATCGTCCGCTATGGACACTACATCTTCTTCAGTTTTAATTGGCTGACTTAGTTGGCCCATAAGGGGATTCTAAATCACGGGATTAGGTGCAGGGTAATAGGTTTCACTACATAAAGTTTTATTGTTCATCAAACAAATTAGCAGTAGTTAAATCTGAGAAAGTTCTCTCTCTCTCTCCGCTGTTTTAATTGCTAATTTTATGGCAAGATTCAGCTCCAAATGCGCTTCCAGCTTGTATAAAGATCTCGAGGTTAATTCTGTTTTAAGGAGACATTGGGTTAAATGGATTTATCTGCGAGCCTTCGGCGGAAAGTAGTTTATGCGACAGCCGGGTTAATGCTGCTTCCATATAATAATCGTCAAAGGGAGTCAAGGGAACGTAAAATTTCCATATTCATATCGAGTTCATTTAATCCTTCGAATTACGAGCGTTTTGGAGTAAGCCTAAATCAAAAATAGGTGCGCTGTAATCTATTCCGTAATATCGTTTTATTTCATTAATACAACATGGACAGGTTTAATTTTTAGGACTACATTTTTATAAAAATGGAATCTTTGGAACCAAGCTGTGACTTTGAGTACTAAAAAAAATCCAATATGGTCTTACATATATTAAAGTATAAGAAATTAAGGACCACGAATTGGAAAATTTCAGCTAAAAATCAGCCATCTTCAGCAGTTATCCACCGAAAGTAGATTCTAAATTATAGCTTTACTATAGCTGCAGGTAATATCTAAGACTGATACTTCATTTTTCAATTTTTTATGCTCAAGTGCTTATTCTGGAATTTACTTTGAGCCATAATACGAGATCGGTAACTCTCTAGGAAACAACTGTACATGTTTTGCAAGAGCATATACATTTATTAGATACAGAATCTAGGGCGTCTTTCAATGTTAAATACGAACTATACCTTACCTAAATCTAAGAAAACAACCCTGTTCACCCGAATACCAATTCTGTAGCCACGAGAATGATTTTGTCTTCTTAATTATAGTAGAGAAGAATGTATTTTGAGGATGTTTTATAATAATATATTAGTTTCCAAAGAGTCAACGTTTTAATTCATTGCAGAATGGAAGAATTTAAAGCCCATGTTTGTTACTTTTAGATGACGTCATCGCGACCATTAATTAATATTTAAATACGAATGCCAAAAATCTAGTTAACTTGACATATTGATGGTATCGATATTTACTATAAGTATTCAAGTATGAAAATTCGCTTTGTAAAAAATACACTTCTGCTATGTTCCCGATCAGTTTTCGCTCCATTCAGAGCGCGGGTCGAATGCTTCTTTTTTTACGCGCACATATCGTTCGCCTTCGGCAGGTCAGAAAAACAAACGAAATCTCACCGCACCTTTTTGTGCGTGTGTGTGCCCTTGCACGCGAGTACACGTGTGATCGATGACATAGGGCGTCCGGACGGGCCACAAAACTCTTTCTCAAACAGCAACTCCGCGAACGGCCAAAATACTTCGTAAAACATATCTAGTCGTTTGAAGCATTAGTAAGAGTGTTTTGTTGCCACGCGATCTGATAAACCCGTGGAACTTCGCCATAAAAGGCCTCCACAAAGAGGGAGCGGTAGAGAGAGAGAGAGAAAAAATCCGATGGGGAGAACCGCATCCCACCCAACCTAACCTTTCTCCTCTCTTGCGCGATCGGGTTGGGTGAGGGAGGAGAGACTTTGGGGGAGGGGCGTTTGGGGGAGGTAGGGTGGGGGGAGAGAATGGGGGAGAAAGAGGTCGCGTAGGGGTTGCGAGCCGCAGGTCGGCCAACGGTGCGGAAGGATGGTTCTGCGGTTGCCGCCGCCAGCGGGGGAGGAGAGCGGTGGGGATATAGAGAGGGAGGCGCTGTCTGTGGGAGGGGAGGATAGTCCGTGTGAGATATTTAGAGTGAGAGAGAGGGAATGGGAACGAGAGGGACTGAGAAGTAGGTGCCGTGGGTTTTGACACGGTCCATTCAACTGCTGGTATACCAAGGTCGCAAATGGATTGCTGAGTGGTGTGGGCGTGTGTAAGTTTGCTTCTGTCGAGTTTTCGCGAGAATACAAAATAAATCAATTCAAATCATTGTGGCTTATTTGATCGCTATATTCATTCATACCGTCGTCTTTTTCACATTTGCCCTTTTTAATGCATGACAGATTAACGTGACGCTTTCTGCACAAAAATAATTTTTTAAATTTTTTTAGGGTTTTTGGTATCTGAAAATGAATTTTAGTAAGTATTAATTGGATTTTATTGCATTTCTTATATACTTTAACTATTAAACTGTCTTCTGTTGCATAGTTTCTCTTCGCCGTTCTTTGTTTTGATTTATATTCGAAATTAATGTTTAATATTGAGGGTAGTTGAATTAAATGCTAGTATTTACAATACCGACCCCATTGGTAGGAAGATAGTTATCGATTTAAAAAAAAATAATATTGGGTATGATTATTGTATCTTATGGCCATACGATGCCCGGATCATCCAAAGGCTACTGAAAAACGATGATTATTGAATTCCGAGGTGTTACGTTATGTTTGCACATTATCTAAAAGCCTAATTTGTGTTTCTAAATACGGGAGTCCTAATACAAATCTTTGATTGATTGATATTATACTTTAGTATGTTTTTCGATTAACAAATACCTTAACTTTTAGTACAGAACTCGAAAAGAGGTAGGCACCATCTTTTTAATTTGAGGTGATATAAAATCAATTAACGAAAAGAGCTTTCATTCGCTGCATTCGTTATTTCTTTATTCGCGCAATCATTAGAGTGTACACTTTAATAGAGAGGGAGAACGTTAATATACGTTGATTCTTTACCAGCTACCCAGATAATGGCAGAAAGTTTATTTTCGTTTTTGCATTTTAGTTTCGTGACGCCGCACACACATGGAAGGCCTTTAATTTGGTACTGAGCTCCTTGAACGCGGATTGTTTCTTTATTTCCGGTCATTGGCGTTTATAATCGCGCCTAATAGCTGCGCCCTAGTGACCATTTTTTCTCCCGGCTCCGTGATTCCAAAATGTTTTTTAAAAAAAATATAATACACTAGTCACCCAGCGTTCACGGAGGTTACGTATTCAAAAATCATCGCGAATTACTCCAGGCCGGCCCGAGCTACGCACGAGCCGGGCGGCTGCTTGGGGCGCCAAAGTTTTAGGGGCACTATCCCGATCATTTATCTGTGCATTACTTGCAAGTAAATAAATATTAGATACCAATTTACATCGAGGAACAGGTTAGAATCTTGACGGCATTCCTTTTAATTGTTCGTTATCATTATTAATAATTTTGACAGAATGATGAATAAATTAACATGTAATTTGTAAATATGTCAATAAACATTAACGTGGGGGGGACGCCAAAATTCCTCGGGCCGCCTCTGCCACTACTTAAGTGTTGACAACAGCAAAAGAAGAGTGACGCCGCGGCTAAAATCTGCGAATAATCAAGTTTATCTCCCGCGAATTTCATATGAGACTCTCGAAACCGCGAATGTCGAGGGGTTACTGTAATGACGGGTATAAGTTCATTGGAGAGAGGAGGTGGGAAGTATTGAGTTGGGGGTGCCAGGCTCTGGAGTAGTGGTTGATTGAAGGGAGGATCTTAAGGTATAGAAAAGGGATTGGGTTGGGCAGGGGACATTAGGGGCGGAGGGGGGCCAAAGAAGGAGCTAGAGCGCTGGAACAGGAGGTTTAGGATGCCGTGTGGTTGGTACTCTTTCGAAGGGAGTGTGAGGAGGAATAGTCTTAACGTGGTAGGGGATGACGGGAGGCGAAAGATAGAGAAAGTGTTACCTCGACAGCCAGTAGGGATCACTTATAGAATCCTCCGGGGAAATGGCTTCGGGGAATTCAGGGCTAATTCGCGGACCGTGTTCCAAAACGATTGTATTTTCTCCCTCTTTATTTCCTCGGGGTATTTCGCATCGGTTAGAGGAAGGGAAGGGGAGGAAGAAGTAAAATGCGGAATTCGGTGCTCCTGCGGGGATTATCCGCTTTCGTTTTTCTGCGTATCAGTTTTTTATCTCCGTCTTATTTGGGGATCAAAATATTATATGTTTAGTTCAAAATGATCGCACAAAAATACGCGTAAAACTATTGTTACTGGGTTTCTGTTAATTAAACATAACGTTTGCTATTATGTAGTTCTTTGAAAAGAAAAGAATGGCAAAAGAGGTTTGACGGTTGGCAAATTGTCTATCTCATAACTATTGAAAGATTTGGAAAACCAGGATCGAATTCCGGTTAGAAAGCAGCCGGTATCAGTAACGATTGACTCTACTATCTGTGAGTCACTACTGATGACGACTGCTTTGTATCCCAAATTCTAATTTGGTTTTTCAACATTTTTAATGCCTATCAGATAAATATAGCTTGCGGATTTAATTATTCTAATATGAGCTAGATGATTCTCATTTGAACACTTGAATGTAAATATTTTTTGCTGTTTCCCAAGGTTATTGGCCAAGCGAAGCGTGGTCTCTCCTGTTGAGTCCCTGTGCATTTTGTCTGTTTGTTTGCTCTACGATAACTGCTGTTTCGGCTGTCTGATTTTCACCAAACTTCGTGTACATGTACTAATACATTAGAGCGACTGCCTACAGCTTTTCTAGAGCACAATCCTAATAGTTCCTGCGTAATATGCGTTAGCACGTTGCGCTAATTTCCAAATCTTATCCAATCAAAACGAAATTTAGAGTACATACAGAAAACGTCAAACTACGAAGAAAACGCCAAATAAACATTTCTCTAAATTGTACAGGGAGCCTCTCAGAGGCGCGAAATTTGCGTTCGCGCGGTCTCTCCTTTTGAGTCCTTGTGCACTTTGCTTATTTGTATGTCTGCTCTATTATAACTGCTGTCTTAACAAGGAGACAAGGCTCAGATTCATTTTCCATTAGTTCTTTATTTGGTTCGTTTCTTATATATTTACATTTCTTATGTACATATTTTACTGCTGAGGGCAGCGCTTTCAATTCTATTCAAATTTTACATCCTCACTCTATGAAATGCAGGAGAACTATGAAGAGAATAATAATATTGAACATGTGATTCCCCCCCTCCCCCCACCAGCCGTAAGTGGTCTGAGCGAGTCTGAAGATTCCATGGATCCCCTAATATAGTTCTCTGGCACTTACATAATATTATATATATATATATATATATATATATATATATATATATATATATATATATATATATATATATATATATATTATATAATTTATGAGGACTTTATTTGTAAAATTGGAATTTTAGAATTATATACTATGTTTTCCTTGCCACCTGGCGGGCTGGCCAAATTGCAATGTTTTTTAAATAAATAAATATATCCCATTGCGCATGAAGTATCCAAATGACCTAAAAGCTTTTCAGTTATTGCTGGCAGACGCATTTGAGCTCTTTTGTATCGACAAAAAAAACGATATTGAGTACAATCAAACAAAAATTGATTGCTATATACACGAAAACTTTTATCTTTTTTCGAGGAAAATTTGCTTCAATTTCGCTTCATGGTTCCATTTGTTAGAGCACGTTCGCATGGTAAAAATTTACTTTTGCGAATTTAGCCATCTTTGGTGCAATGGAGGGTAGAGTGTATCAAGTTCCGCTAGTCACTCTTCCGAAAACTACAAATATTGATGGTACGAGTACATCAAGTACCCTTTAGTTAACGTTCGCTTCCACTGGTGGAATGAAATTCCCCCCTCCCTGTGCCATTTTCATTTGTTTGCCTTTTACATCGCGTCGCGTCTCCTGAAAATAACGTCATTCCTACGTGCCCGGTGACGAGATAACTCGTCCTATTGCTCGGTTTCGTCTCCGCCGCCGGTATCGCGAGCGAGGTGACAGCTCTTGACGTTCCAGCGTTATAGAGATCGGATCAAGGTGACCTACTTTTCCATCACCCCGTGTCAGCCCATTATTCACAAAAGTCTTTTGTCTCTTGAATTTCTTATCCGTTGCCACATTCCATTTTGCGAATACGCGTTCTTTGACGTCAACCGTACTTGGTTCGTGCTTTGAAGATTATATAATATAATTCAAAATCCATTGCCATCGCAGCTTCCACGCATGAAAGTTGTAGTGTAAGTGTACACAGTAATTTTTTTAGGTTTCTGGTATTTATAGCTGCATCTTATTGTTAGCTTTTATGTCATTTATAAAGAATGAATTTTTTTACAAATTCCAAGGGAGAGTAGAAAATTTCTAAATTTGATCGGGAATCGAACCAATGCTTGTCGCTTGCGAGGCCGTCGTTATCCAGTTAAGTCTTAGCTATTTTCAAGACTGTAGTTAAATAATGGTTTAGTTTGGCAAAGTTTGCAACTTATTTACTCTTTCCTCACTGGATATAATCCAATTTCAGATGGGAGAGTCATATTGGGTTGATAGCTTGAACCCGGATTCGATTACCGGTCTGGGTCAGAATATTTTCTTCTCTCCCTTGCAATTTATATTCAGGTGTATGGACACATGCATACAAAACTTAAATACTTTATATCTTAGAAGTGTTTGATTATTCATTATGTCCCTTTTCCTTATCGAAATGAATATACAAAGTGCAGGCAAGTGCAACTGGCAGCCCTTTCTGTGCCTGCGGCACGAATGCTAATTTTTACCTTGACTAAATCGTTCAAGATTTTATGTAAATACTTTATTTTTGTGAGAAGGAGATAGGATTTTGTCATTGCTATTGAGGTATAATATATTCTAAATTATCGTTTTTATGACGAAATAGACGTCCAATCTTTTAGCTAAAGTCTATTTTTCCAACTCAAACCCTCATTAAAAGTCGAATGTGGCCCTTTTATAACATCCATCGCTTTAATGCGGCCCTGATGTCACTTCGAGTTTGACATGTCTGGTATAGTGAGTTGAAATGATAAAGTAGAGATATTTACAGAAGTGGACGTTTTCATGTTTAGTTTTCATCTCAGCTTTTGGAAACTTCTGACTTGCTGGTGTCGTTCCCCTCTCCTAATGAAACTTGGAGGGTAATACAATCACCCCTTTTTTCAGTGAAAATGTTTATTTTATCGTTTACTTGCGGCTCGATGCGAGCCCCTTTTTGCCATCTTCCGTGGGTTATTTCTTTCTTTTTCGAGTTTTGTATCCTCTTTCGATGATTGCTCCCTTACTTAAAACTTCTTATTTCGCTTTCTTTCTGCTTGCGATACTTTCCGCGAGAGAACGTTCCCTTTCACTCTTTTGAGTCGATTCTTCTTCCGCCGGGCGTGTCGTCAGCGAGATAAGATTTAATTACCCAGACCCTAAAACCAACACTTCCGTCTCTTTGGACTCCTTTTGCCCTTTCTATCTCCCTATTGATTTTTATCCCTCCTAACTTTCCTTGGTGTTGTTTTTTCTTCTGTGAGATGTTGACATATCTCATTTTTTGCACTTTTCGGCGATTCTACTTGGTTACCTCTTTGATTATTAACAATAAATTAACGTTCGCTCATCGGGAATTTTTTTCTGTTGTTTATGTTGGTTTTCCTCGTGTTCATCCTTCATCTTTCTCAAAAAGGTGCATTCCCTGCGCCTTCTTAGTGTTATTGCCAAACTTTATTCATCGCCATCGCTATGATTTCAATTATCAAAAAACATATTTTTTTAATTTTCGGTGTTTTTTTAGGTTTCTTTCCCCTGCAATTTTCCCTATTTGCTGATTATTAAAACAGAAATTTGCAACCAGCGGCCCTCATCAGATCTCAGCGGTAAATCACAGATATTTTTATTATAAATTATATAGATTCAGTTATAGAATCATCGATCAATGGATTATCATTGGCGACGTAAATTTTGTAGCTGAAGTACACATCAGGGTTTTCAAACCATTTATTGCATACCAGAATTATCCTGATGTTCGATGACGAATTTAGTGGGAATCATTTTGAAAAATAACCTTTTCTTTCCTTTCTTGGGAAGAAAAATGTCAGAAATTACCAAAGATTCACCGCTTGGCCCTTCATCTGAATCAAACAATCGCTCTCCACGTCTTTCAAATGGCAAGCTCCTCTTCTCCATAGCAATCACTCCTTACGAGCTCATTCCATCTCTCTCTCTCCCCCTCCATCTCTCTCTCTCCCTCCTCCATCTCTCTCCCCCCCCTCCTCCATCTCTCTCTCTCTCTCTAATCCATTAGATCCCTACCGGTTTAATCACCGCCATTCTCTCTCTTCCCATATCAACAGGCCGCTCTTCGCTCAATCCAAACCGGCCCCCGACAGATTGTTTCCGGATAACTCATCTGCACCCGAACCCTCGCCCCCTTAATTCGTTTTCTCTCCGAACCCTCTTTAATTAGCAATCCGTCCCTTTCTTGCCCTCACCACATCCACCTTCTTTGCCCCTTCGCTTTCTACTTTGACTCCTAACTACAACATTGCAAATTTTGCAGATGTCGATAAAGGCGACCACTTGGAGATGGTCCATTGAGTATTCTAGACGCTATGATTTCTTCTATGGATGATTTAAATATTAAAGCGGTTGAGGAGACATGATGCGCGTATCGGTTACAAAGCAGCCCTCTTCAGTTTGATATCGGTGCTGAGGTTAACATAATAATCCACATTCGAAGACTTTTGCGTTAATTAGCATCATTTCAGCTATCAATTAACTTACTACGCCATACGAAGATTATTTTATCAGACATTTTTGCAGGCGACTCATTTATTGCTCATCTTCTTCAAAATATCAAATCTTAATCTCTTTATTGTTATGGTACGCTTTCTTTGGAATTGTGATACTAGGATCGATTTTTAAGTAACTTCTCGTCATATTCTAAGAGTTGAGGAAATTTTTCACTTAATTTCTCAACTATGCGCAGAAGATGTATCTCCAATTTTATTTAATATGGGCAGATAAATCCATTCTGTTGATATAAATCTTATAACGTGAGGTTTTCAGCAATGTCACAAATTCAAATACCATTTTTCGATATTTATTCATCATGTTTTAGCGTATAAATCAAACTTCATAAAATCGGTTCGAAAGTCCTATTCATAGCCGGCGATAGGTATAAGGTATATATAAAAAATAATACAGTTCACTCGATCAAGGACGTATGCTTTTCTATAGTATAATGGTCAGGATTATGGGTTTTTTGCAATAAAATAATTTTGAATAGGGCTGCTTAGTGTTCCTTTTCGAAATCTCAACCATCTTCTCTTCAATAAATTCCTTATCTCTAATTCCCTTTTTTTCATTTCTTTTCCTCTTTCACTTGGAACTCTCTTCTTTTCCCAGAGGGCATCTCTTCTCTAATCTATCCGCAAACACTGCAATCAATTCGTTTCATTACTTCCGCTCCATTATTTCCTCCTTTGCCGATCTTTCTCTTTCTCTCTTTCTCTCTCTCTCTCTCTCTCTCTCTCTCTCCATATCTCTCAAGCTGGTCACTTTCTAGATCGATCGCGTCTCTCTCTTGTCCTCTTAAAAGCTCCTGTTGTTCGAACAAACCCTTCTCATTTCCTGCTTCCGGTCTCTTTATTGTCGAATGGGAAGCCTTTTGTGTTTCATCTGTCTCATTTCCTTTTTCTCTCACTCTCTCTCTCTACACCAAAGGTCGTGGCGCAGTTCTTGATTGCCTCGGAGTGGTGTGTAGTGACTTGGCGAGTTTATTTTTGTGTGTTTTGAAGGCGTGATCTCGGTGCTTTTAAACGTGTAAACCCAAGGCCCTTATATTTTTGACGTCAGGAGGAAGCTAAAACGTATTGATCGACAAGAAATCATCCGAGCTATGGTTATAATAGGCTTGGTAGGATTCGATTTAAATCGAAAAACGTCGATAACCGTCGATTTTTTTTAATTTAAAAATCGACGAAAATGAATATTTATCGATAAGCGTCGGTTTTCCAACAAGATGGAAAATCATACATCTAATAACTTATTTTATTCTGAATTATAATATTCAAGTCATTTATGTTTACTTTTTTCGCAATATTATTTCCTACCTACGATTTCGTTCCCTTTCTGGGCTTGCATTAACAGTTAGACTGAACGAAGGGTATTTCCTTAACACTCAAAAATGTTGTAAAGCACACTCTTCTATTCTAAACAATCAGGTAGTTTTGAGACCACGTGTTTTTGAGATTATATTTTTTCCGAACGTTTCTCAGCAAAATCAACAGTATATTGTTCGGATTTCATGAGGTAAAGCATAGTTTACTATATATATATTTGCGAAATAATATATTTGTCAATCATACTATTGGGAGAATTATGCGAAATCAAAAATATCTAGATTTGGAAATTGCAGCTTAATAATATACTAAGTTTCAGTGTGGTAGAACAACAACAAGTGCTAATTTGGTTTGATCATCAAAATTCAATTAGTAAAAGGCGTGAATTTACTATTATTATATATTTCCCATATAGGTTGGTTTATATTATTATTCACATAAACGCTACAATTGGTAGCAGGTCCCGGTGGCAGCGGGTCCCCATCATAACTCAATGCATAATACCCAAATTACATAATAAAAATTGGGTTTACTTAATACAAAAATATAAGCTTTTTGATACCATTTCCTATACACTATATACTACTTCTTAACTTCAAGTCACAGGAACTCCCGTCACAACAGCTTAGGTATCACTCAATACATAATGCCCAAATTACATAATAACAATTGAATTTACTTAATACAAAAAATATAACCTTTTTTGATAGTAGTTCCTATACACTATATACAACTTCTTGACTTCAAGTCATAGGAACTCTCGTCGCAACAGCTTAGCTACAAACTACAACATGTTTCATTTGTTATTTGTCCATACAACTATAAAAATTTAGAATAAGTAAATAATCTTCTTCATGAATAAAAAAAATCGACCATAATTTCACATTAGATAGTTATTTGGAGTATTGTGATTAAATAATAACCCAACTATGTTTATTTACAATAATTAACGCCGCTTGGTGTCGCAAGTCCTATAAAAAAAACTAAATAAAATACTAACCTACAAAAACTCATATTAAATACTAAAGTTTTTAACAATTTTACTTTTAAATGCTTTCTCGGTTTGCGGAAAGGGCATAAGAAGTTCTTCAGGTAATTCATTCCAGTCCAATGCTGTTCTATTGAAAAATGAATATTTACCAACATCTTTGCTTCGAACGTTTGTACGAACTTTACACGAGTGATCATTTTTACCTTTAAATGTCGGGGTTTTAATCTTAAGTTTTAGTTCTTTCCATGCCGGTTTACCGGTATACATTCGATAGAAACAAACTAACCTTTTCACTTTCCTCCTCTTTTCCAAAGTTTCCCACCCAATCTCCTTTAACATATCTGTTACACTATCCTCTCTTCCAAAACGACCCATAATAATCCTGGCTGCCTTTCGCTGAACCTTTTCCAATTTATTAATATGTATTCTGTCATGAGCAAAACATCGTTTGACAAAACTTGTAAAGAAAGAAGTGAAAATGCAAGAACAAGAAATATCGTTTCGTGTTCGCACAATTAACTATTTTCTGCATTTTTTATTGCGTAAAGAGGTAAGCTTTCAAGCCAAAATATGCTTTTATCATATATATAGAACAAGTTTCAGATTATAAATACGTTGGGAGCATCATAACAAGAGAAGCGAAACGTACGGATGAGATCAGGACTAGAATGGGAAAAGCAAAAGCGGCTTTCAGAAGAAAGAAACACCTACTTATGGGGAATATAAGGAAGATATCCGCAAGAAGTTCATGAAATGCTGTGTATGGAGTATAGCTTTGTACGGGGAAGAAACATGGACGCTAAGGAAAACTGACATAAAATACTTGGAGAGCTTTGAAATTTGGACTTGGAGGAGAATGGTGAAGATAAAATGGACAGAAAGGATGGCAAACGATTAAGTGCTACGAAGAGTAGGAGAGAAGCGAATGGTTATACAGACTATTAGAAAGAGGAAGGCAAACTGGGTTGGACATTACCTGAGGAGAGAGAGAGTATAATTAAAGACGTGTTAAAAGGAAAACTAGATGGAGAAATGGAAAGAGGTAGGAAATGGTTTCAGTTGATAGACAATTTGAAAGGAAAAGAGAGTTATCAAGATATGAAGAGGACAGCGGAAAATAGGAGTATATGGAGATCCAGGTTTAACTACGAATAATCACGGACCTGTCTACGGACAGACTACCTATGATTAATAAATAAATAAATAAATATATATATATATATATATATATATATATATATATATATATATATATATATATATATATATCATAGGTAGTCTGTCCGTAGACAGGTCCGTGATTATTCTTGGTTAAACCTGGTTCTCCATATACTCCAATTTTCCGCTGTCCTCTTTATATCTTGGTAACTCTCTTTCCCTTTCAAATCGTCTATCAGCTGAAACCTTTTCCTACCTCTTTCCCTTTTCCCATCTAGTTTTCCTTCTAACACGTCTTTAATCATACTCTCTCGCATAGGCCCGATAAGCTTGCGTGTGTTTTTGTGTTCGTGTGTTTTACGTGTCTCTTCGACGCCCCCAGCAGCCTACCAGCTTTGTCCTCAACTTGGTAAGTGTCCGCTGGGCTTCCCTCAACACCTTGTTGCCACCCTCATCACTACCTTTTCTTTTCCTTTAGTTAATATATATATATATATATATATATATATATATATATATATATGTATGTATGTACGAAACAACATTAAAATACTTTTCACGTTTTACTAAATTTCGTGTGTTAGTGTAATGGAGTCATCATAAGTTTACGTCGTAGTTTAAAAATCAATGGCATAATAATATATAAATAAGACAATAAATTTCATTTTCCGTGAAATTAAGGCATCTATCCGGGATATCTAAATTCTCTGGCAAACGGCTAGCGCCCAAGTTTTCGAATTTTCGGTTTCATGGCTTAGATCGCCCTGTTTCAGTAATAGCTATAATCATCATTAAGAAAATAGCCTTTATGTCACGCTAAAATTTATGTAAAAATTAGGATATTTTTTGGCATTTAGTATACGTAGTTGTCTGAAATCAAATAGATTATAATGCAGTCCAAGCATTAAATCAATGCTGTTGAAGTATGGATAATCAACTCGCATTGAAAGACATTGGAGTCGTTGCTATGGTAGTTAATATTTTTCATTGTTGAAAATCGAAAAACTTTTCATAATTTTATGATTAAAACCTAATTTTTACGCAAACTCAGCATGGATATGAATTGTGTCTTCGTGAAAAATAAACTTCATTTTTTCATCCATGGTATGGTGCACGTCCCGACTTTATATCTCAACTGTAAATGATTTAAAAAAGCAATTTTATATAGCCATGCACCGTTTTCAATACTTTTCTATGGGTGTTTAAAATTGTACATTGGGGTCAAAATATAACAATTTCTGGAATTTTGGATTTTTTCTCGAGGTTGTAACTAATTAATTCATGCCAAACTTCAGCTCTGTAGCACTTTTTAAAGTACATTGGGTTTTATATAATATATGCTATATCCTATATAGATCCTATATATGTAAGAAGCAGCTATTTATAATGATACACTTTTAGTTAAATTTAACTAGAAGTCATTCAATTTATAACCCTTTCCTAGATGAAAATTTATGAAATATATTGAAATAAACGTCAATGTTTTAAGAAATGTAAACGTCGATGTTTGATCAACCTCCTGGATTATTATAGCCCAAATATAAATGTCCAAAATTAAAATGCCCAAATAAATGTATAAAGATAATCGTTGATGTACGTCGTTGATTTTTAGGAGAATTAACAATGGTAGTGGTCGCTTTTTAAGAAATATTTACATCAAAAATTCCCAAACCTACTAAAATGTAATCAAGTAAACGTCGATATTGGTCGCCAATTTTTAGGAAAAATAAACGTCCATTTTTAAGAAAAATAAGCGTCGAAAATTACAAAGCCTATAGTAGTAGTGATTTTAATCGTCGATATTCGTCAAAAATCTCTCGGGAAAATAAACGTCGATTTAAAAATTAATAAACGTCAAATTCTAGCAAGCCTAGTTATGAGCGCGCCATAAATTATGAGACAAAATACGTTCTTCTCAGATCAACTAAACCGTAGAAGTTCCTGTTATAGAGTATTGACTTACCTATTCAATTGATGATCAATGAAAATATGTAAATAATATATATCATTTATTCACTAACAGCAAAATAAAGAATGAAATCGTTAAAAACAAATTTGCCAGAAAATAGCGTCTTTTATCTCACTCAGCGCGTGTCTGGTCTGCGCGGAAAATTACTGTAAATAAGTGTTCGACGGCGTTTTTTTCTTTGAGCTCTTCTCATAAACTCTAAATACACAAATACTAACAATGCGGAAATACTCAATGGCTGCATCAGTTAATGTTATGACGATTGTAGGTTCTCTCAGAAGGCGTCTTATTCGACGTTTCATAGGGTGAAAATCTTTTAATCATGGATTACTTTTTGAGTGATTTGATCATATAAAAGTTGTGTTGCAATTCTAATAATTATTTTCATCTTAGTTAATATTTTTCTAAGCGTGTTCATTTGCTTTCATTTACGTGTATCAATTCCCCGCAATAATTTCTTTTCGGAAGGCATCCAATAAAAGTGGCATTTTTTAAATCCAATCAGTTTCCGGGCGCATCGAGAGATATTTTGGTCAAAAAGGCATCCGTGCATCTAAACGCTTATTGCCGCAGAAACTCAATTGAATCCCATTCGCTAATAGTGCGGAAAGACTATCTTTGATCTTCTGAATAATGTAATACCTTTGTTCCTTTGATCGTCGCGGTGCATCGCCAGTGAAAGCGCTCCACCCCTACAAAGATGAACTTGCTCGGTTACTCCCTCTAAAGGCTATATTCGAAAACATCGCGGGTCTATTAAATTGACCTCCATTTCATGCCTTTCAGAGAATAGGGAGTGACTGTGCTCCCTTAAGTTGCCTCGGTTTCGGAAGAAAACCTCGATCTCTATGGCGGATTAATTCAACATAAAACGCGAGGTCTCCGTTTGACTCGAGTCGACTTTTGGTAAAGTGTTTCGACCTAGGAAACATTATAGAGACAATTCTATTCAGGTTCGAAATTATGTAGAGATGGGTTAACGTTTTCAAAGATGAAGGTATACTTATCGGAAAATAGTACTTTTCTATCAAATAAAGAACGATGAAATATTTATTACTCCTCGTCTCCTATAAAATTGTCCATTACATTTTTTTAGTTCAAGTCAGTAACATATAATTACTCACTCGGTAAAATGTATAGCTTGGAAACTAGGATAGAATGCCGTTACACTGTTTTCGTGATTTATTAAGCAAATTAGGAGCAATATAAACTGCTTTACTGCACATTTATTTTTTGTATTTATTGAAATGTGATATGAGTATAATATATATATTATTGGCCAAATTCAATTAACATGAGATACAATGGAAGTTACTACTTCAAAAACAAACATCTTACCCGATGATAAGTTCATTATCAGAACAGCAGAATTATTTCGTATATCTTAATAGAAATTTCTTCGATAAACAAAAAACATGTTCGTTGGCCCTACAATGCTAATAACGTATTCTCCACACGTGGGATTCTACTTTGACACCTATATGGTTACCTTGTTTTATCGGATCGCGGATGGTCCTTTTAAGAGTTCTATTTTTCTCTCTAGCATCTTTTTTAGATCCGTCGTGCGTGCACCGAAATAACCGGCAGTAAACTTTATGACATCCGCGCCGTAAATAAAAATGCCGGTTGAATTATTTATATCGGAATTTATATGTTTTCCCAATCTGGACGAAAGTCGTAAAATCCTGATGACCTGCTGTTTCTTTCGAATCGGGAAACGCTTCTATTTTGTTTCTTTTTTGTTCATTCTTCGACGCTGCAGTTTCCGCTATCACTTTCGCGTAGATGGATGTGTCTTTTGGCGGCCGAGACGAGAAAAATGGTGGACGTGTTATCTGCGCGATCTACATTCCTTGTAGTCCGGATGTTACTACGCCTGGAATTTGAGATGAAATTAGTTATTTTTTAATGTGTGAAAAGACGTTAATGTGATCGGTAAATTGCGGCAGACTATAAATTGTATAATTATACCGGTATGAAAAATATAATTTTGAAAAACGAAATTTTTGTATGAAATTTTAAGCTCCGTTTCCGCGAACGAATGAACCAAATGTGCATTTATAATGTGCTAAGTGTCTTTTTCAGTGCTAATTTATATTTATTTACATTTATTGCTTAAAGAATTAACGGAACAGTGAAATCCAGTTTGATTTGAGTGCGACATGAAATATATTCTGCACAGCAGTATCATGGCTATAATATATGCATAATTTATTTAATACGAATTATAATATTATGATAAGTGTATTCTCATTTTGAATTAGTTAAAATGACAAGTTTCGTAGTATATTAGGCTTAATTAGGAATTATCGTTTTGTTTCGAAGTTTTGATGTACTAGGCTCAAGTTAAAACAGTTTTTCTCTTATTGCTACACAAAACATTTTAAGTACTATATTTTGTTGAGATTACATTGAATATTTATTTTTGATATATACATAGGTATTATGTGAGTATATTCGCTGATATGTAAATGTCTTAATTTTAAGTGTCATTTGTCATTTTACATACCTAAACATACCTTTAAATAAGAATTAATTGTTAACCTAAGTTTTAAATTTTGGCGTTGTTTTGAATAGGAATATGAACAAATAATTTCAATTGAAGTTGAAAATTCGCCAAGCGAACTTCTTTTTGGTTGATATTTACAAATCAAAGTATCCATTTGCATAAGGGAAAAGGTGAACTTTTACGTATATCTCGTTAATGGTACGCCGAAAGGCTAGTTGTTGGTCGCTAAATAGGCCCTTAGACACTGTCAGTAATATTGAGAATATTTTTTACATGTTTGAATTACTGTCAGTAATACTGATCGTGTGAGAGCGATACTGATAGTTTGACAGTATACTAATGCATCTTAAACTATTTTAAATATTAAAGAAGAGAATGACAGTATACTGATCGTGTGAGGTGCGTATTGGCAGTATTCCGCCAGTATTGCATCAGCTATGGCCGAGACAACATCATCTCCCAATGAACGTGAAGTGTTGCGCGACTTCATTTCTTTATATAGGGATTTACCGGAGTTGTGGGACCAGAATAGGAAATATAATACAAACAAACCGAAGAAAGCCATTTTTTCTAATCGAAACTCGACGCAATAATTGAAGATGTCAAAAGAAAATAAATATTCTTCAGCTGAACTTCAGAAAGGAGCTGATGAAAATAGAAGTCTAGTATCTAGACTTTAGGTGGTTTGTAGCTGGCACATATGATATTTATGAGCCTAATTCTTGGTTGCATGAAGAATTAAAATTTCTTCACAACCAGGAAAAACCAAACTTCTTCCCGTAGATAAGAATTGGAGAGTGTACGGCCAGTCTTTCTTCTGCAGAAATTGCTTTCCTCCTGATGGTATTCTGTTTTTTATTTTCGGATTCAGTAACACCAACAATTGATAATGAAGTAGTTTTGAAAATCACGACAATCGGACATTTGTATTTCCTTTAAAAGATTCAGATGAGTTATCTCCCTATAATTGCGATCCAGTCCTTCATCCACCATTTCCGATTTCTCTTCTTTATTAGTCGTAATGCAATCGCCACACTCGCCTTTCCCGTATTGTCCATTTTGAATGTATACTTCTCGCCGAATTTCACTTCACTAAATACTGATGAAAATACTGGCATCGAACACTGATCGTGTGAGCGCAATACTCTAGCTATCACAGATAACTGACAATAAATACTGCCAGTATTACTGACCGTGTAAGGGCCGCTTAAGAAGTTAATTCTAATTGGCTTTCTTAAAATGAGTATTGCCGATTTTAACTGTAAGTTATGCCAATTATAAAAAATTTTCATATAAGATTATATTTCATTCTCGCAACTAGAAATAGCAAATTGCCACTCGGCAATTAAAATAACGACATTTTGATAACGTCACTTGACATCTCTATGATATATTTTTACTAAATGACCTTATAAAAATAAAAATATATAAGAAAACTTTTTAAATTTACACTCTTTTTTATAAAGCGCACTGAAATGTACAAAATAAATTTTTTGGGTCCCAGAAAATATCTGGATGTTCAGGAAAATTTTCATTATATATAATCATGAATCTCTTTAGAAAAAATGTATGGCATATGTTGATTAAATTATTCACTACATTATAAATAGTCTGCAAAATTCTTGTTTAATCATAGAGAGACGTCCTAATAATATTTTTGTCATGTACAACTTTTGATTCAAATTCATTAATAGTATACATTTATATTTCGGATTTGAATGCATGAATATATCTCAGGTGAAGTTGATAAAAAAGAGTAGGTATAATAATGGACTGAATGAACACACAAAATCGACAACACACCCTTAAAGTAGCGATATTTCTTAATTGAAACAATATCTCCTTCGTGTATAAATCATGACCTATCGTTTTTCCACGACGGTGACATCTTTGAATGACGGTAATACAGAAGTTCTAAGAATTTGGTAATTTTGTTTCTGAGTCAAGGAGAATTGAACTACAGCTGGCGCCGTTTCATCCCCTATCCTCTCTCTCTCTCTCTCTCTCTCTCTCTCTCTCTCTCTCTCTCTCTCTCTCTCTCTCTCTCTCTCTCTTTCTCTCTCTCTCTCTCTTTCTCTCTCTTTCTCTCTCTCTCTCACCCTCACCCTTCCTCGAGTAACGGGTCTGGGTTTGGAGTGAGAAAGGAAATATGAGAGAGAGATAGAGAGTTCAGTGAGGTCGGATTGGAAGCATAGCCACTTCAAGATGCATTTGTTCCCGACGTCTTCCGCGTGGTGGGTCCTTTAAAGTAAAGGCATTGTTTGGTCGAAAGGATGAAAAGGGAAGTGGGGGAGAGGAGTAGAAGGCGGGGTTCGCGGTGTGAAGGAAGATCGAAACCCTCCTTGGAAACAAGAATTTCTGTTGATGAGGCGAGACCTCTTTGATGAAAGGAAGAAGGTTGCAAGTAGGACAGAGTAAGAGAGAGAGAGACGAGATTTGGCGGAGGAAGCTGTGAGATAGACCTGGAAGCCATGTCGAGCCAGATTGATATCCTCCTTGTTTGTCACGTAGTTTGGGAAAACGGATGCACAAATGGAGACGATTGTTTGAGAGCTTGTATTTGGGACGCGTCTTCCGTGCGGTGAACACAAAGTTGCTCATTCGACCTTATTATCAGGTGGGTTAAACAACGTATCTCATACTGAAGCCCTCCTTTCTTCGCATAATTATTTTATCGAAACAAGTAATGGTTATAACATATTTTTTATTAAATAGCTCTTAAATTAGAAACCTGCATTATATATTCATGTGTTGCTAGACTGCCCGTTACAGCGTTGCTTGCAAAATAATTTTCAATAAAATTTCTGCATCTGTAATTTCTAGCAACAGCAAATAAACGTAATTATTTTTGTTTTTCTTCCTTCTCCCGTTGTAACGGATGATAATCATTCATGGTCCTTTTTCACAATACCAAAGTATTTGTTTACTCTACATAGAGACGTTTCCTTACCACAATTGAGACTGCAGATTGTAATATTATTATTTTATTATGTATTGTTTCCTCGTTTGAGGATGAAAAATACCTATATTCATCGTTTATTATGGGGAACGTTAATTCTACGTTTCATTTGTGTAGTGGCTTTATCTTTGTAATATTTGCCATTTCCTTTGAGTCTCGTCATTTTCCTTTAGTCTTTTGGATAAATATTAATTTAAATAATTTATATTTAGAAAATTTATTCGTGATTTTTCTGGCATGTGATGTATTTTTTCCGAAATAACGACCGAGTGAGACCCCGGTATTTATTGCAAATTATTTTCGCTTAAAATTATATGTGAATTTATATACTTTATTTTGGAAACTACTTTACAGAGCGTGTATCTATTTCCTTGTTGATCTCTATAGAGATTTTTGGTCCAGTACAATGCAAAGGTAAGAATATTTCAGTGATGGATTCCTAAATGGCTTATCCCATTCTTGCTGATTGTAAAATACGCGAACAACTGCCTTCCTTGTTCCGATTCGCTTTCTATAATGCGTAGAAATAGTAATATTTTATTGGACTTTAAAAGTTTAATTGAAATTTTTGTCGTTTTACAGATAATTAAATAATAGGCAAAAATTTTCAACAAATTGAACCCGTAAAGTTTGATGCAACTATCAGTTTATTTCCGTGTCGATTCAAACATTTCATTCATGGAAAAATACTGACATTTAGTCTTACGTTTGAATCTTAATTAATGGGACTCACATTGAAAAATGGAGATACACTATCATTTTTAGAAGATTTCTATTGGTATTCTATTTGAAATTTACTTTCCAGTATACTGAACGTGACAGGACGAAGACCTTTTGAATTTTTAAAAACGATTCTAGCCATAGCGCTCATCTGGCTTTTCAAAACCTTGTCACGGCTATCAGAGTTAACTAAGATAAGTTCTTGTTTCTCAGTTTTAGATATTTAAGTGTTTATTCTTAAATGTCACTTCTTCAGGATTGGTGTGACATCAGTTCGTTTTCAGTACATTTTCGATACATGTCGATTCCATTTCATATTGTGACGTTTTGACGTTTCCCTGTATGCCTCAAGCGATAACCATTCTATCGGTTTATGTTGGTCGGCCATTTTTCTAGCTCAATTTCCTCACGAATAATGTATGGGAGGTAATATTGTTCCCTCGTGTGCAATATTGCGTCATTCTAATTTATCTTAAGGCATATGTTTTGTGCCACGCAATAAATGATTCCTTCCATTGCCTCTATAGGGCACCACTAAATTGGGCCCATAATCTGATTAAGTCAATAATCCGGCAGCTAAATTGGGCCCCTAAAGATGCAAGTAAAAAAGGATTTAAGACGATATTGGGCCTTAGTCGGAAAATTTCTTGGGAGAAACTGGGCCCTCAACTTGTAGAAAGCAAAAACGTAACTCGATTCGTCACGTCTTAATATAGAAAACTATTTCACCGTTTTTCCTCGAAGAATGTTTTACTTACTTGTACTTCCCCACTATGGCACCTGAACCACGTTCGGACGAAACAACCTTAATTAACATGACGCTAATGACAAGTGACGGATCGAGCTGTACTGACTGGAAGGGACGTGAGCTGTACTGCTTGGGGTAAACAAGCGACGAAATTTAATTTTTAAGTGATATAAAAGCTAGTCCCGCGGACGATTTCATTATGATTTTTAAGATTTTTAAATTTCTCGTATTTTTTCACTTTTACGCTCAGCGACTGTGAAGTAAACTCCCAAATGTGTTATCGGAGATTTTTAGTATTAATAATTACGCCTTTTTAGATGACCTTTCAAAAGGTTGCCCACATAATTTATGCCGTATGCTCCGTAACAGTGGTGAGCAAGTCACGGCCCGCGGGCCGAATGCGGCACTCGAGAACGTTTTATGCGCCCCACGAAGCTAGGATTAAAAAGAGAATGTACACAAATTCATATCATACATATCAAGTTACGAAAGTAAAACACATGATATTGAAATGTTAGCGCTAAACACCTAACTTAAACTTGATTTTTACTGATAAGATACATCAGAATGTCAAGTTAACGTCCGATTTCAAGTCTAATCTCGCCCGAAGCTTTGACAACGAGAAATTCTCAACCACTAATGCGGCTCGACACGCAGGAAAGGTTCCCCACCACAGCTCTATAACCATAGGAAGCTTACAGCCTTCAGCATTATACTTTCCGAAAAGGATCTATATGGTTTCTCTCCTCTTGGAAGGATTTTAACGGTCCAGATTGGCAGCAAGATATGGAATCTTTCTGACCCTTGGATAGAGAGAGAGAGAGAGATTTGAAAATAAGAACTATTAGAGAGTTGCGTAGACTCTACGAATCTCCTTTGCGGTGATTCTCTCGGTCTGTTGCGGAGGCATGTGTGTCTGCGGCCATCGCTCTTATAGGTTTACAGAACGAAGGGGGAGTTGGGGGGAGGAGTTCTCTCTTCTCCCGATATAACTCCCTCAAACCAGTTATAAAGGAGAGTTGATGAGGATGGGAATATGCGGGCGTTGGAGGATAAGCGGAGGATGGTCGAATGGGAAGGAGAGGGAAAATGAAAGGAGAAAAGGGAAGAGAGATGTGGAAGGAGAGTGACAGCTTAACCGTCCCCGGTTTGAATGCAGGAGTCCGTCCGCGCACGGGTTGATGTAATCGCATGGAGGTTTCGTGAGTGGAAGTCCCTTTTGATTCGTGTTGTGCTGTAAGAAAAGTGGGGAGCACAAAAACATACGACCCGAATGAGCCCTGCAAGGCCATTCATGCAACGCGCGTAGCTACGATCGAGTTCTATGCGATAGATAGTATTTCTTAGTTGGGATATGTTATAAAAATGGACGAAAGTATAAAAAAAACCTCTACGTTTTACTTTGCAATTCGTTGAAGTGGTGGGTGGCAGGGAGAGCAATGTGCCAAAGCGTACCTGAATATTTTCTCAGGTTTCAGTCTCCTGTTATGATCTCGTCCTGAGAAAAAAAATCGATAACGCTCTGTCCTACGATCTATCTCACGTATCGTTTATATTATGAGATTTAAACTCGGGTTTTTTACATGAGCACGTGCTCTACCATTGGATTACCTAGTCGAACTAATTCCCCTATGTTATAATTGGGAAATTCACGTTATGAAATTTTCAATCGTAAATCTTGAGTGATGTATATTTATGATGCAAAAACCGTGTTGACAGTTCATTTTCAACTTTTAAGATACCGTGCAGTCTCTTAAATCGACCCGCTGAACCACTCGCGGCTTCCGTTAATGCTTTAAAAAATTACCTATTTAAAATGTTTACCACCACTAGCTTATTTACGATTAAGGAGTCAGATTTTTTATTTAATTTTAAATAGCGCTTTCATCTGTAAACAGTTATATAGGCATCAGTTAGGCATGCCACGTACTCGAATCGTATAGCTTATATGCATGCAGTAACGTAGTTAAAGGAACAGCTTATCAGCACGTTGATGAGGAAATAAAAAATATCGTTGTGCAAGATTATTAATGGTGTAAACTTGCTCCCGGGTTGCAAGAGCCGAGAATAATGAGTTTCCAGGTCTATGAATAATTCACTTCATAGCAAGGATGGGTGCGGTGTTTTCGGTTCTAATGCGAAAGAACGCGAACTACAAAACACTACAGCTCTTTATGCCCTGCATAATTTTGGCGTTTCTAACCATTAATTGATACCTTAATTAACAGTATAGCTTTAGAATGTATTAATATTGAATATAGTCGAAGATTTGCAGAGCAGTCTCAACCTTTTGCTGACCCCCAGTCAATTATTTTTCGTGCTCCAAATATCATTTTTTAAACAAAGATTCAGCGGTTCCTTGCCTGCTTTGACTCGCGAACCTACATATCGTTGATTTGTACGAATCACTTCCACCATTTTAAACCTATTTATATTGTTCAGATCTAAATTACATACATTTAAAAATAATTCCGTTAGATTTTCCGACCATATTACATTTTTTAAATGAAGATATGAATCTATTTAAAAGATATGTGCGACTTTGCGCAACTCTTACGATAACGTCACGAATTTGTCGAGGATCCAGAGGCTAGCAGCCAAAGAAAAAATATAATACGTCAAAGACCCAAGGTTGTACGTTATTTTCAGTAATTTTAAAGTGCAAATCAAAAATACACGGCCCAACTTCCCATGTTATTCAAATGGAGAAATTAAATATTCCAGGAATCGAACTCGGGCCGTTATAGTGCACGGTGGTTGCCCATAAGCCTCTTTAGGTGTCTGCCTGTTTAAAGCTGAAAGAATGGTTAAAATATATTCACCCGTTTTCTAGTCATTCCATATTCTTGGGAATTTGAATACCAGAGCATAAATATACAAACTACCAAGTATAAGTGCATAAAAATGTTATTAGAAAGTGACACTCTTGAATAATATGAAATTTCAAAATTGATGCTTGAATTAAGAGAAAGGGAAGAAAGAGAGAGTGAAAGTGAGAGAAAAGAGTTGGAAACAGTTAATCGATTAAAAAATAAAACAATTCATTCATTCAGAAATACAGGAAATATTTCTTCCTACAAATCCTCTAAAATTTTGTTCAGGACAAATAAAGCGAGGAAAACAAAACATTAGTCCGGAAAAATGAAAACAGTTATGCTCGGGGATATAGCGAGTGATATTTAAACGGGTGAGAAGAAAACGGGAAACGGCATGGCGGGCGATTAAGGCGGAGAGATGAGTTTTGAGGGGGGTGAAGAATGAGGCTTGCGTTGAAGATACCTGGATGACTAATTCCCACAGTTAAAGTCTACTGACGATGGAATGCGAAGGAGAGATAACGAGAAAGGGAAGAAGAAGGCAGACGATGGACGCGCTTCTAGAGGAAAACAATTAAAGGTTTCCCTTAAAATGCCTTCCGTAGCAAATGGTTTCGTGTTTAAGGCAAACGACTCTTGTGTAAGGCCGAGTCTTTTTTAGCGAGGGAGTTAGCGGCAAATAATTGACGAACCATCGCGCCCTCGAGTTTCTCTACCTAGCAGCCATTTAGTAAATAATGTTATCCTTGCGTTTTCTTTTGTGTTTGGAGATGCTTATTAGTATTGCCTTCAATTTATTCACTGTAGCGTTTCTTGCTTAGTGAAAACTCCTTGTGATAGAATTTCGGCAAGATCCTTTTGCAATTTTTATATATTTGTTTTATTTTGGAGAAAAATACTGTCCCTGTTCTTATTAAAGCACGCAGAAAATTTTCCTTTTCCAAGCAAACTCATTTTTCATATGTCGTGTCAAATTTCATTCAATAATTTACGTGTAAAGTGTGTCCTCGATTAACGTTCTTAATTCATTCTTTGAAATAACGACGTAGAACGAAACAATGTTAAACGAATCAATATTTCCCATAACAACCCATGTTATTCAATATAATCGACTAAAAAACTTATAGAAACATAAAAAGACCTTATATATTTTATTTTATAGAGCTTATGGTGCCACGTATAAAATAAACAAATAGTACGACAACTACATTTCAAAGTACCCAAAATCGGGAAAGGCTACATTTCACGATAGTGCCTCTAGCTACAAGAAAAAGGATCTATGTAATACAAATTCGGTGAAATTAGTCGTACGAATGAAATAGAACGATGAAGGACACTTCTGTGACTGAGAGTTAATGAGTTGTCATCGCTAGAAAAGAAAAGCACCAAGTAAATTATTTCTTACAGCAGCTACTGTATAATTAATGCAAATCTACCGTAATAAAGGTAAATAAAACATTTATTTAGTTGTTTTTATTGAACTGCGAGTTTCATTAGGCCCAAAGAAGGATAACCACTCCGTCGAGCCACAGCTGATACAAAAATGAAAATAAAATCGGGAGACGTTAAACTCAAGTTACCCCAATAGCACAGGATAATTTCATTATTATAAATACGATATTCGGCAGAACTTCCTTTCTGCACAACTCGCAAAGCTTTTAAGGTTTCTATTAAAGGGAATTAAGATGCTTTTTATGATTGCCGAGGGAACTTAGAGAAGGGAGCCATTACCACCAAAAGGCGTTTTCTTCCGCTCCACGGACTACGAGCGTCAACCCCTCCCTCCGCTTGCTCCAGGTAGGACGCGCCTTGATTTTGTCTCACAATTTTCGGTAAGGTCGTTGGAAATGAGAAGTATTTGTTTAAAAACCAACAATTCATTTACTAAACCTACTCGCAAACCGTTTTATTTATTTTATTTTTTAAACTAGTAAAAATTTTTCAACGCGGTCAAAATGACCGCGCGCGATTTTCGGAACAAAATACCGCGCGATCATTTAAGGATTAAAGTCTGAAGCGACCCATCGAACCACATGAGGCATTAAATAAGCTCATCGAAACAACCGCAACTTTAAACGCGGCCCGCGGAGGTACTCGGGAATACTAATGTAGTCCACCATCGGAAAAGGGTTGCACTCCACTGCCCTAAGGTTGTGCGGACTATCCCCAACACTTCATCCACTCCATCATCAACCATATTGCCCATTGTCAATACTGTCTCCCCTCTTTTAATGAAACGTCTGCCGATGTAACGCCTTAAAACATTTTTAAATGATAGAGAAATACGTCAATCAAAAACAGTTTTTCACTGAAATAAGGCAATCCGCCGCAACTGGAGAAGCGTTGCGTAACAGATACACGCGAGAGTCATTTTTTCCGTGCGTTATTTCAGAGCCGAGTCATAACGATGTTAACTCGAATAATCGAAGATGTTAATTCGAATGTGGGAAGTAATTTTTGAACGACGTTAACGCGAATCGATATTAATCGAAGCGACGTTACACCGAGGACACACTGTAGTATTAAATAATTTTTTACGAGTTATGTTAAAACAGGAACATGCAAATATAATAAAATTTAATATCCTTACTCTTTTGGCTTTACTTACATTAGTTAAATCAACCCTTAAATTAGCTCAGAAGCTTCTTCTCCCAGTGTGAAAGACCATAAAAACCTCGTATTCCATTCGACTTTCCTCTGAGCTTACCTCAACTAAACACATTTCATTACGAAGACAATGGTTAATTTATCATTGTATCCTGTCAGATATGCTGGCTTAAACAAGATTGTAAAGATGTACTCCATGTCGGAGTACACCGAGTTTCCAAATGCGTTCTGATGTTTTCAATATTTTTCGCTCAGATTAGTATTTAACGAGAAGCTAGCGTTGTAAACTGCATGTAGATCTTCATGTAAAGTGGTCGTAATTGTTGACTGATTTTAACATAAATTGGAATTGGTCGACCAATTTTATTAAACTCCCCAATACCAAATTTCATCATAATACGTCCAGCGGTTCGCGAGTTGAAACATGCAGACGGACGGAAACATCCCCTATATGCGTTCACTACGCGCGCTTCGGGCAAAGAACGCATAATAATTCTATCTTACTCTTGAAAAATATTTTAATCTCTATTTTAATTGCTGTTCGAATAGAACGCTGTTGTATGGATAAGTACTTGCTGATAAGTTTAACTGATCCGAAATTGTAATTAGAGCAGACGAAATTGAAAATATTTCGATTTTTATGCGTTCTTTGCACGAAGTGAACGCATATAGGGGAGGTCGTTTCCGTCCGTCCGTCCGTCCGCATATTAAAACTCAGAAACCGCTGGACGTATTTTGATGAAATATGGTTTTGGAGATTTTTGCTAAATTGGGTCGACCGATTCCAATTTTGGTTCAAATAGGTCAATTATTACGACTAGTTTGCATGAAGACCTTCATGTAGTTTACAACTTACCTCGCTAGTTTTTCGTTCAATACTCATCTGAGTAAAAAATATTGAGAACCTTGTGAAATCTCAAAGAACGCATTTGGAAACTCTGTGTACTCCGACATGGAGTACACCTTTCCAATCTTGTTCCATTTAAGTGTAAAGAATTACTACCTTTGTATATATCAGGGGTGACCAAACCGCAGCTCTTTAAACTTAATATGCGGCTCTTTTAAATTTACACTCATAGGCGTGTCAAAGTTTTTACCTACAGAACACAATGTCGTAGTGTGACTTGAGAGACCTGTTTGGGATGCCTATGGGAAATGCGTTATGTCTGAATTGCTTCGGATAAAGATAGTTTTACTCTTCGTAAATTTATAAGCACAGAATCTGTCATGCGGCTCTCAAACTTCTGAAGATTATACAATGCGGCTCCGAAAGTAAGAAAGCTTGGCCACCCTGGTTATATATATTTACACTATGCGACCGGTTTCGCAGTACGAAATAGGAAATTAATTAATTAGAGGGAGAAGGCTTAGAGATAGGATTGCGGGGAGAGAGAAAGAGAGAGAAGGAAGGAGGAAACGGTTAGGATAAGACATCAAGTCGTTAATTACATTAACTTCTTTTCAAAAATTAACTTGTATGATTTCTAATTTTTCTAAGTGAAAATTATTTTGGAAATTTTGTTATTCCTTTAAATTAATAATAATTCGACAGTAGTGTTGTGCCATTGAAAACTTAGACACCATTATACACAGCGTAGACACTGTCCTTTGAAATTGTTTCAAATAATGAAACTCTTTGATCTTTCCTCCTCGAGGTGGGGCACAGAACGGATCTTTATACTGTCGTCGCCGACTCGTGGGTAGCCGGAATTTCATAACAATTGCAACAACTATTTGTCAAAATCGACACAATTGCTGTTCTGTAGACTTGGTGTGGATCCGGTATGAGGGATTTTAACTTCGTTATGGAACTGTTTGAAATATTTCCGGATAAAAAAATATTTCACTTTGCTCGAACGTGCACGAAGCTTTTTTATTGCGAAATTTTGCATTATTTATATAAGATTAAACGCTCCGCCCCATTATTTTTCGTTTTATAGTTTTTCCATTATCGTCACCGAAGTGTGGAGATTAGGCAACGGGACTATCTTTAAATAGACCAACCCCTCGTTAAGTTACTCGGAAGTGTTTCCTTCTTCTTTGAAGCTAGCAACACATTCCATACTTCAAAAAGGTTTTATTTATTTTCCACCTTGTTGCGAATTATCTCCAAATTTTCATTTCCTTCCGCATATCTCAGGGAAGCAAATTCTTTCAGCCGAAAACTTTTATTCAGTTTCAAGCTGCTTTTCAAAACTTCAAATTGGTAGCTTTTTAGCAGACGTTGAGAATAGCCTATTTTTATTCGAGCTCATAAATTTTATATTTTTATATTTTATTTTATAACCTTACTAAAATCACCAAAGTAATTTATGTATATTGGAATTTTTTCAAAGTAATGAATTCGCTACTTTTAAATTAAAAATAAAACTTATTTGTTTAGCCGTAAGTTTGTGGAGTTTCATTTCATAAAATAAAATAAAAATCACTTTGAAAACACAATTTTATGCATTTAGCGAAAATACGCTCCGGGTTTCAACGATTAAACGTCATCTTCAGGTACAAAATATCGCTGTGACTTCATTACTTTTACTTCATAAACTTCATGTCATAACTTTAATATTATTACCAAGTAGTTTTCATAGTATATTAGAATTTTTACCGAGTAATTAATCCACTACTTTTAGAAGAAAATGAGCCATTTTACTTAAAATTGACAATTTTTCTTTCACCCTTCGTTAAAGGAGGTAAGAAGATTTATGTTGATAGCAACTAAGCCTTGAGTCGTTAAACACCATTCCTTGCACGCTCCAACTAAAAAAATATTAATTCGAAGGCAAAAAATCTTATTTGTTGGTGAATAAAATCTTTATCTGAATTTTCAGTGTAATTTACGTTACATTGGATTTTTGATGGATGTCATTTCAGTTAAAAGTATGACTTCCGTAAGACTGCTACACAGTAAAATCCCGTTATTGGTATTATAATTGATTTTCGTTACTATCTTTAAAAAACAGTAACTATTTTTAGATCGTAGAGGCCAATTCAAGAAAAATTTTCTCGCAATTTCATTGGGATGTATTTTTTGAACGCTTTCGAGTAGAAAAACTCAAAACCTTAATGCGAGAAAAATATAAATAGTGACAATTATCGGGATCTCATTCTGTCCGAAAATACTTAGAGATTTTTCAGTTTAACAGGGCGACCAATCACATTGCATCATAAAGTCAATCGTATTTAATGAAATGTTTCAATTTTTTTAATCCTTTTTTGCGTTATCACACTAACACTAGGACACAACTTGAGGCGCTCAGCGCAAAAGTGCCTCGAGCCACAACTTGTCTACTTAAAGTTTATCCTTCCATAAAAATCGCATTTTGTTTAACTATAGAATGTAAAACCGGTCTGTCACACACCAGGATATATTCAGCAATATATTCAAAAGTTTCTTTTAGCATAAAAGTTAGTTGCTAGAGTGGAAATTGCGTATAGTTATTTCTTTAAATTAATAGTAAGTTGACAGTAGTGACATGCCATTGAAACTTACAACACCAGTCTGCACAGCGTAGACATTGTCGTTTAAAGCTGTTTCAAATAATTAAACTGTTTGATCTTCCCGCTATTCTCTTGTTTTGGGTTTAGGTCGCTATTTCGCTGAGCGCCTTAATTATATTCGTAAAAAATATTCGATTTCATTAGTTCTCCATTGTTGGGAAAAAAGTGATAATCGTAACCATATACAGTTAGATTGGATCGTATTTTCTTTTTTAATTGAATTCAGATATAACCATGCAACATGACTTATTTGGTCATCATGTTGAAATATTATAGTATATTAATTATTATTTAGATGTATAGAATCGTATGTTGAATGCATATTCCATGTCGTACTTTCCGGTTTCGTCGAGTTATCGATTTTCAAAAGCCAAGGGGCGGGAAACCAGCTGCCCACGAGAGAAACGTGCAACCACCGGAAGTTATTCTTCGTATTCTTATTTCAAAAATAAATTTAATTAAAACACTGGTAATATTATTTATACTGATATTGGTAATATTAATATAGATGATAAATCTTTTAATGTTGAAATGTTAGCCAAAAAATACTTATTTTGACTTCGTTTTCATTTATATGATATCTAGAGAGTCTTCGTGCAGCTTCAGATTTGAATTATAATCTGACCCGCCGAAGAAATTTGCAACATTCGATACGACCCGTCGAACAATTTGCGAGCACCAATGTGGCAGAAAAGGTTGCCCTCCCTGTTATCGGTTTCGTAATTTGAGAGTTATATACAGGGACGTATCTCTCGTGGCAACTGGTTCGATTTGGAACATGAGATTTGTGGAAAAAAACTCCGTATCATGTTGTCTGTTCTTCGAGGGCAGCGTCCCTTCTGCTTACCAGAAAGAGAAGTCGCGTTAGCATAAGAGATAAATAAAAAGTTTCGTCTTGTCGTTTCTTTTTTCTGTCATTGGAAACCGAAGCAAGAATAATAAGCTGTCTCGTATCGGGTTAGTACTTCCTGTTATGTGGGTTGTTTCCGTGTTTCTGCCCTAAGAAATCAATTTTCTGCCTGTGAGAGAGAGAGAAAAGAGAGAGAGGGGATAATGCATAGATTCCAAAGGCCCGAAAAATCGATATATCGAAAGCGCGATTCGCAAAAATACCCCGTATTTTCGATGCCCGAGAGTCGATTTTCGGGCTCGTGTTATCGAATTTTTTGTGGATTTTAAAATTGTGGGGAAGAGCAAGAGGAAAAAGAGTAAAAAGTAACGAGGCGTACGACGTCCATGCGTGTAATTTTCGCTCGAATTTGCTTCTAAGTAACAGAGATACTAGTTGTTTTATGTGTCGGAGTTAATATAAGAATTTGCAACAATTTATCAGAAAGTTCGTTTTGTTATTATTGGTATTATCGTAAATTTTGAAAGAGATGCCTCCTAAAATTTCCACTCACTCGGCGATTTATTTTTATATTTCTTTTTCCTCAAGTAAATAGTTACTTCCTACATTCACTTAGATATCCGATTATCCGAATTAACTGGGACCAAAGGTGGTTCAGATAATCGATAAATTCCGATAACTTTTTTCCTTGTGATACGACCTATTCATTATCATTTTTAAAGTCTTCGCCATTTTTATAGGTAATTTTCGGTATTTTTTTAACATCGAAATTATTTTTAGCGTTTCATTATCACCTCGACTGGTGGTAATGGATGAACGAGTTAACGGAACGGTAAAGATGATTTCCCGCGTTAACGGAATTCTTGAAGATTCACACCGCACCTTATCTCCCACGCGCGAGAGTGTATGTATGTACTTTGGGCTTCTCCCTGCCTCTCTCTCTCCCCCTCGCTATCTCTTTCTCTCTCTCCCTCGCTCTCCCTCGCTCTCCCTCTCCCTCCCTCTCCCTCCCTCTCTCCACTCTCTCCCTCGCTCTTATCGCCTCCGTTCCACCACCAACGGGGCCAAAACCTTTAAACATTTGCTCAAACTGAAACTTCCGAAAACTTCCGGTTGTGTGTCTGAGCGCTCCAAGGCAAAATTGGATCTCATACGTTTTGCTCTTACGCTCGCACGGCTGCCACGTGACTAAACAGCCCAGCGCTCGACTTAAAGGTTTATTCTTCGTGGGGGTAGGGGAATGGTGACGGGTGGTTGGTAGTGATCCGGGCAGATGGGATAGAAAGAGTGGATATGATGACGGGGAGAAAACAGAAGTCAAATATCCGGGCCCGGTATCGATCGCCAGAGAAATATTTCGGAAAGGAGGGGAAAGATAGAGAGAGAGAGGAAAGGGAGAAAGGGGAGAGGTAGTGGTCGGGAGAAAGATGAGACGAGAGATAATTAGCCGATGGAGGGTGGAGAGTTATGGCGGTCGCGCTTAAAACAAACAGAAACGAGTTTTAAGGTTCAGTATATATATATATATATATGTTTATTTATTTATAATTATATTGATAAACAGTGAGTTATATACACAAATACGTTTTTCGCTTGGTATCATTAGGAACAGGATTTTTTTCTGCTTCTCTTCGCGTAGGTTAAAAATAGTTAAGAAGACCTTAATGATTAGAATTAAGCAAGAAAGACAGCAATGCTGAGGTTTTCATCCTAATTCCACTTATTGTTCGAGCAGATTGCGTATTTCTTAAACAATGCACTCCCGATTAACCGGAAATCAAATGACCGGGATTTCAATGAACCGGATTTTTATAGCTCGAATGTATTTGTACTACATTGCGTATTTACGCGCAATGTGTACGATATTAACATGTTCTATACCTAATAAAGATGTTAATATGCATCGCAATATTACATGACGGTTAAGTTATTTATCTTTAAGATTAACCTGATATTCCGGTTGAACAGGATTGGCAAATCCTCTAAGTTGGAAGTTTACCGTATTTTTATTTCATATGATCGACTGATTGACACGATTTTTTAGCTCGTGGTGTTAAAGCTCGTTCAATGATTTATGCGTGGATAAAACAAGGCGATTGGAGGTGAATAATGCACGTTTTATTTGTTAATTTATTGCGCTCGCAACGCGAAATTCAGAATACCGTAAATACTCTCCATTTAAACTTTATTTAGGACATTTCGGCTGCCACATCTCAGCGGGAATATAAGTTATTTCGACACGTTAATGCGTCAGTAAGCTGCGGAAGATCGATCGCTCGTAACTGGAAACGTAGCAGATACGACACTTTAATTGTTTAGGAAACAGAAGCTGAACTGACTTCGCTTAGCAATTAGTATGGAGGTAAATTCAGTGAAGCTAATTATACTCTCTGAGAGAGGAGTCGTTAAGAGTGGGTGAGGAAGAGAGAGAATACGCGGACGAGGTACAGGATGAGAGAGACGCAAAGGCTGAGCTGCTCAATGTTTAGAGAGCACATCCGGAAGAAAGACACAAACTCCATTCGAAAAACATTACGAGGAGAAGTTGAGGGAAAAGTAGAGGTAAGGAAAACCAAGGGGCACGCAAAAGGAAGGAGTGATGGCAAACAAATTAGGCCAATTTCCAGTTCAACCGAGCGTACGAGTTAAAGAGGTTTAAGAAAAGGCTTTGGAAAAACACACGGAAACATATACATTCAGAGGGTAGGAATAAGTAAAACAAGTTAGGAGAGTGTAAAACGTATCACAAATAGGCGCGTTTCGTGCGACGGAGTATTTGAAATTAAAGGAGATACTAGTTTGAAGGAACACGCACACCATAAAACGGCGAAGCGCCACCACCAGATAATTTCTCTCTGTCTACTGAAATTTTCTTACCTCTCCTAAGTTTGCGCTTCAATAAAGGCATTTACGTAATTTTAGTATGATAACTATTTTTGATTTACCGATTTATTTTCTAATCTGCTGTAATTAACCAAACAATCGGAAATTATTTAAAACACACCTCACTAAAAGGAAGTAGTTTTAATATAATCATTTCATCATTTCTTTGTCGTAAATTATCCATTTCTTTTCACTTACAAGCGCTGTGTGTACGCAGGAAAAATAATTGTATTAACGTTTATTTCTACGTGATTGATAATCCATTTCCTTTCACTTATTAATTGCTGCGTTGGCACGAAAGAAAATTAAACGTATTTATCTAAATTTAGCAGATCTTCTTTATTTCGGTCGCTACATGGATTCTTTTTGTTGATAACAATTAAAAAACCATCCAGGAAATTTTTAAGTATAAATTAAGTAGGATATCCCCTTGGATTTTCTCGAAAACTGCTTCCCATCCGATAAAAATGCATAAGACATAAAATATTCTATTGAATTAGTTTAGCAAACTATTTATTATGACAAATATTTTACGTAATTTGATGGATAGTTTGTTTTTGTTTCTGGTAATGTGGAATCCCTGATCGGGTTATTTGAACGATCTATGTCATTTGCTCGATGCTTTTGCCTAGAAGTCCTTAACACCAAATTTCTAGAAAATCTTTTCCGTACGGACGGACGGACAGAACGAAGGTGGAAGCGAACCGAGCCTTAAAAAGGGATTCAGCTGATTGAAAGCGAGGAGAGAAGAAAACATTTTCAAAGTGTAGTCTTCAGAAAAACATTTGAACATCTAAATAACTGCTTTGGAGGAAATCATGGCCAGCTTGTGTTGTAGACGAATGTATCTCAGGATAAGTTCGCTCTACTTATTTAGATGCTGCGGAATGCGCATAAGCTACTGGAGTTAGAAATATCTTAGAAGGGAATTTTCAAAAACAATAAGTAGAATATTGCTTTTCCTGTGTTGCCATCAAAAATATTTCATTATTTTTCAAAAATTCATGAAAACAAAGTATTTTTAAATATTATTTTTGCGCTATTTGCAAGAGAGGCAATGTGACAGTTGAAAACTTCCTCAAACCCTTTTTATGGGACTGCGAACAAATTTGGAACATAAAAAAGTGTAAGGTAAAAATAAATATCTTAATTTTTAGAATATGACTTTTGCGATCACGATTGGAATTAGAAATTAATTTTTCCGCATTTCACAGCAACAGTGACTTGCCAAAAAATCACGAGCGGAAATAATTATTTACCATTCACGCGATATTAGAAAACTTATGGTATTGAAGGCCACTTTTCTATTTAAGAGTTTTTATTCAAACAATGGATGCCGATAATCGATTCAGTGAAACCTTATGCAAAGGAATTCTTGCGAAAGTTATTCAACCAAGAAAGACAAACTACAGGTACGTGAAGGCATAGAAGTCTAGCTTAGCTGTATTAGATTAACGTGATTGCTGTTTTTAGAAAGGCGATAATATAGTTATTTACGATTGACGCTGTGCGCAAAGGATTTTAGATGACGTTAGCACATTGGAAGAGGAAGAAATAAAGGGTTATAGGGAGTGAATTAAGACAAATCTAGCGAAAGCTATGAAAGTTGAAAGGAAGAAAATTGCTTTGGTTGGCTCGGGCGTGTTTGATACAGGTTAAAGAGTGTAGCGGAGGAAGGGGGAACCAAAGTGGTCGACCTATCATGGTCTTTGTTGCGTGAAATATTCAGAAGGGTCAGCTACAGTCTCTTGGGTACAATTTGCACCTGACCCACTCATATTCTCACAGTCTTTCCTTACATTTATCTCTCTCATGTCCTGGTCTTAGTATATTTTCTTTCCATTACTTTTTTGTGGTGTGCTACTTCATTCTTCTCCTTATCGACCGAAAGTTACGAACCAAATAAAAATTAATTTTGAATGGATATGAGAGTCAGCGAAGCGATGCGAAAAATTGTATAGATAATGGTAAATATGTTTTAGAATTATATGTGTGTATGTATATATACACACACACACATATATACACACACACACACATATATATATATATTTATATATATATATATATATATATATATATATATATATATATATATATATATCTCCTCTGGGGTGCTTGGGTGTCGGTGAAACACATTTAAAAAGATTGTCTCTCCTGTACTGGCGAAGGAATTACCCTCGGTAGCTCTACTGGTGTCTGTGGTTCTCCGTCACCCCAGAGGATCTCTTATTGGTGTTCACTTGGCTTCCTTCCTTCCTCTTCCATAAGCATATATATATATATACAGTCAAACTCGGTTATAACGAGCGCCACGGGACCGTTTAGTTTTGCTCGTTATAGCCGTTAAACTTAATATCCGTGAAGGCAAAAGCATGCATGCGTATGGTGAAATAAGACATAAGAAGTAAAAGTGAATATATAAACAGAAAGGTTATTTAGTAAATTTATGAAAAAACCTAAAAATGAGAATAAACTAGAAAATTTAAAGTAAACATACGTACATATAAAATTTACTCACAGCTGCATCCTTAATCACTCCCCTTTTTACAAAAATAACTTTGAATAGTAGCCTGTTTCATAGATTTCACTTTGAAGTCTCTTAAGTTTCCTCTTATTACACTTAGTGCACTAAAAACACCATCGGAAATGTCAATGTTTTCAAAAAAATCATTTAATGTTTCCACGGCATCCTGAGTAAGGATTGTGTCTTCGACACATTCAACATTGTCTTCATCACTGTCATCTGTGCTTTATACTGTCTCTATTATTTCACTCTCCGTAGGAATTCCACTGGTAATCAAATTATCATCAACATGATTACAAAATTGTCAATGTCATTTACATGGTCAAAATTCGCAATTCCATTTTCTTTAAGCCATTCTGATCTTCATCAACGTTATGGTTATCAATCGAAAATTCTCCCGATATTAAACCAGACATTCGAAAACAGTTTATGATCGTTGTAGGTGAAACATGTATCTGTCATCAAATGAATTGCATCCGATATAGAGTCGTTGCCATCTAAACCTCTTTCCCTCCTTTCAATCAACTGTAGAACAAAAAATCGCTTGAAATGGCATTTAAAACTTTTAATTATCCCCATGTCCATTGGCTGCAAAATAGAAGTCGCATTTGGAGGCAAAACACCAGTTTTACATTGGATAACTCCTGCATATGTGGGTGTGCAGGACAGTTATCGACAAGGAGTAGAATGTTTCTATTTTTCCTCCGTAACTCGTTGTTCCACTGACTTACATATTTCTGAAAAATATTGGAAGTCACCCATGCCTTTTTATTAGCTGCATATTCAACGGGAAGCTTCTTTACATTTTTGAAACAACGTGGCTTTTGTGACTTATCAATAACAAAAAGTTTTTTTTTGTCAGTCCCACTTATGTTTGCGCACATTAAAACTGTTAAACGTTTCTTAGGTCTTTTGGCACCAGCACATTTGTCACCTTTGAATTTAAACGTTGCATCAGGCATCATGCTGTAAAACAGTCCAGTTTCGTCGGCATTGTTGATGTCTTCTTCTCTGTAACCTTTTCGACACTCCTCCCAAACACTTTTCACCCATTCACTTGCCGTTTTTGAATCTGCTGACAGGGCCATTCGCATAAACAATGTAATGCCGATTTTGAAAACGATCAAGCAACCCGTTATTGCATGTGAAGTTCTCGTGTCCTAACTGTTTTGCAAATTTATCTGCCTGTACCTTGATGGGGAAACCAGCATTTCTCTGCCTCTTAAACCACTCCAGAAGTACTTGATCAACAGTACCCAAGTCACACTACCTCATTTTCCTGTTCGTTGTTCTCTAGTGCAGATAAAATCGCTTCTTTGTTTTTCCATAAGGTTGAAACCGTAGACGACAAATTAAATTTTTTACACACTTCAACATTTTTTTACCACGTTCTAACTCTCGAATAATATCAACCTTTTCGCGAATAGACAAACACTTCCTTTTATGTACGGACATGTTACTCGTTCAAGGGCAAAATCTCAACTGATTTTTGTGATCAACGCTACGAACTTTCTTTGCAAACTGTGAGAATACCAATTCCAGGAAGAGTTAATGAGGAGACGGATTAAACGTGGGATTTCCCATCTTTACGTGGGAAAGGGTGTTGGGTGCATTCGGCTGAGCGACGGGGGTGGGCGCCATTGTACATGCCCTCAGCCCCTTACCCCCTTCCAAACACAACCTCCTGGCTGTAAAAGAGCTGGGGGTTGGGAGGAGAGGACAAAGGAACTCCGCGAGTGCCACTGTACCTGCAAGTTGGGAATTCTTGGTTTGGACGAAGGAATTATTTTTTAACAACAACGCCGCGGTCTTTAACCTCCCCGAGGGATAGGGTGTAGAGGCTGGACTCAAGAACACAAGGTTACATATTTTGGGTAACTATGAGGATTGAAGGGGCTGATCGCCGCCGCGTTTGAGACAGTGAGAAGTGGTCAAAGTTTGCTCGATATATCCGTGAAGCGTGCTCGTTATATACGTGAAATATTTGTTTGTAAATGCTCGTAAACTTATCTTGGAGGTAGCATTTGCTCACTATGGCCGTGAACTCGTTACAACCGTGCTCGTTATAAACGAGTTTGACTGTGTATATATATATATATATATATATATATATATATATATATATATATATATATATATATATATATATATATATATAATCACTTAACACGAAATGCACGGGACCGAAAAAACATATCCTGTTAAAAAAATTTCGTGCTAACCGATCTTAATGCTAAATGTTTTTCAAAAGGAAAATTTTTAATTTTTAAAACATAAAAACATATCGGAGATAAATGTATGGTACTCTATGAGCTACTTGTACGAAATACAATTATTTTAAATCCAGAAAAATCTTTAGTTAAGTATTTTATTTGCTACTTATATAGAATGATCTAATGTTTTCCCGGCGAATAGATGCGGTGAATTTTTCTCGGGTTTCCAGCCAGGTGAGAATGGTGTCTTCCGACGTTTCGGCGCCTTTCTCTTGCGCCATCTTTAGGAGTTCCCTGAAGATGGCGCAAGAGAAAGGCGCCGAAACGTCGGAAGACACCATTCTCACCTGACTGGAAACCCGAGAAAAATTCACCGCTACTACATATATACATAAATAATTGTAAAAATATAATGCCATAACTACATAACTTACGCACATAACTTTTACAGTTAAAATCAAGGTGTTTACTATAAATCTACTCTATTTTTTGATAAAAAAACAGTAAATTGTTTCTGAAGTGCTCTATTAAGAATTTTCTTTTCCACAAAGTTTTGCAAATCGTCCAATACTTCATGCATATTCTCTCCATCTGATTGATTATCTAAATATCTTCGCACACATTCAAGCATTATGTTTCGGCAGCACTTGGCGATGGCAGCAATTCGTCGTTATCCTCATCAGAACTTCTGTCACTCTCACTTTCTGCTACTGACTTTGGTCTAACAATTTCTACAATATCAGTGTCTTTTAAAATATCTGCGGTACAGATGTGGTCATCCACTCCAACATATTCACTAAGGGTGATTTTCTCAGCCAAACTAAAGGTGGAGGGCACAAGATAAAATTACCTATGTATACTTGAGATTTCTCCTGATGATGTCTATCAATCTGCGTGATACTTTCTTCGCCTGATATATTCTCAGATGAGACAAACCAAGTTAGCACTGTTGTCACAGGGAGAATACTGGTGATCCGTGGCTCATACCCTCCCGTGGTATCTAATATTTCTGAGTTGCCTTCCAATGTGGCTTTACTCAACGTCGGGTATTAAATACAGGCACCTCACCCGTGTTTCATAATGGTCAGTGTTAATAAAAGTTATATTCGCCGCTTTTTAGGAGGGACCCTATCCTCTTCACCTGTGGATGCCAATGCTCTCTTGTACTTATCCCAGACCGACACTTTGTTAATTGCGAGATCGCGGAGAACGTCATTCGTTTTATTTTCCAGGGCGAGTTTGTATTTGTTAGCCAAATCTTTGGCAAAGTCCCTAATCGTTGGTATCCCTAGCATTTCATGGACATCAACATTTCTGCCCCATGTCCTGCCTATTCGGCTTAAAATCTTTCTCTCCGCGATCTCGAGTATTTTCCAGGATTTCTGCATGAGAAAACCCGTCCACACCGGTGCAGCGTACATAAGTGTCGGTCTGATCATTGCCTTATATAGGTGTGTTTTTAATTCCCTGGACACGTCAGTTGATTTAAAAATTGGGAAGAGTCTGGCTCTCTTCCCTGCTGCTGTAAGGTTGACCCTTTTTACATGGACGTCAAACCGTAGTTTCTCGTCCATTGTTACGCCAAGGTATTTAATATGTCTAGCCCAGGGAATTTCAACACCTTCTATTGAGAGCTGTCTCGGCAAATCGGCATCCCTTTTTTGGAAGAGGATTGCTTGGGTCTTTTTGGGGTTTATCTCAATTCTCCATTTCTTGTAATACTTAGTGAGTTTTTCAATTTGCCTCAGGGCGTAACGGACGGCCATTTCCGGCTGGAAGCTTCTTGTAATTATTGCACAATCGTCCGCGTAGAGGGCAATGGTGGAGTTCCAATCCCCCTCATCCGTCGGAATGTCACCCGTGTAAATAGAAAATAGTAATGGCCCTAGGACACTCCCTTGTGGAACACCAGCTGCTATCCTCCTTGTCGAGCTTTCGGCACCATTCCATTTTACAGTGAATGGCCTGTCGTTGATATAAGACTTTATAAATTTCACCTGCCAAGAGGGAAATTTAGCTATAAAAAGTTTTTGCAGTAGGCCTAAGTGCCATACTTTGTCGAAAGCTTTGCTTATATCAAAAGCTACTCCAACAGATACATTCTTCCTGTTGAAGGCGTCCGTGATAAAATCTACCACCCTCTGCAGCTGATGTGTTGTGGAGTGTCCTGCCTTAAATCCGAACTGCATTTGGGGGATCACACCATGCCCTTCCGCGTGTGTCAGTATATGCGGGTAGATAATTTTTTCGCATACTTTCCCAAGGCAGGAAAGGAGGGATATCGGTCTGAAGTCAGTGGCTTTTAAGACCTTCCTTCCTACCTTGGGTATGCATATGACATTTGCATGCTTCCAGCCGGCAGGGTAATGTCCTATCCTCACCACTGCATTGAGAATCGAGATAAGGTATTCTCCTGCAGAGATTGGCAGTCGCTTTATTAGTTCGTAGGGGATGTTGTCTTTGCCTGTCGCCTTCCCCTTTGGTAGGCGTGCTATAACTTCTGCCAATTCTCTGATGGAGAACACCGGAGTGGCTTGATCCTCGATGTGCTGTGCCCTTAGCATGGACTCTATCTCCCCCATCTTTATGTCTGGGGTGTATTCTGTTGCGTCATTGGGCGTGAAAACCTGTTCTAAATGAGACGCAAGGAATTCGGCTTTGTCAACAGACGTGGTAAGTTTGCCTCTTGGGCTCTCCACTGGTGATCCTAGGGTCAGAGGGGCTCTTTTTATAGGGTGAGAAAGTGAAGGGTAGATCGGATTGATGGGGGAGGAGTCGAGCGAGCGAGAGAAAGGGTCAGTTCGATCATTGGTCCCTTTTAAAAGTGAAGGGGAAGATCCCTGAACGGGGGAGAGAAAGAGAGGGATGCGCTAGGATCCAATGAGTCATGGGGTAAAATTTTGTTTCAGGTGGTAATGTAGTGGCACCTCCTGGTGCGATAATGGTAAATTTGAAAATCCTATTTCAACTGCCATTTCGTGTTATCCGAAGAATTTCTCATGGTTTTACTTTAATAGGGCCAAAGATTATTTTCCGGTTAACCGATATTTCGTGTTAGCTGTTTTGCGTTAAGCGAATAAATATACAATGAAAAGTATAAGATCTGGAACGGACCGAGCATGCATTTCGTGTTAACCGTATTTCGTGTTATCCGTTTTCGTGTTAAGTGATTTTCACTGTGTGTGTATATATATATATATATATATATATATATATATATATATATATATATATATAAGAACCTTCGGGATAACATATTTATTAACAATCACATAACTTATATAACAGTTTTGTTAATGGGTAATAGTTCATCGCATATGACACCTTTGAATGTAACATAGGTTTCATTCTTAAGTTATTAAAACGCACCCATCAATTAAAAATGCTTTGTTAAAGATACATTAACCCTCTTTGCTCATACTGGCGTAATTTCAATCCAAACGTTACCTACCGCCGCATATCTTTGCGCACGGAAGGGCTGGACAGAATCAATTACCCCAGCCTCATTTAAATCTTCTCATTCGTTATATTCTCGCTCGTCATCTCGGTAAATTTTGCATTAAACCTCGGCAATTGCGTCTCGCTGTTTTTTATTTGCCTATCCGATCAATCGATTCCGTCGCGTCAATAGGCGTCTCCATGTAAGGGATTTGCCGCGAAATTTGCATTTAAAACACCTCTACAACCATCCTATCTGAGACTGAAAAGTGGTCAGACGAACTTAACGACGTTTTCTTTATCGCAGTCAATTTTTTTTACTCTCGCACAAGATCCCATTTGGGTATTGGCAAGTCCGGAAAGATTTAAAAGGCGAGGAAAACAAATGACGGCGGATTAGATTTCTATCGTTGTAGAGGTACAATCTTCCACTTATTTGTTTATTTATTTAGGAAGTCGGTCGTTTTAAATTTCAATCCAATAATCCGACGGATTTTTTCTAAAAAAATAGATTTGATATCGAGATTGTTTGCGAGGTTAAAATATACATAATTGATTCCTTAGTTAGTTATTCCTTTTTTCAGACTCGCGTCAAATGTTTTAAAATAGCGAAAGTTATTAATTAATTTTCGAGCGTTTATCTAGGAAAAAATAATATTCATATTAGTATTTTATTGCATATCAGTTTGTAGTGTTATTTCATATAATACTACTTATTACAGTGCTTTACAAACTGGGTGTCGTAGCTGTTTCGTAGAGGTGTCGCGAAAAATTTTGCTAGATAAATTAATCAACGGTTTTGAAATGTTGATAGGTCACTAGAGCATTAATATTTTCTCTAAAAAATTGCTTATGCTTTAGTACCAACAAATGGAGCCTTCCAAACGTTGCGTTGCTCTCATGTATGAATATATAATTTTGTTCCAAGGTGCCGCAAATTCTGTTTGCCTTTGAGGTAGGGTGACGAGCCTATAAAAGGTTTGGGAAACACTGATTTATGATAATAATATATTTGTAATTAAATTGTTTTAATTAATAATTGGCGCGTATTGAGGTTCACTCTTGTCGAAGAAAATACGAGGTCATATCACTAATGTTAAACCTGCGAGAGATAACTGTTAGGTAGGCTTTGGTGCATTGCACTCCCTGCCACCCGCGATTTTGGTGAATTGCAGAGTAACATGTAGATGTACATTTTTAACCGCATATATTCATTACAGGAAGCTCTGTTTAATAGGGAGAGGTTTTCTGCTGTTGTTCTACTTTCTTCTTCCGTCTCGAAAATACTTCCCTCTTCCTCCGTCTCTCTTTCCGTCTTTCTCCCTCTTATCAACATTCTTCTCAGGATGCCATGCTATGCCCGGGCGACTTCATTAGACGCCCACTCACACCGTCTACGTCACATTCCAAACACGGTTTGTTGAATACACTCCAATATGACTCGTCCACGTCCTCCCCGTGAAGGAAGTAGAATACCTACCCCTGCCCCCGCCTTGGTTTCGGATGAAGCCTCGTTAATTACCAAAACCCACCGGGAAAGTCCGATTTCGCGAATGCTTGGCACGTTTCACATCCCAGTGCACAGGTTCAGTGGAAAGAGAGAGAAGGAAAAGACGGGTTTTGAAGCGGAGCGTTCCGCTATTTTAGTTATAAGGGTCCTCGTTTTAGAACCTCTTTGTCGAGGTCAAGATTGTTTCCCGATGCTAGCCGAACAAAATGCGGTGGAAAAAATCAACTGACCATCTCAGTGCATCATCTGCGATGACCTGCATGATTTTGTTTTAGAACTAGACTTCCCTTGTTAATAAGTATTCATTTATAGCGTGTTACCCTAAAAATGGCTTATTTATTCGGCAATATATCTAGAATCCTGCAACCTGAAGATGAAATTTTTCAGAATAGGTACGTTTATATGAATTTTAGATAAGGTAAGAAATTTGGTAGATTGATTATTAATTCATGGAGAATAATTAGTGTCTAAATCACACCTTTGCTAGTAAATCGATAATAATACATGCTAGAAGTCGAATTGATTTTTGCTGGGAAATTTCTGTAGATGAAACTCAGTGTAGTGCATAGAGGCTTGGATTTCAAAGTATAAGTATCAGTGATCGATTTCGGGGGATTTTATTTTTAAATATCGAGTTTTTTATTTTTTAAATTTTTGTTGCTTTTAAGCGGGACATAGTAATATTTATTTACGATAGTTTTTGTGAAAAAATAAGCACCTTATTGCTCTGCAATTCTTCCCTTATTGGTTTTAATCAATAATAGCAGGTTAACCAGATTTGAAAGTGTGTGCATGGAATAGCTTTTGAGAACTTTTAAATTATGTTGCAGATATGCAGAAAAATGTATAAGGTTTACTTTATTATATTGTTATATAGAAATTAAATCCTTAACCTTAAAATTCAAAATTAGAGACACACAATTAAAAAGGGGGAGGAAAGGAAGGAAAGGCAAAAGACAGTAAAAATTATAAACTTACAGGTTTAGGGGTTGTTACTCCACGCCAGAGACCTGATGTCATTCAGACATTCACTCACTCAATCGCACAAGCACTAATCCTAAAGGTGGAAAAGGAAACGGGACCGGGTTTGCGAGAAATTGCTCTGCGCCAGGGACCCAAAAAATCACATCGTTGCTAGAAGGTTTGTGAGTCAGTACGACCGCGACAGGGACCTACTAAGCAACCACAAACACACGCACACGCACACGCCAAGAGGTAAAGGATAAAAAAAGGGGGAAGGAACGGGGAAATAATACTAGGTTTACGGGAGATTAAACCACGCCAGTATCGCACACAGCGGCCTGTAGGTTTATGTGCCTTCCGGCAGCGACAGGGACTTAACAGACGAAACAATCACGCACGCAAGCACTCGAATACACGCACACAAGATCTTTAAAGATGAGGTAAACGTACTAAATACGTATTTCGAGAGCAATGCTCTCATCATCAGTAACTTATGTGTAATTTATAATGGTATTATTACTAATATTATTATTACTATTATCGGTTATCGATATGGAATAATAATGCGAAAAATAAATACAATTCTTTTATGATAAAAACGCGGTTGAAAAAGTTTTTTGAAAATTTGTATTAAAATGTCAAAAGATCATGGTTATATTAGACCAGGGGTGTCCAACGTACGGCCCGCGGGCCAGATGCGGCCCGCGTAGGGGTTATATCCGAAAACTTTAACACAAATTCATGCATTATTATGAAAATTTTTATAATAAATCTATTGAAATGTTAACCATATTTAGAATCGATTTCCACTTATACGACACCTCAGAACCCGATTTAAATCCTAATCCTGCCCGGCGAAGAATTGGCAACTTCCAATGCGGCCCGCCGAAGGATTTGCAACCACCGAAGGGCCTTTCATCTAGAAAAGGTTGGACAGCGCAGTATTAGACACTTGTCAAGGTTTGAAGCCGTTTGATTGCGAATAAATCACATTTTATAACAGTGGTGTTTTCATTCTGAAGCATATACAACTTCAATTATCGTTTAGGAAATTTTTCAATGACTGTAATATAATGAAATGATGTCTGTTTCAAAATCAGGAGTGCGCTTAAATATGTTTTCAGTCAAAGGGTAGCACGAAGGAAAATATGCATGATTTCATGTGTGGAATCTTGATACGTTGCATTCGTCGTCATTCCCATCCCCGCATTTGCTGTACATATAACGCGTAAAGGGAAAAGTTGCTATATTCTGCACATTTTTCTCTGCTCTGAGTGCAATTTTACGAGGACAACTCCGCTATCAAAATTTCGTCGATTCATAATTCCGCGCGGTCGAAATTGGTAATCAAAAACCTTTCGTCAAGCAATACATTTTTTCTGTTCGCTCATTTCTCTCTGATATCAAGAGGCGTAGTGTCTGGGAAACGTATGAAAAAATAAATAAATAAATAAACCTTTAATCAACGCAACGACGTCCAACCGAGAACGTGATTTTCAACTTGGCCGGCGAAAAAACTTTCTTTTTTTTTAATTTATCAGCGAGCCGACTCCAGTGGTTCAAAAAGTAATTTAAACAACGCGGAGAATATTGGTCCTTTTATCGAAGCGTATATATTTTTTTTGTTTCGTCTCCGCGGAATTTGTCCGAGAAAAACAAACTAGAAACTCCGTCCGTTGTACACTTTTGTTTATTTAATTGATCGAGTTATTTTTAGGATGAAATTTCAAAGTTATTTTTCATTTATTCAATCCCTGGAATGAATTATATATTCGTCTTTTCTGCCTGACTCGTGCACGTGCTGTGATCCATAGAATTTGCGGATTTTTTCAGTTGTGATTTCCTAATACACGGGGTCGAATTAATTAATAGAGATATTTCTAAATTGATGAAATAAATGAATCGTATGATCCCTATGTGACAGGCATAAGCTGGAATTTAGGGAATAATTGAAATGAGGAGAAAATTTTTTCATAATCCGGAATGAAACCTGCGTCTTTCATTCGCATTCTGAAATGAATGAATTAGTCTGCCGCAGCAGTTCAGTAGTAGAATATTCGAGCGACAAGTGGAGGATCCGGATTCGATTTTCAATCCTTGCGGAATTTATCTCGTTGTTTCGAATTATTCTCTGAGAGATTTGCAATTTTCTGTTATAAACGAAGTTTCACTTGATGAAATTACTCTTGCAACTCGCGAAAAGGATATACACATCGAACATAATGTATCAGAAACTTTAGCATAAATATCTTTTAATTGTTTGTTAATGGAAATCCAAATCAGATATCGGTAGCATTAAAGAACATCTAGCAAAAACATAACTAAAAAAGTTCGTAATATATTCTTTTCTTGTTCGGAAGAGGCATTTGTTTTGAAATTTGCCTGTATATATACGTTCATGCAACTTAAAACGATTCATTTCATGCTAAAATTCTTGTTTACTGTTTATCTTATCGTGGGAACAGCGAAAATGTCATTCTACATCATTGCGAGTCAAAATTAAAATTTTGTCTGCCATTGAAATTAAGGGCTTAAGATAGCACGTTTGTTGATGACTCCATAATTTATTTCATTTGATATAATTTTTGCTCGAAATTTCCGATGGAATAATAACTCCCGGCGGGAAACCGCATTTTTTCGTATCTTTTATACCGACGAATTGGGTAAAAAAATAAAACGTTTTATTTCAAATTTCAGCGAACTCGGTCGTTTATTTAACATTTGACGCAAGACGGTTTTTTAATACGCGAGTTTTTCATGTCCGAGCACCCATAAAGGAATTTACACTCCGTAAAATGTTTGCCGTTAATATACATAAAAAGCTCGCCTACGTTCAAATGTTTCCGCATGTAACCTTTCCCCGTTCGTCGTTTCAGCTCGCATTGGGACTCCTCGCAAACATTTACTATAGCTCCAGGGTTGAGGGGATAAAAAAACACTTTTCGAAACGCATAACTGACTCTATTTAATCGCACTGTAGCTTTTCAGATATAAAGGATTTTTACGATCGAAAGCGTTTGGACGAAAAATTGTATCATTAATTTTTTTCGGGTGAGAAGGGGCAGTGCCGAAAACAAATACCACGCCTCTTTTGTCCCCCCCCCTCTCATACTCACGGATCTAACCTCATCTTTTTTACTTTTACTTTTCATGAAAAAAATCGATTTCGAGATTTCAACGGAAATACACGTTTTGAGGTCCCATGTACACGTTTTGACCATTTTCTCGATGATGTGTGTGTGTGTGTGTGTGTGTGTTTGTGTGTGTGTGTGTGTATGTGACAGCTTTTCGTGGGTGCTCTCACTCAAAAATAATTAATCAGGTCAATGCGAAAGTTTATATTTAACATTTTTATGACAGTCGCAAGAACTGATTAGTTTTTGGTAAAAATCGGACAACCGGAAGTGGGTGTTTACTCATGTCACTTATCCGTTATTTTGAAATAAATATTTGAAATCCAACTCGTTTCCCCTAGACCAACGCTCCTAAATTATTAGCAAAGGACTTTTAACGTTCTTATTACGTTGACTCTCGAATCGCGATTTTCAAAGGGCATTTTCTCGTAAACGAGGTCGAGTTGGCACCTAGGTAGAAATAGGAGTCCATTATTTTACATAGACTTTCATTCTGCAAAGTCTCAATCCGATGCGAGTGTCACACCTTGGGGGGTTCCCTTGTTAGTAACGCTCCTTTTTATTTTCTTAATTGTTGGAGCTTTGTGGCTATATCCTATATCAGAAGGCTATAGTTTGAGTTTATTTCTGTTCTTTGTAAAGTCTAAAATTTTCTAATTCTAGTTCCTTAATTTTCTTTCGGTCCCCATTTTAAAAATGCTTCCTGCATTTCCAAACTAGCCAAGTAGGTACCTTCTTTGCTATTTTAATTGAAAATCTAGTTTTTGGCTTGAAGTAGTAACTGGCAGAGGTGGAATTTTCCGGGATTTTAAAACATTACTGCTGAAGCGGAGACTCGTTTAAGAGACGAGAATCGTCGTCGCTGAGTCCATAAACGCGTTTTACTTCGCGCCTAAATCGGTGGCCTGTTTGAGTTCAAATGGTCACTGTTGACTTAATGGTACGCTCGTTACCACGACTGCGAGTACAAAGTTGTTCAGTAAGGAATGGGAAGTGATTTCTGGATTTCAATGCCGCACATTGCAAAAGTATTTGCTATTCTTCCGCCTACAGTTTTTAGGGCTTGTATTTCTTCAAATCAAATTGTCTCTCTACAAATGAGAAACGTTTTTGTAAAGGAGAAGGTGAATGGTGGATGTTTGTAATGGAAATAATAAACCCAATTATTCTTGAATTTTTGCTTAAAAGTCAAATCAGAGTTTTATGATCCTACGGCTTAATAATATGGTCCAATGTGAAATCCGTGTAATGTTTTTCTAGGAAATGAAAAATAAAGTTGTTTCATCGACAGGTTCTTTTAATGATACATTATAGACGCGAGAAAAATGTTAACAGATGGGTCTTTTACGACCTACGTAATTAGATTCATATTTATTCATGTGCAGTTTTTCATCAGAAGTAAGTTATTAATTAGTCACCCCATGCTTGAGAGCCTATGCATTACTTATTTATATAGTAAATTAACAAACCGAATAAATGCAATAATTTCAAAATCTAAAATATTATAAACCAAAATAATGGTATGTTGGGTAAATTGTATGAGGCAAAATTAACTACTGGTCCTAGTAGCGCTTCTTAGTTGACCCCACAGTGTTAAGTTTAATGTCTATAAAAAATAATGAGGTTTCTTCATCTTGGCAAGTTCTTTGTTCACTCCTTTTTACGACGTATTATCAGAAGCACCTTTCTTCATCATCTCGTTATCTTAATCCGCACGGAATCCCTTTTCCTACCTCTTTTGTCTCTTATCCAGCATCATCTCTTCTGACTCCCATCGCCTATCCAAAATATCAGCCACCTCTTACTTTTGTTTACGCAAAATTAGTTGCAACTAAACTAAAACTAAACTTCATCTCTGGATTCGGCAATGGATATAACGCCACTAAAGGAGACGGTTCTGTAGTCAAATTTCTGATTTTTTTCGTTTGTTTCGTGTCTAATGAGATTAACTCTTAACTACTAACGTGAAAAAATCACAACGCTGAGTCACATAGACTCTTTTATATTTTTTTCCTATAACGACCGCAATTTTTTTATTTAAACATTTTCACTAGGTGGTGTTAACGATTGGGCTTCTAGGAATAAGGTATTAAAATAAAAGTATACATAATTGTAAATCTATTTTTACTTTTTAAAAATGAACAATGTTAAAAACCTTGTAGCTGAAAATCTCAAAGTCACTCCTGAACACAATAGGAACATATTTTTTGGTACATGTGAGACAAATTGGCCGTTTACATTTAGTACAAAGGTGTGGGCTTCCTCTTCAGTTTTGGATAGCAGATGGAGCAGTAAACCCTCTTTTCAAGAAGCTCCTTATCGCCCATGCCTTCCATGAAAGGAATGTCTAAAATCGTACATATTGTCCTCTTTACATAACTAGAAATCCGATAATTTGTTGCTCTTCTATGCAAGTCCCCGGCCAATATTTTTAGAAAATTTGATCGCGTCATTTTTGTATTATTTTTGTACGACTGGTGCATTATATGAGCACAATTACTAACGTGGAGTCAGCCTGACTCCACACAAACATTACTATAAGATATTTCACCAACAGCTCGCGGTACGCTAATAAGATTTGGGAGGTGCATTAGTCGTCACTTCTTTTGAAGGTACTGAAGTCGCCGGAGCAATATTGTAAATTGGGTCAGAGTGAAGATGCATAATATGTGGTGTGGAGTCAGACTGACTCCACGTTAGTAGTTAAGGGTTAGTTTCATCGCCAACCTCTTCTCGATTCAAATTGGTTTTCACGCAATGAATACTTACCCCAGACCACGTTTATAGCACTGGTGTCATGGAATTATCACTCGGTGATAGACTAGTTATATTTTAACTCATTTAACCATTATTCCCTAGGCTTTTGTGTTATGAATCTCCATTTACCTCGTTCTGGAAAAGCATGTTTCTTTCGGCAGTTCATATCTAGTACATAGGGGCATAAACAGCCCCATCAAAAAATACTGAAAAAATCTATTCAGTAAAAACAGTGATATACCGATACTAAAGTAACATATATAATTTAAAAAATAAAATTTGATTACTTTTTACGATGAGCAACTAGATGTGGTGAAAAATACCCCAGCGTGGTATTCCAGGGTCAATTCCATAGTTTTCTACATTAAAGTTTCACCTTATATATATATATATATATATATATATATATATATATATATATATATATATACATATATATATACACTAATGCTACACATTTTTGCCAAATTTTGATGTTGTAGTACTTCTAGAAGTGAAATAATATTTTTCCATTTGTTTAAATTTTAAACATTTTTAACAGCCGTCCCAATATATTTATGGAGAAATTCAAATCTTTATTTGGGAAAATATGCTATTCTGTAAATAACTTGAAAATTTCAGCATCCTAGCTCATTCCGTAGTACTTAAAGAGTTATGTATTTGTCTCTCTCTCTCTCTTCGTTGGCTTGGTAAGTAGTTTTACCACAAATATAGGCCGTCCCTCGTGATAACACCCACGTTCCCGGCCGGTCAGAAAGTGTTCAATTACAATGGGGGTTGATAATTATATTTACATCATTTTAATACCTTGCGGTTTTTGTGATTCGCTTATAAGTTTAAAATTACTGTAAATACTAATTAATATAAATACAATACAATAAATAGGAAATATGTACATTGGTAAGGTAGTTAAGTCAAAAAGATACCAGCTAGCTATTGTTATTTTTTATTTTATTTTTGGTATATATTATTATATATTTTTATTTTGCATTTTTCCTTTTTTTACCTCATTTCTATTATTTATTTGTTTATTTTTGACTATATATATATATATATTATTTATTTATTTCTTATTATAATATTATTATTATTTTTGTTCTTTACTTTTCCCCCTTTTTTCTTTTTTTTGCAAAATTGCTTTAAATTGGGTGGAGCTATTTGTACAATATGGGCAATAGTTATTATTATTATTTTTTTTCTTTCTCTTTCTAAGACTAAACTAAATATAATAAGTAATTAAATATCTTATAACATAACTAACTAATTATAAAATATAACTTCATTCTATATAGACGTTTCTTACAGAGGAGGAGAATATAACAAACATATAGGAGGATACTAATGTTTAGGCACTTCCAGATGAGCTAGAGATTTTTTCTTAGGTGGGATTTTGTGCAAAACCGACTAGAAAAAACGAAAATCTTGAAAAAGTGCAACAATGCGGCCGCAAAAATTCGCAATTGTATAAACAAATTTTCAAGGTTTATGTATTTCCGCATGTGCTACGGAGTTGAATTTTTTTTATTAGTAGAATTAAAAAAAAACAATTACGAATTATACAAATTTTGATGTTTTAATTTTTTGACAGTTAAAAATCCTTTAAGTTTAAACAAAGAGATAACAGTTTAGGTACTAAGGGATGAGCTAGGAAGCTGAAATTTTTAAATTATTTATAGAGTAGTGAAATAGCACAAATAAATATTTCAATTTTACCATATATTAACTTCGGCGGCCGTTAAAAATTATCAAAATTTAAACAATTAGAAAAATATTATTTTATTTTAGAATTGCTACAACTTTAAAATTTGGCTAAAAAGTGTAACATTAGTACCCCATAATGAATATAGTGTAAAATTTTTAAAATTGCAACATTTGGGGATTGTTTTAAACTATTATTTTTACATGTGGGAAAAACGAAAATCGCTGCGAAGGTGAAATCTTTAAAATTAAAAGACTATTTGTAATGATGAAATGTCTGTCTGAAAAATGAATGTTTTTTCAAGGTGAGATGAAATGCTTGCAGTATGCAAGCACCAACTACTAGTATGTAATATATATCCTCCTCTGTAAGAAACGTCGATATATAATGATAACATATAGGAGGATACTAATGTCCAGCCCAAACTACAAAAGCTAGAGAGCTGAAAGTTTTAGTTTTTGTAGATATGATAAAGAAACTTTCAGATAAAATGAAACTTCTCACCTAAGTGACATGATTTCGACTCCAGAAATTCCGAAAGTTGCGTTTTTTCCCATAAGAAAAGCATTGCGCCATTTTTGTAAATTAATTTTGGGCACTTGCTCGTAAGCTAGAAAAATGAAATTTTCAGTGTTGCTAGACGGCCGCAATATCTATTGAGAATTATTGTCACTTTTTCTTACAGTGTCTTGGGTTCGACTCCAGAGACCCCAGAATATCTCCCATAAGTTAACATGGAAAACGAAATCCAGTGTGTAGACCAATCTAACAAGTTTAGGAAGCTGAAATTTTGCAAGATTATAGAACTTTTCTAATAATCAACTATAAAAATCAAAAATTTCAAAATTATTAATTTTTAGGGGTTGTTTTAACCCCATTTGTACTTTAAAGTTTAATAATTTTTATCTTGGAAACTATATGCTGTAGGTTCGAGTTTTTGAAATCATTTTGTAGAAAATTATACATAGAAAAAATGAAATCTTGAAAATGTTAAAAAATTCGACCACTAATAATTCGCAATTGTTTAAACATATTTTTTAGGTTTATGTATTACCGAATGTGCTACGGAGTAGAAATTTTTTTAGAGGTAGTGTATGTAAAAAAACGAAATAGGGATTATAGAAATTTTGATATTTTAATTTGTTTGGCAGTTAAAAATTCTTTAAGTATAAACAAATAGGTATGTGTTTAATTACTACGGGGCGAATTAGAAAGCTGAAAGTTTTAAGTTATTTAGAGTTTAATCAATAAAAATAAATAAACATTTCAATGTATCCATGAAATTTTATTGCGGCCGTTAAAAGATATTTAAATATTAACAATTAGATAAATGTTATTTCACTTCTAAAAGTGCTACAACTTTAAAATTTGGCAAAAATGTGTAGCATTAGTACCCCATAATGAAGAAAGTATAAAATTCTAAAATTGCAAAGTTTAGGGATTGTTTTAATCTATTATTTTTACATAGGAGAAAAACGAAAATCGCTGCGGAGGTGAAATCTTTAGAATTAAAAAAATATTTGTAATGATGAAATATCTGTCTGAAAAATGAATGTTTTTGAAGGTGAGATGAAATGCTTGCAGAATGCAAGCACCTTTTACTAGTGTGTGTGTGTATATATATATATATATATATATATATATATATATATATATATATATATATATATATATATAAGACAGTTAAGCGATATTTTCTCGCGTAGATTTCTGCGAAACGTATATTTTGGAAATGACCCGCGATTCCAAACCCGATAATCGCTTCCGATTCAACTTCTTTCATTCCGAGTAGATCTCACCTAACCAACCTCTTTCCATCCTCTCTATCTACCTATCTCTATCTGCCCAGCTTTGAAGGGAAGGGAGGAGAGGATGCTTAGGATAGGGAGGAGGAGGAGAGCAAAATTTGCTTCCGCCCACGCTCTCTACGCACGACTTTACCGCCCCAAGCTGCTTTGCGGCAAAAGGAATCGCGATGGTTCTTTTGTGGACACCCCGACGGGAGGGAAATGAGGCGGCGTGGGAAGTGTATGGAGTGGAGGGGGATTGCGAGAGGGGAGGGCGGATGTGAGGAGACAAGGCAGGATGACGGGCGATGGGTGAGGGGGGCGATAGGGGGGGGGGCGATGGGTGGGAGGGCGATGGGTGGGGGAGGGTTATGGGTGGGGGGGGCGATTGGAGAGATGGCGATGGGTGTGGGGGGGGCGATTGGAGGGAGGGCGATGGGTGGGGAGGGCGATGGGTGGGGGAGGAGAAGGAGATAGAGAAGCGATGTGCGAGCGGGTAAAATGGCGGGATCGTAGGGCACGGGAGAGTAGTAGTTGTTGAGCCGAGTTGGGATTTTTAACGGGTAAAATAAGGTGGGGAGGAAAGTGGCGGAAAGGACACTTCGAGGTAATAGAGGACGAGAGGGTATGAGGTGATAATTCGAGATGAAGGACGGTTTAGAGAATGAAAAGAACTAACGGGCGAAGCTATGTTTTAAAGCTCTCTTAGCGTCTACGGCGCAAATTAGATAATATTGATATGAGAAGCTACATATATTGTTTGATCGAATAGTATTATCCTTGTACTTTGCGCATAGCATAACCGCTTATACAATGGTCTGATTGGATAACATGGGTGTCTGGGCAAAACCTTGAACTATATAGCACATTCACATGAGAAACTTAATATCTTAATTGAGTAGTACATTAAGTATAGCATGAACGCTTATGAGATGGTCCTGATTGTATTTCGAGGTGTAGGAAATTTATATATTGTTTTCTAATAGGTATGGCAGGGTTTTTGGAGCAAAACAGCCGTCATCAGTGGTTATTCACCGGATAGAATTTACCGTAGGTGAAATCGCTGCTGATGACGGCTGCTTTGTAGTAAAAATACGCATTTGGTTATCCCAACCTTTTTTATGGCTATTGAAGGAACTCAATTTGTTGGTTTAATTTTAGGCGAGTTATTGCGATAATGCTCTTTTGAAGGTTCACGCAAAGATGAGTTTCTCAGACAGTTGAATGTTCTCGACTGATTCCCTTAACTATCACGGATTCTCGCATTCATTGGCTGGAAAGAAGAAAATTATTTAGACTCGACAAGAACAAACAACCTCAAGCAATCTTCACAATTGCATACGAGTTGGAGCCATTCTCACGACAGCTCCTCAATAGTTAATTAAATAATCTTTCCAAAATAAATCCGTTGATGATGATGTATAAATTGATTTATTCAGAGCTGGTGACTAATTTGTTGGCATTGGAGATGTCTCCGAAAGTAATTTTAAACCGGTTTTAGTCAAAGATAAGGTTCTTTAGTAACTGAAATTACTTTGAGAAATAAGTAATTGGTATACAAACATTTCTTTACAAATAAATTTTATATTATATACAAAAATTACTTTTTTATCCTTATAATAGTAGTACATATCTAGAGTCGGAAGCTCAATTATAACATATTTTAAAATCCAATTGAAAAATGTTGCAAGCAAAATATCCGCTTTGCTAAAATAAATATCTTTGTATCTTCGCATACTGTCAGGAGGCGAGTTGTGGTAGAACGTGAGGTGATTGGATCAATAACCAAAGTTACTCGAATCAAATTCCAAAGGCGGCAAAACTTTTTCTGAATAAGTTATGGTAGCTTTTAAATGCAAAGTCATAGGAAGGATGAAAATATAGAATTATAATAAGCAAGTCTGTATAAAAGTTATCAATAACAACAGTGAATTGAATGGAGTGATGACAATTTTTCGTGGGTTAACAATTTAAATCGTGAATGAAACAGAAGGTCGTGGTCATGTGGGCAGGTAGCGATGGAGATTGAGAAAGTGGAGGTAGTGGGAGAGTTTTGAAGGAATAAAGGTTATAAGGGATGTGTTGGCCATAGCTAACAAGAGTATAGAATTGAGTGGAAAGCAGTGGAGCGTAGTATTCCGCAGGAGCTGGAACATATGGGAAGGTAGCGTGTGTGGGAGGTGAGAGAAGTTTTTGAGTGCTTGGTGGCGGATAGGGAGGGAAGCAGGGAAAGTGGAAAAGGGGTCTGGCAGCTACAGAGATGGACAGGGGGAGAGAGAGAGAGAGAAGCGAGAAGAAGAAGAAGAAAGGGCTTTTGGGGGTTTTAAGTGGTATGAGGAAACCCTTTTATGGTCCGATAACGTGTATGAAGATGGACAGGATTTCGGAGCAAGAGGGAAATCGAAGACAATGGGAGCGAGTTGGTTGGAGGGGCTTGATGCGTAGAGAAAGAAAGGAGGAAAATTAGAAGGAGAGAATGGAATGGAGGAAAAGTGGTTGGGTGAAGAGCTGGAAAAGTCTTTGGAAGGAGAGAAAGAACGAAGCGAAGTGGGAAAGAGAGAGAGAGTGATAAGGGGGTTAATCGACGAACGAACAAAGTAAGTTGCTTTCATTGTCCCCTCTGACAGACACGCGAATTTTTTTTTTGTTCAACCAAGTTCGCGGTTAAAAGGGATTATTGTATTTTTATAAGTAGCCCAAAACATTCCACCTCTTGAAAATCGTAGCCCAAAACATTTCACATTTATACAGGTATATTACGAAGGCCCCTCAATGGATATACCCCAAAACATCCCACTTTTCCAGGTGGGTGAGTGGGGGAGGATTTGAGAGTTACGAAATAGGGAGCGCCCCCTGTGGAGCGACCTGAGTTTGGCTGGTAGGCTCTTTGACAAATACAATATTTATTCGCCTCAGTGTTTTCTTGAGAGTTCACTTAATTGTGCAACGAGATCATTTTGAACTTAAATCATAACTTTTTAACATTTTAGTTATTTTAACCCCAAGAAAGACGTGGATTTTAACAAGTAACAAGGGTGGTGAGTGGCTAGTGTTTGGTAATTATAAATACCAAAACATTCGCACTAATAAGAAGACTGGCAATATGTCTGGCGCTGTTGCACTAAGGGCTCTTATGCTACGATCACTACTGATGCGGAGAAAACTACGATAACCGGGATGTATAGCCCAATCATGGTCACGACAACGTGAAGAGCGTAGTATTGGAGAGACAGGAACAGCGCTACCCAACCTAACCCAACCCAGCCCAACCCTTCTCGCGGTAAGAAAATGTGGGATGTTTTGGGTTGTCTCAAAAGTGGGATGTTTTTGGCTATGGTGAATTTGGGGACAGATGAAGAATATGGGATGTTTTGGCCAACCTCGGTATTTTTAATAGTCTTCGAGAAGAAGGTTTCGTTAAATTTTTAGGAATACTAGTAAGAGGTTTTTGCATTCTGAAAGCATTTCATCTCACCTTGGAAAAACATTAATTTTTCAGAGAGATATTTCATCATTGGAAATATTTTTTTAATTCTAAAGATCTCACCGTTCTTTCCTTATGTAACAATAATAAAGTAAAACAATCCCTAAAATTTGAACTTTTAAGAATATTATACTTTTTTCACAGTAGGTTACTAAAGCCACACATTTCTGCAAAATTTTAAAGTTGTAGCTTATCTAGAAGTGAAATCATATTTATCCATTTGTTTAAATTTTAAAAGATTTTAACGGACGCAACAACATATTCACCGATATTTGGAAATGCATATTTGGGTATGTGCACTAAGCTCGAAATAACAAAAATTTCAGCTCCAACACGACATTACTTTTTTTCACAATTCTCTAATGTTTGCTGTTTTTTGATTTTGACGTCGTTATATGTTTACGCCGTAGTTTTAAAGCAATTGCATTATAATACAATCTGCTGATTCTCTTTAGAAGCACTACATTAAATCTATTATTATATACAGTTCATTAACCCCCATAATTGAAAGGAGTAACGTTCTTTTATTTAATAACATATATCGCGTTTTAAAATTATGACATCATCATATATATGTCTTTGGTTTAAATTAATGGGACAGTAAGAATCTTCCTATTAAAAAACATTATAGCTATTATAATACGAATTGCTAATTCCCATTGAAAAGCATTGTCATGTTTACTATGGTAGCTGAAGTTCTTTATTGTTGAGCATCTGCTTTTTTCCGATTAAAAACATATTTCTTCATCAATTCGGCACCGATTTGAATTTATTCTTCAAAAATAAGAAACTTTATTCATTTAGCTATAGAATTGTTTCTGTCCCGAGTTTTTATCTGAATTATAACTAATTTAAAAATGCAAATTTATTAAACTGTACACCGATTTCCAATCTTTTCTTATGGCGTATCGAAATGGAATATTGGGGTCAAAAATACCCCACTAAAAATTTTAAAAAATTAGGAATTTTCGATTTTTCTGTTTGGTTGTACCGAATAACCTATTATCCTGCCAATTTTCAGGTCCGTGGCATATCTAGAAGTACCTTAGGTTATATATATATATATCCTCCGTCAGAAGCATCTATTTATAATAGATTTTTACATCTAGACCAGGGGTGGGGAACCGGCGGCCTTTTGTGATACTCAGTGCGGCTTTTTACATACTTGTTTAAACATACTCAAACTCATATATGATTTTAGCATGAAAGTTACAGAAAGAACAAACAAAAGATATGTATTTTGCATCAACAGAATCTTTGCGCCAAATCTTGTATTAAATGACGCATTACGCATAGTTATTGGTATTATGAACTACATTCGAGCAAATGCTTCACGGCAAAGTTTCGCATCATGCTTCAATATATCGATGAAACATTTAGTGTAGATCTACCAAAACATTAAGTGAGCTGGTTGTCACAAGGTCAAGTACTAGAAAATCTTTTAGCTTTGCGAAAACAAGTCACGAGCTTTTTCAAAAAACAGAATGAACCTTGTGAAATTAAAAAAAAAGATTTCTGCAGAAATTGTGCATTTTTGTGTGATTTAATGTCAAAACAAAATAATTTGAATACTTCTCTACAAGGTAAAACTAAATCCATATACGAAATGTTGCAGAAAATTCAGTCATTTCGGAAGAAGTTGAAATTTTTCAAAATTGGCCTTATCAGATCAGTTGTTTCAGCCAAGCATTTTCCTGAACTGGCAAAGATAATTGATAAACAAGATATGAATAAAAACTTGCAAAATTGGAATATGAATGAATATATAGGTGTTATAGACTCCTTGATTAAAGAATAAAATAACAGCGTTAAAGATTTTAAGAAACATGATGCCACACTGAGGTTAGTTTTTCAGCCACATCTGGTTGATGTCTCGAATGCTCCTTAGGATTTGCAGATGGAGTTGATTGAGCTCTCAGAAGATAACATTCTGAAGCCTCTATTCGACAGTAAAAAGGATCCCATTGAAATATGGAAGAATACTGTTGAATACCCACGACTGCGTCAATATGCTCGTCGTTTACTCTCTTGTTTTCGCGCAACCTATTGTTGTGCATCAACATTTTCTCATATGGCTCAAAACAAGACCTGTCTGAGATCACAGATGACTAACACTCACATGCAAGACCAATTGTAGCAAAAGACAACAATTCTGGAACCAAATATCAAGTTCTTAGCTCACAACAAACATTCACAAAAAAGTCATTAAATTGTGTTTGCCTTCTTATTTTGATGAATGTGATTGAATGCAACATTTAATTCACGTCCTTAATTTGTATTAACTTCTTTAAAGTTTATCAACATACTAGCAAATATGAAAAATTTAAATTTTTTGCATTAGATTAAAAAGTCACTATATTGTGTTAAACCCTTCAAAGTTTTTAAAAATATGAAGAATTGAAATCTGTATTCGTTAAATTAAAAAAGCCATAAAATTTTGTTTGCCTCTTTATTATTTCAATTTTGATAAATGTGAATGTATGCAACGTGCATCGGAATTTGCGGCCTGATGAGGACACCGTTAAGTAAAATTTGGCCTTCCAATGAAAAAAGGTTCCTCACCCCTGAGCTACACATTCCAACTAGTCAGATTCTAGCTCAGAACTAGAGAAATGGCTCCTATCACGCTCTTCCGGAGTATTTAGGAAGCTACTCAAGCGGACGGATAATAGACTTCTGTAATCTATTGCATATGAAAATTACTAATACAGCTGGGTCTCTCACAATCAGACCCCGCCGCTCTAACGGAGGGTTATGAAATCTCTCTCGTTAACCATGCTTTACTTACCATCTAATTCAGCACTCATTCCATTTGTCGTAATGCATCTGTAGTTGTAGGTAAAAATCTTCTTTTTACGATTTGCCAAAAGAGAGAGAATTTTAGAAATTATTCCTATTCGTAAGTAAATACTTCTCCCCTTTCTGGTAATTTTTTATGCCTTATATTTTTGCTCGTAGCTTACAGCATTGAGTTTTTATATGAATTTAAATACAGAGAAGTACGATGTATTTGTTTACCAAAGCTGAGTTACATGCTTTCTTATGCAAGATTATGATGAACTTTTTAATTGTACGAAACACAATGATAGTGTTTGTTTTTCACCACGGCTTCTTTCTATTTTAGACGCAATTTCTGACGCTAAAAGATTCCAACATTTTAACTCTCAATTATTTTCACGATTTTTTTGGTTGAGTAAGTTGTATTTTCCTTTTTAAAATGAGGTAAACGGTTAAAAAAATACTTTTTTTCTCTCTCCGTCGGTTATCCTTTAATATTTGAATTTCTTTTAAATCGGATAAATTTATTTCAAATGCTTTTTATTTCTTACAACGATTGTCTTAATGTTATATCCACTAGGTATATTTCACTGTTCAGTACACATTTATTCGTTGTTTTTATTCATCCAGGGTTATATTTTTCCATACATTAATCCATTTTTCCTATCTCATCCTATTAAAAACCGCAACTTCCATAACTTATTCGTACAAACGGGAGAAAGCGATGTATAAAATGTTGAGGATATCAAAGGCTTGTGCTGTGCCTAGTCGCATTTAAACCCAAAAAGCCATATTTATTGCAAACCTCCAGTTTTAGTTAAATTGAGCTCAAAAGTAATCCCCATAATATATATAGGATATATAGGAAGGCACTTTCTCTAAAAAGGAAACACTGCTCGCAATAAATGTTTCTAAATTGGATTCATCAGTAAAGATTTTTCGAGACTTTTTATTCCGAATTCGGCTACGGCACAAAATAAAAACGTCAAATAAAGTTTGTTTTAAATCTTACCAGTCTATTCCACGTACAAAATCCTCGGTGCGGTTTAGTTTTAATTAATGTAAAACGGCGGCCGCGGAATGAACGACCGATAGGCAGGAGGACAGGTTATTGGGGTAATCCGATTTTCCCGATTCGCCCTATCCCCCCACCCCATCGCAGTGCTTTAGGAATAATACATCGTACGACGGCCCCGAAAGAGAGATTTTGACGTTTAAATTTTTACAATCCGTGCGAAAGGGAACAGATTCTGTGCGACGATGCTTATGTAACTAGTATTTTCATTCGTTCCAATATATATTCTGCGATGGGATTTACGGTCCCGCGAATTTATATGGAATTCTGAACGTAATTCCACGTAAGTCGTAGCTGATTCCGTGAAGCTTATCCATGGATAGCGGATTATATAGAGAGGAGTTGTCGCCAACCGTGGACTTAACAAATGCGTATTTTGGCCGTATTAGTAACAACTTTTATTTTTCTTAAATATGTACTTTTGAGTGTAATCACCTTTTCAAACTGATGCTCAAATTAGTAGATAACGCCCCGTGGTGAGCACGATAAAATCGCAAATGCTTTACGAAAATTTTAACTTGTTTTTAGTCTTGCAATGACACCTCAGTCACCATAGGACTGTTATGAACAGGTGCATACTGTATATGCTCAGCTTCCAAATTGTTTAGGATTCTATTTCTTATCGTGTAGCTGTTATTACGAGTTAATAGTATATCATTTTTGACAAAAAATAATACATCATGAAACGTAAATTAAAAAGTATAACTTTTGATGTAGGGAAAATTGCTTAACTAATACTATTGTTAATAGATTCTGGAGCTATCGATCTTCATAATAGAGATTTATTTGTTACTGTAGATATAAATTAATCAAAAAGATTAATTAAATTATTAATAATATTTCGATGTTATCATTTAAATTAGGATTTTTATTATATTTATTCGTAATGTTAATCATTAATTCCAACATACGATATAGTTATACTTTCGGCAAATATGATTAGAATTAGAAATGTTGCGTAGTAGCAAGCACAGAATAAACCATCGCATCTTAATTGTATGTTTATGGTTAGTTCATTGTTATTGAAAATATTTAACCAATTAAGTTTTATATAAATATGTTATAAATGCAGTCTCAAGTTTGACGGCAAATTTGGTTGATATTCAGTTGAAATTTGCATTGTAAAAATTTGAATTGGCGAGCTCAACTTGAGCGAGTACTTTCCAAACATTTGAGGGCGGTATCTGGGGGAGGGGGGGAGGTAAATGGTTTAAGATATATTTACTCTCTGTTTCACTATCCTAACCTTGATACCTACAATATGCAGTCGCCAAATTATAGCCCTAATGTGGCTAGCAAGTATCACTTCTGTCCACGTTTCTCCTAAGGTGGCAATTGTAGATCCAGTAGATATTGTTATATAGTGGAGAGGCTAAGCATGAATGTATAGGATTTTTTCTCGAAATGGATTACTCGACTGCTTTATGGCTATACTAGAGAGTGCATTCGTCATTTTTTCGATTTTGACAATAAAGCATTCTTACAATGAAAAATTTAGCTAATCCCTGAAGTTAATATTTTCCATTATAGAAAGCTATAACGTCACTTAATAGGAGACGTTGTTTTATTTTTCACAAGAAACGATCATTTAGTTTTGTTTACGAAGTCATTCTCGTCCATCAGACATTTTTTTACGTTTACTAGTCTCCAATACTTTACCTCCATCTATGATACTAAAAAAAATTCATCCTGCTCGCTAGCAAACTTTTTTGGCCATGGCAAACACACGGTCATCGGTGTTCCGCTAAAAAGAATAATAAAAAATCCTCCATTTTCCCCGTTCCCTCCTGCGCACCCGACGCGAGCAAATATAATTTTTTGGCGCGAAATCACTCCGGCTATCATTGTTTGCGCAACCCACGTCTAATGGCAAAATGGAGAGAAAAAAGGTAGTACGCGAGTTAACCTGCCGTGAAATTTTCCGTATACTTTTCGACGAGGCGAGGGAGGGAGGAGCATTGAGATAATGGTGGCTATAGGACGTGTTCCTCGTTTTTAAGTTCGAGAATCGAAGGGGAAAAAAAGAATGGAAAAACCGTCAGAGTGGACGGTAAATTTTGGTCGTTAAAAAAATCGTTTTGTCGTCACAGGCAGAAGCAAAAAAGAAAATAAAAACCTTTTATGTTTTTGAATAGGCATCGCATACTGTTTGGTGCCCCGGAGTCTCTTTGACTTTATATGGGGCACAAAACACACGACTCTTTGTTCAACTCGTATATATTTTTTACGGATACAAAGCCTAATAGCTGCAGCACCGTTGTGGATAGGGTATATAGAAATTACGTGAATTTCCGGTAGATGGTAGCATAGGAAGGGACCCCGACGTGATGTACGAGTGGGCATTTATAATCATTGTCATATATACAAATACCGCTATGGCATTAAAATTTAACTTATTTTATACTGCGTTCCTCATTTTATGTGATGTCGTTCTTTTAGGCGGTGCTTTTGATTGTATCCTGGGTACCATTTATTGTTCAACATTGCGTTGTCATCTTCCAGCAATAAGTAGAAATTTTTACGTATTCTCATTAAAAAATTAATTAGCCAAAACATCATGAGGAACTGAAATCGAAGCCGTAAAGAAACAACAACAACATTTTCAAGTATATGCGATAAACCAACAATTAAGATAACTTTGCTATTCCCATCTGTGGAATTTTCACTCCTCAAGCTTCAGTAGTTTGGCGACACTATTACTTCAAAATTTTCAATTTTCCGAAATCGAAGCCATCTAGCGAATAATCTGCAAACTATTGCCGAAATCCAATCGGTGGAAATTGTAGTACTGATAAAAGCTATCTAATTTATAAATAATTTTCCAAATATCTCTTAAAACAAAAAAGTTGATTGTCCACAGAGACGCATACGCGCGCTTTCTCTATTAAAAAAACATTAAAAAGGGGTCGCAAATATGTAATATAAATATCATTAATGAGGTCAGGCTCAACTCTGTGGAATTTACTAATATTTACCTGATGATGCTACGATCGCAGTGAAACCGGTCGTTTTTAAATTAAATTTGTGGAAGTAACAAAGTTCTTTTTTCAATAATTGTAATATAAGGTTTACTTATAAAAACGAATTGCCTCCTAATCTGTTGAGACCATATAAATTATCTATGCTAAGACTACAAAAGTATTTTGATTTCATTTGGCAAGCAAAACGAATGATAATGTTTTGCAACGTATTCTCCCGAGTTAAATCTTATCGAGTGTTACAGAATATAGTGAGAGAATTATCGCCTTTGCTCAAATAATAACCTAACTTTTATTTCCTAAAAATAACATGAATTTCGCCAGTGCTGCTCTAGAAAATCATTTAGCATCTATTGAAAATACGTAATTGTTACTAACGCAAGAGTCATTACCACTTAAAATGCCCGGCCATTTATATGTGCGAATTACTGGGCGAATTGGAATATCATTTTTTCTACCTGATGACTTCCAAGGTGACCTAAATCAACTAAATATTCTCTGTAAAATTTTATAGAAACAAAGACAAATGACAATTTAACAGGAAATTTGTATCGAATTTGCTCATTGGCGCAGTCTGATAACTTTAAACGACGTTTCTTAGTGCAATCGCGGAAATGTTGATCCAGTTTTCTATTAATTTAAACTAGTCACTTTTGACGGGCAATATTGACACGCTCGTAGGAGAAGAGATTTCGCAGAAAGAGAAGGTCATGGTACGGGGCACCAACCACACCAAGGGTAGAAAACCAGGCTTTGACGTACAGAAGCACTGCAAAGACACTCACATGCCGAAGGTCTGCGACTAGTCCTTTGACCATTGCCAATTCGTTTTCAGTCAAAAAGCTTCTGGAATGGCTGGAGAAACCTCAGGATTATCCGATTATACAAAGCTCTGGCCATCCACCGTGCGTCGTTTACTGCTCCCGGTGTGCAAAATTGAACTCCTCTTGGAGGTGTTCCACCCAGATAAACCACACAAACTCTAATCCTCTCGACATTGTGATACCTAAGACAAAATAAAATATATACGTTTATGTCGTGTTGTGCGTCTGCATGTAGGATCAAATTTTCGAGGGAACTCACCTGCAACTTTTTCATGGCAAATTCAAGAATATCCTGCGCTACATCCTTAAGTTGCGGTACAGTCCTTGAATCCTGCATGCCAGTCTTATAGGAAGTCGGATCAAGATGGGACCACTGATTCCAAAATAATTTTAAAATGTCCTGCCCAGACTTAGTACACATGATGTCTACAGGCTATATACAGAAGATCTTTGCTCAGCCGTTGTTCAAGCAACATACAAGCGCTTTTCAGGCGACCTGTAAACGGATACAGAGTTGCGATGAATCACATACCAACACGCACGCATACGCCGCAATAATTTTTCTGAAGCTATATTTTTCTGAAACGTAAAGCCAGTTCTCACCTGTATTAGCTGCGTTTGTATAGGTGCTCATAGACTCCACTCTATTAATCAACTCCCAGTTGGCGAGAAGATCCGCTACCGCAGATGCCTGACTGTCACCGGAAGCACAGGACAGAACGGGAACATCGAGCAGCTGATCTTCAACACCGTATCATGTTATAAGTATTGGAAGGCGCTCCTGCGCGCTGCTTTTGCTTGCAGCTTTAATATTTTTTCCATCCAAGTGCTCTGATAATCGCATCGCTGGCTCCAGCTTCTCCAAGAACAAGGTTTTTAAGCTCGCAAACTTCTCCTTGCAAAATTCAGCTCTGGTGCGGTGTACGAAGCTGACACTGACTTTATATTCAGCCATATCGTGATGTCTATGCTCCAAAATTGCACCCAATATCCGAGTAGCAATCCTAGTGCTGATTTTCTTCCTATCCAGTGCAGCACAAAGCTTCGGCGTCAAGACTTGCACTGTGCGCCTCCGTCTCTTGGGCTGAAGAGCAGATGCCATCACCTCCACCTCCGTCTCGTCATGTGAAACTGTTTCAGTTTGAGGATCGTAGAACTCCTCATCACTGCTACTGTGTATGTACATCGCAACGATCACCTACTAGCAGAAAAATATGCGTGCCAGCGCGATGGCAGAAATGTCCAACTCCTACGCCTGACCAATTGGGAATAATCTCCCTCGCAGTGGAAACAGAATCCTATTGCATACTTTCGTTCAATTCGCGTAGCCAATGCTTCATGTACTGTAAAGCCTGTCGTCTAGACAGTAATTTGGCACCTTGAATTGGACTTTCAGTATGCCCTATTTTAAAAATACTATTCCTCTTAGTTTTTGGAGGCATTGTCACGAACAGTAACGAGTAATCACGATTCGGCGTGAAAACAATAGCGGACACTGTGCGCGGCTTTGGCAAGTTACCATAAGCTCACGCAGGCACGTTGCCAGCGTTGCACGAGAATTTTGTCTAAGGGAGCGTCTATTAATCGCGCGACACTTTTTGGGGGGGGGTGGAGGGGGTCTGTCCAAGAGTCGCGGTAGATAACATATGGGAGGGGGAGCCCAGAGCATACATTGCGCGACATTTTACCTTCTTTTTTGACTTACAAAATGTCACAAATACCTGCGTTCCCTCTAATTGCAACATTCTGAGAAGTGCGCAGTTATATTTCCGTGGTACGCGACGCGCAGCCTATGAGCACTCGCAAAAGTTTGTGGCAATGTAGCAACAACAGACCATCACTCGATCCGTGCGCTGCGGCGGTCATGCGCTCATATACTTCCATATATGTTTGTATTTTACCCTAGATGGACCAAGGGAGGGTTAAAAAATGTCCACCACTTGTTTTTAGGACTTTTTTGCTATTTCTATAAATCTGAAAATTAAGAAAAAATTGACATTGTATCTAAATGAGCACTAATCAGTTTACCATAGTCATAAATACTCATATCTGAAATGTACAGCAGTTATGCGTTGATTAAAAAGTGGTTGACACAAAATAACCCTCCCTCGGTCCAACTTGGTTCCTTGTTATGTGTACGAATGCATTTTCCATGAATATTTTTGAGGTAACTTATAGTTTTTCAATCCCTTATTTATTTCGTATTACGTAAAAGGATCTTTTATTATTTTATTTTCCATTTTTCTTTTATATCTATGAATTTTAATTGTTTCAAATGTAATTTTACAGTTTTATTTTCTGTTTTGAAATTTTTTTAACTTTATATTTTGTGAAGGTACGATATCTAAGATTTAAGATTCTCTTATAGATTGGTAATACTTATTCTGCTTATAAATCATATTATCGTAAACAACACTCATGTTTTTGCTCTCAAAATATTGCTTCAGAAAGAAATAATACGAAATTCGCACATCTACAAACATGCAAGGCAGAGTTTGAATAATAAAGCAGTCCTTCGAATTCTAGTGGAAATCTCTCTGATTCATCACTTTTCATTATCATTCCTTCAACTTTTTGCCTCACCCGTAGAATTAAAACAAATAAAAAAATTAATTTTTCTTTGTGGACATTTATTGACCATCCCTTGGTCCACGGCGTCACAGAAAATACCTTGGTCCTTCTAGGGTTAAAGCGGTGGTGAAGAACGTCTTCAAAACTTAGTAGGTGGGGGGGAGAGAAAATATCGTGGAGCATCACGTGGGGGGAGGGGGAGTCAAAATTTGTCCCATAAAGCATCGCGCGATTAATGGACGCTCTCTAAGCCGAGTGGCAAGTTATTTCGGGGGGAATGCCCGAAACGCGCAGGGGAATTCCCGAGATTCGGAGGCATGCGAAGTTTGCTTATGTGAATACAGTTAGGAAAAAAATCCAAATTTTCAAAATAGGATTGTTGCGGCATGGGTAAATATTATCCGATTTGCTTAAAATTTCACGTACGATGTTTTAACACACGGAGAAACAAAATGAGAGGAGCCGGAGAATTTTAAACTTGGATTTTAAGAAACATCCTAACGAGACGTTCCTATAAGGTGTTTCGCTACAACCGATTCGTTGGTAAAGAACGCCTAAAAATCGGATAACTTTTGCTCTTTTATTTGGATTGAAAACATATGTTCGTTCTCATTTGACACGGATTTAGATTCTGTTTTCAGAAAATATAAGCTTTAGACTCTCCGATAGAACTGTTCCTGTCCCGAGCTCCTATCTTAAGATGTAAATTTATAGTTCTCTGCGCTGATAACATGCTTTTCTTATTGTGGTAGAAATGAAACTATTGGGCTAGAAAAAGACATCGATTACTCCCAAGCAGCTAATCCGCAAAATTTATGCCACGAGTAGCTCTCATATAGATCAGTATACACTGAAAATTAGGCATCTCCAAGTTGCAGGGTTCCAGAGTTATTGTACGAACTGACAAACCCAATATATAAGCAATTTTTTAAAGGCGCTAAACTCCTGAAATACAGCTTTTACACTTAATTTTTGAAGTCTCGATGAGACAAGGACGTGTTAGGACAGAAAGATAACCCTTATAGCGAAACGATAGCGAAGAGCGTGGCGAACGTCTTATAACTTTCACCCCGTGAAAAGGGCACGCGTAGGGTAGGAAGGATGTAAGTTTTAAAGGGATTGCAAACACCGGTTATGACGCGCCTCTGGACAATGGCGGCTCTATTGTTTTTCGGCTACCGGATTTTCGGACGGCGACTCATGCGTACACACGCTCTGGAATAAAGGGGATATGCTATCTCTTTCGGAAGGGAGAGATAGAGGGGAAGAGAGAGAGGAGGGAAGGGAAGGGTTCGCGAACGGGAGAGAAGGTGAGAGGAGGAGTGGACATAAGCGGAGAAGGGTTGCGTTCGAAGAGGGGAACCTCTTTCGGTTTTGTAGTGGAAGGGACGAGATTAGGCAAACTCCGGATGCGTGAACATGTGCCCCATCTGGAAATAAAAAAGGAAGGACGAGAAAAAAAAAGAAGTGAAGGTTTCGAAAGGCAAACAAACTCCTCGGATATTTGCTCTGCTTGCTACGTAGTAATTGCATGTCGTTTATTTGCCAATTTCTGTTTCCTTCTTTATCGAGTTATTACGGGAGACGCATTATCGGCGCCATAATTTGCTCGGGAACTTGTTTCCCTCCAGTGGTCACCGGAAATGTGGGCAGGTCGCATTAATGGGTCGATATCTTCTGAGCAAATCAAGTGCGTATTCCGTAAAAAGTACGCGGGAGATTCTAGGTTAAGCGGGTAATCGAATAACCTTTGAAGTAAACAAGAACCTAGAACAACACGGCACACTTTGTGATTCTCTTCCATATCTGCTAAATAACTGGGCGATGTCTGCTATGAAGAGACCTCTTAATTTCAGTCACGAAGGAAGATATTAGGAGGGATAACACGTATCTTTTTCATCTCTACATGCGTAATGGATTAGTCTCAATTTTCAATACAAATACAAACTACGGAAAAAACATGACGCGGCGTCTTCATTTGCGAAAATATGCGTAATCACGTAGATCACCAGGAGAAGGTTGCTTGGTAACACGTGCGGTGTTGAGTGTGATATGCCATCGACCGAGATTAAAAGAGGGAAGTGAGGGATAAAGGTTTAATGTTTATTTGAACTTCTTGCATGATAACTCAATTGAAACTTTTTTGCTAGCCCTGGTAAATTGTATTGCCACAGATATCTGGGATTAATATGTGATAGAATCGTACGGGACTAAAGAACCGGAACTAATTTTCCGGCGTTGATTTGTAATTTGTATAATTTTTAGTGAATCCGTGTGGACGCCGCTTAAAATGTGATCGCGCTGTGTTCAATTTAATCGATAACAGTAAGTGAATTATAGCAATAACAGCAAACGTGCTTAAGCTGCGTATTTGCGTTTGAAATTCCTCGTTTGATTACAATAATTGGCAATAACAAGCGACAATCATAATAAAAGGGCACCTACTACATTTTTTTGCGGAATTTTCGTCTATCCGCAATTCACTTCCTCGAAGAGCTCTTAGACTAGATTAAGGAAAAAGCAGAAGTGCTATTTCATTTAAACCCCCAAATTACGCGTGGTTTAAGAGAAATATATAAGCGTGAGATAGGTTATTCTTTGAGTGGGTCATGATGAGTGGCCGTGGTAACGCCCAAAAAAACGCCAAATCCAGTGACTGAAGTCGTGAAGAAGAGGTGGGGAGGGTTTTAAGAGCGGATGGACAAAAGAGGGTGAGGAGTGCAGGAATGGGAGTGGATTGGTGGGAGAGAGAGAGAGATGAGGTAGAAGAGGGATCCCTCTTAAGGATCCACAAACATGGACGGACCCAAAAACAGTTGACAAACAAGATACGCCCCTTTTAGTGGGTACGCGGGAGACTGGAACTGGATTTCGAGAGGGTTTTTTTTATTTTCTGGTGGGGAAGGAGTGGATAGGATCTCTTTATGGTGGCGGAGAGAAAAACGAGGAGATAAGAAGGGGTTGAAATGGAAGGGAAGGAGAGAGAGGGAGAAAGAAAGCGGAAGGGAGTGTGGAAATGGCTGTTGGGGCAAGGCAGAGAGGGAGGAGAAAGGTTGCGATTTTTTTAGTACGCTATCCCATTTTCCACATAGGGAACTTTCCCTCACGAAAGTATAATAAAGAAAATATTAAAAATCATTGCTATTTACACGATATTGCCAGATTAATCGTGTAGAATATATTATCAATGTTACAGATTGATCGATAATTCAAGCGTGGATTACAAACTAACATTTTTTCATATTTGTCAACGATAGCAGGTTAATCTAGGAAGGTATTTTCTCCGTTAAATAAAATTCATACGGTTATTTTATCTTCTCTCGTGGTTCATAGCATATAACAGAGCTACTTCATCGAACATAGATCTAAAGCTCCTTTGCAATAGGAAAGTGCAATTTAATCCGTCTTAAGGAAATCGGCATAAAATAGAACATCGAGGGTCAGTTAAAATAGAGCCAATATTATCCCTTTATTATAATGTAGAATGTATAAAATATTAATTAAAAGGAAATAGATACCAACTGATTGTAATATAAAAATATGCTAAGTGCAAATTTTGGCAATAGCGTTACGTATGTAATGCAATCTTATCTAATGACGAAGAGAGACTTTCTGTTGAAATGTATGTTTAATATTCAATTCCAATTTGGCTCAGAAAAGTCGTCATTTAATAATGTTCCCAAAAATTAAATTGCTTTGCTCTGAAGTGGCGTCTTTTATGAGAACATATGCTGTTAACTGTTCGAGTTCCTTAAGCAAAGGGGAGAGGATTAGAGAGATTCAAGATTTACGAGTATAGTTCCGTGACCGTTAGTTTGCACTCTTTAACGTTCTTCCGGTGTTTTCTCCGCTCTTTTGAAGGCCGATTCTCTTTCTTCGTCCTCTTTTGCCTTTCTTTCTTAATCCTTTTCCATCCGCGAGCTTTTCGATTGGTGACATTTTTAAGAAAGACGAATCTTTCAGGATGCTTTACTCCAAATCAATGCTATTTTAATGAGAATGCGAGAAGTACATATAAGTTTTGATAATCCAGATTTAACACGAGCAAAAATTTACTTTAGTATGCCGTGTAGCGGGACCCTTAAACCATTTTTGCTGACGTAACCTTTTGAGCATTTTTTTCATATTCGCTTGCTCCGTAGTATATTTAAATTAACGATGAAATAAGAATTGCTTGCAACAAAACGCACTACTCATGTTAATAAAGAAAATTATTTTAAATAATTCAAAAGTTTTCCTTTTAGTACATTGTTTACCTCGGCGAAAAACACAGTACGCGAACGATCGTTTTAAAAATAAAGATTACACCCTTACCCTATGTGGTTGCATTCGCTTATTGTCGAGTAAGGCCTCTTAGAAGAAGTAGGCGAAAATATTCATGTAATTTTTCTTCTCCAGCAAGTAGATTAACATGTGTCTGCAATGTTTTTCAATGTTATTCGTAGATTGGAAACCACAGCCCCATATTACGATGCCTTGCGCGACATCGTCATATTTTCGTGTATCCCTTTAAAACTCTTCGCCTGCCTTCAGGGTTACGCCTCCCCCATCACAGTTTATGTTATAAATACAACCTCGCGGAAAGAATCGAGGCATAAGATTGACGACCATCCACTGCTATTTCAGAGAAAACACACACGCATGTTTGTCGGTTTTTTTTGTCATTTTCGATTATATTTGTACTGGCGGTGACATTTTGAGGATTTTCGCCAACTCGCCAAATGTTTTAGCAACTTTATTATGCATGCACTAGGTAGTTTAATATATTTCGACGAAAAAGTCTTCATAGTATTTTGAGAAACCCAATGTTCATGAATACGTAAATGGCATAAGCGGAGGCCATCCTCCTTGATTCAATCCTTATAACTGTAAATCATTTCGCTTGTGAAGTGTCGCAGTTTATATGGGTGGAGCGTTATGCTGAACCCTGGGCTTAATCGAAAAAAAATTACATTATCAGCAATCTGCGAAAAATAAGCCGGATTCTCCCCCAGATAAAATGTCCAAATCGACGAAACTACTCCGTATTTAATAACCTGGTTTCCGAATTCAAATGACGCCCATTCAAACACCCTCCTCCTTCTCTCTTCTTTAAATCAACGACGTTATACTTTTCTTTCCTTCCATCCGTCTCATTCATAGGGAGGACCAAACTTCTTCATTCTTTACCAAAAAGTCGACGGCTCGAGTTGGCCATGCAAGGCACGGCCACCCCGCTTTCCCAACTTCCTTCTCTTCCTTCCTTTATTCCCCCGCCGTCCAAACCCCTCCTCCCACCCCACGCCCCCCTCTGCCTCCGAAGAGCCTTCATCTTTATGCACGTCGCCGAAATCACTCATTTCCTCAACCACTTTCTTCCCTACTCTCTCAACATCTTCCTTCCTCTTCTCCACGCAAAAGAGGTTAGCCCCATCCTTATGAGGCCATCTCCCTGCCAACCTCTTTGAAACCTTATCCCTCCCACATTCATCCACCCAAGATCTCTTCACTGTCATCCCCCTTCCCTCCTCCACTCTCATGATATCTCACCACCGCGCAAAGCCCTCGGAACCTCCCCCTGCCAAAAACACAGGCAAAGCACACAGGAACACGCCTTAATCCGTGGTCTACGGAGATGTCGCCTTCAATCTTGTTTAACGAATCTACTTTGCTTTATTATTTCAGTTCTCCGCTCCTTCCAGGAAAGATTTTTTTATTAATTTAAGGAGAGGAAAGGGAGTGTACGTAGGTCGCAATTGAATTTTCAGATGGGAAAACGTTTCTTTTTATTATTATTGAATTCGTGCAAGGCAGCACTAGATCATTGCGTTAAGAAAGATCTTTTTTCTCGGAATAAAATCACGCGTTTGGGTTTACCATACGTGTAAGAGGGGTGAGAGGTTATTCTGAGGGATTAACTCGAGATGAAAAGGGCCGGATGATGATGAGGGTTTCATTACGTCATTCAACTACTCAACTTTCCGCCCCTTCAATCATAAGTCTCCCTCTTTTTTCTTCGAGAATTGCAGCAGTTGAATTAAGAGGTGGGCTTTGCTCTACCGGAGAGTTGCAGCGCTTCCTTGGTTACTGCTTTCCCTTTCGCGTTCATTGTTCTTACACGACGAAAATTAATGTTTATATGGCCGTCGTTCTTTCATGAACCAAATCCACTTTTTTTTAAATAGACCTACCGCATTCAGCGGTTTCAAACGACTGAACGACGAATCTCATTGGGGCTGACAGGCAGACGTCCACGTAATTTCCGCACGTCTTCCTTGCGATTTTATGTTAACGCGATCCCAACCGCGCAATATATTATTCACGAATTTTAAGGAAACTTCAATGCTTCCGTTATCTGTCCTCGTAATTCATAAAAGAATTGCAGAGCTGAAATACTATAAATTAACTACTGTTATGCAGTTGCGGAACTACAAACTTTTGACCTCCTCTCGAGTATAATTTTTGGACTCCTTCACAATTCGTCGCTCAATATAAAAGATAGATGTAAACGGACCTGCAGGGCCCTATAAATTAATCGCCCCCTCCACTACCCTCCATTATCTATATAGATATTTGTAGGAAGAAATTTCACGCTTAAGTAGTCGCGCACATACAAATGGGCTCCTGGGGTCTATATGGCCCCTTGTTATATTTTTCTGTTGATCATCATGATATTATTGTTTATTCTGTTTGCATAATGAATGTCACTGATGGAGAACACGCTACAATGAAGTATGATAACAGAAATATTATTGAATAGAATCAATAGAAAATTAAATGATATGTTTTATATGGTCCAATGTCCTATCTAACATAGTTGGATCATATAAACCCCATAAGCGCCTACTAAAGGGTTAGGAATGCAGGAACCTCGTTCGCGTTCCTTTATATCCTCCAGCGTCTCACGCGTTGTTATCGCTCGGGGATCATTTCTCTTTTCGCCGACTCATGATCAAGACTGGTGGTGGTGGTGGTGAGGGGAATAGTTCGTGACGCGACAGACTGAAGGAGATAAATGGATAGAAACAGTTTATTTTTATTCCTCGAGATGTGGTCTTCGCCTGGCCGTAAAGAAGGAGGGCTTGTCAAGTCCAATTAATTCTGTGGCCGAGAGAGTGTTTTTATGTTCTGGCAGTGGCCAAGGTTCCACAAGCGGATTCCAGCTATTAATGATCCAGAGCTATTAGGGCCAATGATCTTGGCTGTTGGGGGGAGGGCTATGGGGAGTGTCATCTCCCGGGGAGTGACAATAGGTTGACAAAGCAAGATAAGGGTTTATAACTTGCGCCCATGATCGTCATTTGTCCGTCGAATCCGTTCCAAGTCGGAGTACAAGTGACGGTTGTTCCACTTAACACGTTTTATCACTTTTCAAGGAGCTGGCATATTTTTCACCCTGTATTCAGTACTTGTAAATTCGTAGCTGAACACTATGTCTGATATTAAATATTATTATTACTACCCTCTGAGAAATCAATCTTTGAAATTACGATGTAAAAACATTTCATTTTTAACTTGAACGGAAACTGTCTATATACAGTTCAGTGCTAAGATATTTCGTTGGTGTCACTATTTTACTCAAGTATCACTGAAGGAATGATGCTCTACTTATCTTGCCAACTTGAACACTGGCAACTGCTAAAGAGGCCGTGAAAAAGATATTACTGCGCTTTTATTTCATATCCGCTTAATCATACAAAGGAAAAAGTTAAAAGCAATAATGAAATCGCAATTATTCTCAACGAAAGAATCCTTTGGATTGACATATCGGAGATATAACTTCAAGTTACGTGTTTGACGATATTAAATGCTTTAATTTGACTGTAGTTAGAGATAAATGAGCGGATCTGTGACTTTTCATCAGAATTATATTATTTAATTGAAAACTTTACATCTCAATTAAATGTTAAATTTAAAACTTTAAAAAAATTGTCTCAATGTGGCTTTAAGAGAAAACCCGTTAAAATTCGATAACTTCTTCGCGAAACGTACGATTTAAATCCATATAAGAGCAACGAAAAGTTATTAGGTAAATCGTTTTGAATCATAGAGGAGATGCATTTCCAAATACTGGTTTTTAGCAAAAACATCTAATTCCGCAAAACATATTAGCGTTGATTGCATCGCGCATGTTTTCCGCGAGTACTGATTGTTCAGTTGATTGCTCAATCGGTGAGGCACACATTTTGACGAGTCTAAATGAGTTAACCGAACTTTCCGTAATTTATTTGCTACGTGACTACCGGCGAGGTAGCATTAACTGGCGAGGACACAAAACTAATTGGGGCAGAAGGAGGCGGAGAGGAGCATAGTTTAAACAACGCGTATAAAGCAATGCGGATCGATAAAATCTCTCCCTAAAGTCTCAATCATTATGGGATCCTTTTCATGAATTCACTCGTGGCCACCAACGATCATTTGCGATTTGGCTTTTCAAGCTCCGCTGCAAAAGAGCCGAGTTGCACGGAAGTGGTTTAAGTTCCGATTATACGCGTGACAGAACATCAAATTTTTACTTAGTCGTATAAAAACTGCATAGAAAAAGTATCGTGATCCTGAAAAAATCGAGATTTTGATGACTATGAACGTTATATGAACCGAAAAATTGGTTTTTGCGATTTCGTCGTCTTTGCGCTGGTTTAATGGTGAAACATTTTCACGGAACCTGAATAAATATCGCACCTGAAATAAAAGGCTTGTAGGAATTACCCATATTGCACAATAGTAGAGGACAGTAAGAATTTTGATGACAATCCATCAATTTATAGATTTTCATGTGAAAAATAGAATTTATCAAGATAAATCTCGCTAAATATAACTGTATAGTGCCCAGTGACTTTATAATTTATCGAGTTTTGCGTCCAGCTCTCCACAAGTTGTCCATACAATAATGTAGTCGGTGATGTTATTGTATGCACTAGTAGCATGCGGTCATGAGAAAGTTTTCGCAGTGTATTTTTTATTTCTAAAGCCAAAAACGATGAAATAGCCTTCTCAAGAGACTACAAAAATTCAAGTTAAAATACTTTTTCTATGAGGAGAATATTTCAGGACAAATGAACTTCGTTTATCAATTTCCGTGCGGATTTAAACTTTTATTCGTGGGGAAAACGAAGCAATTGAAACTCGATAGTGTTCGATATCAGCTAACAACTGCAAGACGTTATTAGCAACTTTTTGCGCAAAGCCGCGCAATTGGAAATATTTATTTTCCAATCCCCGTCCCGTGTAGACATTGTTTTCGTCACATTTAAATTTTAACTAGATTTTATATTTGTTACAGCATGTCGGAAATGTTTCGGTAGGCGAAGCAAAAAAAAATAAGTTCGTCCTCGAAACATGGTGGAAACATTCGTTCTCATTTTTCGATTCGCAGTAATCTATTTATGTGTCCCTTCGTTAAAAATTGCGACGAAATTTTCGGCCTAAAACTCCAAAAAAAAAAACTCCTCAAATAAAAATCAAGAGAGCAAACACAAACCTCGGGTAACGGGGAACAAAAATGGACGTGATTGGAACTGCTAAAAAAAATCTCTTTTGATATCGAAACAAGCAAGTAAACTCAAGCCCTTGTTTTTATACACACACACAGATATATTTATATATGTGTGTGTGTGTCTGTCTGTGTGTGTACATTTATACAAATATATACATACAAATATATACATACAAATATGCATACTTTAAACACATGTGAAGGAGCGCTAGGGTGTGGTAAGGGAGGAGGGGATACGTAGGCATTGCGCGGAGCTGGTTTTGGTTTCTCTCAGTCGCAGAGTGAAGAGGCGTGTCTTCGCATACGAATCCGTCCCTTTACTGCGCTTAGAAAATGGCCGGGAAGGGTGTGCAGTGAGGAAGGGATTTTCCCTCTCGTCCTATTATTCCACCTCACCCTTTTGGACACCACATTTGCCATTCCCGCAAAACTTCAATTTCCCCTTCCCATCCCTCTTCTTTCTCTTCTCCTTTTCCCGGAGAACGACTCAAAGGACGCAAGGTAAACCCGATTTAATCGCCAGTCTTGAGCGAACCCGAAGAGGAGTTAAGGGGATGGAAGTACACAGGAAAGACACTGTAAGTGACGTGATAAGCGTGGCAAATATTTTTTGCGTGTTTTAATGGAGGAAGAAGCGCGAGGTTAGCCTGAAAGGTCGAGCACACCTTGTCGGTGTTTTAATTAAACGCTTAGGATTTTTCTGGGAGAATACTATTATAAGAGTTTATGTTAAAATATAAAGTATTACAGAGTTCCTTTATTGTTTTTGTATTCGCATTTTTAAAACTAAAGACTAGTTTAAATTCGGACAATAGTTGTAGCTGAACTAAAATGGGTCAATCGATCGGTACAGAATATTCCATTCACCGTTAATGTTTATCCAACTGCTAGTTATGGAAAAATAGCGAGGATTCAATAGAATACTTGAGCAATAATTCGACTTTTATTTTTTTTAAATCGGCGTTTATTTTCCCGAGAGATTTTCAAAGAATATCGACCTTTCAAATTACTACTTAAATATACTTAAATATGACTAGCAGTTTTCGGCCTTTCAATTCGACGATTTAAATTTACTTTTTGCATCGAAATTCTACGTTAAATTTACGTTTATTTTACAATGCTCGGATTATTTATTTCAATTTTTATATTAAGTAAAATGTTTATGTACAAATTAATCGAACTAATATATCATGTTCTTCATAAATTTTATTTTATTTATTCACATTTACACTTCATTTTTAAATGTTAATATTAAAGAAAACACTATAACGAATTGAGATTTACCTCTTTATATTGTATAATGAAAACTAGAAAATTAATTTATGAAATCCGAACAATATGACGTTGCTTTTGCAGAGAAACATTCTTTAAAAAATAATTTTCGTGTTAGGCGTAAAGGCTTTTAGACATTCGTTGATGCTAATTAAGGAAAAAACATTAACGACATAATTATCACAATAATATTTTAGACGTCAAAAAACAACTATCTAAGACTTTGTACCATTTGATATATTTCATCACTGCACTACATATTCTCTTTATTTAACGTAAAATATATAGTAAGAAAAATTAGACAATATCAACAGTCCTACCTCAAATCCTGATTAAAATGTGTTTTTCCAATCGACAAAATATTTTAAAACAAATAGCAAATTAATATTAATATTTAATGCATCTTAAATTTTTGGTAAAGATTGATAATTTATGTGCACCTTTTTTAAACCATTATATATAAATTGAAATTTACTAACCTGTAGAAAAAGACGGAAGCCAAAAGCACGGGAGAGGGACGAACCTTCATAGATAACTTAAAAAAGAAAAGACTGCCAAAGATTGGGTTGTGTATAGGTAGAACGGGTAAAAGTGCATACAACAAGGTCATCTATAGGAAACCCTCTAGAAAGGATCGAGAAACATTTGTTTCTGGAATACACTCCACGGGGTTGATGAGTAGGATTCTCGAGCACAGTAGGGATTTTTTAGGCTAGAGAGTAGGGCAGGGTGTAGGTCAGTTTTGGGTAAGGGGATAATCGATGCATTTGTAGAAAATAATAATCCCGAAAGATTATCTAATGATAGAATATACACCGAGCGTAACATGCAGCACCAATTTCGCGATAGGTCATTGATAGAATGTTCCGTAAAGGGCGCGACGGGTCGCAATTCCAATTTTGATGCGACGCCATACAGTCGTGGGAGTGATTGTGGTGGGAGCGCATGTAGTTTTAGAGTGGAAGAGAAAGTCAAGGGTGAGATTAGTATGCGAAGTGATAGTGAGAAATTAAACGTCGTCGTACTGAACTGTCGCAGCATCCGTAGGAAAATTGCTGAGTTCGAGCATCTTATTCGCAGTCTGCATGCCGACGTCGTGATAGGCACAGAAAGTTGGTTAACGGATGAGATTCAGAGTCAGGAGATATTTCCTAGAAACTATCGTGTCTATAGAAAAGATCGCGCTAATAGATCGGGCGGGGGAGTTTTCATAGCGGTTAGCGATAAGTACGATAGCAGTGAGATTCCGATAAGTGACGAGGATATCGAGAGTGTTTGGTGCCGCATAGGTAAAGATGGCTCCAAAAAGGTGTTCATATGCTCGTTTTACAGGACACCTAACGCTGGTGTAGATTGTATTTTAAGTCTCGAGAAACAATTATCAAAGCTTAGACTGATAAATCAAGATGGTATCGTTATAGTCGGTGGTGACTTTAACTTACACTCAATTGATTGGGAAAATCTATGTTTCGAATCTAGAGGTAAAGAACGCGAATCCTGTGAGGCATTAATCGAAACATTCTGCGAGCACTCTCTCCTTCAATTAGTCAGAAAGCCAACGCGATCGGGAAACATATTAGATTTATTAGCAACTAACGTCCCAGAAAGAATAAACAAAGTCACCATTGAAGATGGGATAAGTGATCATCAGGCCGTATATGCAGAGTGTAAGTTGAAAATTGATAGGCACCCTAAGCCTAAAAGAAAGTTTTATATATTTGCTAGGGCAAACTTTTCAAGCTTCAGGTCGCGCCTGCGAGAAATACTACCTGGCTTCCGTGATATGACCGAACGATCAGGTCCTGAGTCGTCATGGAAACTATTCAAGGATATAATGCTAGAGAGTATCGATAAGTACATTCCAATTAAATTGAAGGTCGACAAAAAAGAGCCACGTTGGTACAATAAGCAAGTTAGGAGTGCGCTTAGGCGTCAGAGAATAAGCCACGCGAAAATAAAAAATATGCCGTCTACATCATCCGATGAATATAGAGCAACTAAAGTTAAGACGTATAAGGAATCCCGCGCTAAAGCGAGAACTACTATGCGCGAGGCTTTTACTAACTTCCGGAATAAGGTATTAAATAATTATTTGAAGGAGGACCCTAAAGCGTTTTGGTCCTATGAGAGAGAGGTCCAAGGTAGAGGCCCTACAATACCTTCCCTGCGTAATGACTCGGGTGCCGTTATTCATGATAGCGTAGAGAAAGCCAACCTGTTAAACTGTAATTTTGTAAAAGCATTCACAGACGTCAGCGACCAATGCGTACATTATGCACCCGCAATAAGGGGGGACCTGATGGACGATATAGTATTTTCTGAGGTGGGAATAGCAAAACAATTAAGTTCCATCAGACATAACAAAGCCACTGGCCCCGAAGAAATTTCTGCTCGCGTTTTAAAAGAATTATCTGAAGAAATAGCACCTTTTCTTCTGATAATCTTCGAGAAATCCATTTCTCGCGCAGAGGTTCCTAGCGACTGGAGGTTAGCGCACGTTACCCCCAATTCATAAGGGCGGCGACAAGGAGAACCCAGAAAATTACAGGCCGATTTCTTTAACTTCGATATCGTGTAAGATTCTCGAGCATATACTCGTTAGCAACATAATGCGATTTCTTGATAGTAATTTATTGTTAGATGATTGTCAACACGGCTTCAGGAAAGGTAGGTCATGTGTTACTCAGCTCGGTCTTTTTGTTAATTGTTTACTGAGAAGCGGAGAAAAGAATACGCAGGTCGATGCCATCTTCTTAGATTTTAGGAAAGCCTTTGATAAGGTACCTCACAGGAAGTTAATAACGAAATTAGAAACCTTAGGCGTTAATTCTAAAATCGTTAGTTGGATCCGTGAATTTTTAAATCATAGGAAGCAGATGGTTGTTATAGATGGGAAATCTTCGAACTTAGCGGAGGTTGTCTCTGACGTTCCACAGGGTAGTGTAATTGGTCCGTTATTATTTCTAATTTATATAAACGATATCAGCTCAGTAGTCAGGAGTAAAATTAGGCTTTTCGCGGACGACACCGTCATCTATAGAGAAATAAGCAATCTGGAAGACCACCAGTATCTCCAAAATGACCTAGAAGCTATTTCTGCATGGTGTAAGGAATGGCAGTTAGAGATAAACCAAAAGAAAAGCTGCGTCATCAACTTCTGGAGAACCAAGAGTATCTCGTTGAATAATAATTATTCGTTGGACGGAGTAGAGATTCCAGTTTCAGACTCGATTAAATACCTACGAATCATGATCCATCGTGATCTCTCGTGGGACACCCACATTCGCCGATTGATAGGTGCCGCTAACAAAAAGCTGGCCTTTATAGGGAGAATAGTTCGAAATAGCTCCGAAAAAGTGAAAGAATTATGTTATTCATCCTTGGTTCGACCGCAGGTCGAATATGCTTCAGCTGTGTGGGATCCTTACGAAAATGGACTCACTAACGAGATAGAAAAGGTTCAGCGCAGGGCAGCTAGATTTGTAAAGAGGAATTACGATAGTAAACAAAGCGTAACATCATTAATAGAAAATCTGAAATGGACATCGTTAGAGGAACGTAGGCTGCAGGCTAGAATTAAACTACTGGAAAAATTTATGTCGGAGGGACAAGCGAATGAGGTAGTAGGACTTATCAGAAGCCCGACGTATCTCGGAAGGCAGGACAGTGAGGATAAGATTGGCGAGATCGACTGTAGAACGGAGCGATATAGAGGATCGTTTTTCCGTAGGACTATAAGAGATCATAATAGAAAAAGATAACGTAGGAAAATTATGGGCCCTTGGTGCACTGCTCCACCTGCCATCCACCAAAAAGGTGACTTGCAGGGTATAATGTAGATGTAGATGAGATGTAGATGAATGGAAGGGGTAGAAAACGATTAGCGGCTGTCTTCAAATGTCCTCCGAATTTCCTTTCTTCCAAACCTTGTTTAACAGAGGTCGAGGCATTCTCATGAGGGCATATCCATGACCTTAACTGTATAGAAAGGCTCGTGAAATATCCCACCATTAGGTCGGCAAATATATCCCAAAAACCTCAAAAAGTCTAACAATAAGAAACACGTTCTTAAAACCACCGTAGGGCCTTGCGGTTACGTGATTGTCCAGAGTAGAAGCGTGAACTTTTCAAAAATACGCATATATGAGTGTAGGAAAATACCCTTCTTTCAGTCCCACTGTTAATGCAAGCCCAGAAAAGGAACGAAATCCTAGGGAGAAAATAATACTGCGAAAAAGTAAACAGAAACGATTTAAATATTATAATTCAGAGTAGGTTTTAATACGTATACATTTCCATCTTGATGTAAAATCGACGCTTATCGACGACAATTCATTTTCGTTTTTTTTATTTAAAAAATGGACGTTTATCGACGTTTTTCGATTTAAATCGAATCCTACCAAGCCTACTTATAATATTTCCTAAATACTCGACTGAAGATGAATAATTCCAGATTATTTTATTTTTTCATTCAGTATTTACGGAAATATAGACTGGTACTATATAGTACCACTAGGCGCTTCCGTTAGGAAATAACCGAGATATTGAAATAATTCCGTTTTCTATCGTTTTTAAAATTATTTAAAGAAATAACATTATAATATGCATTTAATATAAAAATCTGTCATGGGTAGAGTAAATTACATTTAAATATCTAGTTTGCCACAAATACGTCTTCAAAATTTGAAACTTTTCAGACAAAAATTAATAATAAATCTATAAAAGTAAATGTAAAGTTTATTCCTATGATTCAATATTAAATAACACAAAACAGTCGACGCAAAGGACCATATTGCATGTTATGCACTCAGTTCGGGTACTGCTGGAGCAGCTTTTGGAGGCATAAATCGAAAATCGTGAGTCATCCGAATGCACTGTGTACATAATAATTCATCCATAAAACGCAATCTTCTAGTATTAATTTTACGTAGTAGGCCTTTATCTGCGATGCTTAATGTATATTAGCATTTAATATAAAATACATATATGAATACTACTAGATAATGAGTGCGCAGTAATTGTCATAATAAATATCATATGTAAATATATATTGTGAATAAAACACGTTACCTTAAAACAGTATGTTGCGTAAGATGCCATTGAATATGCCTCATAAGTCAAAGTCGAAATCTCCAATCGCTGACACGTAAAATATAGAAAAGCCGATGATTACACGCAAAAATATGAATTAGTACGCTGAGCGCCTAGCGGTACCAAACGGTACCAGCGAAAAGTACTTCAGTGTAAATCATTCCTTTCGAATATTTTGGGCTTAACTTCAAAATATATTGAAAGGGTTATGTCTTAGGAATTGGTATGTAGGGGTAACGTAAGCAAATAGTTGAGACGTAGTGGAAAAATAAAAAATATTAGACCTCATCAAGGCGAATATCAAGTTTTCCAGCGCTCGCAATGTACAACGATTTTAAAACTGCCCACAGCCCTAAAAATAAACTTGTAACTTCTCGAAATGTATGGCTAAAAAAATTTTGAGTCTTAAGATGCAAAAACAATTAACGTTTTAATAATTGCGTAGACATTTATTGAATCTATGCTGGGTGGTACCGAACGGTACCACTAGGCGTTAACGGGTTAACTTAGCGTATATCCAAGCTAAAATAGCACGCAGTTCTAATAAGAATTTTTATTGTGACATAAAGTTTAGTTTTCCATTTAAACACGCAAAATCAAATAACGTGTCTATAATTACATCACCTAGGCTAGATAACATACATTATGTACGGGATACGAATAGAACTATCGATATTATTTCAACATCACCAAAAATAATCTAATTAATCTGACGATGTGTATCGTCTGTTATTCTTATCGAAGGGGATTCGCTGGCCAGTCCTTTAAAAAGTCACTTAACCCGTTCCCTCCAACATACAAAGGCGCTGGATTGACCCTCTGAGAACTCAATATGGATCAATTCATTTTTTCCGACAGTCACATAACTCGCGGTATGTTCATTTTGTCCCCTCTTTTTTGAACTCATTCGGCCACCGCACGTAAACGTTACGAGTTAATCTCTCGACGCCCACGGACGGATCGTCTTTTCTTTCATTTAGAAGTATCGCGTTCCGCTGATAGTTGGCATAAGGGCGCCTCGGTCGCCTCTTTCCCGTCCAACAATGGCGGTCATTTTCCCATCTTCGCCGTTTAACGTCGTTGATCTCAATCGCCGCGCGGTCAACCTCTTCCCGGAGGAAGCTCCAATTGCAGTATAACGACTTCCAAGAGGAAGAAGGCATCAAAAACTCCTCAAGGATACTTCCCTTGATACGCACTTCGACCGCTCTACGCATGATATCGCGACTGTGACTTTCTAAACGAATGCTATGTATTCAAATCACGTGTTGCGAGAGATTTCTCAAAATCGCAACGTATACTGTGTTTTAAATGAAATACGTACACTGATTTCGGCAAAATTATTCATGCCCGTGTCAAATAATTATCGGTTTCCGAAACTGAAAAGAGAGAAATAAGTAAAAATGTACCGATGTTGCTTAATTTTATTTTTAGCAGCAATCTGATACATATTTTGGAAAAGTATGCGTGCATTTCGACTACCAGGCAACCGTATATATTGACGATCTATATAATATATTATCGGTGAATTGCCACTAATGATGGCTATTTAGTAGCGGAAATGTACTTGTGGTTATTCCAACATTATTATGACCTTTGGAGAAATATGGTTTGACGTTTTGACCTCAGCCATAAAGTTAGGTTAATAATTCATTTTCGAAGCAATTGCAAATAAATATTTTAATAGAGAAAATGTCACCACCTCTAAATTAATTAACATAAAATGATCGATGTTGAGGGGTGCCAGTGGTGTAGTGGTTAGGACGCTGGCTGATACTCGACTACTGCTCGAAAGGGCAGCTGGCACGAATCCTGCGAAAGTAGGATTTTTTCCGAGGTTGCCCGGCCTCCTGTTTTATGGGTTCTACGTCAATTCGTCGCGGTCAATTCGTCGCGAGGAATTCGTCGCGCGGAAATTCGTCACGTATCAAATTCGTTGCGTATCAAATTCGTCGCAAGATATTCGTCACATGACAATTTCGTCGCATGGCCAATTTGTCGCAAGACAAATTCGTATGGCAAATTAGTCGCAATTTCAGGAACCGTTGAGGAAATATAAAATATTTTTCTGTTATTTTTAATGTCACGATTTGCATAGTGAAATTCCGAATCGCGCATTTGCAGTGAAATGTCCCGCCGTCCAAGATGCAGATAAATTTTCGTCTTAGTTTGTTTTTCATATGCTATAAAAATTCCTGGCAATACTTTCTTGGTAAATACTCTTCTCGCTCAAACATGTAAGTTTTTCAATTTCCATTCTTTCCCTTATAACATAGCTTTCTATGACTACTCTTCCAGTATTGCAGCAGGGATAGCCACGTATAAACACGAAATAAAATACAAATGAAAGTGCTACGCGGGACCCTCTGTCAATCCGGAATCCATGTATCGATAAATCGAAGAAAAGAAAAAGGATCTCGTAACTTTAACACTCCATCGGCCATTTTGGATGAAACAAAATAAGATAACATATATTAATAATATATTTTGGGGAAAATTGAAATGTTACACCAAAACCCGACTTTCTTTTACTTAACGAACACCTGTTCCCTTCCCATTTCCCTATATTCATGACCGTTCTCCCCCATCTCCAACGCGTCGTCGCGGCCAACGTGCGTAACGTCTCAAGCAAGGCCTCTGATTGGGTAGCGTCAGATCTCAACGCCCGTAACGCGTGCATGGAAACGCACGTAAGACAGTTTTCCACCTTTTATTTAAAATTCACTTTCCGTCACCCCCTGCTCCATAGTGTCATTCTTTTCTTTTATCTTATCTTCCCCTTCCAATTTCACTCTTCCCGCTAATCACCTAGGAATCCCAGTGTTATCCACTCTCTCCCACTCCCTTTTTGTTTCCTTCCCAACCTCCTTCTGTTTCTGGCCATATATTTTTTGATTCTTGTTGCCTAATTTATTCGGAAATTTTGAGTCATCGTCAACCCTTCCCATACTCTAAATATGGTGTGTCGCGGGGTTAATGAAGAAAAGGATTTCCTATTTTCTCAACGATTTCTGAATTTGCGACGAATTTGCCTTGCGACGAATTTTCCTTCAACGAAATATTCATGCGACGAATTTGTCATGCAAAGAATTTGTTTGCGACGAATTTGCCGTCCGACGAATTTTCCTTACGACGAATTTGACACGACGAATTGGCGGAACACCCTGTTTTTGTGGTTTGAGGAGACACGCAAATTCAGCGTTCCGTCCTTCGAAAGGGACGTTAAGCGATTGGTCCCCTTGGTCTTCGCAAAAAGTAGGTAAATACCGGCTCCGGGTTTCTCTCCTCCCTTCTGTGTATGTGTGTGTGTGTCCGGAGTGGAAGGCAACGGGAAACCACCACACCATTTAGGTATATTCTCTAGTCAAAGCCAATCAATGAATTAGGACCTGTCGTAAGACAGAACAGTAGAATGAATGATCATGAAGGATGTTGATACGGATAATAATAATAAGTGTTAGATCATGAGCGTATTTAAAAACATTTACAGTCCGACGAATAGCAAGAAATTTTGAGAGTCTGTTTATATGGCTAATCCTAGACTATAGACATGTGGAATCGTTTAACATTTGTGGCAAAGCTTTAATAATTTTGTATCTTTACTATATTAGATTTCTTATTCAGAATAGAATTGTCTCCAATACGGTAATTTAAATTACTGTCGATCCTTTTCTGAATATTATCTTCGCCGCTGTCTCCACTCCTTATTTACTGTATTAAATTTCATATAAATACTCTATTATCCTATCTTATACGCTATCCAGAATTTTAGGATTTTTAACTTCCTTTTTATTGCAAAGTATTTTATATAGAATGAAATTGTACATATTATTCTCTATCTCGAAATAAAGTATTGTTCTAAAAATTAATAGAAATTATTCCTCTAATTGCATTATTATTGTTTTTTTAAGGAATCAATTAGGTCAAGAGACTCAATTCAATACCAATAGCACTTTATTATATTATTTAAGTATAAATTGTAATAGTAGGTCTAAAAAGTATTTACATAGGTACTAGTATTTCGAGCTTTATATTAGAATTCGTATTACTACAAAACATTTGAGTAAGCAAAGTTTGTCTATGAATCATTACTATTAACCGTTCATGAGAACTAATTTTAAAAATCTAATTAATTTTTTAAAAGTAATCGATATCGTTTATTCGGCCCGCAAGCCACGCGCTGCGCTCGCTTTATTCATTTTTCTAATCATAAAGTTCAATAAAAGCGAATTCCAACAATTGCGCAGTTCAAAACGATTGCGGTACCGCACGTGGCAATTGCGAAGCCTATGAGGCAATGTAGACCGCGGAAGACACCTCGCGAGCCACTGACAAAAAAACCGCTTTTCATCCAGTCGGTAAAAGATGAAAAAATTTATGACGCTTTTTTTAGTAACGGCTGCTATTTGCGTGAAAATGAGCGACACGGCTAGTATTTTAAAAGAGATCGAGGCGCGACGCGACCCGTTTCTCGATTTTTTTACATTCCGCCACTGTTTTTCTTGCTTCCGTTCCGCTCTCCCTCTCTCTCCCCTCCCCCACCCCCTCCCTTATCCACTCCCTCATCCGACCGACGCGGGGCGCGTTCGAGGGGACAAATTTCGCGGTTTCTCTCCGCAAATGGATTTTAATTATGCATGCGCGTAGGTGTACCTGGCGGTGAAAAGGCGGAGTTCCTCCTCCTACGCTCTTTTGTTTCGCGGCTGGGTTTTTTTCTCCTGTTGAGAAGGTATGGTTTTCTGTTTTAATTTAAGGCTGCAGCTAGGAAAGAAGAAGCGAATACGGCCGGAGAGTGAAAAGAGGATGTGAAAGGAGTGAATTATTGAGTGAGTGATCTAGTTGAAAGTGCGTTTGACGAATGATGTCGTTTCTCTATGGTTTTTTCTGACAGTCTGAGGTACAGAATGCGTATCTAAATTAGAGAAATATTCATGAAATATTATTAACATTTTTGGTGAATGTTGTTATTGGATTATTCCATTCTATTTACAATTTTGGTAATAATAAACAAATCTTGATTTATTAAAATATATTATTATTATTGATACAATCAACGAAAATATTCATGTTGACTAAATTGCTTTGAGTGAAGAAACACGTGCGCTCAAGGCCATTCTCCCCACCCTAACGGTTTCGACCACAGCCTTCTTTAAAAATCGTCAGGTTTCTCTGCCTAACCCAGTACAATGGAAACAATTTTGTCGTTATGCATCCATTTTTAGGCGGGTTTTGTTTCACACGTCAGTGCCCATTGGCTTCGTTCTGTCCGTCCGTACGTATTTTCTTTATTAACTTCTACTGAACGAATTTTCATGAAATTTACTATTAAGGAATAAGAATGTGATATAAATGGTTCACATTATCCAATCAGAGGTGCCACTTTACTGGAAACAAAAAATAGACTTTTCTTCATATCTCGTAAAATATTTGTAATGCTGAAAATTCTTTTAAAAACAATCTAATTTTCTGAGTTCAAATGAAGTAGAATATTCTCCTTATATTTTCTTGAAATGTATATTCGTTAGATAAAAATGTAAGGGGCAAGAAATAATCCATTTGACTAGTTTTATCTTAAGAAATTTTTTGATGGCTATTATTTTACAAGATATGACGGAGAGTTCGTTCTTTGTCTCTATTAAATTGGCAACCCTGATTGGGTTATTTGAACAGGTAATACAAATTTTCAGCCTAATTTCCAGAATGGAAATAGATTTATAATTTCGTCGTTGTGTCTGTCTGTCTGTTCCCCACCCTATTAACGTTTGAACCAATAGACCGATTTTCATGGCACTTGGTGGAAATCTCTTACTACTTGAGCCGAGCTTCTGAGAATAGTTGTTAGGAAGACTGAAAGTCCCGGGTTCGATTCCAGGAATTATCCTTCCCATTTGATTTACATGGAAAAACTTAAATCCATCGTGCTGGGTAATTTTCTCTTGCACATTAAAATATTTTAGACTTGTTATATCGGTGCGGTATTTGTACTGTTCTCTGAGGAATGGAATGATAATTCTGATTTTATGATAGAATATGGCTTATAGATCGTATTTCTTAGTATTTCGCGTTTATACAGTGTTTATCATTCATTACGAGTGATGCCATAGCAACAACTATTGTTGGACTCAGATTCGGTATACTTAGTCTAATTCAGCGCTGTCCATCTTGTCCATGTCAGCGGGCCAATATTTTTTAACGTACGTAATGGCGGGCTAGGATATTAGAATGTTTTAAGCAAAGAATGAATAATGTACATTATATTACACAAGTATAATCCTTTTTGTACAATTTCTAGATTTATTAACTGCTGATTTATAAGGAACAATTACAAAATATGTATAATAAAAAATTAGTAGGGGCACTGTGGACGAAGCTGTTGTGCTACTAGTTCGTTTATGTCCACCTCGTTCTTCGTTGTTGAGAGACGAAGTACTTGTCCAAGTGTAGTGTCTTTCATTCAGTTTCCATATTTCGATTTTAAATACTAAACTAACGTTGCGCGTGATGACTCTCTCCTGTGTACTTATAGTAGACTCTACTAGAGCCATCTGCAATGCTACTGACCTATTAAGGCCCGAAGTGCGCTGAACGTAGCACAGTAGGCATATTGTCTAAATATATGTTATGACCACTTACATTTTTTTATTTACTTGCGTATATCCCAGAAAAAGAGAATATTTTTTTAAATGTAGATTTATGCGTATGTACAAATTCTATATAATGTGGATTTTATTCGCGGGCCACAAAAAGTCACCCGCAGGCCGCCCGTTGGACAGCGCTGGTCTAGAACATAAACGCCTTATTTTTTCCGCGCAAGAAATTTAATATTCCGTTCGAATGTGTTTTTAATATTTTATAACGCTAAATTACGAAATTATTTAGATGTAATACGACTAAAATCCACTTACTTTTCATTTTCCCGTTTCAATATTGAGAAATATGAGTGCGGGCCATATGCTAGCAAATGCTGCTTAACAATAAAATTAATTTAAGTTGACCTCGCCGAGTTAACGAATTTCATGTGTTTGCTTACCTGCTACCAAGCATAGTTAGTGCTAAGGAAATGATTCATGCCATTGCGTTGAAAGAAGCTCTTACTGTGGGCCAGGCATGTCAAATTTTCGGCCCCATTTTGTGCTTAGTGCGGCCCGATTACTATTTTTTCTCTCCATCAAATCGTTCCATATTTTATAATATAGATACTTTATTTTTGTGAAAATGAGCCACAGTAGTTCTTCATAGTTATTGAGCAACAATATAACAGCCTCTAAATTGATTGTTGTTTGCAAAACAGATGTCTACAAGAAGTCTATCATTTCCAACTCCGTCCCTTATTAAATAACTGTAATCCTAATGCGGCCCCATCTATAATATCCATTGCATTAGTGCGGCTCTGATACCTCTTTGAGCATATGCTAAAATAAAGATATTTCAACTAATCTAAAATATTTTTTTAGCGTTGTTCCAGCTCAATAATTTTTCCCGACTATGTTAGAAATACTCAGGTTTTATTTTTCTAATTATAATAAAGACATAATTTGCACTGAATTAAAAAAAACGTAAACCAATTACTTCACTCCGGGGCAAGCCCCGTCGCGCGCCATTTTGAACACAAGTCCAAAATATTATCTCGGCAGTAAATAACGTTAAGGTCTTGACAACTCGAATGCGCTCTCGTCGTTTATTTCCAGGTATCAGTAAAGTGACTTTGTCACGCGATACGTGAGATGCCGACCGAAATTCAAAACTTATTAAAGGAGATTTTCACGTACAATCCTCTTCGATTTGCCCGAGGTATTTTAGAAGTCGGCAAGAGCCAGTGACCCGGGCCATTAAGAACAAACGACGATCGATAGGAGGCAAAAACGAAGCTCATTGGTTCACCAATCTACGGTGACTTTTTTTTCCTTCCGACATATCGCCGTTGCCCTTCTCAAATGACCATATTAATGAGGCATATTTCTAAGAAGTCTTTATGTTTAATCGCGGAGAGACGTTGGAAGTCTGTATTGCCGAATTCTATTCCTATATTTTCTTCTATTAAAAAAAAAATTTGGTTTAATCGTTACACATATCCTATTACTAAGAAAATTATTTAGTATAAATCGATTCTCTCATCCTATTGACCTAGGGCGAGTTCTAGATCTCATCAAAATGATATTTCCGCAGTCAGAAGTGGCCTTAGGGTTTTTGGGGCCACGGGCAAGAGAGTCATTGGGGCTCCTTAAAAATTTTCATCTGAACAACTTAGCAAGTCGGGAATTTCTGATATAAATTTCACTTTAACCTGTTTATGAAGCAGAAATGAAAGTATCATATTACATTCAGAGTAATTAATATTTATTACAACTGGAATGAAGAATATTACAATTCACATATAACATGTAGTATTACATCTACACTTTTCAAAAAGGTACACAAGTAATAAACCACTCAAAGTAAAATTGTTACCTGCCAAGACAAAGAGGCGCTTTACCTGAATATATCATAATAGGTTATATGCTAATAGCCAGTAAATTGATTAATTGAACCCAATGATATATTTATTGGAATGTAACTTTTCGAGCCTTAAATGAAGTAAATTCCTCAATCAGTTCATTATAATCTAAATCCCTGCCAACTTTATGTGAAATTGAAATCAATGTTAATTCAACTAGCTGCTCTTTTAACATAGAAAGGCATAGACAATTTTTTTCATCATTTTCAACTTTGAAAATGACCTCTCACCAGAAACAACAGTTACAGGTATAGTGAGAATTATGCAAAGTACTATACATAAATTTGAGTAAATATCTTGAATATTAGACTTAATAAATGAATAAATTGAAGAGCTGCTAAAGCTGCATCTTTTTCGTGAGGTTGCTTATATGATTTCTAGACTCACAGTCATATATTCATAGATACGTTTCAACAATGCCACTGCAACATCCAGCTGCATGTTTACATATATTTTGCATGAGCTTGTTTACTTTATTTACTTAAGATAGTATATCATACCATATAACTGTGCTAAGAAGAAATGTGAACGACCACAGATCAGCCAAAAGACCAGTGGCTTCGCAGGAATTTTCAATAATTCAATAATTGCTTTACACATTCCAGATGCCTCAAACCGTATAACTTTTACATAATCAATACCATTCTCCCATCGAGTTTCAGATGTCATTTTCACTGCATGTGTCACAAATGATGTTAGGATTCTCCATCTTTTGTGGAGGATGAAAAAGGATATAAATTCTGTGCAAAATTTCAAAAGAAAAATTGGATCTACTTTGCAAGACTTACCTTCATCAGATAGAACTAAGTTCAAGCTGGAACATCCACATGGAATGTAAACGGCTTTAGAGTTAAGATTTAAAATTCACTTTTGAACACCAACATGTTTACCCTTTATGTTGGAACTATTATCATACCTTTGACCCCTACAGTTACCTAATTGTAAGTTCAAATCTTGTTGTGCGTGCACTATTGTGGTTCCTAGAACAGCAGTACTATCTAGCGTACCTATAATATTCATAAATGTCAATGGATATTAATAAGTTTTTGGCTCTTTTTGGAAAACTATTCTGAAGGAGACTAAAAAGTATTGAACATAAACATTATTAATCAAAGTGAAACCTCAACACACTTAGCAAATGATTAATATGAAATGTGATTCTCATACCCTTTTCTATAATTTAATTTTTAATCATATAAACAATATTATTTGTAGTTGCACTTTGAAACTGTTCAATTCGGCAACATTCTTGAAGTCCAGCACCCACCACAAAACCTCTTGATGCCCTTTGGAGGACGGCACCGCCCGCATTGGTAACCACTGCCTAAGAGGGTGCAGCACCTGCTTCCCAATCCAATTGTTATGGATTTGAATACTGTTACGGTTCAGGATGGCCATTGCAGACGACGCACTTTGGAAATCAGCTCTAAAATTACGCTATAAAATGCAAACGAAACATTTGAAAAAGTTGGGAGGGCCCCTGCAGTGTGGGGCCCCCAGCAATTGCCCAGTTTGCCCTCAACTAAGGCCACCACTGCCGCCGTGTTTAATTTTGAGAGCGAACGCTATTACGGGTGCAATCATGTTTATTTGTTTTATTTTTATTTTTTGCACTCCTATTATTCCCGCAGTTCCCAGGGTTTTCACCATATTGAACGCCTGTTTCATTTATAGGTACATTTCTTCTAAGTAATTGTTTTTAAACACGGGAGATCTATCTTCTATCCAGGGGAAGAGTTTCAAAATTTAATCCGACATCCTACAGATATTTTTAATTCTAAAATTCAAATGCATTAAAGTACCTTTTACAAACTACTATTCAATTAGCTTTGCAATTTTAATATGTGATATGTAGTTCAACACATAAAGTAGAAGGTTTTCAACGCATTTTAATTATAAATCTACATCATTAACGGATTTTTAAAGTATTGACAGATTATGCGTCACCAATTTCTCATTCCTTCAGTAATTTAGGCATTTAAAAATTTTATGCGTTTTTTATCATCGGCGGAAAATTTTAACGAAGTACCCAAACTAATATGTTTTCATCCGAAACCAGAAATAACATCTACTTTGCTGTATTACGAAAGAGATTATGAACCATAAAACTATACCCACAAATACCCACTCATACGTATGCGCAATTTTTAATCATGCTATATTAATAAGGCGCTCTCTATATGCAAACATCCTTGATTACTAGAATGTTTATAAACAATTGTCTTAGTTACCTTAACTGTTGACTGAACTTAAGTTATAAAAAAATATAAGTTAACAAATATTTAATGAATTTATAGTATTGATGAACGTTTCTTTAAACCTTACATATTAAATGGTAATTTTATTTATTCTTATAATAGTGATAGTTTATATGAAATATCCTTATATAATAATTCTCAAGTGCCCGTCTGTTTGTCTGTCACAGTATTTTTGGATATTTCCCAATAGAATTAACAGCTGAAACTTTCACAATCGTTGAACCCCCATGAGATGGACTCTAGAATGATCAAACATCCCGGAAAAAGTCCCGGATTCGATCCCGGGAGACAATTATATTTTCCCATAAGTTTACACGGGATTTTCGATTTTTCAAGGTGAAAGGTTTATTTCCTTCATTCATTAAAACTTGTAAATACAGTCCGAATCTATCCATTTTTGTTTTATTCTAAGCTAAAACTGTAACATATCTTATTCTTGCGATGTTTTGATGTTACACGGAAGAATTTGCCAGAAACACGCATGTTTTTCGAAATTGTATGGATTTTTCGTACTCTTTCCGAGTGTGTCAAGGCGAACCTCATTGTTGCCTCCGATAAATTAGCGTCTATTAAGTCTTCAAATAGACGAAAGAATTGTGTTATTTGCATCTCGTAATGTCAAACTTAATAGATGGCAATGTTAACAATTGAAGAATATTATTATTCAGTAAACATACGAAGAGGAAGAATAACGGAGCCAAAGAGTGGCAAATCAAGTCGTATATTGATGCCAGAATGTAATAAATTTCAAGCGCTTTATTTTATGGAAGAATTCAAATGATTGTCAGGAATTTATTAATTAACCAAACAATTACATTTACTATATATATCGTGTAAGTATATATATATATATATATATATATATATATATGGATGTCAACAAGGTGTTGGGATGAGGAAACCCAGTGAGCACTCACCAATCAGACGACTTCAGGTTGGCGAGGCCCCGGGGATGTCGAAGCGACACATGTAAAATAACACAAAAACACAGAAACATCACAAACGTAAAGCTTTCGGAACTACTCCTTCTTCAGCTACAGAGAGATTATATATATATATATATATATATATATATATATATATAAGTTTTTACGCACACACCTCAGAAGTTATATTTTAATCACACTAATGATAAATTAATGAATTAGACAACTTATATTTAGTGATTTCATTATTTATAGAAAGCGTACTCAGAATTTCGTTCATTTAAAATATACTTGGTAAAATGATATTTTATTGCTACTTATAATAGTGATAGTGTATTACGACAAATTATCTTTAGTATTAGTGAACGTTTTTCAGAAGGCCGTTATTTTAAACTTTACACGTTAAAATGTGATTTTATTTATCTTATAATAATGATGATACCTTACCTTTTCCTTAATAAAGTTGTAAAAATGTAAAAAATTATTTATCAGAATGTTTTTTAACTGAAAGTAATTTTTTAAAGAATAGGTAAAAATAAATTTATTCATTTTCAATCTTCGGTTAAAAATATTTTGTTATTAATTTCTAATTATAAAAATTTTGAAAGTCAATAATCAATTAAGGGTAATTTTTAATAGTGGTAAAAATAATAATACGTTAGTGTAATGACGGACCATATCAGAGTCTTCTCGTGGTCCAGAACAACCATCATTGTTGCCGTACTCATAAAATTACATAGGACCGTATTGGGATAACATAGGAAGATTGCTAAAGGGGAAAGTGAAAGAAAAAAAGGAGAGAGAAAAGAGAAAGTGGGCGACAGGGGAGAGTGAAAGGAAGGGAGAGAGAAGCCCGAAAACAGGGCTAGATATAATTGTCTACCTTAACTATGCGGCGAAAGGATGAGATTCAGGATAGCGGAGGAATTTCTCCTGGCGGAGTGAGGCACGAGGTTGACGTGCGTAGGGGCGGTGCCCCAAGTCTTATATAATATTTCCGAGTGTGGGTTTGTTGGTATGTGCGGATCCCTTTTTCCTGAAAACGAAAGACAAAACGTAATTAAATGTGGAATGTTTGGAATGCACGGACTCCCTTTGAGGGTGCAACGTCTGTTCGTATTTTCTTAAGTTCGTTAGTCCGATTCCAGACGCGTTTCATTTTTCCATTTAATTGACACATAATCGGCTGGAAACAGATATGTAGACCTTTAGTCTTTAACATTTTTAAATGTCTCAGAATTGAGATGTCGCAAAATTTGCGCTATTTAGGCAGAAAAGAATATTTATTCTTATCGTACATTTACTTAATAGATAGTAGCTCAATAACTTTGGCCAAAACTAACAAAGGTGAAATACTCCTTTAGCCAAAACAACTAGAGGGCTACAAAACCCAATGCATTTCGCCCACAAGGTGGGCATCGTCAGGGGTAATACCTGTTTCAACAGTGACTGGGAGCCAACAAGACCCTATACAAACTGACAGATTTAAACGACACACACGCCGAAAAATCTTTCCGCGCTTTACTTGTTTCTCGGTCGTCTTCTTAATACTTTCCGTTTCAAACCTGGCAGTTGGCTCCCAGTCACTGTTGAAACAGGTATTACCCCTGACGATGCCCACCTTGTGGGTGAAATGCATTGGGTTTTGTAGCCCTCTAGTTGTTTTGGCTAAAGGAGTATTTCACCTTTGTTGGTACATTTACTTATCTAATTCGAGTTCGCTCAAAGTCTTAGTTTGTCATAGAATTCTTCCTGGTTTTTTAACATTCAAAAGTAATTTACCCAGGTTGCTGACGTTGTTATCGGTGTTTTCAGTGCATTCCCACATAACATACACACGAAATCACGCATAAAGAACAATAATTGAATGAAAATCACGTGAAAGATTGATCTTTTGAGACTTGATGTGATATAAAGAAGTATTAAAATTTATTTCGTATAAGTTGAATGGTTCATATCGCAAAATTTTAGTGTCATAATTTTCATTCAAGTAAATATTTTACCAATATGGAAGTGGTTATAAAAATTGACTTTTATATAATAACTTGTTCATAAATTAATCGAAAACAACTCCCCGCAACAATTGCGCGCATCTCAGCTAGTTATATAATAATCAGTCATGTTTTACATCGTTAGTGTTGGCCACATGCTCTCAATAATCTTTCGTTTTTTTTTCATCTCGACGCCCAAAGGAATCCTTCGACCTTTCCCAACAATCGATAACGCCAAACGGCGTGCCACCTCCTTTGCTATTCGCCGTCCGTCCGATATTTTCCATCGAGGCTCTTCTCCCCTTTCACAACTCTTCCCTCCACTTTCCCCTCTCACACTCCCAGAAGATAATTGAATTACGCACCCCACTTTCTCCGAACCTCGCGAGAAAAAGTTGGCAACTTTGAATACGTTAATTCCATTCCAGGTCCTCTAACCCGAATTTTTTTATATCTCTCTCCTGGTCCTTCGCTAATTGTCCTTTTCAATTCCTTCTTATAATTTCGTAGGAGGGTGAACAAGACGAAGAGAAAGGGAGAAAAAAAGGTTTCTCAACAGACTCCTCTCTCTCTCTCTATCTCTCTGCTACTTCTCTCCTTAACGGATGGAAAATTCGATTTTCTCCTCTCCTGAGCCACGTGTACTGCTCACCTGATCTTACCCAGAGAGGGTGGAGGAGGGGGTGAGAGAAGTTAATTTCCTCGTCGACTTCCTCCATCCTTCCTTCCTGGTGTTCCTAAACCCGGAGTAGGGTGGCGTGCAACCTCTTTCTTCCATGGAGTTACTCCTTTTAAATCTTTCAGGATCGAAATATTCCGATTTTTCATTTCGGTACATATTGATTTTCCGATATAAATTAATGGAACTTTTTAAAGATAAAGACAATTAGTACCTTCAAAATATGTATGCAAAATAAATTAAGTCAAGGAAGCATAACTCACGCCTGCGATACGGGAATTATTTGTGCACTTTTATTATTACTTCTCTATCAGACGTAAGCCTGAGGCATGTGGGGGCCGCGAATTTATTTTGGATAAAAGATGAGAAAGAGAAAGCTTTTGACCGAGTGAAATGGGATAAAATGCTGGGTATTTTAAACAAAATTGGAATAGATTGGAAAGATAAAAGACTGCTTAAAAACCTTTACTTTGATCAAAAGATTAGAGTCAGGGTTGAAGGAGAAGAAACAGAAAGTACTTCAATAGGGAGGGGAGTGAGGCAGGGTTGTCCTATTTCACCAGCGATATTTAATATTTATGCAGAAACAATAACAGAAGAAGCGTTGATGGAAGAGAAAGGATTTAAGATAGGAGGTGAAAGTATTACCACCATTAAATACGCAGATGATCAGGGCTTAATAGCAGAAGGCGAGAAAGAGCTTCAGAGGATGACAGACAGACTAGTGGAGGTTGGCCAACAATATGGAATGAAGATCAATACAGAAAAAACAAAAGTCATGGTGGTTTCAAAGGAACATAAAGAATTAAATATAATGGTAAATGGCCAAAAATTGGAACAAGTAAGTAGTTTCAAATATATCGGCAGTATTTTAGCACAGGATGGAAGTAGTACACAGGACATCAGAAGTAGGATTGCAATGGCAAAAGCAGCATTTAACGAGAAGAAGGAGCTTCTCACAAGCAAGAAAATAAATTTAGAAACAAGGAAGAAATTAGCAAAATGCTACATATGGAGCATAGCTCTTTATGGTGCAGAGACGTGGACGGTAAGGAGAAAGGAGGAAAAATATTTAGAAAGTTTTGAGATGTGGGTATGGAGAAGAATGATGAAAGTGAAATGGACAGAGAGGAAGAGAAACGAAGAAGTATTAGAAATGGTGGGAGAAGAAAGGACGCTAATAAAAACAATCAGGAAAAGAAAAGCAAATTGGATAGGGCACATATTGAGAAGACAGTGTTTACAAAGGACGATCTTAGAAGGAAAAATTAGTGGAAGAAGAGGAAGAGGGAGAAAAAGAATAGGAATATTAGATAATATAAAGCAGGGATATAATACTTATAGAGGTATAAAAGAGGCTTCTAGGGAGAGAGAGAAATGGAGGCAGCGATTCAGTTAAAACCTGTCTTCGGACAGAAGCATGATGATGATGATGATTATTACTTCTCTATCAGACGTAAGCCTGAGGCATGTGGGGGCCGCGAATTTATTTTGGATAAAAGATGAAATAACGTTTTCAGGAATAATAAACTTTTAACAGAGAATTTTTGGATAAACGATTTGATAAAATTATTAAAACTCGCAGTTACATAAAATGAAGAAATTTGCTATAAAGTTTCTTATTTTTACTGCTTTCAATTCAAATGGGGCCACATGATATTCAAGTGGGCCGCAACAACTGAAAGTTTAAGAACCACTGGTTTATACACTGCATTCTAGATATATTACTCGTTTTAAAAAAACGCAGCCATGTTGCGCGCATATAACTTTCAATTTCTTATCCATTGCAAATTTATCGTGAATTGTTGCGAGGCGTACTAAATTAAAGGAAACACTGCAATCCGCCGGATAATTTCGTAATAAAGGAATTTTTCAGCGTTTGCATTTAGCTCAGTGAATGGATTGACCGTAGAAAACAACATATACAGTTGAAAGTGTTAGTTAAAATTCTATGCAAACAGGCGTATTCGTTTGCAGTAGGTCGTCCTTTCTAGTCCTCACATCTCTCGCTATATTATAAGTATACAAAATTGACGACAAATATATACTCTTGCAAAAATCGATACCTTCCCAAATCATTTATGAAACTTTTTTATTATCCTTTTTAAATAATTGTATTAGATTCAATTATTTATATTATTTTCGCCAATAAATATTAATTGAAAATTTATTAAAACCTCTAGATGTCACATATGAAACCGATGGCTAGTTTTCGCAATAGAAGAAAAATTTATGACTTAATATAATAGTATAACTAGCTGCAATTATCCGGCGTTTCTCTGGAATTATAAGAAACCAAACAATGATGACGTTTAGAAATGGATAATTTAATTTTTTTCTTTCTTAATCTTAAGAGGTGTCCAAATGCATAACAAACAGAGAGTCAACTTGCCAAAATATATATTTTAGAACCTTTACAATCCTGCCGAATTTGGTTAAAATCAGTGCAGTTTTGTAAGCTTCAGTCCGAGATCTTGATTCAAATGGCGTTCAATTGTATCCAAACATATACAAAAACCTGTTACTTGATCTCAAGAACCATAATGCAAAATTTGGTTACTATATCATCAGAGGTGTCCGTATGCATAGCGAACAGACAAACAACTTTCCAAAATATATACCGTCCAACCACGATTTAGCGTCCCCCTACAAAGTGCTACACCCATACACCGCCCAAGAATCGTTGCGAACAGAACTTTAATCTTATGATTGCATAGAACAACTCCGCTTTAACACCAATGTCACTGATGGACAAACGGTGGCGCTAAATCGGTGTTTGACTACGGTAGATTAACATCCTGAGCATAAAAGTTCTCTATGACGTAGATTTATAATTAATCTGAGTTAAACTGATGATAAATTATATATCCAAGGTTGTCTACGGATGGCGAAATGTTTCTCGGTAACATTATAAGTTACCGTAATCAACGGAGCTTGCGGCTTTTTAAACCCCTAATTGTACTGTTCTCAGTACCCTTCAACACGTACCGACGTGGTAAATTAAAGTACCTCTTCTTTCGCAAGCCGAGTGATTAATTCACTCCCTCATTCCGCCAAAAACTCTGACGTCTCTTTTATGCGCCGGAAAATTAAAATGGCCGAGCACAAAGTAGAACGGCGGAAAAGAAGGACTCTTAAATGAAAATTAATATTTTACTTCACCTCCCCTTTTAGTTTTCGTTTCCTCTCACTCTCCCACGCACGTTCCCTCTCTCTCTCTCTCTCTCTCTCTATATATATATATATATATATATGCATCTCCCTCATTTAGAAAAACACACGGCGAGCATTCTCTCCCTCTTCCCCTAAAATTTTTACGGATCCCAAATTCGCTAAACTAAACGATTTGCTCACAGCGACGAGCCGGAGGTGAACGGGAGAAGACCTAATTAATTCAGCAGCCCTTGTAGCGTGGGAGTTACAATGGAAAGGGGTGGGGGAGGGTTCTTGTTTTTTTTTAGGGAGAACTAAATGGCCGAAAGGGAAGGGGGAAAGGCGAGGGAGATGGGAAGGAATCGACGAAGGGCTTGTTTTGAGTCGGAAAAGCAGGGTCGAGTTTTCTCCTCATGCTTACGGGAAGTGACGATGATAATGATCTTTCAAATAAAGTTTTCCTCTTCATTCTTTTTGACACGTGAGTTTTTTTAATGTGTAGGTACTAATTTAAATATTATTATTTTCTCGCGAAACCATGAGCAACAGTCTTTCTATCTTGGAATGCTCTAAATATGTTTTTTTATTATGCATTACTTATTATTGTAATTTTCAGGCTCTGAATCAATCATATGTTTTCCATTTGTAAGAAGGAAAGTATTTTATTGTAGGTAGCTCTTGGGGCAGAGTAAAAATGTTAAATCAGCTTTAAATTACTGCGGGGCCATTTTCATTCATTTTATATTTCAAGAGTAAATTAATTGGTTTAAAAGTTGCAATGACGCATGTTATTTCATTTCCAATGTCAAATACAAAAGTAAATAAATAAATAAATAAAGTCAATCCAGGAAGTGTGTTTGTATACCATTGCTATAGCTACAGAGACTAGATTCGATACATGAATTCTTTTAGCGCAAATGGTAAAGCAGTTAAACCTATAGAATCTATAGCCATTTCTTTTTTTAATGAAAATGATACCTACATTTAAAAGAAATCTAAATCGTGTGCTATGTATCGCTTTATATAGTTACCAAAATATTTTTGCCGTAGAAACGTTTTTTTGCATGGCACAGGAAAACCTAACGATGATATTTTTACTGGTAGTATAATATTATTTTTTACTTTGATTTTCTGCATGTGTTTTAAACTATTTGTATAACGGTTTTTTATGAATGATTCAGTATTAATTAATTTTTTATTTTGAGTTTCGTTAATATGTCTGCATATCGAAAATCACGTAGTGATTTTTTCTCATCTCGTGTGGAGAAAGAGGTGTTCTCTTCATTATATTGGATATAAAGCTTTCCATCTCTCCATCACAGGCCTCATTAACATTTTAACGAACCAGCTCTTAGCTTTTTAAAAATGTTAATTATGAGTTCATCTTTCATCAAAAAATAAATTTCCGAGGAATGATGCGGATGAAAAAATAATTAAAAAATTCTTTCTTGACTGGATACAATCCTTTCACCCTATCTGCCTCATCCCCTTTTCACCCCACCTCTTTTTAAAAAATAAACCTTCTAAGGATATACACACACACACACACACGTATGTTCGCCCTGCACTCCCTTCAAAGCCAGTTTGGTAGTGGCTCTAAATCTAATTTTCGAGTTTCCTCATCCCTCCTATCACCCCTTTTCCATTCTATTCCCGCTTCCAAACTCCACTTCTCTCCATTCCTTTCTATCTCTCTCTCTCTCTCTTTTTCACTCTCACTCCCTCCCCATCCTCAGGCACTTCCTTTCTTTGTTCTATTCCCCTTACCAGTTCCGAGTCATCTCACACCCTTTCCATCCTTCCCTCTACTTTTCAGCTTCCTCCCTCCTTTCTCTCCCCTTCTCCCCCCCTCCCTTCCTCCTCCCCTCTTAACTCCCTCCCACTCCCCTTTTCTGTCCTCTCCGAAAATTTCTGTTTCACGCCTTCTCACCTTCTTTTGTTTCAATTTTACCCCGGTTTCCACGTTTCCCCGAGAGAGGTAGCGCCTTTCAAGCCACATCCCCGCCACCTTCCGTTGTGTTTTTTTCGCTCTCCCTCTCTCTGTTCTTTTTTATTTCTTCGCGATTCAGACGGGAACGGCAAGGCTACGTGTTCTTTCATTTCCTTCAATGGCTCTTTTATTATTTCGTGTTTCACTGCGGCCTATCGACCTCCGCGCCTTCTATTTCCCGAGCGAAACCACTCCCGATTCGCATCTTTTTCTCCCTCTTCCAGACGTTTCTCTCCGAAAATGTTCCCGATTTCTCACTGACCTCTCGTATCCTTCGCGTAAGGCTTGAATCATCCTCTCGGCTAGGAGTCTTTAAGTCTTGTGTCGCCATCAAAAAAGTAGGTGTTTTTTTATTTTTCGTTCTTTCACCTCGCTTACTTTTCGTTGGTACTTTGATCGTATCTCGGCTCTCATTATTTGGGTAGGGAGGAAAGCTGTAAAATGTTTTATTTCTTCATCAATCAAAACTGCGAGATTAAGGTTTTTGTTCTAAGTTTTCAGTTTGTCTTTTATATTTTTAAGCTGTATTTTATTCGGTTTATAATAAACGGGTCTAAAAGATACTATAGACGTCGCGTTTCAACATCGATGATAAATGTAGTTGATTGTTAAAGTATCTTGTCAAGCACCTGTTAAGGCAGTGTTATATCTTCAAAAACGAGTTCTGTGTTTCTAAGTTGTTTTTTTCAGAACATCCTCCACTTATAAATACATAATAATTGGGGAAAACGTGTTATTTGTCATTTATAATAGTCTAGTAATGCATTCACTTAACGCCACATTAGATTAGGAAAAAATACTAAAATATTAATCACAAAACTGATAATTCTATACTTTTCGGAAACTTATCCTTTGACCAGCAACCATGCATATTTCAACCACATATGTTCGTCCAGGATCTTTTCTCGCGTGAAACGTGAAGTAAATTAAGAACAACTATTTAAAATCCTCGCAATGATATTATTGGGTATTTTAATAGGGGCATTAAAAGATCTCTTTTCTCTAAAAGGATCGTCGAGCCCTCCCTTATAGTCGGAATACAATCCATGACTTAGATAGCTTCACCAACTATAAAAAAATTGAGAAATCAATATTCGAATTTTAGCTACCCTCCCCCGGTAGCGATTCTGAAGGAATATTATCCGAGCTCTGCAATACTTGAATCATAGCTAAAGGCGCTTACTCTGTAACTGAAAACCCGCTGACAACGCCCCTAACAAGGCCGGCAATAATAATAAAAATTAGTCAAGTTTAATATCATGCTATAAAAATTTCAACACATACTCATAATTCATAGAATTTTTAAAAGTACGTTTATCATAACATTGCCTGAGAATATCGCTTAATTCTGCAATATTATTTACAGTGTAACCACAATAGAACGAGTACGGCATATAACGAGATCTTATTATAGCGAAAACGCCGTGAATTTCTGAACTTTAATTCCCTATAGGGAATTTAATTTTCTGGTATTACAAACACTCGATAGAACGAGTTTTATATTAATTTTATAATTCATCGCTATATCGAGGGGTGCCGGTGTTATAGTGGTTAGGACGCTGGCTGCTACTCGCCTGCTGCTTGAAAATGCAGCGGGCACGAATCCTGCGCAAGTAGGATTTTTCAAGGTCGCCCAGCCTTCTGTTTGTGTGGTTTGAGGAGACCGCGCAAATTCAGCTATTCCGTCCTTCGGAAGGGACGTTAAGCCGCTGGCCCCCCTGGTGTTCTTCGGCACCGGCACCGAGTTTCCCTCCTCCCTTACCCGGCTATTCATTGCACTACCTCTGAGATACCTATTTGTGCTGTAAGAGAGGCGAATTGGCTGAGCACTCAAACAAATAAACAATTCTTTTAATAAATCGGAAAGTAAAGAAAACTTCAATGCATACAAAATGCTATATTAATTTCAGTTAGTATTTATACTAAAGACTTACGTTATAATATAAAATTAAATTAATATAGATGGTGTATACGTAGAAGTTTCATTTGATTATTTGTAATTATTATATTTGATTTCGATTTTATTCCAATTAAAGTTACAATACAATCAAGTTCATTGAATCAGAAAGAGAACATTATGATTTAACCCGAGAACCGAGTGTACAATTATTTAACGTAAATAAGAGGCACGTAGTGCGTGTTATGATTGGAAAATGTAAGAGAGAATGAGTTATTGATTAATTAAATGTGATTAATAATTAAATTAATTATTGGAAGTAATTACTGGTTCTATGGCTGGAATCATTCACTTTCTCACACGTATAAAAATTGACATGTCAAATGATCCAACAGTCCTTTTTAACATACATCACAGACAATTCATGATCAAACTGTCTTATGTCATGAAAATAAATAAATCGCATGGTCAACCCTTAGCCAAATTTGGTATTTTTATGCCGGAACCTTGCTTTACACATGAAAATATGTGGGGTGGTCAGGAATTCGAAATTAAAATTCTTTAAAATTCAAATTATACCAGGTCTTAAGCAATAGCCGACTGGCATAAACAACACTGTGTATAGAGAAGTTTTTTTAAATATAATAAAACAAAAGGAAAAGCCCTGAAATACTAAATTGTATATAAAGAAATTTTGCAAATTAAATAATAACACAGAATTGAAAAAGGCCCCTTGTTTTATTACAATCAATAAAATAATTCTAGATGGTAGTAGAGTGTCATTCATGAATATGAAAAAAATTATAGCGTTTTGTATTTTCACGTGGTTTTTCCGCCTAATATTCGGTCACTAAATTTAAATTAGGGTTTAAGTGAGAGAGGCTTAATAGCTAATTTAGCATGTAATTGCGCATCACCATTCTACATAAACAGATATTTTAAATAAATTTATACTTTTTTGGATAACTGATATTTCCGAAATAACTTTTACGTTTAGAACGCAATCAATTTTGTATTAAAATTTAGAGCGTTTCCATATTCGCCTCTGTAAATTATTCACAACTCAAACTTTTCAGAAATATGTATCATCATTGTGAAAATTTACTCCCAAATTTTCAGCTTTCAATCTCTTATATCTCCGGAGATATAAGTGAAATAATCGAAAAAATTTAAAGCATTCCTCATTTGAGTAATTATGACGTAATATTTACGTTTATTCCTTCGTTGTAAATTATCCACTCTTGTACACTTACAAAGAACTACGTGCGCACCAAAGGACAATTAATGTATCATTTCTTCGTCCTAGATAATCCATTTCCTTTCATTTAATATGTATTGTGGACAGAAAAAAGGAATCAAAAGGAACTTAAACTTATTTACGTATGTGTGATATATCTTGTTTACGTCAGTTGCTAAAATGATTGCGTTTGTTGATAATAATTAATAAAACCGTGAAAGAAAATTTATAAGTTAAAATAAATAACGACTTTCTAGTTGAATGTTTCTCAAACTTTTCAATAATAAACGCTATTATTGTGAAAATGTAGATACGCTCAAATTTTCAGCTTTCCATTTTTTACACCTTCGGTGACATTCGAAAAATAATAGTTTAAAAGTGCCCCAATCCGAACTTTTATCTTTTTCTAAACTCAAATATATATTAAAGAAATGACACCATATCAGAGATATTCCCTCGGACGTCCTGCTCTCTATCATTTACGATTTCGTCACAATTTCAATTTGAGCAAGTTCACAGACAGACGCCAAGGGTGACACTATAAACGATTCTTACTGTCTCCATATAAGTATAGTGAAAGTATTGTTTTCATTTAAAAGATCTAATTCGTGATTTCAAAGGAAATACATGTTTTAGGGTCCCCTGAACACGTTAAGACTATTTTCTGGATGATGTCTGTGCGTGTCTGTGTGTCTGTGACAGAAATTTTGTGGACGCTTTAACTCAAAAGCTAAGAATCCGATCAGCATAAAATTCCATATTTAGCATTTGTATTATAAAGTCAAGAAATGATTAGATTTTAGCTAAAATAAGTGGATCGGAAGTGAATGTTTATTCTTGTCGTTTTTCCATTTGCGTCAAATATCTCCTTTAATTCTTCATTAACGTAATACTATTTAATAACTTAAGTTATAAATAATTTTATTCTCTACAACTTTTGATGGAATAAATCGATCTGAAGATTCTATGCAGACAGGCATAAGATGTGATGTTGGGAATATTTTTCGAAACGAGAAAAAAATCTGCTATGACCGGAAATCGAACCCGGGTCTTCTACTTGTCGGGCGGATATAGACCTGGGTTCGATTCCCGGTCAAATACAGGATTTTTTCTCCTTCTCAAATGTCAAAATTTTATTCTAACACTAAATTTTTTAATTGAATTTTTCTCCTTTCAAAAAATATTCCCTACAACTTTGGTATTTAATAATTTTTTTAAGATCCAATTGTTAAGGAAATATTTCAGTTCAATACTGACAGACAGCGATTCCAGCGCCCAAGACTCCTAAATTACCAACTGCATATGGAGAAAGTCGTGTGTTGGCCTCGTCGGATTTTTGTTAAGCGCGCTAAAAAGTCGCCGTTGGTCCAGGATGATTATATCACCTAAGTTATGACGGACAGACTACTTATGATATATATATATATATATATATATATATATATATATATATATATATATATATATCATGAGTAGTCTGTCCGTAGACAGGTCCGTCATTAATACTGATTAAACCTGGTTCTCCATATACTCCGATTTTCCGCTGTCCTTTTCATAACTTGATAACTCTCTTTCCCTTTCCCTTTCTATCGTCTGAAACATTTTCCTACCTCTCTCCCTTTTTCCGTCTAGTTTTCCTTCTAACACGTCTTTAATCATACTCTCTCTCTCTCCTCAGGTAATGTCCAACCCAGTTTGTCTTCCTCTTTCTAATAGTCGGTATAATCATTCGCTTCTCTCCTACTTTTCGTAGCACTTCATCGTTATTCATCCTATCTTCAGTATTCTCCTCCAAGTCCGCATTTCAACATTTATATATATATCGATCCTTCGACCTTCTGGATTCCAAATTTTTGTCGCCTCGCCCCGAGGGAGACTGTCACACGGATTTCTCGATAAGTCCTTAACACGCCACACAGTTTGAATGAAAGGCCTTCACGCAACAATAGTCGTTCCCAATTAATCTCTATCTTCCAAGCCCCTACTGTTCCCCATGTTGAATGCGTGTTGAAGAAAAAAATAATTTTATCCGTCGACGCTTTTATCTGCACTTTTCACGATATGGTACGCGCCAAAAAATTGAAAACGAAATAATTTTCACCGTTTCCTTCCGAAAATGCCTGCTTCGGACGTTAAAGAAGTCCGCTTTTTAAGGAAACTTCGAAAATGGTCGTTTCGAACTCAAGTAAAAAGAATCGCTGTTCAAACAATGACGAAGTTGTTTTCTGTGCGAATATGTTTTGATTTTAGCGATTTAATTGAACCGTTAATTAGGTATGTACGAAAATCTCGAAACAAGCCTTAATTAGCACACCATTAATGAATATCATTTAGTGTTTCCGTAGACCGATCCGTGATTACGAGTACGAGTAAACCCGGTTCTCCAAATACTTATGTTTTCCGCAGTCTTCTTCATTTATTGACGGAACTCTATAGTCTTCAAGTCTTTTAGGATCTGAAACCTTCCTTCCTCTATTTCCCCTTACTGTATTTCTTCTAGCTCCTAGACCGCCTCATGGTCTCTTTCAAGTTATGATGTTCTAGCTAGTTCGCTTTTTAGGGCTTTTCGTCAATGCTGAAAAGCACTATTATCTTCGCGATGTCCGTCCGTCCCTCGGTCCTTACGCATATATCAAGTAAGAATTGGAGGAACCGATTCCAACCAAATTCGGTACATAGAATTGTCACATAAATACATGACCATAATGACATATTTCGACCGAATCGACTCAGCAGAGGTGCCAAAATCACAAAGTTTATCTTTTCGGTAATTATAAATTTAGAAGTAAATGGCTTAACCGATTTCAACGAACTTTTGTAAGGAGGTGTGCAACATAAATAAACAAAATCAAATAACATAGATATAAAAAAGAGGTCTGCCACAATAAAAGTAATAAATAAATTTATATTTTACAAGTAATTATGTTGAACCATCCCCATCAATTTTAACCAAATTTAAAAGTTATGATACACACATATATGTACACAAAACCACATTAGCATATTTAAACCTAATCAACCAAACAGGGGTGCCACAATTACAAATTAAACTCCTTCAGTAATTAAGGATTTGGAAGGAATAGGCTGAACAGATTTCAATTAAATTTTGTATATAAGATTTGTACAACATACCGTAATGAAATCAATATGTTTAAAGCGGAATTAAAGAACAGGGCTATCACAATAAAAAGTTAAATAATATTTCTTTTACACGTATTTCTAGATAACTGGCCAATGGATTTTAACCAAATATAGTATATATGATCTTCATATAAATAAATAACCAAAATATTATATTTCAACCGGGTTGACTGAAACTGGGCTACCGGCGTATCAAGGTTAAATGTTTATGTAATTATGAATTTGGAAGGTATTGGGCGGAAGAATTACAAAGAAATTTCGTTTGTAGGGCAAGAATAGAATGGCAAAACGAAATGAACATGTTTAGAACGGATCTAAAAAGCCGGGGTACCACAGTATAAGAAAGAATAATTTTCTGATTTCAATGCAATTACATTAGTACTAGCTGGCGCGCGTCACACATGTGACGCAAATCGAAGACAGCCTTCTTGTTAAAGAAATAAAACACTTCATTTTATCTAACTATATAATTTGCATTTAAAACAATTAGTACGTCAAATTTACTTTTCATTTTTCTTTAATTTTAATAATGAGAAATGGAAAAATAAAAGTTATATAATAAAGTTAAGTTAATTTAAACTTGGTTAGCCCGACAGGATAAAAATTTTAAATTTTCTTGCCGTCGTACTCGTGACATGGTCACATACAACTGTCCATGTCCAAAACCCTGATTTAGTAAGAGTAATCCCACAGTAGCCAATGTTTGGACTTGACTTTTATTAATCGCCGTGGCAAAGGCTAACGTTATTGGAAACTGACGACGCTTCATCTAGAACGGAAGCTCGCTATCGCCTGTCAGTGTCATATCGAATTTAGGAAGTATAACAGCTCGGCCTTTATTACTTCCGGTCGCAATCGTGCATTCAATGGTGTGCTGACCAAGATATTTCACATTTAAACGTGTTCCATTGCACAGACCCTTCTTAGCATTAATGTTGCGAAGGAGCATTATGACAGCGCCAATCCTGAGACGTAATTTATGCAGTGACATTCCTTGCGGAGTAAGCGAATTTAAAAATTCCGCTGGAAAATTAGCTCTTTCATCTTCTGTACAGTTGACCTCATTGATGCTGACATACACTGCTTCATGTTGTCCTGGAGCCAAAGTCATTCTGTCGAGGATTTCGTTGTTGATCGCAAGGTAGTCGACAATCTTGGGTGCTAATATTTTTAATAGTCTTTTTATTTGACTTTCTCCAATACTAAAGAAAATGTTTACATACCTATCGACATATAGAGGTTAACGCTTTATTATATAGTTAGTAACTTTATTATTGATTAGTTACCTTATAATTGATTAGCAACCAATTGAGATTAAAATAGTTAAAGATATTTTTTTCTAGAATTTTCATAACCGTATTTCATAATGAGCAATAAAATATTAATTACTTTGTGTTACCATCTGTATTCTGCAATTCGAAATTAAAAGGTACTAAAATTCTAAAATTTTTATTTACAACGCTTTAAAGAAAATGTTTACATACCTATCGACATATAGAGGTTAACGCTTTATTATATAGTATGATACAAATATACTTCGGCGAATTACACGAAAAGCACTTCTGTACCACGAGAAACCAATGTACATCCCTACTTGTTTTACATGTATGATCATACGCTTTTCTCCTATTCCTCTTAGAACTTTCAAATCTTTTTAATCCGTCCATTTTATCTTTCGAGTATATACACACACACAAACTGAAAATTCGAGAAACTCATTGACCCCACAAATTTTACCATTTCATAAATAAGGTCATCAGTAAAATAATTAATACTTTATAGTTTTCTAAAATAATTTTCGGATATGAAATCAGTCGGAGGAAAATCCATTTCACAATTTCTTATTCGCATACTTGGAATCGAATGTCACTGGAGGGCACTCCAAAATTAGTAATCCCTCGGAGAATAAACCGCCTACAAAAGTCCAATTGCTTTTTGAGTTATAAATTGCCAACCTTTGTTTTCCGGCAACTAACCACATTACAATGTTTATGGCGAGGTCCAGCCAAGCCATGCTTGACAATGAGTACTTTATAAAATGAGTCCTCTTTCTGTTTGGCCTGATCCGTGGCAAGCTGTGGCCTCTCCCTCTCTCATTACCAGGTTATCGCTATAAGCTTCGAATGGAAAAGAGTGGAATCAGAGTGGCAATGAAAAGTAAACAGCGTTAACAGTCATGAAATCACTGTGGCCGAGCGATAAAACGAATGGGCGTGGCAGAGAAATGGGGTTCGTTATACCGACGATAAGAAGGGGCTCAGAATTGAGATTTGAATACCAGCCAGTTCCCTACTTAATAAAAATATCAAAATGAATTAATTTGGTGCACGATATTTTTTTCGAGTTTCGGAGATAGAGTCCAGATCAAAGGCATCGTTTACTCCGAATTCGGTGAATTTATATTCTTACCTGTTACTGCTAAACGTTTCTAAGCACAACTGGTGCGATTACGATTTTTAGCGCGTTTTATTTCATAATGGCGCTTATGTTTTCGATCTGTATGTCGGTCTGCGCAATCAGTCAAATTGAAACAGCAAGTAAACGGTAAGAGATAGAAGGCTGAAATGTGCGAGGTGCGATCTACGATGCCATTTATTACCCCGCAGCATGGAGTGCCTTCAAGATTTTCAAATATAGATTAATTATTGAATAAACTACTTTGTCATATATTTATATTACTAAGTTTATAAAAAAATTTAAGTTTAAAATTCTAAATAAACTTTTAATAAAACGCCCTTTTTCATATTGTGTCAGCTAATGAAGCTTCCATTTTTAATTTTCTTTTTCGTTGATAATATCGCGTGAAGAATTGGCGACAACTTTTTATGAGAGGATTCGAGCTCACCTTAGAGCAGAAATCAAATGGAGAAAATATTTATCCGATAGCCATAGAAAGTTTGAAAAAATACGATCCGCATTTCGGCCATAAAACAGTAGTGATTCATCGACGGCATACTCTAAATTTAGAATCTACTTAATTGGTTCTTGAAAGCTCTTTTTTAGTATTTCCTCTTGTTAAATCACTAATGTCGGCTGCTTTGTATTCGAACGCTCAACTGGTTTTCCTAGCCTTTTTTGCTGTTGAATATACAATTAGTATTTTTCATCAGCTACTGTCAATTGAAACAAGGTATCGTGATTTGAGTGTACAAATATTTAATTTATTCAATTATTAAGTCAGGGATCGGAAACCGAATTAACAAAAAAGCATTTATTTCCAACTTAGTATAAATCTCAGCGTAAGAAGAAGATTAAGACGGTATTTATTCAAAAAACATCAATTTTTTATATATCATCTTATGAGTAAACTTGAACTTTGGATAATTTAGGTCGAGAGTCATTAAGACCCTCCAGAGGCTTTATCTCTGAAAAAGACTACTTGGTTGAGAAAGGCGTAAGTTGAGTCCAGCAGCAGGTTCCCGACCCCTAGGATCAAGGGTCACTAGAGAACGAATCGGAGTTCGCTTTAGAAAATGCAATAAGACAATTACTTAAGAAGGCTTGGGAAAGATGAGTAATTATCAGAAATCGTGATTGTGATGTCACGGAAACTGCGAGAGATTTGCCTTCACAGCTTGTATAACATGAAAAGTACCCCGGCATCATAGATCATTTGGTAATATTTTCCATGCCAAAAAGCATACGAGAAATGTATTATGGAGTTTTCGAGTGAAATATTTCAAAGCGCCATTCCGAAGTCTATCGCAAAAAAAAATATCAGAGTGGGAGCAAGGCGAGAGAGAGATAAAAAGATGGAAAGGGAATACATACACGGGGATTGAATATATTGGATGAAAAGAGAGAGAGACTATCCGTTCGGTCTAGTTAGTTGGTGCTCTCGAAGGACTCGAGGAGAGGGAATAGCACGGGATTTGTCCACGCGTCGTCATTGTCGTAAAAAAGGAGAATTTTTCGCCTCGAGTGTTCACAATCGATAGGTCACGCGCGTTGGATTGACCCGATTTTCAGATTCTGGCGGGATAGTGTCAGAGGGGGGTCACTACGCTTGCGCTAGTTGTGGAAATTGGTGGGAAACATATGAAGCGATCATTTTGTCGAATAATTTCAGAACTTGCCTTCTTGTTACAAATTAAGGAGTGTATAATGGGTTTTTCTTTGTGAAATCGCTTGGCGTTGCGTGCATTAAAAAAGGAATTATTTGGCAAATAATGTCACATTTACAATGAATGCCTTTTTAAAGAAGTGGGTGATTATTCATTAGGTACATTTTAGTTCTTTATTAATCTTAGAAAGTAATACATATAAATAAGTAGCATTCGACATTAATTGCATCCTGAATTTTCTATTGTACCTAAAACACACCATGGTAGAAAGACTGTTCTCTTGTGAGAACTAATTAAAATGCCAATAATATTCATAAGACCGAATTATTAATAACCAATTTCCAAAGCTAAATTGTTAAATAACTTGGCTGAAGAGATTTTTAGCGGTAATTTACTTCATTATCAGAATGATTATCTGTTGATTCGTTTCGATATGCTATCGTGTTGTGACGCCATCCGTAATAAATTAATATGACTATATGAGATTATTTCAAATAGATGCATTGCAATAGTATGTCAGCTTTAATACTGGTGCAAGTTTTTCATGGGATGGAAGATTTGACAAAACAGTGTAGTGCTAATTTTAACGAGAATATCGGCATTAACTTAAGGGAAATAACAGTTTTCTCTGTTTTAAATTTCACATTGTATCATTATGTCGACTACGAAAATAAATGAAAGATTTGTTTTCGGATAGTGAAAACGTCCGTTTTCGGACAAACTTATTTTAGAACATGATTTTAATTGGTTTAGTCTAAAGATTTAAGAAAATCACGCGATTAATTCCTAATGTCAATTTGACGTATACGTGTACGGACCTTGCCATCCAATCTCAAAGGCTGTTGTCCGTACATCAGTAGGGAGCATTACTTCCCTCTACTCTTAAGCTTAAATATCTAATACATCCATTTACATTTTCCTCGACATAAATATATATATATATATATATATATATATATATATATATATATATATATATATATATATATATATATATATAAGCGTCTAAGGATGGTTAAGTACGTTAAGATGGCCGTTTCTTTTGAGGCGGACAAAAATAAAAAATACCGACATAAGGGGTTAAGTGCCTTTTGATAAATCTTCACATTTACATATTTTATAATTTCGTTATGCGAATATTAGCTAACAAAATACGTAAAAGCGCACTGAAAAATCGCCCACTGTAACAGTAACAGATAAGTTCCCTGGATGGTCAAATAATATGCGTCGACCCCAGTCTAAAAAACTTAGCCAATCGATTTGGCGCGCGTTCGATACAGTCAATCTGACTGTCGTTTTTAACTCATTGACGCTCGATTGGTTGGATCGGAGGCAAAAGGGTTGTGGGGACATGGTCCGTCGGTTCCTCTTCGCTTGCGTGAGAATGGAGGCGGTGAGTGGGAAAGCGATTGCAACGGCTTGGTGTTTGCATTTTTTAAATAAAGCAAAGGAGGGGAGGGGCCCAGGGGAAGTGCCCTGGAGGGGATGAGGAGGAAACGAGGCGAGGAAGGGTATTTTTAGGTTTTTTTCTGTAAAAAGGGGTAAAGAAAGATTTTTTTAAGCTGAGAAGGATACAGTAGAGTGAGTGGCTATTTTCTCTCTGTATGCAGTATTGGCGTAGGTTACAAGTATTCCTGGTAGAACTCGACGTTTATTTTTCAGGGAGATTTTCGACTAATATCGTCGCTTCAATTAATTCTTTCTACTTATGTATATGACTATCAGTTTTTCCCCTTTCAATTCGATAATTTAAATTTACATTTTATTACAAAATTCTACGTAAAATTTATGATTATTTTACAATACTTTGATTATTTATTAAATTTTTATAGGATGTTTAATCGTTATGTAAAAATTAATCGAACTAATGTTCTTCATAAATTTTATTATATTTATGCGCATTTGCACTTTTTCATTTTTAAATGTTAATATTAAAGAAAGCACGCAATAACGAATTGCTTTAAATATTATTTTATCTTTTACTTACAGGAAAAAGTATACAATACGAAGTATACAAAGTAAGAAGTATATTTAAATCGACAATTTGATCTTTTACTAAATAAATCGTGACTTTTAACAAAGAAAAACGCCACTTTTAAGCCGGTCAAGAGATTTCGCGTGATTTTTTCGATTTATGACAAAATGTCCAGGAACTGAGTGTAGTACGGGAGTCTAAATCCGGTGCACAACGTGTTAATGCAACGTATGCACAGCGTACAACCAAGCTTGCCTCTTAAAGTAACAAAAATCGTTAGTGCAGAAAAAAGTTCTTTGTGCGGACACGAAACGACCTTTCTTTTTCTTGTATTTTCACTCCTTTCCTTACAAATGTTGCCAAACGTGATGATTTCGATAACCAAACTATGTGAGAAAACATATATTAATAGTTAATTCATGCCTTTTACTAATTGACTCGATGATTAATCCAAATTAGCACTTTGCATATGGGTCACGAGGATATTATTGTTGTTCTACCACACTGAAACTTAATATATTTTTAATCTCAAATATCGTACGCTGGTATTTCCTAATCTAGATATTTTTGATTTCGCATAATTCTTCCCAGGGCCGGCTCGAGCTACGGGCAAGCTGGGCGGCTGCCCAGGGCGCTATCCTGATCAATTATCGATGCATTACTTGCAAGTGAATAATAATAATAATAATTTATTTAATACATACAGGTTAACCGCAATTACATGTATTTTAATAGAATTATTAATAACTCTAACATATATCATCACAAACATGCATTACCAAGGTGGGATTCGAACCCGCGACCCTGGAATTGGGAGCCAGACGCGCTAGCCATCCCTCTACCAGGGCCGTCAATAAATATTGAGTACCAATTTATATGGAGGAATTGGCTAGAATCTTGATGGCATTCCTTTTAACTTTTCATTATCAATAATTTTTACAGAGCGATGCATAAATTGAATTGTACTTTGTAATTATCACAACATATATTAACGGAGGGGGCCGCTCGAGTGATATCTCTCACGGGGCGCCTAAATTCCTCGGGCTGCCCCTGATTCTTCCAATCGCGTCCTTGACAGATATATTATAGAGCAAATGCAGATAGTAAATTATGCTTTGCCTCTTGAAATTGTATGATAAAAACTAGAAAATGTTTAATTTACGAAATCTGAACAATTTGCTATACTATTCATTTTCGTTGATTTTGAAAATTTTTAAAATCGACATTTATCGAGGTCTTTCGATTTAAATCGAATCCTACCAAGCCTAGTTATAAAATGGTGTTTATTTTTAATATAAGCCGAGATATTAATATTTGACTTATAATTGTGGTCCAATTCATCTCTTCTCATATTTAATCCTGTACGAGTGTGAATAAATCTCATTATATAATGACCAGTTTTTGTCATTCCGGCATGCTCTCAACTAGCGGATAACTCGAGAATTTACACATGAATTATTAATACTTCTGCAGATTGCTTTACACATAGGTAAGCATTATGGTACAATTTGAGATATTTTTAGATGACTAACTGCATTACTGAAATCAAAATTTCGAATGCTATTTGCTAAATTTCTCATCTATAAAATCCCGGAGAGGGAAAAAGAAAATAGGAGAGAAAAGGAGGGAGAGAATAAAAGGGAGGGAGAATAGAGTGTTTTTATTAAAATTAAATATTTTATTCCTGTAATTCCGTCACTTTTGAGGGACAATTAGTCTAGCGTGTGTGTATGTATGAGTGTATGTGTATATGTGTGCGTGTGTGTGTGTGGCAACCGAGTATTGTGTTTCTCCTCTCCATAGCTGAAGAAAGGAAGGGTATTACCCGAAAAGCTTTTCACCATACGCATCTTCATGTGTCTTTCTCAGAAACCTCCAGTCGTGTCTTCTGTTACACTTATACGCCACCTCTACTTATCGTATTTTACCTTATCTCTTCCTCAAGCTCGCACACACGCATACATATAAACACACATATGTACAAACATACACACATACGCATATAAATATAGATACACGATCCTGCTTTTCATATAATGACGCCTGTGGTGACATTTCAAAGGTTCGATCGCAACCTCCTCCTATATCTGGAGAACTCCCTCACCTGCTTCCCGTTTCCTTTAAGGCAAACATCTGCTTCCCCATTTCTTTCTTCCTCTATGCAACGAAAAGAGCTTTTTCTTTTCTCCGATATTAGATTTCGGAAACATTACCTTGCATTCAGAGCCTTTGTGGCGAGACCATTATTTCCATTCCAGTTATCATTTTCCTGCTTCCAATATTTATTCTCTCGATCGCACCTCTTTTATTTTTCATATACGGAAGTCTTATATTACGCCTAGTAACAATTTACCAGAGGAGGTTATGAATTTATTTGGCTTAATTTACTTTGCTCGAAGTTCTGTTGTTCGGTATTCAAAGCACTTGAACGAAAATCATATTATGAATAGGATCAATTTATTATGTGTATTTGAATGGTGCTTTTTAATTAGATTCTTGAATCAATTTCTCCCACTATTTTAGATTAATCGAATGAGTGAAATAATAGTTAATATAGCAGGATATGAAGTAAAATTGAATTTAATGGGCAGTATATGTAGTGGAGATTCCAATATTGGAGGAGGGCTTATAAAAATTATAAGATATGCTAAAACTCAAGTACTTCCAGCAAGAAAGGAAAAGGAGAAAATGATAAATAGACAAGTAATAACAGATAGAATATACGGAATGGAAAGAAATACAGAACAATCCAAGTACATACGAACATCGGGTAAAGAATAAAACTTGAATTGGCGGAAAGGGATTAGAACAAGTTTCGGAATATAAATACCTTGGAAGTATCATAACGAGAGAAGCTAAATTTACCGATGAAATAAAGATTCCAATAGCAAAAGCAAAAGGTGCCTTCAAAAGAAAAAACTTCTACTAACTATCCGCAAAAAGTTAGTATAGCATTGTATGGGGCAGAAACATGGACGCTAAGGAAAAATTACATAAAATACTTGGAAAGCTTCGAAATGAGGGCATGGAGAAGAATGCCGAAGGTAAAATGGACAGATAGGATTACAAACGTGGGAGTACTAAGAAAATAGGAGAGGAGGAGCAAATGGTTACACAGATTATAAGAAAGAGGAAGGCGGAATGGATCAGGAATTGCCTAAGGAGAGAGAGAGAGATGGTGATTAAAGACGTGTTAGAAAGAACAAGAAGTCCACACCAGGATTAATGCATGCTGGTTTCCCAAAGTTGACGTCCCGAATTTATTACCTATAATGACAGGAAATATATCAGTATGCGTTAGTCATTCCAAGGAATTCTCATATCATAAATACCACTTGTAATTCATAGTTTATCAATCAGGTTTAAAATATTAAAATCAATATCAAAATCTTTCTGACATTATATTTTGCATGCATTTGTTTAAATAAACGAATTTAATAAATGTATGCATTAACTGTCCATTTCTGAAGTGTAGTTCGAGTGGAAAAGAAAATTACCCATTTGTTCACTCGTCTATGTTCAAGTCGAGTTCGGTAATAATCGTCTCCATGGCAACAATCCGATAAAATGCGATTTAAAACGCAAAAACGCTACATCTTAGTAGAAATTCAAGAAAATACAATCAATCATCAAAATTCTGTGATAATAATTAGAATCCACTTTCTTTCCACCGAAAGCACAATTTTCAAATATTTTAAAGTAATGAAGAAAACATCACTGCGCGATGGATTTGAGACTTACTATGTAAAGCAAATAGGGAAAAAAAACGTTCCTGGAATCAAACCCAGGATCTTCGCCAAATAAAATATAGCCAGGAGGTGGGCCCTGGCAGCACGAGCCTCATACCAATTTTCATGAAAATCGGTCCATTGATGCAAAAGTTGTTAGTGGGGGACAGACACACACACAGAGACAGAACCAGTTCATAAGTCAATGTTTCCTTTGCAGAGCAGCCTAAAAATAGATGGAAAAAGAGAAATGTAGGAAAAGTTTTAAGTGGATAGACGACTTGAAAGGGAAAGATATGAAGACATTAGGAAGACTGCGGCAAGTAAGAGGACTTTGAAAACCAGGCTTATCCATGAATAATCACCAACCTGTCTACAAACTGGCTATTTATTATGGTGATCAGTGCCGTAACTAGAGTATGTCAAAGGTGGCATTGGCCATCGGCGCCGCTTGCAAAGGCCGCCCAACGTTCTCGCAAAAAATGCCAAAAGTTTATTTTTCCATAGATAAGTATTAATTCAATACTAAAATGTTAAAGTTATGTTTAATAAAAACGCTATTATTCTCCATTAAAACGCAGCAAAAATGATATTTTACTTAACCAATGTGTTTCCTAAAATTTTTCCATAGGCGCTCTATCCCGCAGATACGTCTCTGATGGTGATTATGTTATGTTGTGAGTGCGATGATGATCTCCTATGTAGTTACATGCGCACATGATGTTGTAGATCGTAACCAGTGGCGGATTTAAGGGGGGTCGCACTTGGCGTGCGAGAGGGGCCCCGAAAAATTGTTCGTGTATATAATCTCAGAAATATTAAATGTCTCAATTTGAAAATCAGTGGAACCTCTCTGTGATTCCATAGAAAAACGTTTGTTAAGAGGTGTCACAAAAGAGGATAGTTGTTAGGAGAGGTTTCACCAAGTATTTAGATTGCAGGGCCCCCTACTGCTTAGCGCCAGGGCCCCCCAAATGTTTAGCGTCATGGGTCCCAAGACGCGTAAATCCGCCACTGATCGTAACCGCAATGCAGCTGACCATGCTGAAAATTAAATTTTAAATGCTGTCCATAAAACTTGGGGAAGTGAATGAGAAAGCACAGGTTAATATCATCGGGCAATCAATTAAATGACGTCCACCTGCAAGTTCTAAATTGAACTCTCTCTTAAAATAGATTCTTTTATATTCAGCAACTAATTTTTCCATGTGTCATACACTATTATGATTTTATAGTGACCAAATGAGACACAGTTGGTAAATTCAAGTCCCTAGAAAAATTGGTTAGATTCTTGGTAGCCAAGAGCGCTTATGGTTTTCATATAACGTCTCTGAGGATATTGTAGGTAGATGAGTCAAGTTTATATTTAAGAACTTATTTTTCAAAATGTACTCAAGCCGTGACAGGGGCTCGATAATTCTCTAATAAACAATCATGTTAGTTGATAATAAAAAATGATTGCGCTCGATTAATGTTCTAATCACTTTTGCAGAGGAATGTGCGAGTTTTTCTCATAAAAGGAAAAAATGTCACAGTTGGTGTGCAATTTTCTTACTTTCGCATTGATTTGTTAACTTTTTCTTTGTTGAATCATTACGTTTGATGCAATCATTTTCTAAATAAAGGAATTTGAATAAATACATAGGTATAGGGTGACCATATTTTTTTAGAGAAACTAGGACATTCCCATTTTTAAAAAGAGGACAAAACTAGGACATATTAAACTTTTTTATTAACAAAAAATTATGAACGTTATATGATTTATTGATAAAATAGAAATTTCTTCTGATAAAATAAAACAGACATTCTTTTAAAAATACATTTAATACTTTTAAAAAATTAATATTTTCTAAGATTTTCGACTCTTTAGTTATTTGATCTTAAAATTCTTGGCATTTCTTTTTCATATTATGTGTAGTAAACAATAAGCCTTTATTTACTTAAAACTGTAACAGGTTTCTTCCCTTTTGTTCATTGAACGTTCATCAATGAAGACCGAATATAGAAGGAATAAATACTAAAATTTTTAATAATTCAGAACTTAATTCTAAAGTTTGACAAAAAACACATTCCTTATGCAGTAGTTCATCAATTTCTTATTTTTTCCATGAATTTTATACCATGAAATTAACTGAACCGCCTTGAAGAATGGATAGGGTGACTATATATTTTTTATGAAAACTAGGATAGCAGAGGAAGAAATTAATTTTAGGAAGAATACAAAAATAGAACTATAATTTTTTTATTGCAAAAGATAAAAAACAGAAAATAGTGGCTTAATAAAATACATCTTGTTGACATAAAAATTAGATAGGTATTCGTTTTAAAAAACATTTAATAATTTATTGAAATTAATATTTACTTGAAGATGAAATTTCTTCTAAAACTTTTGGTTCATTAATTATGTGGTTGTAAAGTTCTTCACATGTCATTTGCATATTATATTTAGTAAATAATATTCCTTTAACAGCTTCAATTTTTAATTGGTTTCTTTCCTTTGTCCACTGACTATTTATCAATGAAAATACACGTTCAACATTTGCATTGTGGCCAAATACACAAAAGATGAATTGTACAATTTTTAGTAACTCTGAAGTTAATTCAGAAGTTTTACATTGTTTAAATAACATCACCCATTTCTCATTTGCAATTAATGTATTCCACTTCTCATTTTCTTGTTGTGTTTCCAAGAATAACTTTAAATTATGCCATTGATCAAACAGTTTTACATCATCGACTGTGACTCCCTTCTCACAAAGATATTCTAAGCAGGAATGAACATTGTCCCAAGAAGGAATTTCTGCCAAACCAATCCATTCTAAGATTTGAAACTCATCTAATGGTTTTAACCATGATTCAATATATTTTAAAGTACGGCCATACAAATTCTCGATTTGAACTCTAAACTGTGTGACTTCATTTTCCTTACCATTTTCTGTTGCAATTTTTAGAATTGAGCACACTTTTAATGGAAGAAATTTATTGGTTTTCCTCTCCTTGAGCAAATGAAAAACAGTCTTAAGGATTTTCCGCACTTCAATTATTGAAATACAGTCTCTTTCAATACGTTTTATATTTTCTTGAAAGACTGACATGAATGAATGAGCGAATGAAAGGTATGCCTCATTCATATCATCTTCAAAAAATGTTTGCAATATTGCTGGTGAATCTCCCAGTGACAGAAAATAGGATTTAAACCCTTCATAAAGTTCTAAAATGCGATTTATGGCTGGAAAGAGAGATAACCATCGCGTTTTGGTATAGTATAAAGGTTGCTTATACTCTGTCTCTACAAAATTGCAAAAGTCCTTCAGTGATTCAACTCTCACAGTATAAATAGAGAAATGATTGTAGATTACACTAACCAGCATTTCTATATTGACTGGTAGCCCATCAAAACTATAATGCACAGTATTATTTAAAACGTGTGCTGGACAACCAATTCCAATTAATTTATCATTAAGTTTTTCTTTTAGTTTAAAATACACATTATTTCTTCCAGCTCTTTTGACACCACCAAAGTTAGTATTACAGTTATCACCAGAAAAGGAGATACATTTAGTTATAATATTCTTTTTGGTTAAAACATCACATATCATATTTGTAATTGTGTGTGATTGCTCATTGGGTTGATTAATTATATCTAATAATTTACATTTAGTTCCACCGTTTTGATAGTCAAAGTACTGAATTGAAATTGGGAATATTTTCAGTGAACCATAATTGCTAGCATCTGTTGAAATGCTTATATATGGTATGTTCTTTAAATCATTCATTACAAGATCAATTGTATGTGGTCCAAAAATATTATTTATGATTGCCTCAGCCTTAGTCCTGCCACACAACATTTTTTGACAAATATGTGAATCAGGAAACATTCTTTTCATTAGCGGAATCCAACAATCCAGCGAGTGGTATGATTGGTGATGCATTACTGTATGATATGCTGCCACGCCTTCAGAAGCTCCGATGAGTTTAACATCCTTGTTAGGTACAATAAATTTTTCCAAAACATTTGATGAAGCCGATGCACATCTGGTGTTATGCTTATGTTTTTCGGTGTTCAGATGTTCTGTCAAATCAAGTTTTTCTTTATTTGCAACAGAAATAACACTATTGCAAATGATACAGATTACATCATGTTTAGTTTTACCTTTCTTGAATGAAGGATGTTCTTGAAGCATTTCATTAGTTACTATGCACTTCCTTTTTCCCATTTTGGCTATTCTGAATGGTACTTATTTAAGAAAATAAGATTAATTGCATGAAAATTTTCCTAACTGAAAAGTGATAAACGATAAATTATATTATAGTAATTTTATTTGTAAATAAAAAATGTAAGTTAATGTAGTTTACAGATAGTTTTTACTTCAGTTATGTAATATACTTAGCATATTTTAGAAAAGTAATGTATTTATTACTGATTATACAAATTATTTTACACCCATATCTATGTTTATTTACATTATTTCAACACACTTAATGGGCGGACACTGCATTCTATTGAAAAACAATAGCAACTACTTGCCTGGGATACTAGTGGTGATGGACCAAAAAGTGCTGAACATGTACATCACCAGATACAAGCATAAAACAATTATTCCATGTTTTTGCAGCAATACTGCATACCATACATTGCTTTCTTTTGAAAAACAGTAGCAACTACTTACCAGGGACAAAAACATAAAACGATACTTTGATATTATCGATGTTTTTGCTGCGATAGTGCGTACTGTGGTACTTTTCTGTTATAGCCACCGTAGCTTCTGCGCTATCTATTGGCGGCCGCGTAAGCTATAACGCTCTCCATTGACGTAGATATGACAGCACGTGCGGTCTGTGATATTTAATGAAAACCCGACGATAGCGCAGCAGTCACGGTGGATATAACAGAAAAGTACCCGTTCTGTATGTACCATAATTTGTTTGGGTATCACTCACATTCTTATAAGTGATGCTTAAATGAATACAGAGGGTGTAAAAATTTAAAGTGAATGTAAATCTCGAGTTGTAAATAGAAAAACTAGGACAAACGAGGACAAATTTTAAAAACCCGCGAGGACGTCCGAGGACACATTAAAAAAGAGGACATGTCCTCGGAAACCCGGACGTATGGTCACCCTACGTAGGTACCATGTTAGAACGAGTACGGCATATAACGAGAATTTCGTTATAGCGAGCGAAAATACCGTCACTGTCGATTTCTGGACGTTACATACGGAATTTGATTTTCGGATATTACGAGTACTTGTTAGAAAGAGTATCTTTATGAATTTTATACATTCTTGCTATATCGAGGTTTCACCTTTTTTTACTTTTGTCGTGCGTGCTTGTCCTAATTTTATGTTGGAACGAAAGTGACGCGGTCACCCAATCCCACAGCCATAGATAAGATTTCCATCGTTTCGGTTTTCTTGAAATCATCATTGAGAGGCGTCCCTTCAGTTCGAGTATTCAACTTTCATGGGGACACCGATGTCATCGTTTAGCTATGGTGTAATATAGAAGGGGCGCCCTCAATTTAAATTTATTTATAGTTCCTTCTCTCTTATTTTTGTCGTTAATTGAGAGCGGACTGAGGTAAAACTAAATTTGACATAGTTTAAAAAAATTTTATTCAGTGGAATTTCAAGATTTTTATAGAAAATAAATTATCATTAAAAAGCGTACATTTAAATTTTAATCTTATTTTTTATTTAATATAAAAAATTCTACGCTCAGCCCATCATTGCATATTTATCCTTAACACATATAACTAGTTCTGTGCTCGTCAAACGATAAAAATAAGAGGTTGATATCGATGGGAGATGTTTAGGAAATCTATGTGTAGTTATATACCGGCTGACATTCAAGGAATTTCAATCGTTTCCTTCGCCTAAAACTGAGGCCCATATAACATTTAGCGAATGTTTTCTTTTGACGGCTGACACACGAGGAAGCGTACACGGCTTTGATTGAATACCCGTCTCCTCCAATCAGATTTAGGATAAGACTAAAAGGGCAAAGGTGTAAGGAAAAAGGAATCAGGATGAAAAACACAAAAAACTCTAATATCCGTCGTTATGGCACGTCGTCAACCGTGATCGAAGAGGGAAACCGTCGTAGAAGGGGGTTTTGGGAAAGAGAGTAATGGCGAATAATCTCGAGGAAGGCAGGGTAGGTGGCAGTGGCGTCGCTTATGAAGAGGCTGTCGCTCGTTGATGTGGCGATTAAGCGAGGGTTGAAAGAGTTAAGTGAGGATGAGGAGGTTGGGGAGAGATGGAGAGCGGGTGGAAGGGGAGGAGGAGGGGGTTAAGAGAGATAGAGAAAGGATAGGGGAGAGATGAAAAGATTAATGGCGTGGGACGCTCTCGGGAGCGCTGATTTTACGAAACGACTGACGTGCGCGGAAGTGTCGTCACGAGGGATGGGGAGGGGTTTTCAAAAATCGAATTGGAGGGGGTGATAGGAGAGTGAGAGAGTAAAGGGGTTATGAGTGGTTTTTAGGACCCTCGTATATAATAAAAAAAGGACTTTTCGTCAGAGTGCCGCCATCACTTTCTTAGGAAGATGGATCGGTAAAATTCTATCAATGGCCACTCAAACGATCTGGAGGCCGTTATATTTTCAGTCAAGAAAATTATGGCCGCTGCTTATACTGTTTTTAGTATAATGACGCAATATAAAATAATACGGTCGTTTTAAAATCATGCCCCCACGGCGGTGAAAATATTATGGAACAGAAACAGTTTTAAAACTCGGTCCTCCTCGTATTAGTTACCATATGAAATGTGTGTCAAAGTCATCAGCTTAATTTCTCTGGTTGAAGTAAATCTTTTAGCTAAATACCGAAACACGCTTAGAGATAAAATTGAGATCAAAATTTTAATTCAAAATGCCATGTCAAAGTTAATACCGGACGTAATTTTATACACGTTTATAAAATTCAAGCTGCTCATTTATGTTCATAAGGAAGTCTTTTCCTTTTGTGCCGATATTAGAATGAAGCTGTTTATTGATGCCTGATGATCCGATTTTCTGGTTTACATGAGTTTTGTGGAATTTTATATTTTGGCATTATTTCATACGCGTTATTTTTCATCAGAAGATGTCGATTATTTTTATTATATTATCTTTAAAGTATTTTCCGTTCTTGGATCAAAAATATTGTTGTTAATGTGATTATTATGAATTTTTAACGGTGTTACGAATGTAATTATTGGAGGCCCAATCGTGTGAAAGACTTGTTATTGGTTATCATAAAGAAAAAAATCTTTCTAAATAGTTTTGTTAAGGATTTTTAATTAAATTGTTAACAAAGCTGTGTATTTTATCTTAACCAATAATGAAATATGAGCGGTTACTAAAATCGTAATCTTATTTTTTCCCCCTCTCGCTGAAATTCAATGACAATCGAAGCACTTCATATCCTTTCACTTTCAGTATCTTAATCTTCAACTTTTCGATATTATACGCACTGCGCTTTGCCAGTTACATAAGCACACAGTCACACACATTACGTATAAAACCTCGGTAATACCAACTGATACTCTTTCTTTTCACTTATTTCTTCACATATATTCTCCCCCTTAAACGGAATGGAACGAGGCCCGAATGGTCCGACTGCAGAGAAAGAGGAGGGAGGGGTAGAGAGAGAGAAGGAGAGAGAGTGAGGAAGGTCACTTGGGAGAGGCTTCCGACTCTTTCCTCCGGAACTCCCTCTTCTGGACATTTTCAAAAACTCTCTTTTTCTACTTTGGGAGGTAACCCTGGGATTGAAAAGGGTGCCCGACAGAAAAACAGAAAGGGGAGAGAGAGAGAGAGGGAGGGGGAGAGAGAGAGAAAGGGAGGGAGGGAAGGAGAGAGAGAGAGAAAGGAGGAAGTCGAACAGCTTAGTGAAAGCACAGAGGACCGAACGGACTTTATGACTATGCCCTTTCTGAATTTTCGAACGCTATTTGTTAGTGCGGTCCGATTCGACTCCTTGGATATTTATGCATGTATGCATAAGGCAAACTAATGGAGGAGATAAAGAATTATAAGCCCCTTTCTTTTGAGGATAAAAAGTTTTTTTAACTTTTATTGCGAAAAAAATATCAGGAAATATTTTCAAGAAAGACTTTTCGTGCTGAATAAGGAGAGTTTCTGCGCTATTTTATGCTTCTTCTTGGCGTTTTATTTGATTTTCATCTATCACATTTTTTTTACGTATTTTAGTACTTCGTGTTATTCCATTCTGGAATATCAGAAAAGGTATTTCCTGGCACTGCGCGTTTTGAAGTTCAATTAATATGTCAGTGTTATTTGAGAGTTAAAAAATTAGGGAACTACATTATATTACCGCCAAGTAGACATTAAATCGCCTGAAAGATTATTCTCCAATTGGCATAAAAAGGTTGGAAAAAGCAAATCCGAATTACAAAATTCTAAAAAGGAACTTTTAAAGCTCTTTTGGTACTTACAATCAGTGAACCGCCAGTGATTACGGCTACCTTGTAGACGAAATGTGCATCTGGTTTCCACAACGTTTTTGCGGCCAATCGGAGATACGTAATTTTTCAATTTGATCTCCATTCTAAAGTGAGTACCATTATTCTGTCTAGTGTTTCAGCAATCACTATCAAATTTTTAGACGAATAATATATTCATGCAATTATGTTGTAGGAAAAAATGGTTAGGATTATGGGAAAAAACATATTGTGTCCAAATACTTTTAGACTAAGCTGAAAGAATGATGATTGAAATTTAATTCGTAATTTTATCATGGCAAATAACGTATTTTACTTAATATAGCGCATTATTCTCTTTCGAAAGGAAATGCGAAAGCTCCGATATGCTGGGCATTGAAACCTTAAAATTGCATTTATCGTAAGATCCCAATCCTTTTTAAGCGTCCCAGATAACGTCCCCACATATCCGGAAATAAAATAAATCAAGTCACACCTTCCAATCTGAGGATTTGCCCACGACCCCTCCACCAATGGGAAGCAATTCCGAACGCCACCTTTCAGCGAATACGATACGAAATTACGGGCGACACCCTCTTACCTTAAATAATAATAAAAAAACACTCCACATTCCTGGCCGAATAATCAACCCATTAGCGTCCCATTTCGCGGCGATGTATTCGCGCAATTTCCTCCAGACCTTGTCGGGCTGGTAGGCCAGGATAAGTATCTGTCGAACCATATATATATATATATATATCGTAGAAATTTATACTTTTGCCGGGCAAAATACACTAGGAAAAGCGAACACGCTCGTGGATCCCTGAAAAGGGATGGGAAAATAAATAAATAAATAAATATATATATATATATATATATATATATATATATATATATATATATATATATATATATATATATATATATATATATATATATATATATATATCTGTACAGTCTCCTGCAGGGAAACTCCTTCTTAGGGTTTTTGGGATAGCAGAAAGAGGGAAATCCCATTTGCGCTGCGGTGGAAACTGGGTCAAGACCGAAATATACTCCTCTTTCCTTAATCTCCAGCGTATTTATTGTCATTCTGTTCCAAACCCGCAACAAATGCCTTCTTTTCTGCCTCTCTCAGGACCGAAAGAGAATGGAAATAAAAACCCGGTTCGTCTCGCGGTTCGCGGCGGTAAAGGGAAGGTGTATTCTTAAGGGGAGAGTTCCTTACTCAAGAGCGCGGCTTCGAAAGCCCGAGGGATTGAGAAGGGTAGGAGGAAAGGAGTGTTTTATGCTGCAAATAGTTGGTGTTGTTTACGTCCCGCGGTAGGAATGTGCTTAAAGGAGAAGAGTGCGTCTGCGAGATGGTAGGGCAGATGTGGAGGATGGAGAGTGCTTGTTCTAATAATATCGCTAAACGGCAGATGAGATGAAAACGTTATACATAAGCATAACGCGTCTTTTGTGGCATCTATGGAGATTAAAACTAACTTAATTCGCAATGGCTATTTGTATAGACCTAAGTATATAGGCTATCACTCGAGGAAAATATTTTAACTTTATTACGTGCATCCAAAGATTTAATTCTGTTGTTAGAATAACATCCAATTTGAGTTTCACAAATTTACCTGAAATTCAAGTAATTTTATTTTGAAATGTAATTAATCTTTTGAAAATCCACTCAACTTAGCATTAAATATTTACCAAAAAAGTTTAATAGGATTATTCTACCTCTTTTCTATGTATTAAGATGCTATAGAGAAATAAGATAATACAAAAGAGAGTTAATATCCGTTTAGTGATCAAGGATAGCGTATAATTCAAGCTTCGGAAAAGGAACGATTTATTTTAAATTAACTAGTAGTATTCTTCAGAGTTTTTTCTTCAAGGCCTTTCACATTTAGACTTTATTTTTATTACTCATGCAGTCAGCATTATTTGCGTTTATTAAAATTTTTATCGTATAATTTTAGCAGATTATCAATAGTGTTTACTGTCAATATGCTGTAACTATATCATTGGCTAAACATATTGAGAAATTATTTTTATAAATATACCACACTAACAGTCTTCCTTTGGAGTAGTAGAATATTGTTTCTGATTTTTTCCGTCCCGCCAAAAATTCGTAGTAAAAATCTATTTGAGAGTTTTGTATGTTAACTAAAGGAATGGTCTTCATAAATAATTTCATGTAACATCCTAATGCCCTAGGATATTCATCCGAAATTAACAATCAATAGAACTCCCAAAAATTCACGGAAACCCAAGGGTACAACAAACTTATTTATTTTCGTAAAGCTTTCTATCGTAAAATTTTATTCGAGAAGACAAATAGAAAAGCAAAAAACGTCTAGATCATATTTTTTCGCACGGAGGCCTGTATGTATCAGGAGAAGGATCACAACGCAAAACCTCTTCGGCGTGTGAAATATCTCCCTCCGAAAATCAGGAGCTGCGGGAACATAAGAGTGAGGAAGAGAGAAGAGAAATGAATCGGCCGCGTTGGAAAAAATGACGCAAAGCAACAATTGAGACGGCAACGGAAATGGAAATACTTCAGATGCCCCGCGTAGAGATCCTCTCCGAACACTTAGGATTTTGAAGTAGGGCGGAGTAGTCCTCTTCGCCGAAAAAAGAACGTGGAAAAAGCAGCGAGGAAGCTTGCGAATCGTTGCCGTGGGAGTAACGGAAGGGATAGAAAGAGAGATCTCTTTCTCTACCACACACACAAACACGCGCGCCCACACACGTACGCGAACCACGGCGGAAGTTTATATCTGCTTCCTCCTCCTCTGCTTGTATTTCGCCCTGCTTATTTCTTTCCGCGGAAATACTGTCCATCTCAGGGCCGGGCGCCGAGATTGCCTTTTCTTCGAGACTTTACTCGTCCGTCTATTTCTTTTTATTTCCGTAGGGTGTGAAGAGAGCTCGATTTCTTTTTTTCGCCCATTTTTATGCTTGTACTCTCCAATATGGGATTCTGTACGGCGCATTCCAGTTCCCTACGTGCTGGAGAAGGGCATCGACACATCCATTCCGAGGTGCGCGGATTCTTCACTTCTTCCGCGCCATTTTGTGTTCCATTTCCGTTCCGCCATCTTGGCTTCTAGCGCATCTATCAGAAATTTTGCGGTCTCCATGCCACTCTTCCATTTTATCTTCATTTTCTGGGCTTGATTGGACAGCAGCTATGAGACTGTTTTTTCTATGGATCGATTTTTCTAAATGTTGTTCCTCTGCTATCGATTTGAAAGTATAATATACAATTTTCCTAGCGGAAGTGTGTCTATCCTCAAGAATAAGACTGATGAGGTAAGGTAAGAGTATTTTAATATAACCCATTAAAACTTCACGGAAGTGAAGCGGAAAATACAATTTAGTAAGCACATGCAAATAATCAAGTTTGGTACATAGCTTTTGAAAATTCCTTTTACTTTTCTCGAAAACACCATTTAAATTTAAGCGAACGTTTCTTAATCGTTGATGATAAACTAAAATTTGATGACGCAAAAGAGTCAATGTTGAAACAGAGTCAAAGCCGAAAATATTTTTATGATAGTGTCGCATTTGCTAAGAATAGCAGAATTTGTCACCGTTTTTCATAAATGCAGTATCATCATTTTATTAAAGTATACACAATGTTCTCTCAGTTAAAACTCAACCTGTTTTTATTAAGAGTCCTAAGGGCATACCATCGACTTATTAGCCTCTTCCATTACATATTGTCCTTACCCTAGCCATTAAACCTTTTCACCCCATTATTTTCTCAACTCGGAGTTACATTTCAAAAAAGGAAACATTTTTTTCCGATTAAGATATATTTTTAGTGAATTTTGGGCAACAAATAAGACGGAAATTTTTGTATTCCAAAATGATATTTAAGTCTCCGTAACAATCTCCTTGACTTGTGTCATCAATTTACCCCAAAACGCTAAAAACTGTTAAATTTATTCGTTTCCCTAAATAAGAAAGGCTTCCGTGTTGTCGTTTCCCTGCGCCTCTTTCTGACTATTTACGCCTAGATAAAGTCCAACGAAGGAACCACCGACCACCCAAAAAGGGCAATATATTCTCCTTTTGACGCATATATATGTATTTATATTTATTTATGTATTTATTTATATTCTATATTCAAAAGACACACATAGTCGGACATCTCTTTAAAGGAGTCCTTCTTCTGTGTCGGATATTGTATTTTTCTCTCTGCCTCGTGTTTTTTTTCTGGGGACATTAAAAGGTACATAATCCTTAGATCTTTTCCACATCCCCTCTCGCTATAATTTCCCTCACTGCTAGACTTTTCTCTTCTTACCGTTCTTCCCCAATCTTCATCCTTATAACCCCTAACCCGTGACCTTTTAACCTTTCCCTCCCCACCCCTTCCTCCTTCGGTACTCTCATTCTACCTCAACTTTTGTCACCTGTTGCCGCCGCAGCATTTTCCTTCCATCATTTCCAACCCCTCGTTTTTTCCTAATTTTCATTCCTCCCCGCGAAAATTCTTTAGATCTTCTTTCCTTTTCTTTGGCGTTCCCCTTTTGGATCGGTGCCAGCAAATAACGGCTGCCAACTTCGGATGTTTTGTATAGCCCACGGGTGTCGATGCGTAGTTGTTTTCCTCGCGTTATGCTTCCAATCTTACGAAACGTTTTAGGACCCAATTTTTTGTTCGACATGGTGAGATATTAATTTACCGTTGCTATGTATGCTCCACAAAATGTGTCTTTATGATCATTATTATTCTATAAATATGCAATCTCTCAAAATAGTCCTTTTCCTCGACAAATAAGTCAATTGGATTGTTTCACGTTGTACTATATGTTTTTATGAGAGTTTCAATGCCCGAATTTTCGAATTAAACTTGATTAATTTACTGTTGTGGACACTGTGATTAAGTTACTTTGAAATTATAGTCTTGCTTTCTTACTTCGTAAAAACTTAAAACATTTTCGTATATTGTATGGCGGAATAAAATGAGTTATTTCGGGGTTTATACGGTACAAGTGTTAGTCTATTTTAAAGTAATTTCGTCTACTAATATTTTATATTTTAATACAGGTTTCCCTTTCTTTAATGCGGGTTCGCTTGATGCAAATTCGCTATTATGCGACAAACTTATTGCTGCCGGGATTTCTTTTTATGCGTCTTTGATACTATCTTATGCGGTTATGCGGCCAGTGCAGTGCAATACAAACAAAAGATAGTTCTCCAGTACACCACAAGGCGACCATTCAGTCTCTCATTATCTCATATGCTGTGCGTATTAGTACTACAGTAAAAGAGATGAGAATGGAGAGGATATTGAAGAGTGGACATGAGACGGAGATTTCGTGTGATACTGTATGAGCACACTTGAGAGTGCAGTGCAATACAAACAAAAGATAGTTCTCCAGTACACCACAAGGCGACCATTCAGTCTCTCATTATCTCATATGCTGTGCGTATTAGTACTACAGTAAAAGAGATGAGAATGGAGAGGATATTGAAGAGTGGACATGAGACGGAGATTTCGTGTGATACTGTATGAGCACACTTGAGAGGTTTTGTCTCCTTGCCCGCGGAACTTGCGTTGGGCCAAGACAACCCTCCAGCACTTTAAACCTCCACCACTATGTCACTCACAACAGCCACCACTTGTGCTCGTCTGCTTCCTTTTATTGGCGAGTATAATTTACAGTGTTAATTGTTTTAATTTTGTATTTAGCGCATAAGAAGCCGTTATGTAGTGAAAGAAGAGCGTCTTTGAGGGTATTTAGGATTGCTTGTGGAGCGTATCTCTATCTTTTACATGTAAATATGGGTTCTGTTTATGCGAATTCACTTTATATGTCATTTTCCTGAAACGCAACCCCTGCATAAAGAGAGGGAAACCTGTATCCTCAACACCCGAACAAGAAGAGGAGACAACAAATTTACCATATTTGAAAGTTCGAGTAACGCAGCTTAATTTTAACTAAGATTAAAAGATATCGAGAATTCGAGTCATGTACGCAGGAATATTTTGCTAGTAAGCGTACCGTTCTATTTTAATTAATAATTAAACTACCAATGTTTGAGTAAATGCATTTATCAGGTAAACATGACATAGAATTTCTTTTGATATCATCCTGCTAATAACAAACACAAAAACACTACCCCGACACTTTTGTGTTGCAAAATCAAAGATATCACTTTTATATAGTTTGTAGTATAATTATTTGGCTGCTCAATCAAATTGTAGATGAAAATTAAAAAAAAAACAAATTTGAAACGATCATTCCAACGGATTAAACCCCCAGATGAGTGTAAGAAATAGGATTTTCTGACAACTCATGGAGACGCGAGAATTTGGTGGCATATGTAGCAATCAATAATGGGTATACCGGATGTCATGTTTCGTAGTTTGTTTGAAGTTGAAGACTTCTGGATGATCTTGCACGAGGGAAACTTTCCTTCTCTCCGCGATTCCTCTTTCTCCCTTTCACTCTCCCTTCCAGGAGAGAGGAAAAGTGAATATTCATCATCGACGTGTATTTTGCGCCACACTTTAAGGCAATTTATTCATAACTCATCCTCCTCCATCCTCATTCTCATCCTTCCAGAGCTAATAAATAATGAATGGAGCAATTCATCACAGATGTTTGCATCACTCCATTAAATCTGAGGACACCGAGTGATGACATGCATTATTCAATTCTCCCGCATAACTCCCATTGTCTGAGGTAATAAAGCTTTTCAATTAACATCCTTTTTTCCTTTCCTTTGGGTCCTCCTCCTGGTATCTTTTGGATCGCGTTATCTCCCGTTCGACGGTCCTCTAAACCGACCCGCTCCCACCCCCGATATTCTTCGCGTATTTCGCGCTTCTTTTGTTGCCGCCCGTCCCTCCATGTTATTTTTTGGGATAGTCATTAGTTCCCATTCATGTCTTCGGGTTAAAAAAAATCTCCGCCTCGGTCTGCATCCCAACCCCTTTACTTAAAAAAATAATAATAACCTTTTCAAGCCGACCCCTTTCCTAGCTACCTACCTCGTCCATTAAAACCGACCAGAAAGAGAGAGAGATATCTTCGTATATTTTTTCACCCGGGAAAGCTAACCAATTTTGAAGAACAGCGTTGGCAAAGAACATATAACGAAAAAATCGGGGGAAATAAAATTTTAAGAGAGTTATGTGGGGGTGGGGTGGGGGAAGAAAAGAGGAAAATTGATCCGAAAGAGTTTTTCGTTAGAAAAGAGGGAAAGAAAGAAGAAAAACCCGACAGGGGAGCCGTTTTATTTTACTTTCTCTTCTTCCTTTTGTCCCCCTCGTTCTCATGAATAGTATAAGGGAAAGGAAACTGTTGGAGACAAGACGAGGAAGAAGAAGATGGTAGTTTCATTTTTTTTACGACTACAAAAGACTTTCCACAGTTTTTTCTCCCCCCGATCGCGGATTTTCTTCGGAAGATATTTTTGGTTCCTTCTTCTTCCTCTCTCTCACTCAATGTTGAAGAATGAAAACTTGTTAATTTTACATTCCCGCGGTAAATCTTTCGAGTTAATATACACGAATTAATTTAATAGGTAATTTGGCGTGAGGTTGACTGACAATTCGACACACCATAGAAATTAAGGGAATTTGAAAGCTTAAATTTATTCGTCTTCGACGGAAACGATTCATGATACAGATTTTGAAATTCATAATTTCGGTTTTGTGACATTATAATGAGAAACATATCCTTGATAAAAACGGATTTGCGTGACGAAATTGAGAGATCAAGGGGACTTTTCGCTAAAAATATTTACCATCTTGAATTCGACTATTCTCCTGGTTTACAAATCAAAACTAATATTTGACTGGCATTTTGCGTATCCTCATTAGTGCGATGTATTCTTTTTTTAGAAGTATCTTTAGAATCTAAATCGTCCCAATTCATCAAATCAGGGTCAGCGGTTCTAAATTAATGGCATTAATGACGATTCGAATAAACTCCCAGCGGGTGGCGAATATTTTCTATCGTTTCACTTCATGTGACGATAGCGTCAAAAATCTCACGTTTCTGTTTCAAAACTCTTCTGCATCATTTTGCGGCACGGAGCAAAAAATAAATCGAGGTACGTGATGTATGGCTTCGCATTTGGCGAGGGTTCCAAAGTAACTAACGCGGGACCCTATCAGGATTTCACTTGCCGATTTGGAGTTGAAAATAAACAAGAGGAAAAAGTTCCCGAAATGGCCGCAGGTTTAGATAGCGACGGATATATTTTGCCTGTCGCGCGCGTCCCTTTCGTTTTATTTTTCCTGCAGCAGTTTGAACTGTTCCAACAGCGGTCGCTTGTCACGGAAGCTCGATAAAGTAGTTTCATTCACCGAAATGTAGAGCAACCTAATACATATGGCCATCTTTTCAAAGTCGAGGAATCTGCCATTTTTCTCCAAGTTTGGAAGACACTTTTCCTGGGAATATGAATTAAAAGTTTATTCGTCGTGAATATTTCCAGGGAGAGTTAAATAAATTAGAGATGATAGGAAATGTTGATGGATTTAATTTTGCACATTCTTCAGGTATAAAACTCAGTTATTGAAAAAATTGTTTTAAATATTTTTTCACCAGAGAATTCTAGAGCTCGTCTTATGGCTGAAAATAAATTAAATAATAAAGACTTAGTTAAAATAACCTCTTAAGTATCTCCAATAGCTATAACCAGGTTTTGAATAGTTAATCGATATTATGAGAAAATCCCAGTCCGATATTCATTTTATACACAATTCGACGAAAAAATTCGTTATTATTTTTCAATGAGAATTACAGATAAAATTTCAATGCAATTCTGAACAATAAGAATTTATCACTTAACATCGCTCTGCTTGTTTAAGTTGAAAAGTTTCCTGACCATTTAATACCATGATGATTTCTAACTTGCATTAACTGAAATTCATAAAATGTTTGATCATATAACTACACCATTTTTAGCGTTATGTACATTTCACAAAAATTTAGGATTAACTTCCACGTTATATAGTTATATTCTCCATAGTTCATATAACAACTAACATTCAGGGAGAAATTCCTTTTTCAACTCTCCGTCAGAAAATAAACAACCCAGCGTGACGCGTGGCTATTTTGGTCGAGAAAAAACCCACGCATGAAAGACTTCATCCCCTACCGTGTCTTCCTCCCGACTTAAAAGAGCAATGATCCGCGTCCTTCTGCTTTCGCCCCATTAACAATTCATCCCCGCGTAACAAAGCCCGACGTGGAGTGCAAAGGTCATACGCCCCCCTGCGCATTCTACCCCTCCACCCCCTCCTTTCTATTTACTATGCCCCCAACGGCTGGCCGAAAATATTGTTTACGCACACGACCCACTTCATGCATCGCAAACACGAGAGCTTTCATGAACTTCCGAGGGCTTAGAAACGCGGACGAGCGGCGAACCCTCTTCTCTTCGTCTTAGGCGGCGTATCAACTCCCCCGTGTCACCCTTACGCATACACACGTACACACAAGCGCCGTCCACACATACCCTTTCTTATTTCCCAAAGGAACGACTTCCCGAAACCCCCATCCTATACCCACCCACTCTCAGCTCCTTCTCCGATAAATGCCTACGCCTATGTTAACAATACCTTAATAATTAATCAAACCTCTCCGGGTGGAACTGCTCTTCCTCCCCACGACCTCCCAGTCCTTCCTCCCTCTCTTCTATTTCCCGCAATGGACTCTCTCGTACCACACGCAAGCTCTGAGAGAAATTTCAGAGTGTTAAAGGCGGAGCTGACGTGAATTATTCAACCCCGTCGCGTTAAGACATGACGAATGTCTTGATTAATGCCTCGGTGCTGTAGATATTGCTGTCTGAACGCATCCTTGCCCTGAATTTACGATTGGAGTCAGGGATAAAATATGAAGGGGGTGAGGTGAGTCGAAATAATTAGAAGGTGTAATGGCTTGGACGAAAGGAATGATAAGCTTCTTAAAAAGATGTGCCGCATATGCCGGTCTATAGGACGCATAGTTGCCCCTCACAATTGTATGGTAGAAATATTCTAGCGTGCGTATTTTCGTTCTCGTTTTTTATGTGCGCAAAAATATCCATGTGGGACACCATAATACACAAATTTAAAAAAAAGGCTTACTCCTGTATAATACGCAGCTTTTTATCGAAAATTTTTGGGTTAAACAAGAAGGCCAAACTAGGACTAATGAAGGTTGGTTTCCCAAAGTTAATGTCCCAAATTGAATACTTATATTGACAGGAAATGTTTCAGTATGTGTTAGTCATTTCAAGGAATTCTCATACCATAAATACCATTTGTAATTCATAGTTTATCAATGATAGACAAAATTGGAAAACAAATTAATAGAGCATTATCAGGTTTAAAATTCTAAAAGCAATGTCAAAATCTCTTTCTGATATATTTATCATGTATTTAAACAAACGAATTTAATAAATGTTACCGTTTATATACTAATATTATATGTATAAACCGTCCATTGCTGAAGGGTAGTCGAGTGAAAAAGAAAATAACTAATTTGTTCACTCGTCTATGCTCAAGTCGAGTTTGATAATATTATCTTCATGGCAACAATCCGATAAAATGCAATTTAAAAAGTAAAAAAGCTATATTTTAGTAGAAATGGAAGAAAATACGATCAATTATCAAAATTCTGTGATAAGAATTAGAATCTACATTTATTTCCCCTTAGAACAGTACAAACCTCGCTCCAATATCACAATTTTAAATTATTTTAATGTATAACAGAAAACATCTCTGCACGATGGATTTGAGACTTCCTATGTAAAGGAAACAGGAACAAGTTGTTTTGGTAAGAACTAATCCGCCTACTTTCCTTTCAATACAATTTTAACATATAATAAGTAGAGGTGTACACAGGTTTCCCGTGGTACAGAGGTGCCTTTCGTCAAATTCGCCGTAGTATAATCGTAAACTAATGTATTTGCATTGAAATCAGAAAATTATTTTTCCTTATATTGTAGTAGCCCTGCTTTTTTGATCCGTTCTAAACATTCATCTCGTTTTCTCATTATATACTCGTCCTACAAACGAAATTTCTTTGAAATCCGTTCAACCAATACCTTCCAAATTCATAGTTACAGAAAAATACTAACCTTAATATTGTTTAGTCGACACGGTTGAAATATGATATTTTGATTATTTATTTATATGAAGATTACTATATTTGGTTAAAATCCATGATGTCAGTTCTCCAGAAATACGTGTAAAAGAAATATTATTTATCTTTTTACTGTGGTAACCCTGCTCATTAAGTCCGCTTTAAACATCTTAATTTTACTATTGTATCTTGTAGAAATCTTATATACAAAATTTAATTGAAATCCGTTCAGCCAATTTGTTCCAAATCCTTAATTACTGAAAGAATTTAATTTGTAATTGTGACACCCCTGTTATGCTGATTCGGTTTAAATATGCTAATATGGTTTTGTACATATATGCATATTATAAGTATCAAATTTAGTTTAAATTAGTGTGGACGGTTCAACACAAATGCGTATAAAAAGAATTGTTTTATTCCTTGTATTGGGGCAGCTCTGCTTTCTGTATCTATACTAACCAAATTGATTTTGTTATTTTTGGAAAGTATGCTAAAAACTTTCCTTGAGTCGAACCCGGAACTTCAATCTTTGCCAAATAAAATATAGCCCGTAGAGGTGAACCCTGTCAGCACGAGCCTCATACCAAGATTTATGAAAATCGGTCCATTGATGCAAAAGTTGTTAGTAGGGGACACACACATACAGACACACAGACAGGACCATTTCATAAGGCTACGTTTCCTTTAGAAACCAGCCTAAAAATGGGGCGTATCGCATAGAAGGATACATAAATCTTTCCAAAAGAAAAGCCGAAAAAACTATATGCGTAATCACAAGAAATTTATTTAAATATCCTGAAAACCAATGAAGTTACATATAAATCTTATCGAAAAAATCCAAAATTATAATGAAAAAGAACGATGGAAATTGAACCCAAACAGCTAGTACGTATGTTCTAGCTGTAGAGGGGTGGATAGCGCGTCTGGCTCCTAATGAGGGTTCGAGTCCCGCCTTGGTCATTGTTGTGTGTGATTGTCTTTGTTATTGTTATATATTGTTAATCGATCAGCTGTAATGGGCCTTGTGCTGTAAACCTATTGTTTACAAATAAATATTTGAAAATAACGGACGCATATTTAAAAATGACAAGTTAAAATCCGTAAAATTCTTGATTTGGAGTCCTTTGCGTTTTTCTCCAGGTGAGTGGCAATTCCGCCCTTACCTTCGACCGTCCTGGGTTGGTGGAATGCATATGCGTCTTATACACGGGTACATTGAATTTTCCGAGAAATTCTGGCCAAAATCCTTACTTGCGTATTAACGGTATTCGTCGCAGTACCTCGTGCGACTCCAAAACGCGCTTCAAACTAAAAGTTATTGTCTAAATTACGAAACGTGACCTGCTGCGATGCTGTGTCGTCATTAACAAAGTAGGCTTTATAGCCAAAGTGTAATTTTTAAAATATAAGATTCGAGTTTTAACATGTTACGGTTATTGAAAAACCTCCACCGTAATGCCAAAATCGTTTTACGAAGGTTCCAATACGAATCTAATTATAAAGTTATAATCGTCTTCCTTTAGTTTGATGCTCCCTGCCGACGCTAGATTTTAAAGAAACTGTCGGTGATTAACCAATGATGGCGGCTGCTTTGTGTAGCTTAAACGCGCGGCTAATTTTTCCGACTTTTTATGTCTATTGGAAAAACATTCATTGTCATCATGGCAGACACTTAAATGATCATTTGCCGTGAATTTATAACCAAATAATTGATTTATTCAACAAATCGATTTAAGTAACTTTGTTGTATAATGTTTAGGTATCTTTTAATATTTGAAAACTAATAATTTTAAGATCCATCCATCGCCAAAATAATTTTCGTAAGATATTTTGAAGTTCTTAAAACAAACAATTTTTGCCTCTTTTCCTTATCCGTTTACGTAACTACCATAACTTCGTGAGGTATTTATTTGCATAATTTCTTTCGGGATCGGTGTCAGATTTTTCTTTTGAAAAATCTCTTTTTCTTTTCATCGGATACTGAAGAAAGGTGTTTTGCTCAGGAGTCGATAAATAATTTTAAAAAGTCAGTTAATTAATCAAAGGGCAAGATAAAAGTAGTCTTGAGAGTTACAAGGGGCAAACAAAAGGCTATAACGGCAGATAAGAAATTCTCATGTCTCGAAGAATTACACTTTCTTGTAGTTCATTTATTTCCCATCTATATCTCTCGCATTCGCCCGCCACCTGGTGACCTTTTATGTCCTGCGAACAATCATCGCAAACGTCTTGAGATTGCACGATTAAAAAAGAACAATGCTGGCGAAAGATTGAAAAAGGCACCTACTCTTTTGTTTTCGGTTTCGATTTAAATTTTCTCTTCTGAATTATTTTTACACACAAACACACAGTTGTTCTAGAGAAAATACGTACAACTCCAGTGAAATATGGCTTAGCTTAAAGTTTTTAATACTTGCCGAAAAATGCTCATTTCTTCTACTTATTCTGTAAATAGGTGAGATGTTTGGAGTTCAAAAGAAACCCTCATTGTTTGAATCCAAAGGATCATTTTTAATCGTATTCTTAGCAGTTAAAAGCCTAAGCAAAATATTGCTCATGCGATGCTTTTGACCTTCTGGTGAATGAAAATATTAATAATGAAAAAATGTAATTTATCTCCAAGAAAAAAATGTACAGTAGTTCGTTGAAAAATCATGCTACATTTTTTTCAATAGAAAAATTTGCAAGATTTTTATCCTAAAGTTATAAGATATGGGACAATGCTCGTTAAGCCTGCACATTTATTTCAGGCGATTAAATAATGTCAGAATATGTTTCAAATCTGGTGTATTAATTGGATGCTGACAAACTTGCACAGATAGAAATATAGGTCATGATGACCCATTTCAAGTTTATTGGCAATTATTTTATGAATGCTCGATTAAAATTTGTCAATGATGAACATACCTTACACCAGTTTTGAGCCCTCTTTACACCGTTTCAAAATATGAATTAAAACCTAATCATATTTGATTGCAAAAATTATGTGGCAACAATCGGTTACAACCCCTCATTAATTGGTAATACAAAATTCAAAACTCACCGATTATTAATAACTAGGGCATTTGTTTTCCGGGTTTTACTCTATTTAAACAAATTTTTACCCCCTCGATCACTTTTTTAAAATTCGGGTAAAACCCAGAAAACCCCGAAAACATTACACTACGTACATATACATACATATACATTAATAGTATTTGTGTAATAATGAGCATTTGATTTGGTTCTTAATTTTGAATATTATCTTGCTATGTATTATGTGTGAGAAACAGACTTAATAATTTTGTTGGTCAATACCTTATTGTGATATATTTGTATCACCTAAAAATCAATGAGAATTTGATATAACATTTTACATATTACTCTGTTAATGAATTCACATATTATATTAAAGTACTGGTCTTTGTACTGTTCAATCCAAAAATGTTTTCTACATATCTTCATTATGCTCATGTGTCGAGTCTTCTCAAAGTTTTCCTTATGTTTTGTGTTAAATTTCAAATTTATTTCTGTATGTGCATCTATTTCATTATTATTATTATTATTGACAAATAACAAACATTGTATTTAATGCCCAATGTAAAAATATATAATCTGTGCATTGGACTTGTCCTCTTTGGTCTATAAATAAATAAATTTTTATTGTTTGGTGGTTACCTTGAATATAAAGTGTACTGATTAATTTTTTTGATAAACCTGTTTCAACTCGAATTTCTCAAAAAATGTAATGCTTTGCTTTCATTAAAACTCGGTTTCACCAGAATTTTCTAAAAATTAAAAAAAAACCCGGTAATTACTCCCGAATGCAATTTTGTTTTTAACCCGAAAAACAAATGCCCTATTAATAACGTATAAACAGTCGTTTTAAAACCAACGAAACATCGGACACTATTCGTTAGAAACAACGCACACGTAGAAATAGATAAAAGAAAATAGTTTCGACATAAATAGAGTATGGAAGAAAAAATGGCAAAATCGATCCCGATAAATGCTTGATTCTGTCGTTGGCAAAAAGTTATCATATAAGTGGGGTTGAATTGGGTATGACATTACAGGAATACGTCGAGCCGACTCACAAAGCGGGCGAGCACGCCAACCTAGCCGGCTTTAAGAGGAGAATTCGCCGCAAATGGGAAACTATTTAAAGGCAAGCGCGGTAAAAACGGACCATGTGTTGACGTGGCTATATGGAAGGGGTCCTCGCTCGCAAGAGAGGCCATTTCAAAAGAGCAAACACCCCCTCCCAGCCTCCCAACACCCCCTCCCCCAGGCACCCATCAACCCCCTCCCCCAGGCACCCAACACCCCCCCTCCCCCAGGCACCCAACACCCCCCTCCCCCAACCACCCAACACCCCCCTCCCCTAACCACCCAACACCCACTCTCCCACCCATCGCGCTGTGCACTGCCACCATGCACCGTGTGTGTATTTGTGTGTGGATTCCGACACGAAGGAGGGGCCTATTGTGAAGTACAACACTCCCCCCACCCCTTCCTACCCTCTCCCCGAACGCCGCCACCAAAGGCAACACCACCAGCCACATCGCCTTTAACCACACTCCCCCCTCTCAATCGATTCCCTTTCTTCCATTTATCCTTCTTCAACCGTCTCCCATCCCAATATCCCCCGCAACAACCAACTCCCACACGGCTCTCTCTCTCTCTCTCTATTTCCCTCTTTCTCTCCTCTATATATTCCCCTCTTTCTCTCTCTCTATTCCCCTCTTTCTCTCTCTCTACAACTTCAACGCCCCTTCCTCCCTCCATTCCATCAACTCTCTCCCCTCTTTCACTCTTATCTTTCTCTCTGTCCCTCTCGCTACCTCTCCTTATCTCCCTCCTCTCTATCCCTCCCTCGTCCCACCTATTTCCCTACCTCGCCCTCTATACTTGTCACCCTCTCAATACTTATCTCCCTCTCTCTATTTTTCTACCTCTCCCTAGTTTTTTCCCTCTCTACTTTTCTCCATCTCCCTATTTTTCTCCGTCTCTACTTTTCTCTCTTTCCCTGCTTTTCTCCAAGTCTACTTTTCTCCCTCTCCTTCCCCTTACTTTTCTCCCTTCCCCGATTTCTTTTTCTTTCTCTCCCACTATTCATCTCCCTCTCTTTCTCTCTACCCCCTCCCTCTTTCCCTCTCTTCTTTCTCTCTTCCCTCTATCTCATTCCGCCTTTTATTTTTTCTCTCTGCCTCTTTTACATTTCTCCCATCTCTTTCTTATATCTCTCCACCTCCCTTTCTCTCTGCCTCTCAATTTATCCCTTCTCTTTTTCTCTTATTTCTCTCTCTCTGTCTCTCTCTCTCCAACTCACCCTCCTCCCCCAACACACTATATAGTATACTACACACCTCCCTCCCGCCCTCTTTTCACCCTCTCCCTCCCATAATATCCCTTCTTCCCACTCCCTCCTACAGTATCTTCTCCACCCTCTCCCTCCCACACTCCCTCTCTCACTCCCTCTCTCACTCCCTCTCTCACTCCCTCTCTCACTCCCTCTCTCACTCCCTCTCTCACTCCCTCTCTCACTCCCTCTCTCACCCCCTCTATCACCCTCTGCTACACACACTCCTTCTCACCCTCTCTTTTTTCCCTGCATAACACGTGCAAGTAACTGATAGTCCTGCTATAGTCCTCATTCCCATATCTCTGCCTAACTCCTCGCATGCATGTCTCTCCCCCTCGCTAGCCTTTTTCCGTCCCTCTGTTTTCCCTTTTATTTATCCTCTTTTCCTTTATCTTTCCTCTCTTACTCATCAATTTCTCTCTCTCTCTCTCTCCCCGTTCTTCCTTCCCTTTCCTGGCATCCCGCGTCGCACCCTCTCATCCACTATGAAGTGTCACGCAGAATATCCTTTTTCCATCACTCCTTTCCCTTCCACTCCTCCCCCGCCATTTCCACCTTCCCCTTCACTTAAAATCCACATCGTGTCAACAACGCGGTTGCCAAGTGAATGTTGACAGTGTACTGATGTGGCGCCACGTTCCCTATATTGGTAATGCGTGTTCATTAGTCATCCGTATTCGAAATTTTTTCGTTCTTTATATTTTCTCCAGACGAAAATAAAATCGATTACGATATTTTAAGTCCAGCGTTACGCGCGCTTAGAAAATCTCCGTCCTTCATAAAAAGCCCTGCCAAAATAAGAGGAACTGAACAATATATTGGGATAGTTAAATTATAATTTGTGTTTTTGAAATCACTCTAAAATTAGGGACTAAAAGGTAACGGGTAACACGATGATTTTAATAAGGGTTTTCTTTTTTACAAATATTGATAGTATAAGACGGAGGAAAACTGAGATATAAGGCTTTCTTTATCTCAACTCACTGGCACCGGATATTTTCCTTCGCCTTATATTTTCAAATCAGCCAGTGATAGCGCTCTTATTTTCTTTTGACAAATGTTGATAATGTTGAGATTTTACTCAGTGAGGTTTGGTTAAAAGATCATTGTTTCCAATGCATCGCTTTTCTCTTTGTTAGTCGAATATTTTAAGTTATCGTAATGGCTAACACTCTTTAAAGTTTGGGATACAGTCTTCCATAAATTAACCTTCTGCTGTCTAATGTTCACTTGAATTAACATTCAGTTTTTATGTTGCATGTTTACTTTTAGTATATTCATACGTGCAGGATGTATATTTTTTAGCATAGCATAACCTAAATATTAATTCATTGAGAATGACAAAAGATAATTCTTGAAACCAAGAACTGCTGACATACTTCAAAAATAACAGAGCGAATTTCATATTTCATTTATGGCAGTTAGAAATCAACCACAAGAAAAGCTGCGTCATCGATTTCTGGAGAACCAAAAATAGATCGCTTGATGTTACTTATTCATTCGACGGAGTAAAGATTCCAATTTCAAATTCAGTTAAATATCTAGGATCCATCGGGATCTCTTCTGGGACATCCATATTCGCCGAGTAATATTGGCCTTAATAGGGAGAATAGTTCTAAGTAGCTCCGAAAAAGTGAAGGAATTGTGTTATTTATCCTTTGTTCGACCGCAGGTCGAATATGCGTCGTAAAGAGAAATCACGATAGTAAACAAAGCGTAACGTCATTACGAGAAAATATGAAATAGGCTTCGTTATAGGAACATAGACTGCAAGCTTGATTAAAACTGCTGGAAAAATATGTCGGAGGGACTAGCGAATGAGACAGTAGATCTTATTAGAAGCCCGACGTATCTCGGAAAGCAGGACAGCAAGGATAAGATTCGCGAGATCGATTGTAGTACGCAGCGATATAGAGGATCGTTTTTTCCCTAGGACGATAAGAGAACATAATAGGAAAATATAACGTAGGTAAACTAGGAACTTTTGGCGCACTGCACCCCCTGCCATCCACCAAAAATGTGACCTGCAGGGTATCATGTAGATGTAGATATTGTTTTTTTATTAAATGGACAGTACGGGATTAATATTTTTTAAATTTTCTTCACCCTCATACGCATACCTTAATGAGATGGTAGCATCTAAAATGTTATTCAAAGACGCGATTTTTAAAGAAACACAAGTTCCACAAAAAATCCACTTATCCCTTAGCATCGAACTCCCCCATCATATTTGACAAACCGTCAACAGAAACATTTTGTCTCACAATACGTCTTAAAAATCATTTTAAGAACGGTGACCACTAATGCATTACCGAACTTTTATTTTTCGAAAAGAAGCAGCGTCTCTCTTTTTCCTCCGTTCCCCAAGAGTCACTTCATCTCCCGCTCCGTTTTAACGCGCCAGGTACCAAATCACCGCCTCGTCGTTCGTTTGCCAACTTCTCAAAATTCAAGGCGACTCTCTTCTTCCCTTGTATACGGATCCCCCATCATCCCCAACCCAACCGACCCACCCAACTCAGAACTTCGGGTGTCACACAGAGGGGAGTGGAAGGGAGGGAGGTGAATCTCGTGGACGGAGTTAGTGGAGCGTATTTCTTCGTCGCGAAGCAAACAGCCTGCGAGCCGAGAGAGGGAGAGAGAGAGAGAGAGAAAGAGGGAGGAGAGAAAGAGGGAGGGAAGAGAGAGAAGTGACGTGCTGGGAGATGATGTCTTGCGCCTGGGACGAGAGGTAGCGTTGTAGAAGGTGGAAGATGAAGGGAGAGAAAGAGTGTGAGAGAGAAGAGCCTGAGGCGTGTGAGCGAGACGGAAAAGGGATTGTTTGAGGAGCGTCGGAAAGATGAGATGAGTCTAGTTGTTGGGGTGGAAGGAAGAGGGAGGGATGAAGAAGGGAGGAGGAGAGACGGATTGAAAGGTGGCTACGGGGGTGTTAAGTATGTTCTTTATTTTGTTCCTTTTTAACTTTTATCATACTTACTCCTCCTGCACACGCACACAACGTACTATTCCGAGTCTACCTTATCGTATATCTGTGCGCGTGCGCATGATTCTGTGTTCCAGTGGAAATTTTGTTTTGGAAGATAATTGTGTTTTTGATACAATAAGAGTGCCCAGTCATTTCGTGACGGGCAGTGTGCTAGTATGTCCATAATAAAAGGGTACGGCGTCCGCATGCAAGCGAAGCCGTGCCGTAATTTACTTGCATAGTTCTAGCATTATTCTCGCAGCCTAATTTTTGGTTTAAAAAAATTTATCCTGACGCAGACTCCGCACTCAACTTTTTCCTCGTAAAAGACTATTTTGACGAAAATTTCAGAGTAAGAAATTCCAAGTAATAAGAAAATCTGAGGAATAGAAACGTGTCGAGAAGGCTGCAGTTCGGAGATCACTTTGTGCGCATTGTTCGCTATAAAACTGTTTGAAAGCTGAATCAAACAGTATTTATATAAAATAAATGTTTAGGATGTTGATTTCGAGTTACTCACACGAACTCAATTCCACATAGCGCATCTGTATTATGAAAAGGTGCAGAAAGAGCGTAGAGAACATCCCTTTGTCGTAGTGGTCTTCAGTATAATCCAAGTACTCGATGTTTTTGTTCGCAAAATTCTGAGATAAATTTACAAGGACTATTCCATGGAATATCGCGGCGGCGATGGATCTACTGGGGATACAATACGAACGAGCCTGAAAGTATGTCATTCAATAATTATTGCATAATCATATTAAGAAATTCATTGACATTCCCTTTCACAAATAATCGGTGCTTTGTTTGGGAATACTTTTTCTTTCCCAATGTATAACTGTTTATCGTATTTGAAACAAACTATCTATAACTTTGTCATTGTTATATACGAACGAAAACTCATGTTTTAATGGATGGGTTTTTTATGGAATGCTATCAAATTTTTCATATACCTATAGTTTATATTTCTGTATTTTTGTCTCTCAGCGAGAGGAAGTTTTATTTCTGTTAAAAAGTAGAGTTTTAAATCTTCGTAACATTATAATATTAAAGAAAAGTTAGGGGATGTTCATATAAACTAAATTTTATAAAATTTTCAAAAATCAAGTTTTTTAAAAGGGAAGATGTTTACAAAAGAATGACTGAATAATACCATTATAAATCCTTTATAATTAAAATTAAGTTGAGCGAGGTCCCAAATAAACAATCTTAACGGCTATTTTAATCTACTGACGTGATTATTAAACATATATAAATCTGCTATATAATATCAAATTATTTTTATTTTTTCCTGAAACACAAAAGGATTTTATAATCCGATAATAAGTGCTTCGCGGGCAAACAATTGATCTGCAATGTTTGTGTCTCTTTTTTAAATAGATTTTCAGCTGAGATAACCTAAAATTCTGTTATTATTAATATAAGACCTAGAGAGTTGGGGAAACTTATCAAAGGATGCATCCATTATTTAAAGCATTCAATGAAAATTGCCTTAAATTAACAACGACCTTTTTCGTGAATTCGTATGACTCAAGTTTATAGGGTTGTTTATTTTAATTTGGAAACGTTAGTTTGTCGTGTTTAATGTTTCAAAAGATACTTTTTTCTTTGTCATTGTATTTTGTCTGATATATATCAAGTCGTTGGTTCTATATTTTTGTATTTTAACGATTCTGAAGAGCGCTTTCTCCTTATATTTAGCAATTCATGTAGCCATAGAATGGATAATTATATTAGAGCAGGAAATCCATTGTAGGTATTGCATTCTAACTTAAAGCTCGAATTTGTAAAAACAAAGACCCCAAATAAATGTAATTGACCCCGTTCAATCGCATTCGGATATCGATCATTTTATTTGCGTCATCAATGCTCTTTATGGTAACCTAAGGACCTTATAACGAGCGCTTAATTTAACGATCCCTTAATTGAGAATAATATTGATCTCCGTACGTCAGTTCACGCTGTAAACCGGCGCTCCATTGAGTGCGACACAATGAGAAAATTACGTTAGGCCGCCCATTTGCTGGGACTTCAATTGTCACTCGAAGCGCTACCCGCGAAACAGAAATTCTCACCGCCCCCCCTCCTCTCCACCCCTCTTCTTCCTCTCCCCCTTCCTCCCCTTCCCCGCCCCTCCTAAAACCGTGTCCGTGAGACTTGCCGCGTCCAGCGGTTTAAACTCCACGCTTCAAACGGCTCTCTCCCATTTTCGCTCTGGCTTTTCCTTTGCATGTATGTGTGTATCTGAGGTGTCTATTTTGAAGTTCCGGCGATGCCCTACGGGGATTAAAGCAACTAAGTGTAAATGGAGGAAAATGGAGAAAGAGAGCAATATAGTGAAATTGAGATAGAGAAAATAGGGGAGAAATATTTGAAGATAAAAGCGTAAAAAGATATAAATAGTGTAATGTAGGGAGGTATAGAGGCAAGCTCATCAGTGTAGCGAGCAAATAGATACTAACAGAAAAGGAGAATGCAATGAAGACCGACAGAGGGAAACCCAGTTATTTATTATCACAATTAAAACCATTTGAATTTATGATTAAAAATTAAATGCTTCAATTCAACTTAGAGGTTATAAGAAAGTATAAAATGAAACAATGCCGAGTACAATGTGATTGAACTTTTGCATGTTGATCTCAAATGTAACCTCATGTATTCCTATGGAGATCTTCCCTCGCGATGCACTGTTTCGCTTTGCGCCGTCTTATCAAGGAACAAATATTCGTCGCAAAACGAGGGACGGGTGTGTGTGAAGTTGGAGAATAGAAATTAGCGAAAGATAAGGATAAAAATTAAGTTGAGCAGTTCGATTAATCGAACCTCGATAGACCTATTGAAGATTCAAACCCTATTAAATTGAATCTCAAGGAAAATCATAACAAGATAGAGTTTATGTTAATTCGTGCCGTCAAACTTCATTTTCATGGTTATAAATGATAACTGGGAAAAAATTCTACAGTCGAAACACGATAACTCCCAACGTCCATAACTTCGATTAGTTGCAGTAGATACTTCTCGCGTTCGCATTTATATACCCCAAAAATCAGATCCTATAATTCGAACTTTTTCTGTCTTTCTTGAGGTTCGAGTTGACGTTCGATACTACTTCGTCTGACCCTAAATTTGAGATATTCATCGTCGATTTATCGAGGGTCGACTTCATTTTTTGTGAAATAGAAATAGCCATTGAAAAATTGAGGGAAATGGAGAGATAAATAGGGGGATAGAGAAAAGGAAGAGAGGAAATTAAAGGGGAGAGAGATGGCGCTAGAGAGAACACTGGCTGCGGGAATGTCCCTTTAACGACGGTTTAAATTGAGACGGAAGGCGCCGTTTCTCAAAGTAGGCTAAACTCCGTGTAATGCGCACGGGGTCGAGAGCAAGAAAAAGGGTTTCCACGGCGAAAACTGAGGTGAGAATTAAAACGAAAGTTTTCCGAATTGGAATTTTAAAATTGAAATTCCGTATGAGATCTACGCTTCCAGGTTCAGCTCTTAGATTGAATTGTCAAAAAAATCGACTTTGTTAAACCTCTCTTCGCCGCAATTTTCCTTTAATACCGGGAAACTATAATTAATTTGCATGTTTACGCAGGGGAACTGTTTTGCATTTTCAAATACCAAAACAAACCTTTGAAAAACGTGTTAATTTGTTTATTTAAGAGGGTCAGCCGCCAAAGTTTTTTAATCGAAAGCACTTCGATTTCCAATTTATTTTGCTTACCCTAATAAATAGATAAAAAAACTGACATTTTTATTAAAACGTAAAGAATACGTCCGAAAAACAAATTTAATTACTTTTGTATTTATCTTGAAACCAAACTATTTATTTAAGTGAGCTATTCACAAATTAAAAAATAAATAAAGGATCGAATTGGCCTCGCATAATTTTTAATTCTTATTGTATTAATTATGTCTTTTAAATACGCGATACTCTTCGTTAGCCGCACATCATGATATAATGCATGAAATGAGAGAAAATAAACAAATAAATTCTATATTTTCAGAGCCACCGGAGGTTATTCGGCCTTTGGGACCCTTTTTGTCAATATATCAATGCGGTTCCTCAATTTTCAACAGCGGTATATAGTTTTTCAACAATGCGTGGCGACTCAGCACTGGATTGCAATTCTCTTTAAGAAAACGTGAGCGCTCATCACATAACCAGCAGAAACCTAACGAAAATAGCGGACAACGAAATTTTTCTATTATTTAAGTTCAATTTTTCTCATATTGCGAATTAATGAAAACTCGAGTCAGGTCGCTATTTATTCGTGTTGTATTCGCTTTCGCAGGGTTTCGAGGCAAAAAGTTCGAAAAACACCGATCTATTAGTCTCAAACGGTGTAAATTCCTAATTTCTTGAACCGAAAAGCAAGATTTATCGTAAAGACTAGCTTTGGAGTCGAGTGCTTATCTCGGAGTTCAAAAAGATTGATTAGAGAAACTATAGCAACAGTCGGCACAAGTATTGGTTCCCCATAATATGTGGCGGTTCCTAAAATCCCTAAAAATGTGGGCGCCAATAAACTAAAGGGACAGAACCTGAAATTGTTAAATGAAACAGAATATACCCGAGGCAGTTCTTCATAGGAACGCTCAAACAAATCAATTTTTTTAACCCACAGGAACGATCCCCTCGTTGGCAGCGAGAGGATCTGACGAATGAACCCTGTAGGCCTTTCAGAAAATGAACCTCTCGTATCCCTCCCGCACCCTTACCAAAGGTTCGTTAGCCGAAATAATAAATTGGCAACCCAACCCTCTTCTTGTTCTCCCTCTCTCACTCATTTGGCGCGAATATTCCTGCCGTCCACCCAAAACACACTTGTCGTCATTAGGCGCTGCGGTCTCCAAAGCTTTGGTGACCGCACCTTCACCCCTTTTGCCAATACCCGCAAAATGGTGCTGACCTCCTCAACCGGTACGGAATTGAAATATTGGGGGAGGAAGAAGGGTTGGGGTCTGTCTGTCTTCGCTATATTGCACTGCTGAGGATATTACCAACTGCGAATATCTCTCTTATTAAAGGACGGTGAATTAAGTTTCACCACAAAGGGCCTGATTCGTCTGTCCATCAAATGAATCATTTTATTAGTTTATGCAGATGCTGTTTGGATTATTCGGCTATTTAACTATCTCTCTCACGTTGTAAAGTGGCTAAATAAGAAAATTACCGTAGATGCGTATCCCATGTAAGATGTTGCACGTTGGGTGCCTCTTGGGTCCCATGACCGCTACGGTAACCACGAAGCCATATTTATGCTTTGTTAATTTTCATATCTGTATGATATGCTTTTTACGAGTACATCGTGATATCTGGTATATGTAGGAATTGTATATTTTCTTGATGTGGATTTTCTCATATCGCTGTTAGCCAAAACGCAACAATTAAAAACATGTATAAAGAAAGTCAGCTTTAAACCGTCCATGTATACTTGGATTATTTTTTAAATTTTGCCAAAGACAATTTGTCATTTATTAGTATTGTATCCGGTCTTATCTCTCACACACGTGGATATTTTAAGTAGAAATGGACTGATGTCGGCATATTCTTTACTTCCTTTCTTCTGTAATTGATCGAGCGAATGCGTCACGGTATAAAGTTGTCCACTGTTTTCGGAAGAAGTTCAGAACGTCTGCGATATTGCCGAGTAAATAAAATTTTATCTCAAATCAAATGGACTTAAAAGGTTTAAAGAAGTCTGCTAGCTGATCCAGTTTCTGACTATAATACTTGATTTGCAAATATATTTAAATAATGAGTTATGTATGTGAGTCTGTCACGCTCATCACCATCAGCAGATTAAGATCCAGAAGCAAATAACTCTATAAACAATGATCCATTTTTAAATCTCTCAGGCTGGGGAGGATAGCTAATATTTGAGGATAGAGTGAAGGAGAGAGGGAGGAAATTGGAGGGAGAATCTGAATAGTTTAAATTTTAACTGTTCATTCATGTATACCCGTAATTTTTACGGGCAGTTACACTAATATTGTGATACGTTAGTATTTAGCCTCCTATTATCAGCAAGGTTCAATTGAATAGAGTGCTCCAAAATAGTAATTTAACATGTCACAGGATAATTATGCGTTCATTGTTTATATGTAAATCTTTGATAGTATCGAACATTAAGTTACAAACATGAAATATTCGATTCAATAATCTTTCCATTTATCTCAAAATTATAGTTGTAAGTTCTAAAATATAATCATATTCATAACGTAAAATATGGGCGAGAAAAAACTAAACATTTAAATAACAATCCAATACACAGTACAAAGCCAGAATTTATGCCAAATTTCTAAATAATTAACACCAAAATGAGTCGTGCGAACTTACGGGCCTTTTTGGATCTTTATAATGATGGTGAAAGCGTATTTAAGTTTCCCTTTGGTTATGCGACATGAATAAAAAAGTGCACATTCTTTGTCAATGTTTGCAAAAGTCCCCAAGTTTCAATAAAATCCGTCAAAGGGTTTTCGAGTTTGAAAAATGAAAGCCAAAGGTGACTTGTCTGAAATGGTTTTGCCTCTTCTTTTGCTGTCAAAAATGTATATGCGCCATTCTATCAAAACTTTTATAAAAACGAAGTATAACCATGATTATGAAACTATACGCGCGTACGCCAAAATAAAAATTATGTAGCATCTTCTATTCTCCTGCTACATGATGCCTGATTTTCGTATAAATTTAGAAATCTATTGTAAATCAGACAGAAGGGAAGCCCTTATCAGGCTTTTATGGAACTTTTGTTTTTGATTCCTTTACATCGTGCAAATAGGGTATTCAGTATCCAGTTTCGAAGTCGACAGCACATGCAGGCCACGGAAGGCTTTGAGCTTCAAAGACTGCGAAATACCACTGTATCTCGAGTTTCCCCCGAGTCATTTACGCCTCTTGATTCGCAAATGGCAATTAACTCTTTTGATGCACGGCGTCCAATGTAGTTAGGAAGGTCGATCGAAGGTCGTCCGCCTATCAGAAATGAAGGGTCACCCTTTTTCGTCGGAGAGCCATCGCAGCTCCGCCACGTGGTGGTTATCGGAAAGGTCCTACCTAGGGACATCCTTTACGGTGATGGTTATCTTCAGTAATTATCACTTCTACTCTAAAAATTTCCTTCCAAACGTCGCAGAAATTAGTTATAAAGTGGCGAGAAGTGCAGTGAAGTTCGGGGAAGAGATTATGTGAGAGCAAAGTAAGGGCGGCGGTGACTCTTAAGTCACATTTGTTTTTACAGGGTGACTGGGGTAATTGTCTCTCCTCGGTAAAGCTTGAGAAAAATCTGCCATAAATAAAAATTTTCTTTCCTTAAGTTTAAGCGAATAAATCTGTATAACTCAAATTCAAATATTTCTTTGATTCAAAACTTTCCGAACGGTACAAATTGCGTGACGAATGCGTAGAGAAAAATTAAAAACAGATTTTTGTATAATTTCAACAGATAAATAATCTATTGTACATAGATCATTATCTTCCTTAACCTCACACACCTTGAAATAGATTCTTAAATAATTTTATCCTAGTAAACTTCGCAATATTGAGAATATTTTAAATTTCAGCTCACAATTAAATTTACCAAAATTTTGCAACTTTCTTTCTCCTCGTCAAATTTACCTAATTTACCATTTTAATTATAGAATTTTTAATGGTTAATTTTTCTATGAATCCACGCATTTATAACACGACACGTGACTTAAAATTTTTGTTTGTGAAAAGGTGATAAAAATGGCCACAACAAGGTGATTGTTAACTTAGCATCACTAGGTTCTAAATAACGCAAATTTTTAAAGCGAAAATTATTTTCAGCTGTAGATTTCTGTTTTTTGTGCAATTTTTTTCCTTATATGATTTGATATAAATTTAGCAAAAATTTTTTTTTCAATTACTCTTGAATTTAGTTTTGCTGATTTTATTGAAATAAATTTTGCAGATTAGGGGTCGAATTTGAAAGTGTAAACAACATGTAATAAGTTGATGAAATATTTTAGGATGCAGCCCTAGTAATAGGTCTTTCACAATTACTGCTAAATAGCTCTCAAACGGTTCCTTAAGAAATACTTGTTACGTATTTTCCTTTGTTTTATTTATTGTATTTTTGTGATTAATGTATCCGGTAAACCATAGGTGTCTATTTCTGTATATCGCATATTCATTTTGTTGAGGATCCGATTGAATTTCAATTTTCGAGTCTGTGAGATGTTAGGGACACCACCTACTTTAATATAAGTTTATGGTAGGCCTCAGTCCCTTTTCTTTCTCTCTACTGGAAGATGAGACAGTTTAACCGCCATTCAAAGTTCCTTTTGTAGTACATGCATCTTGAAAATTGTTGTCTCTTTAAAGTTTCTGAAAATTTTAAAGAAAATTAAGAACGCCGCCCCAAACTTTCACGATTATGACGATAATAATTTTATTATTATCCAAACAAGAGAAATGCCTTGCGTACAAACATTTTAATTAAAGAATAATATTTTTTCAGATATTTGTAACAAGATCTCAAATCGTGAAACCCTTTCTACAATACTTACATGTAGAATGTATATTTGTGAAATAAACAGTGCATGAAATTTTAAATATTTTAAACTCCTAATATATTTCTCAACCAATAAAGTTCATGCTTTGGTTTTCAAACATTAATATATATTTCTTTTGAGGAAATTTTATCAAGAAATGTTGTTTTATTTATTCTAACTCAATAGATCAGAAAATCCGTTCTCCTGCTTTTTGAGGCCTTGAAACAAATTTGAGAAATATATCTTGTCAAGTTTGTTGCGAAATATTCTAATTCGAAATTTTCTCGTTGATTTTTTGTTTCAGTCACAAGAATTTTCACTAGGCGCACGAGGAAACGTATGGGGTAAATTCTCTGTAGATGTCATTATTGATGAGCAAAAGTCAATGAGTAGTGGCTATTGTGACAGGGTAGATAGATAAATCCCTTGGATGACACTTCAGATTGGTCATAAACTGGAGCATATGGAAAACAATAGGATAATTAATTGGCCTATCATAAAATATCAAATATTCCTTCACTAAATATTTTCTCCGCGGTTTTGTCAATCTCTATGTTTTTTCAATCTCTTTTTACGTGGGTATTATATATTCGATTTTTTTACATTTCGAACCCGCTTTTTAGAAATATTTTGTTTTTCCTGTGACAGTGGAAACATTACTGGCTTGGTATTTAAAAAAGAACGGACAAACCTTAAAAACCATAAAAATTGAAAAAGAAGTACATGCATGCAAGTGTAGGCAGGTACTTTATTTTTATTTTTTATGGTTATAAGGTTTCTCCATACCTTATTAGTTGTAAGAAAACAGAGGACTTGGATCCCACTTTTCTTTAGACTGTTGATGTTATAGTATTTTATCTAAGAATGCTGTCTTCTGCGGTATAAACCGAAAAAATCTGAACGATCGAGTATAGAAAATACAGCGCAATTTAAAAAAGGAAATCTAACGATGGCTCATTGGTTCGTTCCCTGTCACTCGAATACCTTTAACTGACCTTTTCTCTTCTTCGATATAGGCATTCAATTCCACTTTTAGTCGCATATCGGCCACCAGTTAACTATGGTATATAATAACACGCCCTTACAGTTTCCTTTTCATCTACATCATTTGGTCTCGTACTGTAACGACAGGCTGATGTTGAGAAGACGTGAGGGGCAGAAAGTTGGGCATAGAGGAAATGGCGAGGGGGAGAAAACAAAGAGGGGAGGAAGGAAGAAAGCGGGAGGAAGCGAAAGAGGAGGCGGGGGAAGATATTGCCAGACTAATCGAGCGGGGTGCATGCCGAGTACAGCATCCGTCGTCCTCCTGTGAGGCCCTCTCTCGGGAGAGATTACCACATCGTAAATCCAAATTAAGCCGCTCGTGCAGTAGCTTAATTGGCGCCCGATGGGTAAGCCAGTACCATCGGCGGAGGTAGCCGAAAACAATACAGCCACGGTAATTATTTTCACTTAATGCCATTATAAAGCCCCAACCCTTTTTTATATTAAACTCCGCGTCTTCCTTTGGGGAAGGGAAAAAAAACTCTTCATGCATGATGAAAAATATCCCGGTCGTTTGGGTAATTGATACCGATCCTATATACCGTTCGTGTTTTGATAATTATTTTTTATAAAAGCGACGCGAAATTCATATTTTATCGGCGTTGTCAACAGTAAGCTTAAAATAAGAGAGATTACATGGTTTGTTAGTTATGCATGGGTGGAAGTAGAAATGGTATTTTTATAAAAGTGATGTTTTAATCGCTCGAGGATTTACGCTTTGAATTCGTTTATGCTAGCAAGTTAATATCTGAGACTAAAAGAGACGTATGGCATTTTTCGAATTTTCCAGCATCTATTTTGATATGTGGGGCGCGCATCTTTCATCATCGCATCCTTTTGAGTCTGCACACGGAAGCGGCTGCACCCCACGTACGTTGAAAACGGATGCCGGTCATCATCGAGCCATTCTTTTGACCGACCCTGCAGGGAGGGCGTTTCCGGCTCCGCCCCCGATGGGCCTCGGGAGCCCCGGCGTGAGGAAGACTGTAATTTGCGCTGCACCCGTGTCCGACCGTGTAATAACAGGGCTTTTAACATTGCAAATCCTACTCGTACTGACACATCCTTCCATTTGCTGTATATTCACGTTCGATCGATACGGCTGCACTTTAAGATACACGAAGCCGAGCAAATTACGCGTGTTTGTGTCACAGCAGAGTGGTTGGTGTCTTTTCAAGTTGAGACGTTCACAAAAGTTTCCCATGGAGTCTTGATGTAATGGAAATTGTTAAACAGAGCTTAAAATCTCCCTGGAATAATTACTTCGTTCAGAAATTCTGGATATTTAGCAAAGCAGTTCTATTTATAGCTTTACTCAATAATTGAATGCCTTAAATATTTTATAATTACACGTTTTAAATATATATTCACTTTTTAATTTTTTAACTCACTTTCAATTATGAAATATATACATTTGAAAAATTAGTTCCTAGCATTGCTAATAAAGTCAACCGCAATAAGCTTTGTTCATCATTATATGGCAATCAGCTTTTTCCGTATATTAACTTGATGACCACAAAACTGGCACGTACTTCTCCTAGTATCATTGTAGTACTAGAATAAAATTATATTTCAATTTTTTTAAACATTTGTTTATTATATTTTTGTAGTCTTCTAAATATTAATTTTTTACTGCAATATCGTCATCACTTCAGCTGTTTGTTTAAATATGCGATTCCATAAGGTTACCGCTTTCTTTGTCGATTACATCGAACTAAATTTACCAAGTAAATAACTCAGTAAGCAACTAATAAGAAAAATGACGCTAAAATTACGTCTGATATCTTTTGTTGCGTATTTTCATTTCCTAAACTTCAAAGCATAAAATTACATTTGTCCTTCTTTAATTCCGAAAGATTCCCCTTTAGGAATTTTTAAAAATTTCTTTCGGATATTCACTTCTGATCAGTAAAAGATAACTCAACGTCAATCCATAAAAACTATAATTTCAAATAATATTTCTTATTTTCTTTCCATTTCCCGCTCATCCCAAGGCCGTCACGGCGAAAATAAACAACTGACAGAAAATTTTATACGATTCGAGCCACGCGCAGCTCGTTCGATGAAACACATCCACTCACAATTCATTAATACCTCTTCCTTTCCACATTATTACGACGATTTTCGATTACCCGATGAAATACAAACGAGACCGGCGCTTAAATAAACAAAAAATGAAAGACTTGGGGCATATCCTGTTGTTCTAATCCGCCATTTTAATCATCCCATGTTTATCCAGAATTTTGACGTAACTTACCGCCCTCATCAAACAAGACCGAATCTCTCCCCTTTTCATTATTGTTTATTAATATCCGAGGAAGTTCTTTTAATACCTCCCCGATAATTGAATATAAACCAGATATTGTGTTCCCAACATTTCTCCGGATCCAAATATTCTTCCGCCCATCCCTCCAGCAAGACGATTCTCATCGTAGGACCGGTCTTCGGCACCGTTCCAACCCAAATCCATCGGGATAGCGCGCCAACCCTTCGTCAATTTCTTCTCTCCCGTTCTATCCTCCCCTCCTCCTTGCGCCAAACTCCCGGTTATTCTTTTCCCGCCCTAGCACCGAGCCCCGAGGAACTCCCCTATCCTCCCCCGCTGTCTCTTTCCCCATCAAATATTTAACGCGGCAGTAATTATGGCCTTGAGGGGCTGAGAGACCGTGGCTGAGGGGTTGAAAAGAGAGGTCGAAACACGACTTGTCCCCCGCCTCCCCCCAAACGGGGAGAGTGCCTGTTGGGGGTGGAGGAAAGAGGGGACATAAACAGTTCCACGCCCACCCATTTCCCACCAGGGCTCCCTTCGCAGTCTCTCTTGGACCAGAGTCTCTCTCTCCCCCTCTCTCAGCAAACGGCATGGCATTCTTTCTAACCTCTCTTTATGGCCCTTCTCTCTCTCTCTCTCTCTCTCTCTCTCTCTCTCTCTCTCTCTCTCTCTCTCTCTCTCTCTCTCTCTCTCCTCCCTCTTTTCTCTCCTACTCCTACCCACACCATATAATTTCAGGGGCGGGTGATCATACGCCTGTCACTTCCGCTGCTCCCATCGGCGGGGTGGAATTATTTTTCGTCGTAAAATGAGAGAGGCGGTTGAGTGTCAATATGGACATGATCGAGAAATTGAAATGGCCTCCCTTAAGGGACGTTTGCATGAAATGTTAACGCGGGGCGCATCTTTCGCGTGTAATGTGTTATTTCCAAAGATCGGCCATTAAAAGAGGGAGGTTGTGCATGTAATGCTGTAATACTCTTCAAGTCTTTCGATAAAAACGTTACATATTTTAAGAAAGTTTGCGTTATTGATGACCATTAAAGGGATTATTCGATGACGTAAACTTCGATTTCATTTTCAGCATATTTTTAAGCTGGTGGCAACTAAGTGGTTTGTCCTAACTTCGCAATTAATTTCTTATGAGATACTTTATCAAACGCCGCGACACCTTCCGCAATGGATTTCTCGAATATAATTTTCAAATACGGCGCGATTTCATAAGCTAACTCTTTCAATACTCGCGCGTGTATTTCCTCCGGTCCAGGAGATTTATTTGGTTTAACTGAATGTAGTTGGAGCGCGATACCATTTTCGGAAAATATCAAATCTTCCATCGAGTTGCCCTGATGCATAGGAATAGGAGCGCTCCTAACTTCCCTGTTGTACCATCTAGTTTCTGCATTTTCATGCCTCAGTTTGCTTGGAATAAATTTATCTCTGCACTTTCGCATCATATCTCTGAACTTGCACCAGGATTATTCAACGTCTGCAATATCTGTTACCTCGCAGAAATTAGTATATTTATTTCACAGAAAATACCTAAATATTGTGAAATCGGCTTTAGCAAATACATAAAGCTTTCTTTTAGCCTTAACCTGTTTTCAATGTTGAGCCGAAACTTCACTACACTGCCTTGTGATCGCTTATTCCCTCAGCAACAGATACCCTATTCATACACTCAGGAAGATTAGTAGCCAATAAATCTAATATATTCTTAAATCTCGTGGGAAATCTCATCACTAGCTGATACAATGAGTGTTTGCCGAAAGTTTCAAGTAATGCCTCGCAAGATTCACGCTCTCTATTACCGGGATAAAAGCAATTATGCCTCCAATCAATTGACGGAACATTGAAATCGTCCCCGATTATATTGGCTTTATCTTTATTAATCGAACTTAGCGTCGCCACTTCTTTCTCCAGATAACAAATAGTGCTCCTCTTGTAAATATTCGGTTGCTGTTTAAATGATGAATCACTAGCTAGCATTCTACAAATTGTAGATTCTATATTTAATCATCTACATTCATTATAACTCATAAACGAAACAGAATAAACAATCTGTTTAGATAATGTGAAATCAGCCGAGACTCTTGCAGAACATTTTCAGACAACCAATGAAGAAATCCTCGTAAGCACCGAAATTCGATCTTCTGACAATCCATTCTCTTACCCAGCATTTTCTTCTATGTATTTTCTTTTTTCTCTTTTTAATAATACTAACAACGCCAAATGCAGCGGCACACAGAACCTTCCTTCGCGAACTCATACCGCACTGGACTCGCCACAGAGCAGTGTACACACAAGCGCGAGAGTTGCTGTGACAACACCAAGGTCAAGTAGCGTTGAGCTGCTATATAGCAGGCAGTAAGTCGCGCAAGATTTGTGTCCAGTTTAAATACCTCAGTGATTTCCTCGCGCGAAAATTGTCGGGACTTTAATCACCAGTGTATTCCGGCCTTAAGGCGGAAATGCGTCTCTACGACATCACACCGCCTGAAAAAAAAATAATTAGATTGAAAATATTCTTTATAAATATTGAGCTACATTTTTAATACCGTCGCGGTGAGTTTGTAACTCCGTCACGCTGAAAGAGGGAGAGCTACATTTTTATGAGAGAGAGGAGAATGAGAAGCGTTTTAATTTTAGTATTTTTTCAATACATAACTCGTGCATACCTGTTATTTTTGGCCGCAATTACACTCAATATTAATATAACATTTTTCAAGCAATTCGCATTACATTTTCACTAAAGCCACCCTTTCAAAATATTTTATAGTCTTTGGTAATGGTTCAGTAAGCGGTTTTTATTTATTTTTAAATCTGCGTCTTACTTTCGATTAATGTAGTTATTAACGAAATTATATAGATTACGAGATTAGGAAATTGTGAAATAAAATTCTTTGCGCCGACTTTCGCTGAAAAGGAGCTTAAGCGGTACGAATAATCGGATCGATAACGTCGTTAGGGAAAGCTCTTCAAATCCCATTCAAAAATCAATCGAATAAACCCTTAAAACATTTAGTGTTCATTTCCTTCCTCCTTTTACTGTATATCAGGGCTTCCCAACGCGGTGCTCGCGGGCACCATGGTGCCTGCAAAGATTCGCTGTGGCACCCACCGAGGTTTTTTCAGGTGTCCTCCCTAAAACTTTGAGCTCTTTTGAGTTATAGTGTTGTGCGTTCACAGAATCTAGAAAGTACCGATCTAAAATGACTTCATGACTTTGTCTTTTAAAATTTACAATGTCATACATAGCATGTTATGATTTCACGCGCAATTTTGTTAACAAATTCGTCGACCTCTCGGATGATATCATTTATCAATAATATAATAATACAAATATATATATATATATATATATATATATATATATAATGTACCTATTCACGTATGTATTTATGTCAAAACAAGTATCGCAGTTTATTTAAGATAATTTAATCTCAGTTTAATTTTGATTTGTTGTTAAATGGGAATTTTGATATTTTCTTCACTTGATGTTTTTAAGTTTAATAAAAAATATGATTTTTAAGAGTAAAATTAATGTCCCTACATTCATTATTTAAAATAGTATATAAATATACATATAGTTATGAGCTGAGCTGTAAGTGTTGGTCGGGGGAGGGGGAAAGAGAAATATCGGCGCCCCAGTCGCTTTCGCTTTTAAGTCGAAGGCGCCCTTGCCCACATAAAGGTTGGGGACCCCTGCACTATATAGTCCCCCTCACTCTCACTTCGCTAAAGTTGCGTAAGAGTTAACCGCGAAACAGGAGTTCCTCTCTCTCTCTCTTTAGTATCCTTTACGCGGGAGATATTTTTGTCCAGCCTCTAGTGTGGAGGAGGATATTCTGTTTCTCCTAGTTCTTTCTCTTTTTGCTCTATCCTTTCTTTCCTTCTCTGTATTTTCCATTGTATCCAATCAATTTCATGTCTTCTTTTTTTAACTTCTACCTCGTTCTCCCAACTCCTCATGAGGACAACACATACACACTTCCTCAAATGACACGATTTCGCTTTACGCGTTTTCGGTTTAGCCCAGTTTTATTTTTTAGAACTACGCTCAAACCCCAATTTAGCTCCACCGTTTGTCCATCACCGGCATTGGCGTTAAATCGAGGACGGCGTAAATCTACGTATGTATATGCTTGCTTTATGTAATCATACGATGGAAGTTCTGTTCACAACGATTCATGGGCGGTATGCGGTGGTGGCGCTGTATATGGGGGCGCTAAATCGGGGTTTGTTTATTCTTCGTTTTACATGGCCATCAGTTTCGCTCTAGCGCGGTTCTGGATCTTTCTCCAAGCATTAAAAACCATTAAATATTTCAGCTCGGCTTGGAGGTTATAAAAAAGATTAAATAAGGCAATTTTATTGCAATATAACTAAACTGTTGCATGTTCATATGAGAAAACATTATCAAGCAATTACAAGGTCTTTTACTTTAACGCGTGTGTAGTGGAAAGCGAAGGTTGAGTTTGGAAATATCAGTGGTGCATGCAGCATATGATGAAGAGGGATGAGTGCTTGATCGGTGTTAAGGAAGTAAGGAGGATGAGAGGAAACCTTTTGTTCGGCCTAATTTCTAATTTCTTTAACATTTTTCAACAGCGTAGGTTATATGCGACTGGATTTACAGCTTTTTTCGGAATCTGAACCACGTCCTGCAGTATATCACTTTATCTGAATAGTCTTCATCTCATGTATCGAACGAATGCTTCATGGTGGAGTTCTAACATCCATAACCCCCTCTCTTCAATACGCCACTGGATTCTATCCCTTATTCATTGACATATGGCGATAAACTTTTCGCATAAATCAACTTGATAGCCGAAATCTTGCTGATATTTCAGCTAGTTGACAATGTACTAGAATTAATCTGTAGTGAATAGTTTTAAGAACTTTTGTACTATAACTTCCTACAAATTTCTCTAAGTAATGCTAAATACACGACCATCGTTTTTACTTACAAATTATTCATCATCCAAGTTTGTCTGAATATTCGATAGCGTAATGTTGCGACTCTTTTGGTCGATTTTCCCACTAAAACTTGTTGTACAAATGTTTTAATGAAACCTTTACCAATCAGGAAGCGGTATAATTTTTACACGACTTTTGAAATCATTTTGTGTGTGTTGTCTCAGAATTCAAAGTGCAATTAAATTTTTCATTGCTCTAGTTCAATAAAAAACATTCTCGGTATGTTTTTCCTTCTTCCTCTCTCTTACTACTTTTACATATACGTAGTATATTGCGCAAGGATTGTAATCGTGAAAAAATTCGACTTCGAGATTTTGATGAAAATACAAATTTTAGTTGTCTCCGATTCCATAACGTGGTTTTCGCCATGCCGTCTGTCTGTCTTTTCGCTGTTCTAGAGCCCAAACTCGCAAATAAAATCGAATGATATCTCATATTTGTGCAATATATAATATTTTGCAGACCTTTTTTTCATAAAAGTGATATTGCTCAAAAATGAAGGGTAGTTTATTCTTGGCGATTTTTAAAAATATTTTATATGCTCAAAAATAGCTACAGAGAATTTGATCAACACCAATCCAACTGTAGAGTCTGATGTCATAAATAATACTACGTAAGCCATGTATCTCTTAAAATTACTATATGGCTTCCAGAAACATTACAATGTACGCTAAGCTACTTTATCTAAGCCCTATGACATCACGCCTTCGCCGCGATCTACTCAAAATCATATTACAGACTAAACGGTTAAACTAAATCGATTTATATATCATATTTTTGGATAATATCATTCATAATAGACACTCTGAGGAGTTGAACGATATTGCGCAACAATTAAGGGTACTTTATTCTAGGATATTTTGAAACAAAATTCTATTTACTCAAAAATGACTATAGGGATTTTGATTAAAAACCATCAATCATACAGCTCTATCTCACAAATAATACTAACTATGCCACATGTCCCAATTACTAAAATTACTAAATATCGACCAGTGGCATTAAAATACACACTAAGCTACGATTAACTTTGATTTATAAGCGTTTTTCTTTTATAAGCATACACAATCGGCAAACGTATATACGTATATGAGAAAGTTTGTGCAATGTATATTGCGCCGTATATTCAAGCATACCTCCGGTGACCATCGAACACGAGGAATATCTGATTGATCCGAAATGGAATGCGCATTAAAAACATTTAACCACTTAAGAAACAACGCTTTTGGAATAGCGGCGATTATCCCACACAAAGAATTGAATTTCTAATCAGAATGGCGTATCAAATAAAATATCAATACGCAATATTTCTGTCAATCATTCATTACATATGCATCCAAATGTGACGCCGCAATTAGCCACTTTGGCAAGAGGCAGCAATTCGCCTTACTTATCCTAACGATTCTTACTTGTAAGCATCTCTCTGTCACATACACACACACTTGCAAGCACGCACACAAACGCAAAGAAGTAAATCGTTTACAAGCCTAAAAAGCTTCGTGTGATTTTTAATCACTTTATACCCATTGGAATTTTAACATGTGCAGAGAAAGAACGAGAGGGTTTTTCCGACTTTTTAAGCGCATCTCACGCAAGCGCGCTGTCTTCTATGAGCTTATCCTCTTCCGTGCCTTCGTACTTGCCCACGTAGCAATGCCTCCTTGGCTGAACGATTCTTTATGCTAATCCTTAATATAATCTCCTAATAAAATTCATGGCCCAAATCTAATTTTTTTGTTCACATTAAACAATATTTACAAACCCCCGCCCAATAACGGTGATCCCACTCGGTCTGCGGACCACCGAGTTTGAAAACACTTAATATGCGAAACGCTCTTTTTTATATGCACAATTATCTTCCCCGTCCTCTTCAAATAAATATTTCAGTCCCTCTATACTCGGCTTCTTTCCTCCATTACGGCCTCCATTGCGCTTCATCTTTCACGCCGTCCCCTGCGCTCACTGTCCATTTCTTCCCCCCTTATTGCCACCTTAACGATCTCAACTCCCTCTTTTTTATATTCCCTCAGCCCCAAAGCATTACCAAGCCAACCTACTTGCATCCATTTCACATTTTCACACCCCTCTTTCGAACACTTAAAATTCCTTCCCATTGGACCCGCCTTCCACTGCAATTTTCCACGCTCTACCCTTTAAAATACTGCTATATACAGTGATTAATTTTTCAAGTCTCAGAATCCTTATTTTAATAGGGAAGACATTAGATTGTGGGTAAAATTGTGGTGATTCAGACTGGAGTTTTGTAACTAAATCATATTTTATTCTTCTAAGGAAATATTTTATTTCCTTTCATTCTTCATGAAAATTGTTAGGCTCAATATAACGTGCATTTTCATTCGGCGGATTTGTATAAAACGTCCATCCAGTCGTTATGAGTGCCTAAATATGATGCAAGGTGAAATCAAATACTTGCAGACTTTCGAAAGAGTATAAACGAATGAGCTTGCACCAAAATAAGAGTGAACCATAAAGATTAGGAACTTAAAGAGGAGAAAAGTACTCAAGTTATATGATGGGCGCCAAAATAAAAACGTTTTGGGAATTATCACCATTCAACAGATTCGGAAACGTGTGTCAAGTTGATAAAAATAGGCGTATAAATATGATTGCTTGTAAAACATTTTACTTGTCAACTATGGAACTAATTTCTAGCCATAGGTTGCCACCGCACCACGCGTAGTTACAGGCTCGCCGTATATTACGTTTCCAAAACTGCAGCGTCTATGCTAAGCAAAACGATAAAGACATTTTCAAAGTTGGCCTAACAAGAAGAGTACATTTATAGCTACGACACAGATAATCCATAACGCCAATTTTTTTCAATGACGGTCGATATCCGCGCTACATATCAGATAAACCCTTTGCATTGCCACTCAGGTAAAATTAAAATGTTATTTATCTATTATATATTTTTATTTGTTTATTTTCCATCGAATTAATCCGAATTTGGGAATAATGAACTCACTTCCTTTTTAATAACGTTTATATTAAATTTAATACCTATACAATCATTTCCATGGTTTGTTTCAAGTGTGCCATAAAACTTTTATACTAACCTTAGATCACTGGTGAACTTCATAATTGAAACTCCTGCAGTTATAAAGTTTTTAGAATCCCAAAATCGATGTATCACCTACTGGGAAATTTTTTTCTTTTTATAGCATTAGGAAACAGTTGTTTTAATTTTTTATTTAGTTCTTAACTTTTGTTAAATAAGCTCCATAGGGATTTAGAGATTTTCAAAATTAATTTTACATAATAAAATCTCTTTTACTCAGATGAATTAACTAAATAATTTAGCCGACTAACCTGAACTTCTACATTGCCCGCGTCTCGTCTATGAAAAAACTCTGCGCCTTTGAACAATAATAAGGAAAATGTAAGTCAACTGTTTTAATTGGTATGTTTTCTGTAAAGCATTAATTTAATAACGGGGTTAAATTAAAGATGGACAACTGCTTCCATAGATGTCATCCTTTCTTGATATAAGCTGCCAGCCTCTTAATAAAAAGTTAAAATATATATCTGAATGAAGCGTCAATTTAAATTTAATTTTGGTTATTATTATTATTTCTATTATTATTACTTCTTTTTAATAAAAACTATTGTATTAAGAATGAGACTCCTTACAGCGACCGTGCCAGTAAATAATGTTTCTTTTTATTAGTTTATCAGCTCCTATAACTAATATTGAATGAAAAAATTCTTACCGTTTCTTTTAAATCCCGATGATAAATCATAGCTTAAAATGCTTCCACTAGTTGATATTAAATAATGAATGTACATGTTGTATTTGATTTTTGTTTGTAACTTCTTTAAGTGCCATCTCTTATAATCATTCTAGAGTTATGTATACAGACCATAAATTTTAGTAAATATTAAAGTTTCTGCTTCTCTGTCCGTCAATTTTTACATTTTATTTCTTTTATTCTTAGCATTCATTTTTGTTGAGCACACATTCTTTGAGTAAATATATTTAAATAATCTTTTATTCTGCTTTGATGTATATCTATCTGCTACGTAAGAACAGGAGAAAAAATTTTGCGATATTCTCTATTTTATCACACTGATGCCAAAATAAATCAATAATGAATTTTTATGTAAATATTAACCGAGTGGATAGAATTTTGAAAAGAATCTATATAATATCCGACTAAAGGGTGGATGATTTTAATTCTTTCTCTACCGAAAAATAGTGTTTCGTCTTTTTTTACTATACCGCATACGTGCATGAACTATGATTATTTAAAAATAATTTCGTGCTTCTAATAATACTCTTTGATTAAAAACAATTATGGTAAAAAATTACTTGGCATGTGTGTCATTTGTTCAGTTTTATTTTCAAAATTTCTCCCGATAAAGGCAAATATTTTTATCCATAAGTGACTTAGCACATACACGATTGGTATCCACATATAGAATTGTATTTACATATTCCTTGATTCAATTTACACATCTCTACTTTCGTATAAAAGGCGTTTATTTGGTCATTCGCTTATGCAGAGTGTATTTTTAACGACTGTGCATATTTTAATTTGTCCAGACATGACGTTTTGAATTATAGTTAAACAAAATTTAAGTTTTTTACTTTTTTTTCTCCATAATTATGTATTACATGGAAGTTTGTTATTCGATATTACTAGAAATATTTGTAATATAGTGAGAAAAAAGTTCATTTTCTCCACCCCTTTAAGGTGTTATTTCTATATTTCACTTTATCCCTCTAGAATTATTTTTCGATTTTTTCGACTTCTTCCGGACAACCCTCGTCATCTTTCTATGAAACAAATATTGGAACAGATATATCCGTAAAACTTTTGCAAACAATATTCTCCGTCCAATATCACGAAGTTGCCTCGTCTCTATTTTATTTAACAAAGAATATGGAAATAGATTATTCGTATCTATACGTCGATCCCTCGAAAGAGAGTTTTCCCACAAGGTTTAACACCTAAAAGTCCCGTGAGTTGCCTGCGAGAGAAGTCGTAGTGCAGAATTTATTAGTAAGCAGTCAAGCAGAACTGTGTAAGATTCTAATTCAACTCGGGCTGAAAAATGTGTCTTTCCTCAATACAACATCACCATAGAAAAACTTGCTCAAAATCTGTAAATATACCGATGCTGGTTTTGTTTCATTCACCTTATTTGTTTAAAAATCTGTAAGCCGAATATTATTTCGATTTCTCAGGAAAAAATGTAAATATGTTATCGGCGTATTTTTAAACCAATGTCAATTGAATTAATACGTTTATCAATTTGAATTCAGCGATAGATTTTGTTATGAAAAGAAAGGTTTTAGCACGTCTCTTATACAGCCAATCCTCAATGACACTTAATCTCAGGAGAATAAAAATATTTCGGATCCAAGACTACGTTTGAGGAGGAAAAACTGAGGAAAAAACATAATCGACGGTAACCGGTAATTCTGGAATCGTTTCGTTATTCAACCAAGGAAAGCACTTTATTTATTTAATTTTCAACTTAACTACTTCTTAACTTCATCTTCAATGTACTACCTGACGATGATGCTAAGCATTTAAATCCGAGTCACAAGTTGAAAATAAAATTGTGGAAATTACAAATCGTTCTCTTTGCTTACAAAACCGAGAAATATTATTTCTTGGATAGTCAAATATTAGGAAATGGAAATTCGCTTAATTACGGTTCGTTCTCCTTTTTTAAATTTCCAAATCGGTTCTCCGGCCGTTTACACCAAAAATCGTAGAAGACATTAATACATTTACAAGAGCACGTCGGTGGGTGTTTTGTGGCGTCCGGTGCACAGCATTTGTTTCCTTCAATCGTCGTGAGAAGTGGGTCGTGAGAAAACGTGTTAGTCGCGAGGGATTCGGTGACTACGTCATTCTACGCCAAAGGGGGGTTTTGTGCGCTAGACGGGCGGAGAGAGAGAGAGAGAGATAGAGAAGGGAGGGAAGGAAGAAGGGGGGATGAGTCCTCTTGAGAGCGTTGGTTGGTATGCTTGGCGTGATGGGGATCAACCCATATCATCCCGTCCATCCGACAGAGATGAGTGTGAGTGAGATAGAGACTGATACTGGATCCCTTTGCTACTGTTCCTTTGCTCATAAAATCCCTCCTTCACATTTCACTTTATCGCTCGCAACCTGGGTTTCACCTTCGCCCATCCTAAGCTTTTAATTTGACGCCTGACGAGTTGTCTTCTTTAATCACGTTCACTTGTTTAATGCCGCTATGACGCAAGTTTTAGTCCCATGCTGAGATGCAGTGATTATCGCGACGTCGTAAATCTGGCTGAGTTAATATTTAGATGCTTTTTCGTTTGTTTAAGAGAATTTCACGACGTATTTATAGTTCTTTGGAAGTTTATGTATGAAAATTATACTTGCGTATTATTAGGTACTATATGATAATCATAAAAATTATATACTATTATATTACATAAATTATATTACTTTATATCAAGTAATGATGTTTCATTGCTCCATGTTTAATCGCATGGATAAACTAAGAGTTTTTTCGCTGTCCTATTTTCCTCTGGTATACATGAATTTGGACTCGACTAAGCACTTACCTTTAGAAATTTTCATCCCCTTCAAAAATACGTACGGTTTATTTATGGAACGTATTCTGCGGTCAATAATTGTCAGTAAATGTTTCTTTTTTCTGTTTGAAATAAATTTTAACGAAGTTCGATATCATCAATTCTGCAACATTCGAAATAAGTTAATCCGCGGCGAATTTGCCGCTGAAATTTCGAAGTCATCCCATACCTCCGGATTTTTTACGGACCCGACGATTCGACGTAATTCCTTTAAAACATAACCATCCCATTTGAAGGGCGAGAAAATTCCAGTTTTGCTTTTTAGCCCTTCTTGAAGTGCTCTCGGGAATTTTTCTCTCTTCTCATTCCCCCTTCTCTTTAATCTCTCTCACTCTCTCCACCCCTCGGTCTTCTTTCAACCTACCCTTCATCTTGATTCCCTTCTCCTCCCCACATTCTTATTTCCACTTTCCCGCCACACAATCTCCTAACCCCTCCTCCCGCCCTTCCCTTCTGCTCTCCCCAGCCCTTGCCGCATCGACAAAAGACGATCTCTTTCTCTCTCTTTCTCTCTTACTCTTTCTCTCCCTCCCTCTTACTCCTTCATCGCTTAATCTCGTCACGCAAAGAAGATTTTCCGCTCGCGCATCAACGAGCCAAGTCCTCTTTCTCTTTCTCTCACCACACCAAGAGTGGTTTACCTCGTACTCTGACGCCAAAGACTCTGTAAAGAGAGAAGAAGCGAGTGTGTGAGAGAGAGAGAGAGAGAGTCGGTAGACGTCCTATTCCCTCCGTATCTTCTCTCTGCGAACTGCATTACATTCTTCTCCCAGGAAAAAAATATAAAGAAACCCAAACCCGATTCTTCCGAGGATTACCTCGAAAATTTACTCTTTTTTTTAAATAAAGGGTGCGATCGGATCTCTCCTGTAGTAAGTCTCTCCTAGCTATTGTGGTTTCTTTTTTGGGTGTTTATGGTAAAGTGTCTGTAATCTTCTTTTTCGGCTCGATAACATGCAGGGTAAATTTCTAGTCTCTTTTGTATGGTTCTTTCCCGTTGGTATTACATCGGGGATTTCTTTAAACGTAAGGTTCTTAGGTTTGGACGCGTCATTGGATTTATAAGCCAAGAAGTGCCAGATATAGCGTTTCCTTTGTTATTATATTAGGCGCGTTCTTTTGAAAAGAGACTGACTACCCATTTTTGTAGAAGAATAAAAGGTACTCGAAGTCGATCGGTATAATGATAAATTCAAAGAACAAAAAAATGCTCTTAAAATTTTACCAAGAATTAAAATTAATCTGAAAGCAAAGCTCCATTATATGTTCAAAAGCATCTTCGTTATTATAAATATTTTCCTCAAAATCTTATGATTTTTATCAGCGCAAATTGAACATATCTAAATAATTACAGGTGTTAGGTGACAAAAATAATTAAATACAATTTGGTATTGTAATTTTAAAACTTAGACGTTTAAAGCCATTGGAATATAAAAAAATCTGATGTGGCCAACACATGACTTTCTCCATACCTGTAATATTTCTAAAAATTCCAAATAGGTTAAATAATAATAAATATTTTAAGAAACTGCGAGAAAAATTTAAAGACTTTACAAAGAACAGAAATAAACTAAAACCGTAATCTTCTGACATTGGATATGGCCCCGAAACTCGAACAATTCAGAAAATAAAAAGGAGCGTAAAGTGTTTACAATAGTCGCCGGTAGGTGGTGTGGTTGTCGCAGCTAAAAAATGTAGTTTTAAAAATATCTCTTCAACAACGCATTATATGGAAAAATGTTTCGAACAAAGGTTGTAGAAAATTAAATTTCCTACGACTTTTATTCCAGTACTGTTTTACATATTAAATATTAAATAAATAGAATATCTCCTTAACAATGCTTTCTACGAAATTTTTTTTCAAACAACCGCTATAGAGAATAATATTATCTATGAAGTTTATAATAAACAACATTTATATTTATGAAGATTTAAATTAGTTATTTTTAAAACCAAAATATCACTAGAGTAAACATCCACTTCCGATTGAGCGATTGTTTCCAAAACCTAATCAGCTCTTCCTTCTAAATATAAAATTTGGTATTGATATTAGTATAAGTATTTTAGTTAGAGCGCCCACAAAATCCTATCACATACAGACAGACACACAGACATCATCGAGAAAATAGTCTAAACGTGTTCAGAAACCTTAAAATATGTGTCCGTCGAAATCTCGAATTCGATTTTTTTTCCAATAAAACAATACTTTCTCTATGCTTTGCATATGGAGAAAGTAAAAATGCTAATCCGAAAAACACTTTAATTATATACACAAAAATCTTCCGTTGGCAAGATTTTTAAACACGTTTAATAAAAGTGTTTAAATCGATTTCCCCGCGGAAGCAATTACTCAAACATCTATAATTGAAAATTCCTTCAATCATGATCCCATCTCTCAACTGAAATTGCTCTGCCAACGAATAAAAATATCGATGCATTTCCTTGATTCATAATTTATGGCTTCCTCCTAGCACCAGAAAAATATCCTTTGTCGAAACTTTCCTATTTTGTATTCATTACGTGCAACCTCGACCGCGCCCAGAATTATCCTTTTAAGATCAATAACCCCGTATATTTCCTTGTTTTAGGTAAGTGGTCAACGCCCGGAAATAGATACTGCTCGTGGTAGTTTTGTTGGTGCTGCCGAGGACGTGAGCGGCGACTCCAAGGAGACGAGCATCCTTCCACTTCTTCGCCATCGCCTTCGAATCTCTCTCTTCTCTCTCTCTCTCTCTCCACTCCAAAACCCTTTTCTCTGAGTTCCTACTTTGCTTCCACTTCCTTTATCCACGTAAGTAACTCCGCAGATTAATTTTGTTTTCTCGATGGTAACCCTACTTGCGCCTGTTTCCAAGGGGATGTCGTGGTCGACGTACCTGCAAAATTTTTTCAAAAAATTGTCTTTAATCTCGTGAATTATTAAAATAGGGAGGTGCGTTATTTTCTAAAAGCGTATGACAAGGGATGCAATTAACCTATATAATGTATAGCAGCATTTATTAACTTTTTCTATAATACGGCCCACGTAAGCCACAGAAAATTATCCGCGGCCCACCAAATATATTATCAATAGATGTAAATATAGGCAGTAGGAAATTCAACGCCATTGACTAAAAGTTGCTGGTTATTAAAAATACTAAAGTAATTTATCAAAATTTTCGTTTGCTGTTTATTATTTTTTTTACAAAATACAAAGTTTTCGTCATGACTTTGCGATATTTTTTAAATATTGGTAACCTATCCTAAAGTGTTTCCAACTTTTTGCGGCCTATCTTAAATCCGGATCCCACCGGTCGATAAAGACTGATCTATGGAGTTCATCGATATATCCATACCTTTTTGAAAATCCACATTAAAGCATTGTCGGGGTGAGAACGCTATAATTTTATTTTTATTAAGGAAACATTACTATCAAAGTCCGACTAAAAATTAATCGTCAGATGCGCCCGGTGAGATTAAAAGAGCAAACGAACGAACAGAAAATCTACCTTTATTCGTAAAGAGATGAAGAAGGGGGAAAAGTACATTGAATTCAAATAAAGAAGTTGGGTTACTTGTGGTTTGGTTGGGAAGTAAGGAAGAAGGTAAGTAAGGTTAGAGTGAGAGGAGGATTTTACTTGGAAACTCAGTTTTATTGTATCGACGCTTCTTGTTACGTTAACGATCCGATATTTTACGATCTTACCAAACATATGAAGGAAACATTTTCACACTCAATTTTCTGTCTTTTTTACTGGGGAACTTTGAAAATATTTTCGGGCATTTCATTAAAAAAAACAATATAAAACTAGCTCCATTTGTGAATCAATAATTTCTTTATAGAATTAATTTAATTGTTTCCATGAATTATTTTCACGGATCATAAATTAGTTAGTTTTATTTCTTGACGGTCATCTCCCCAAAAATGACTTGAGGTAAATATAATTAAAATTTTCAGGATGTATCTTTGTGGTCTATGTTTGCCAGTCTCTGTACTCCAAAGTACAATACTTTACCATATGAAGTTTTTTCGCGAATTTTTGTGTAAATTTAATAAAGGTACATAAGCGAGTAAACTTCAGCGACGCAATCTTGTTTCAACAAATGTCACATTTTATTTCACGACCAGTAAACGCCTTACTGTTTTCCAATAACTGTGCATACCATCGCGTAGATTCCACTAGAAAGTCTTTATAAAAAAATTATCCCTAATGGTTGATTATGAATGGGAAATTTAGGTATAATGTTTTTTCACCTTCTTATAATTTATCCAAATACATAAGGGTAATGGCGTTAATAGTCCGTTGTAAAATTATGAAATATTGGTCAGGATTTAAACAGAACCATAAAATTTGGGGATAAGTTTAATTTTAATACTTATTTGTCTCTCATTTTTGTCTGGGAAATTCTTCGATTTAAATTAGCATTTTAATAACACGTACACCTTTAATTCATAAACTTTTACAAGCATTAGGATGTTGCATTTGTTTAATTTAAAGGACAAATAATTAATAACCAAAACAAGAATACATAGCGTTAAGTGATGAGTTGCATACCAATTCCTACAAACGTAGGTGTAACGTAGTTATTAGATAACACTTAATGACGTTAACTCGCACTTAAGCAAGAAGTCATGGTGTTTATATTATAATTTTGTCAAATATAGTATACTAGTGCAGGGGTGGCCAAAACGCGGCTCGTGAGCCACATGCGGCTCTTTTAACATAGTATGTGGCTCTTTTAAATTTTCATTCAGAGGCGTAACAACGCTTTTCACTGAATAACACAATGACGTAGTGCGACTTGAGACGCTTTGGAGATGTCTAATGGACACGCATTATATCTGAATTGCTTCAGATACAGGTTTTATTTTACTAATCATGAATTTATGAGCACAGAATGCGTCATGCGGCTCTCCAACTTCTAAAGATGATCGTATGCATCTCCGAGGGTAAGTTTGGCCACCCCTGTACTAATGTATTGCCCGTCATATGACGGGTGTATAATAATATTCCCTCTCTCCTTCCCTGTCTCCCTTCCTCTCTCTTTCCCCCACTCTCTTTCACTCCCTCTCTGTCTCCCTCCCTCTCTCTGTCTCTCTTTTCTACCTCCTCCCCCCTCTCCATAGGGTTAAATGTAAGAATGGACCTTATGGTCTAAATTTCGCCCGAATGAAGACGATTATCTATCTATCTATCTATCCCATTCCCTCCTGTATCCATAGCTTTCCCTCTTTTTCTCCGTCTCCCTCTTTATCTCTTTCCTCCAGTCCTTTTCTAATTCTATGCCTCCCTTACTCTCTATGTACCTTCCATTCCATTTCCCTACCCACCTATCTCCCTCACCACATCCCCCTCTCTCTTACTCTACATCTCTATTGTCGTTTAGATAATCAAAAGAAACCAAACTAAATCCCAGTCCGATTAGGATTACGTATTTCGCGAAAAATCCTACGATAATTTAAGGTAATCTATTCACTCGTATATATTACACGTATGCGGGTTGAGACAAATATTGGTTCTCGAAGTTTAACAATGACATGGTCGGCAAAGCAACATACCGCTTAAAAGCCGATATTTCCGCAAAATATGTGATTTAAATGCTTAATATGAGAGATTTCGAACGTTAGGCAGAAAAAGATGAATATAATAAGAAACTTCATTAATTTTCCTAAAACATAGTTTAAATTTGAAGATCGTACGTCAATTTTTTCTAATTTTAATTTCCAAAAGAATAAAATTCTGCACTTTAAAAAGTCGATTTTTACGTTTTTTCTTACGGGAAACGGAAAATCGCCCCCTTGGAGTAGAACCCGGGTCTTTTTTCGTATTTTTCTTTCGTCATTTAATTTTAAATCTAAATCAAACATTCTTGCGAAATTTTAACCTTCCACCTAATCAGGAAGTTTGTTAAAAACGCGTTAAAAAGTGCCATCGATGACGTCAGCGTTACTCACAAACCCCACCATCTAGGCTTTTTTTATAATAATATTTTTTTGGAAATACAATTTTGCTGTCGAATTTAGAAAAAATTATGTGGATTTTTAAGATTTACAACCCTTAGGGACAAAATTCTTCCGCTAATAAAATAAATAGTTGCATTTTGACTTTCTGCTAACCATCCATGGTTGGTAGCTTGATTAACTTATGGCTTGATTTATCATCGGTGGGAAAACTCCTTTTAGCACTGCCGTGAGAAGTTCGCCCTTGAAGATGTCCACTTAGTGGGCAAAATGCATAGGGGTTTATAATAAAATTTTAAGTCTGATGGAGTTTTCCCACCTATGATAATCCATGAAACATAACAACAATAGTCAAAAGTTTCAATTTATAAAAAAAGCGTTCACATCCCAATACTTGCCGATCGCAACGATAATCACAAATAATATATACAAATGAATGAGTGGAAGGATAGACTGATAATCAATTTTTTAAAGAACACTGTATAGGATGTAAAATTGCATAGGCGTGCTGCCTTTGGTGTGATGTTAATGAAAAGTTTTAACCACCTTATACGCAAAAAAATAGATATATTAATAAGTAAATACTGGTGATAGTACACCTCTACCCAGTTTAGGGATAATTAATTCTCTCCAGGGATCGAAGAATTATGCGTGCGAGATTGCGGGAAATTGATTCCGCGCCACGGGCTCACGCGCACGCACAAACGCATACACACGCCCACACAGAAAATCTAACAACTACACGAGTATTTATTTATAACCCTAAATGCGCATTTTGACATCAGCGATGTCATAGGTAGGAAAAATTAGGGAATGAACGGTTGACTGGATGCGGTATGCGACGGTAGCAGCAGTAATTGATTTTTTTAAGTGTGTCGACTGCTATGGTCATTTTGCACTGCATCAACTGGACATACACACAGAATGGAGGAGGAAAACGTCCTTTCAGAAGGACGGAATTTGCGTGGTCTCCTCAAACCACACAAACAGGAGGCCGGACGACCTCAGAAAAAACCTACTTTCGCAGGATTCGTGCCCGTTACCCTTTCGAGCAGCAGGCGAGTGGCAGTCGAGTAGCAGTCAGTGTCCTAACCACTACACCACCTGCACCCCCAGGATGGTTTACTTGTCAAATGTTGGTAAACAATAACTCCTCCATCGCTTTTCTTTATTTACTGTTGTATTGTTTCACCGTGTCTCGCAACCCTCCCTTTTCATATCTTGTCAAATGTTAAACGAGGACGGAATTGTTGCAGGCATGTTGAGTGAAATGGAAATTCATCCTTTGCACAAAAGAGAAAGGGAAAATATTTGTGGAAGAAGATGAAGAAAGGAAAAAGAATCTTATTCCACATCACGCAACTTCGGTTTCCTTTGGCTCGGAAAACAGACTGAAATTGAATCCCGATGTGATTCCGGCATAAGACGAGCAAATTGAAAGCGAACGCCACCTTGCCTTTATCCAACTTCCTTAATGTCCACGTATAAAACATGTTTAGACGATAAAAACCAGTATGAGTAGCTACTACGTAAATACATTCCCTCTTGTGGTTTGATTATCTTGACGCCGCTGTTTATTTCCTCAAACAAGCGAAACTTCGAAGAAATATTGGTTTATATTCAATATTAATTATTGGGATCCTTGTCATGTGATCATATTCTCGATTAATACTTTTTAAAAAGATATTGTTATAAGATATTTTAATGTTTATGTTTGACTGAGGATAAATGATATTAATGATACGTCGGAGTTAATTTCTCGAATTATGAAAGCCAAAGAATTAATGTAGCTTTCTCAAAAGAAAACGTAGTTGAATAGTACAGCCAAAATGTTATTTTTCTTGTCTTATTTATTTTTAAAAAATTCGTGTTAGGTAAAAGAATGTTAATTTAATATCTTACAATTTTTATGTGTTTATGTGTCTTAAATGTCGTTATGTTCCTCTTTTATGATAAGATGTGAGGATAATTTGTAAGTCATAGTAGGAATGGAATTGTGCAAAGGAATCTGTTTAGGAAAGAATTTGAGAATGAGAAACGACCTTTAGATAGTCTATTGTCACTTGGATGGCAAAACTATTATAAACATAACTAGTTAAATATCATATGATGAAGCTTATAAATAACTCTGTCTAAATTCTTTTGAAGTTTAAACGGGAGCTTAAAGAATAGCATTTCTTTTATTTAAATATGTTACGACTAATTTATTCAAAGCAATTTTTTCCGATACGTCTGAGTTAGTCTAATTAATTAATTTGTAGAAGCCGCTAACCGCTGAGAGAATGAAATGCAGCCACTTAGGGTGGTGAGAAATTTTAATGAAAAATGAATTTCATTGAAGAAAATTTCAAAATTATAAAACTCATAATTAGTGGTGTTCTGTGTTCAAATAGAATAACTTTTTTCCAGCTTACCATGACTACCTCCATTTCCTTCAACCCTTCCTATGTTTGCTCTGTCGAAAAACATTGACCGTTTTCAAAGGAAGTAATTTCTCTTTCCGCTACTAAATATAACTCACTCAGTCCATTAGCACAGATAAAGAACGACAGATCGATCGCGCAGCCTCTAAAGTGCCTATCGCCAAGTAAATAAGGCAGTAATCATAAATCATTTTTCAACGAAATGCTTTATATATGGAATTCTTTAAAGAGCGCGTAATGGCCCATACATAAATTTAAAAAATAACTGTTAATGAGACATTCAATATTAGCTTCATGTCGACGGCAAAGGTGTTGCATAAATTCTACCATGGTTGAGTTTTCCTTAATCTATTTGTCGTATTCATAAACAACATGAGTAAAAGAATCGACATTATTTTTTATCTCGAATAAGACTAATTTTGGAGGTTATTTATTGCATTATACATATTCTGTTGATACTTTTCAAGTTTCACATCTCTCGTGACAAATGTAATATTCTTTCATTTCCAAAAATTACATTTTTACTTGCTCTCGTGCTCATTTCGAAGTATTATAAATCAATTAAACTAAAGACTATAACAAAATATTAGAAAGAAATACATTAAGCAAGTAAAGCCCAAAATATTGCATTAAATTCGTCAAGGGGCTGTTAAAGACCTTTTTATGATATTTAAATATCGTTAATCATTAGATGAAATGTCAAAATTATGGTTAAACTATATTTTTGAAAACTCGTACAATTATTTAGAAAGCTACTAACTTTTACGATCGAAAATTTTTTTAACGCGGTAGTAGATATTAATTTTTTGTCTGATCCCAAGAAAAGATATTATGTACATTAGAAAAAATATTTCACCATTTTCCAACACTTCGTCATACTCATATAACACCGGTGTTGTAATGTGATCCTGTTATTTAATAGCGATATTTTTATCATTTAACGGTCTAAGAAATGCACAACGGCAAATAAAACTTAAAGGAATTTAAAATCACGTAACTTCGTAAACAATAAAGGTAGTACGATGATTTATTTTCTATTGCGAGAGACATTCAAAGCTTTGGTTGAAGGTATGCATGATTTTCTTGAATATTATTCCGTTCAATAGATGAATTTTCGGGTCATAATCATATATCAGCCGTAATGAAAGATTATTCTTGAATTCGTATCAGGACGATTTGACTTATTTTATTGCTGCGTATAAATATATTTCACGTGAAATGGGAGAAATCGATGCTGAATATCAGTGGCGAAATGCTTGTAAAGACCCATAAATTACCACGAAGTCCATATAATGACACAGCATATAGATTAAAAAATTTTGAGAAAGTTTCTACCGACATGATCCCATACCTTCCAAAATTCTCTGATTACCCTTCCACTTTTTAATCTTATCCATGCAATTCTTTGTGTCATTAAAAAATTGATATTTTGTTGTTAATAAATATGAAGCGCGCAAAATATGCATGGCGTTCACTGCCAAATAACGATTGAAAAAATTTTGTAGCCGCAAACAAAGTATTAAACTGGTTACCTGCATATTCTGCACGGTTTTCAAGACAGTTATGATAAACAATATTGAAGCAGATTTTTGCTAGGCGTACATATTACCGTATTAACCCGAATATAAGCCGACCTCGGATATGACGATCTCTCTACATCGAAGTTATTTTGAGGAAAAAATGTTTTGTGATGCATTCTGGGGCCTATGGAATAAGCAAAATTATTGGAATTATTTGAATCTTTAAATTTTGTGATAACAATGTGCAGTGCAAAGATACATGTCAGTAAGATCGTCTTATAATTACTGTCATTGTTATTTATTTCTTTGCTCGCGAATATAAGGGCCCCCACCCCTCCCCACGTTGGGTTGAAAAATAACTGAAAGACCTCGTGTTATAGTTGAGTAAATACAGTATTTACATAAAATATCATATAAAATTCTCTGCTACACCATGCTTTCTCGTTATTCCATAAATAACCCAGCGAAAGAAAAGTATATCAGGCGTACTTTAAAATGATTTATTATTGGATCTCAGATATATCAGCAACTTCATATATTACATTGCTTTTAACTCGACGTCAGCTGATGAATACAACGTTTAACTTTCAACGACAAGGTATTTCGGGGAAAGAGAGAGACAAACGCACAGACACATATAAACAGAAATACACCCGCACACATTGGTTATAATCTTCTGCGAATAATCTCAAGACCGTGATCTTTTCCCTTCAACCTTTGCGAATTATACGTTCCTCCTCTCTTGTGTAATGCCTCGGCGAATAAATGCCCTCCCGGCCACTACCACTTGGATTCCTCGTCCTCCTTCCCCTACCTTTCTCTTCCCCCTCCCTCTCTCTCTCTTCCCCCTCCGTCTCTCTCTCTCTCTTCCCCCTCCCTCTCTCTCTTCTTCTTCCCCACCCTACTCTGTCTCCCGATGGTACAACAAGAGGCATATGCCTCAAGGGAGGAGAGACAGCGATAGGGTCGAAGGAGAGGCAGGACATGAGACAGGCAGAGAGAGCATTAGCTACACTACCCTCCTATTCCTTTCTATTCTCTGTCCGCTTCTGCTTTTACTTTCTCCTATCTCTCTTTCCCTCTCTATATATGCCATTGTGTCGCGTATGCGTCGGTAACTTTCAAGTTACGAAATAGCGACACCCTTCACTATCTCAAGCGTGGACTATATGGTAGTTATTTCCAAGTCCCGTCGAAATTCTGTTCGGGTCGTTTTTGCTGTCTGGCTGCCTCTTTTTCTGTCCGTCTTTGATCGCTAAGCTTTCAGGCGCTCGCCTGAAATTCGCTCGCTAATTGGAAATTGCGGTATTGTTAGTTCTGAACGTGTTAGTGCTTTCTGGACCGTTCGTAAGAGCGCTGGTTGTTAGATAATTTTTTAAGCGATGATTCCCCGAAAAAATATCAAATTCTAGTTTATCTTAGCGTTAAGATACGGTAAGTCGCTGACTTTTGATGGAAATCTTGACCCTCTGTGTGAAAGTGGTGAGATAGCTTTGTTTGCGTGGACCCCATTCTAAGCCATTTCTGTGTTGCATAATATTGCGATATCGCTTTCCGTGTAAAATTAACAGCTTTTTCAACAATGTCAAATTTGTTTTCTTTTAGATACTATCTCAGTTCGACTTAGGAAATATTTTGTTTTTTTCTTTAGAGGCTCCTTAAAAATATTATTTTTTCCTAATGAAGATTATTTAACGTGTGTTATTATAAAACCTTGTTTATAGTCTATTTTAATCCATTTACGTTTCAAGTACATACAAACATTTTTTTAGAAGTTGAAACAACCAAATTTTCAGGATATGATTTTCCGTCGAATATAACGGCACAGCAAAATATTTCTCCCCTTTTCGATTGTTCATACGATGCCTTTCGAGTTAATGAGGCAAATGCAACAGGAAATCCCTTACCAATCCTGCAAATTAATTCTTCCATCGCTTGCTTACCTAATTCGTTTGTCTTTATCTAGGCATAAACTAATATTGGGTACGTTTATGAAAATGACTGTACATCGTTCTTTTTGTTGGTCGCATTTAATTAATTATCCTATTCTTAAATGGCAGATAATTCTCTTCCGTGATTTCTTTTCGAACTTTACCCTTATCAACCCTCCATTTCCTTATCTGGCCTTTCTTTCAATTCCCTCATACATTTAATGTTTATTTCGAATTTCTATCAACACACTCCTTCCCTCTCCCTTATTCTCTCTCTCTCTTTCCCTCCAAAGTATTTAATGTGACATTTTTACCTCTTATCCTTATTATACCTTTGTCATTGTCTGCCCTTCTTCATCTTCCTCCGTCTCAGTCTCTCTCCTCGCATTCGTCTCTGTCATCTTTTCCCGAGCACCGCCGTTTATAACTCGTCTCCTCACCCCCAATCCCAGTCACATTTTCCCCTTTGTGCGCTTCTCCATGCGTATGTTTGTAAGCAACAGGGTTTGCACGCGTTGCCATGGAGTTAGGGTAGCCAGGATAGGATCGAATTCCCGCCCATGTGTACGTCATGGGCTAAAAGGGAGAGATAGAAGAAGGGAGAAGGACAGAGCGGCGGATACATAGGGTATAGAAGCCTAATGCTTAGGCAGGCGAACCTTCTTTGTCTGGTGGGTGATATCAAAGTACCCCACAAACAGCTATTTTATCAACAATGGCAAGAAGAGTGGAATGTGGTTTTCTCAAACAAACCGAGGTCAATAAAAAATACTGTACAGCCATGGCAGTCCTCCTCTAGGCCTTCGCGGCTGGAAGAGGTCGCCGTTACCCGACTACGAGTAGGTCACTGTTGGTCACTATTGCGATCTGGGGAAGCCCCAGTTTGTGAGACATGTGATACTGCACTAACGGTGTCACATATTTTATTGGACTGCATCCAATTCAGGAATGAGAGAGAGAGAGAGGATGCATCTACCTATGAATATTTTTGTTACTCTGGGAGATGATTCTCAATTAGTAAATAGAGCCATCTCATTTCTGAAAGAGTCCACAATGTTATCTTTTATATAGTTTTACATTAATGTTTTTAAACGATTTTAATATGCGATAGGATGTGGTCTGTGTATAACACTCCTATCCATCTTTTATAAATTATAAGATTTCAGCAAAAATAATAGGCCCTTTTTCAGCCTTGTGGTAATTTATTTATTTTATTATGGTCGGGAGACCCTTATATAGTATCATTGACATTTTAGCTCACAGATTGTGGGAGGCCCTTTTACAGTCTCTCTCAATCTGTTTTTAACTAATTTATTATTTATTTATTTTACCAGACGAGACACGGTACTAGATTTATTTTATGTTGTCCCGTCCAAATCATTTTGTATTTTGTGGCACATAGACCGGTTTTGAAAATGAATAAGATAGTAAGGGTACGGCTATAATAGCCCACGAGGCTGATTCGCCATCCAACACACACACATACCTTCTTTGTAGTAAATGAACGCGCTGCGGTACAGAATGACTGCAAATTTGCTTGTCAAGTTGTTTTCTTAAATTAACATGGTTTTGCTTGCATAATTTGTCCATCGTTCCTTTTTTATAATCATTTATCATTTTTAGCCTACAATACTTTTAAAAATACTAATTCCGCCAATGAGTTTGGTATTTTTGCCTACGTCTCATTCATTTGAACTGCTAAAATTGTCGATCGATCTTTTTAGACAAATATATCATTATTATTCAAATTAACATATATTTTTATTTAGTTATACGGACGTACAAAGCTGGATTAGAATTTGTTATTAAGTGTGTGCTTAGGAAAATGAATGAGTTTAGTGAAAAAATTAAGCAAAGTGTTTTGAGGTGATTTTCTCGTCAAGAATTTATCGCCTGTAATATGTTAGTAAAAGTAGTTGGTGCTTGCTTTCTGCAAGCATTTCATCTCACCTTAAATAACTCGTTAATTATTCAGACAGATATTTCATTATTAGAAATATTTTTTTAATTCGAAATTTTCACCTCTGCACCGATTTTCATTTGTACCTTTTGAAACAATATTGGAGTAAAGGCAATCACTAAAATTTTCAGTTTTAACAATATTATATTTTTCCATTGTGGAGTACTAATGCCACACATTTTTGCCAAATTTTAAAAATGTAGCACATCTAGAAGTGAAATAATAATTATCTAATTGTTTAAATTTAAAAAGATTTTAATGGCCGCTATAACAGCTTAATGAGAATTTTGAAAGATATTTGAGCAACTAAACCAAGCGCTAAATAACTGAAAATTTTCAGCTCCCTAGCTTGTCCTGTAGTACCTAAATATTTACCTATTTGTTTAAACTTTATGAATTTTTAAGAGCCGAATTACTAAATATATCAAAATCTCTTTAATCCTTATTTGGTTATTTTACAAATTCTACATATATAAAAAATTTCAGCTTCGTAGCACACTCAGAAATACATAAACATGAAAAATTTGTTTAAACATTTGCGAATTTTTAGCGGCCGCATTATTTAATTTTATTGAGATTTTCAATATTTTAGTCAGTTATGCACATAGTCTTACCAATGTAAAAATCTTCGAGTCCCCAGCTCATTCGGAAGTACCTAAACATTAGTCTCCTACTATATATTTGATATACAATACGATTTACATACTATTCTTATGGGGCAAAAGTGGAGCCAAATCAGCCCTTTAAAATATGAATTTTCCCAATTTTGGAGTTTTTCTATGGTTTGCAGCATAATCCTACAATCGTGCCAAATTTCAAGTCTCCACCTTATCTGGAAGTGCATAAATATTAGTATCCTCCTAATAATTATAATGTATCATGAGAAGCGTAAATATATGATGGTAGATAGATATGCCACAAACAAGTGCTTTATTTACCTACTTTATATCCTTAACCTTATGCATCCCTGACAGCACTTCCACGGACGTTCTGAAAATAAACTCCAATAGGCCTTCAAGAACAAGCAATTTATAATGTATTTGCCTTAGCCATCTACAATAAGCACAACAAGGTTTTTTTAAGGTTTTAAAGTTAAAAAAACCTTGTTGTGGCTATTGGAGATACCTAAGGAAATTACATTTTTAAATTGCTTGTTTTTAATTTTTTCAGCCATAATACGAGCTCGATTGTTTCCTATTGAATTGAGCCAATAAGCCCCGTCAGAGCGGAAGGGCTTATGTTTTGCCTCTTTCACTAACGGGAAACAGTTCTAGTTGTATTTTATTGAGCCATAGTCTCAGAAATGATTTTTCCGTCTGCATGGTAAAAGGAAAAGGACGAATTTCAAATTATCTGTTCGGTGATTTTTCTCGGCGAAGCGAAGTTCAGATTTTTTAAAATATCTATTTCGTCTGATAGGGTCATCATAAGGAAATTTCACCTACAGGTTTTCGAGGTCCCTTTTTATGAGTGAGAGAAAAATAATTTGTCTGTGCACGGCAATGATGACACAAGCGCGCCAATCTGCGCGTTACTTTTTCAGTATCTTTTGACTCCGGGTATTGCGCGTCCGATTTAATCATTTTCGGTTGTATTGTAAGTAACTATTTTATGTTCACTAAGAAAATACTATGGAAAAACTAATCGTAGCAAACAAAAAACATCCTTTCTTTCTTGATAAGCAGCTCGGCTAAAATAATTTACCACATAGAGTTTAAAATGCTGTGTTGACATAGTGAAAACGTCCGCAGACGTCAATACATCCCGGTCTGAGTTGACTTTAAGATACCGGGTCTGGATAGAGTTTTTATTAAGAGAGTGATGCGATAAAAAAATTGTTTAATGAATCGAAGAGTTGACTCTTAGGAAATAGATAACAACGACGGAGGCTATTGGGAGCGGTAGAGTGAGAGATATAGAGAATGTCAAAGATACTGAGAGGATAAATTCAGCAGGAAATGGGGTGAGACAAGGAAGCGACGAAGTAGAAAATGATAAGATCAAAGTGAACCGAACGAGGAGGTGATGTTCCAAGAAATAAAAATGAAGGAAATAAGTAATGGAAAAATAAGATGATAATATACAGGATTCCTCTACATTTATTGGGCTCAGTTTTGGAAATTGTTGCGTGAAATTTCTGCTGAGGGATGAAAAAACAGGTGTCTATTCCTGAATCGATTTATGCTCTATAGAGCTTAACCCTCGTAAGTTTCGATGCAAAAAATACAATTTTTACTTTGCCTGTGATTAAATTATTCAGCTCGTACCATATTCATATAATTTCGATGCACTTATTTTTTCCGTCATTGAGGCAATAAAATCAAATGCATTAATGCCTAAGGATTTCTGAATTCCCAATTTAAAAGAATGATTACCTTGCGTAATAGTTGCTGTTAATTGTCAAAGGGTAAGACCAAGGTAATAAATTAAGAATTATGTATCATTTCATTATTTTTACCTCGATTTAAGGAATTGCGTAATTTTTTAGCTATTATTTTCTATTACCTATATTTAAAGCAGGAACACCAGTTAGAAGGAAGTTATTACTGATTTAACTAAATGTTGTTAACGCACATATGAAAATAAAATATTAATAAATTTCGATAAAACTTTTACTTCTTTATGCCCTTTATTCACATAATGCCGCAAAATATATTATGTAGGTCAGTGGTTCCCAAAGCTGTTTTGCTTTTCTTCATTTTAAAATGAACTTTCATGCTTTAGTGTTCCCCGGCATGCAAAATTAACGTTATTTATGATGTAGTTCTTTTGTTACAGGGTCAGGATTGGTCTAAGATTCGAGTTATTTTAAAACTCCCAATCCAAAAAAATTATTGCTTGCGTACCGATGGAAGATAGAAACTTTTCACGATATTTTGTAAAGAAGGGGGAAAAAGACATGAGTATCGGAGTGATATAAAGGACGCAGGAGAGATGAGAAAAAGGTTAGGTAGGAAAAAATTCGGAAGAAGATTTGAAGCCGGTCGTTATAGCAACCTCGAGGGAAGGGAGCGATTGTGCGATTGCGCGAGGGAGTGGAAGCACGGGTAAGGATTAGAAAGGCAAAAGGAGATGAGAGGGCAGAGAAGGCGGAAGAGTGAAGGGAATGATGATGCTCCATTATCTAAATGGAATGACACACGATACGTAATTGGTGGGCAGTGGGCGGAAGTGGGCCGCCACGGGATTTCGGAGAAAAGGAGAAGAGTAGGAGAGAAAGAGCATTAGGGGCTCAGGAGGGGATTTTGGGGAGAAAGGAGAGAGAGAAAATGGAATAGGGAGAGAGGATAAAATAAGGCGCAAGTAAAAGCGGAGAGCATGGAATGGTGGCATAAAGAAATAATGAGAATATTCATGGAATGCGATATATATCATCACCATATACATATACATATATATACATACTATATATAATATATATATATATATATATATATATGTGTTTTTACTAATTAACTTTGTCAAGAAAGCTTCATGATAATTGCGCAATAATCACTGTAACTGTTGATTAAGTGATACACTTTGTTAATATCCCTTTTTATTCGATTTGAGATCTTTTTCGCCGTTCTTTTTGTAAACAATGCTATATAAAGTCTTCCGAGTTCGACATAAATTGCCACTTTTTGTGATAATAAGATCTTTATTATCAATCAAGATATCGTTTATCGGAAGACTGAAATATACTTCGTGTGGATTTTTAATTACACATTTGTGTAATTAAGAACTATAAAACATATCATCAAAAGGTTGCAAATCGACGATTGTATATTGAAGAAATTCAATTCTTTCAAATCATTTGCCCTATTAATTACTTATTAACTGTGAAACAATATTTAAAATAAAAAACACGAAAAAAATAACTTTTACAATGCAGAATACCTTGCGATATACTGCGCGATACGCTTTTTTCAGTTTACGCTCATTCCACTTTCTGACTCTATCTTACGATACGCTCGCTTGATTCGAACATGCGTTCTTACAAAACCCGGAGAACGAAGAACCTTTCTCTGCCCATTCGAATGGTCTCAACACGAGCAATTAAAAAACAACTTTGTTTCATTATATACGAACTACTTTTAAATTGTTTTCATATTCATTTCATGGGTATACAATATTGCACCGGAGAAGTAACGTAAACGATCAGTTTCTTTTTATGTCCAAGGTTGTGTTTCGGCGGACTACAGTCAGTTTTCAGTTCGAGTTCGTGATGGTGACACATTGAATATGTGCTACATTTTTTACCCTTATAATTTTGAAATGTCGCAAGCGAAAAATTTAGAGCGAAGTATTTCTCTTAATTAATTAATTAAATTGTATATAATAAAACGTTTTGAAAGTGGACAAAGGCACACTGCTATAGGTCGTGCTCTTTCTCTAGCTCCTTCAACTGTGAAAACTATTTGCAGAAGTGCTGGAAAAATTAAAACGTGTGCTCAGGGGGCTACTTCTTTAGCATTAACTGTGCTGGGGAGGCATAATCGAAGTGAAACACTGATATAAATGGGGCGTTTACTCAACATAAGGATCGAAGAACAAAATATTACAGCCGGTTCGTATGTTTGGCGGAAGATGTCAGCACAGCGTAATTTGCATTTTATATTGTAGTGACATTACCTAAAAATTATGTAATGCCCTTCCGTAGGTCAAGAATAGAATAGAATTTTTATTGACACATTACATTTACATGGTTTCAGTACAAGTCTGTCAGTAAATGGGTGTCTCGTCAAATACATACATACATCAACTGTTACACGTTACACATACATTACAATATAACTGTTACACATCACACATACATTACCATATAAATGTTACATTGAATTATAATTCACAATATACTTAACATTATATCAATCAATCAATTACACATCATTGTCTTTCATATATTCTCTTACTGAATAATAACACTTTTTTAACAAAAACTCTTTCACTTTCTCCTGGAAATATTTTACATTATTACATTTTTCTCTAAATTTTATGGACAATTTATTATAAACTTTGATACCATTATAATATGTACTATTTTCCATTAGTTTTAATTTGTGCTGTGGTAGATTCAAGTTATCTTTGCCTCTTGTATCATATTGATGCTCAGACTGAAGATTTTTAAAGTAATCTTGATTCTTATTGACATAGCTTATTAGCTTATAAAGATAGAGTGATGGAAGAGTTAAAATATTATATTTTTTAAATATCAAGTAGTATGTAAAGATTTTAAGTCACCAGTCTAAATACTTTGATGATGATTAGAGTATTGTAATAAATACGTATGTAATATGTATTGCGCGCTCTCTTTCCCCTCCAATCTTTGACATGGTTTTCAATGGGATTTTTGCATTCGTTTAGCACGATTTAGCGCAACAAGACCCTTTTTAGGAACATATCTGTCTTGCTTACCCGTGATTTTATACTATTTAGGATTATATCTCTTTTTTGTAGCATTGCTCTTATGTGAAAATGTGTTTCGCAATAAGCTGATTCGCTCTGGTTTTTTGGAATGCAACCCGAGCGTATTGCGAGGTATACCTGCACCACAAATTTCATTTACAAAACTGACGACCCAGGTTTCGATGCTTAGCACCATCATCAGGTGAAATTAAATTTTTGGTATTGTAAATGTTATTTTTGTGGTGTTTTCTAAGATGGAATATCACCAAGTGAAGGCCTATACAGTCAAAACGTTAAAGTATCATGCACCTTTTCTCTCTGCTGTTCCATGCATAAATCCGTATTCCTATGCTCACTCATCTATATTTTATATACATTTTACGTTAACCCTTTTTATCAGGGAAAAAATGAAAGGTTGCGGTTTTTCCGAAAGTTTGAATTTACGGAATATGAATTTTTTCCGTGAAAGGTATATCGATTTCTGAGAAATATGTATATGCATCACAGATAGGTACGGTATTTTGGCGTGTTTTTAAACGCTTAATTACCAAAGTTTTTAGCTGATCGTCTGGCCTAGTAGACCTTAAAAATTAAAGGCAGAGCTTGGTGTTTTCTCTCATGATGGTAAAAGCTGAACTAGGGTTCTTTTTAATTTGTTTGTTTATTTTCAAGTCTGTGGGTCACAAAAAGAATTTCACGTTTTCCAAAAAGAAAATGGTTAGCTTTTTTCTCTTACCTTTTCGTGAAGTTTGGACTCTTATAACATGTTATAGAGACTGACCAGTTTCCGCCAACATGAGAAATTTATTTCTTGTTTACCTTAAAAATGTATGCATCGTGAATTTATCGAATATCAGTCTATATGTTTCTGGGGCCTAAAATGAACAATAATATGCTTTCAGAAAATTCTAACTAGTAAAACTCAATATTTTTTACATTATAGCAAAGACGAAAAACTCGAAAATATCTATTTTTTAAATAAGCGACAGCAAGATCCTGTGCTGGGCTGGGCAAATAACGAATTGAACAGATAAAACGCAAAAATTAGTTTACAGCTCTCCTTTCCGCAATCCAATTTATATACTAGATAACTTCTGCAACGTTTAATCGTCGGACTGTTTAATGACCTGGGGTTAGTGTTGAGTAGTAACAACATCGATATAGAAGTTCGAAGTGAAACGTTTTAACGGATAATTTTTTGTTAGAATTTTTTAAGTGTGCCAACCGTAAGATTTGGCAAATATTTATGCAGTTTCATTTTGTTGGTAAAGGAGAATTCAGAACACAGAGAAAGAGAAGGGATCGGGTTCGACTTTCTCTGCTGAGCGCATGAACCTGCCTGTGTTCTGTATGTGAGTATGTTAGCATGTTTGCACACACACGCACACACGCACAAGGGCATATACGAGTTAGTAGAAATCCTCGGAATGAGAACCGTGTCTCCTGGGAAGAGTGAGAATGTTCAACAAACGGGCAAAAAGTATGATAATGGGCGTGGAGGAGGTACGTGAACGCCACCGCCAGAGCCAGGATAAGGAGGTGGCGGTAAAGGGCGTCGGGGTGGGTTGGAGGCAAGAGGAAGGCGTTAGGAGTGATGCGAGGAATTCGCGCTAGGTGCGCCCGTGTGCTTGCGGGGATTTATTCTTTCGCCGCCGCAAATTCCTGCCGGTGAGAAAAGCCGATTTAGAACTTTGAGGAGGAGAGAGAGATTTAGAGGCCCTGTTTTTTGGACTTCCCCCTTATTTCGAAAAATAAAATTTAGAGTATGTATAGATAGAATGTACGAAAGTTTCTCGAATTGAAGATGCTCTATGAAACGCCTTAAGTTGAGACTAGGTTCTGTCGTAGTTATGTGATTGTGGGAAAGGTAAAATGTGCAAAGATAAGGTAGGATTTGGCTGCGGGTTCGTTAAATAATCCTCCAGAGGTATACTTAAGCTTGAATTCAAAAGCAGATCGCCTGATATTGATTTCCATCGGGAGGAGGTTATGCTCGTTTTGATTGATCGAGATCATACTCTTTACGGCAAATGTGTGAAAGCGGATAACCGAACATTGTATGTGCCTTCCCTATTCCCTATTTTTGTGCCAAATCGGACGGAAAATAATAAATTCGTGTCGGAATAAGTTGACGTCTGAGATTTTTTTAAAACTCGGCCTTTCACCGATTTCCCTTCTCTGAAACAAGGTCCGAGCGTATACTTCGTAAAATTCTTCGTCTTCTGCGAGTATAAACGTAGACGCAAACGTGTGGCAGTTAATTTACTATCTATACTCGCAATTTACATATATAACACACCTATTTTTCACTCGCGTTTCGGGAAAATAGGTGCGCGGGGTACACGAGTAAATACGGTAATATGATATCCATAGTAGTATTTATATTAGCGAAATAACATTCATCCCGGAAATTTGTGAAAGTTAGCTGTTTTATTAGCATTTTGTTTTTTTTTTCAAACCATTAAATGTTTTCTCAGGTGAATATTCAATGTTTTAAAATTAATATTGAAGTTAAATTGTGTTTTCTTGATGTTTAATTTCGTAAAATTTCTTGGCGAATATATAAAATGTCGTCATTTTGATCTTTCAATGGAAAATCTAAAAAAATAAATTGATATAAAAATTCTAAAAGTTCAAAATCACAGACATCGGTATTGAATTTATTTCTTAAGAAAATTTAGAGGCTTAGTTGTAGCAGTGATATTCCGCGAAAATATATTATGCACTTCTAATCATTCGACGTACGGGTTTTAACACTGCAGTACATCTTTTTATGTACTTTAAGGAGACTCGAAAAAACGGAGTCTCTTTTTTCTCGCTTTCCTATTGCAAAAATATGGAATTTTTAAACCATGTTGTTCAGTCAGATGGGAAGCTATATTACCCTATATAATCAATGAACTGTTTTATCAAAATCGATTTATATCTAATAAAAATTATCTAGCTGTGAAGTTAATGGTTGCATATTATTTTATTTTAGCGAGACAAATAAAATTACAAAGATGCACTACCGTCACATTTTGAGAGGCAGTAAATTAAATTTTTACCAAAACTTGACGCTTTATCTGGTCATTTTCAATCATAAAACGAATTTAATATACTCGGGCGAGTTGACATTCTTTTTTTTACAATGGGAATGAAATGCAGGTGACGTTACTCTGATACATCATCCCTCTAAGGTTATTCCGTTATCATGCATCGCATGTGTTTAAACGAATCAATACATATTTCCAATGAGCGAAGAATAAATTCTCTGGAAAGTATTCTTCTAGCTCATCAAATATTAACTTTAAAAATGTCCGCTTTGAATAAGTCACTCCCCCCCCCCTCCCCTCCAAGCATCGTTTCCTCCCTTTTATTTCCTACTCCTTTCAGACTTTTCACTCCGAACATAAAAAATAAATAAATAAAATACCGAAAAATATATATATCCGCTCAAAATATTTCGAACCCTCTAATTATTTCGGTAACAATAGACGGCGACGAGAATAACTTTTTATCCCTTTCCTCTCTTCCCACTTCCCTCGCTGACGATCCAAGCCGAAACACACGCACCCGCACACACGCACAAAAAATTCTGCGCCGTCCTATTTCCACCGCAAAAGCTCATTCTCATCCCATCTCCTCCTCCCCTTATCTCCACCCCTTCCTCCCTCCCTCCCTCTCCTCCTCTCACCAACCAGGAATTCCACACTGCCGTACGGAATGGGCGTGGCCTCCCTCTGCAACATGTCACCTGTGACCGCCATCTCCCTCACCCCCTCTCCCCTTCAACCCACTCCACTTTCCCCCTCCCCTCTTGACCACTACGCCCTTTGATGGATGACCCTTTGACGTGGATCTGACCTGTGCCCGGAGGGCGACGCATAGGATGGAGGAGAGGGAAGTATGGAGAGGAGTGGGAAGTGATAGATATATATATATATTTATATATATATATATCATGCAATCCTTCATTCAATTCAGTTATTCTCGCTGCTCCCGCCACCTCTCTTTCTCGCTTTATCAACTTTGCTAACTTTCTCTCATAAAATATTCCTCCATTCCATTCTCTTTCTGGAAGGGGGGAAGGATGGATTTTTGTTCTCTCAGAGTCGTCGGTCAATCTGACGCTTTTGTCAGAAAAATGGGAAATTAGAAACAAAATGTCTCATCTTTGAGATGGTAGTCGAGGTTGTTTTAAGCATTTGCGTAGTCTGAGTGAAATAGCTGAGGTAAGGATAAAGTGACCGGATTCTGAGGAAGCAAAATCGAGACGTTACTGTGACAATATGTGATCTTCAGTACTTTTGTCTCTCATATTCTATATGAGCAGATTTTGCGTGACTAGGTTTCAATTTTGTTCAAAAAGTACCTAATAATTTTGAAAATACAAACAGTACGCGCTCATTATTACTTAAGAATTCACAAGGACATTAATGAAATGAATATTTTAGTGTCACGTCCAATGCAAATTACCGAGATAGTGCTGCCATGCAATGATTCTAGTCGATATAGTGCGATTGATTAATAAAAAAATGCGGCTTCCCTAAAGACCCCTTCGGGACTCGGGGCATAAGGCGGAAAACCAGGACGTCTGATCACCCAAGATAAGAACGAATTCTTTCGTGGAATTCAAATGAGAAACGTCAAAAATTTTCGGGACGTTTCAGGTATATTTTTTTATTTTGCTTTAATGTTGAAACGAGCGAATACTACTTATTTTATGGTCTGTTGTTATTCGCATAATAACCACGGCTGGACTAACCCAAGCGCCCGTTTGCCAGTAGCGACTCAAAATTATTGTGGTGACTATGTTTTTCGCATCATTTCTGGGGAAGTTACAAAGTAGGGAATATTTAAACCTAGTATTTACGGTGTATGTGTTATATATACAGATTTTAATCACCTTGACTCTAAATCGCAACGCGGTGAAATCTTTCTTGGCCCAGGGATTTTGGAAGTGGTCCATAGATTTGGACCATATTTGTCCAGACCTACCTTTGTGTCTAACTATTTTCACTATCATTTGTTTATGTGAACAAAAGTAATGGATAATATATTTTCAAATAGCACTCATGGGCTCCGAGTTTCACAATTTTTTATCAAGTAGTTTTTAATCAGATAAATATTATATTTAAAAGCTCACCGTATGCCTGCTAGTTGTTATACTGTACCAGTTAATTTATGCTCGACCAATAATACTAGTTATTGATAATTTGTCGTTCGGATATGCGTAGAAGCGGAGTTTAAGAGTATATTTTCTTTCTTTGGTAAAATAAAATCCGAATGCGACCGTATTTTTCTTTTAGGATAAGCGTTTTGTTGAGTATACCAATTTTTAGGAAAAATCTTGAACGTCTAAAAACGTCGTTAACCTTCGTCTCTCATTCTCAGTCGTGACAACTGTTGAGGGAAATATTTGCGTAGAGATTCAAGGCTCTCCATTTGATCGATTTGAATGAAAAGTCAAAACTAAATTGAGGCTAAAATATTTATACCCATTAATTGCATTAAAAGTTTTCATTGATTTCACGGAAGTATGGCTTTGTTAATTAGCTATTAAATTAATAATATGCTTAACGAATCGGACGATTATCGAGCACAGCATCACTTTTCAAATCCTAACTAATCATTGCCCAATATTAGGGCTCAATAAAATGTTACCCAGCTCAATAACGTTCAGCATAATTTATCGAGCACACAATATGTTACCTGACGCCATATGGCGGTGGAAAGAGGAATTTTGAAATCGCACGCGTGTCCCCTCACATGCACGCACACAAACGTGCAAGCCCGTTAATGCGCCACACCTCATTTCTTGAAATGTTCCTTTCCTCCCATCATGACAGTTACCTATTTTCCCAGTAAATAATCTCCTTGCAGTTACTTTGATTGGCCATTTTTCTTTTTTCCCCTCCACCTGCCCCTTCTCTCTCACGATCACCCCTCTCTCTCCCCCTCCCGCTTTCTCCCCCTCCCTCTCTCTCCCTCTCCCTATTTCCCCTCCCTCTTTCTCCTCCTCCCTCTTTCTTCTCCTCCCTCTCTCTCCCTTCCCTCTCTCCCCCTTCCTCTTTCCCTCTTCCTCTTTCTCCCCAACTCTTCCAGAAAAAAATGCTCTTTTTATCCATTTCCTCTTTCACTCCCTCTCGATACAATTATCCCTTTCCTTTTCCTCTTTCTTAACTTCCATTTTTCTTACTTGCCGATACTTTTCCGTAGTCCATTCCTTTTTAACCGATTCAAAAAGAAGGTCTTCAAAGTCCTCAGGTCATCATTTCGTATTGGCATGCCAATTAAAATTAGGAAAGTAGTCGGTAATTGGCATTACCAAATTTTTTTAGGGGTAATATATCCGTGGAAATCCATCTTTTAAACTCGATGGTTAGCTTTAAGTGGGATTATTACCATAAACAGAGGCATTTGATAAATGCCATGTGTGTTCAAGCGGGTTGAGTCTTAATATTATTCGGAATGTATTCTCTGATTATAAATAACCTCTCATTGATCCTTCGGTATTAAGATTTTCGTATTTCCATCATATTGTACAAACTGAGGAGGCAAGACATCTACGGACACTATTGCAGAGATTTTAATAAATTTAAATATCTCGATTTAAAAATACATTAATTTGTGTAAAACATATATAGAATAATGAGATGCCTTGAAAATATTTATAGATTATATCGACGAACAAGTCCAGAGCATACGTATGGTGTCACCTTAAAGAAATAGATATTTTTAACATTTTACTTTAAACAGTAAATAAATAGTTATAGTTTTATCTTTCTTTAGCTTAAAATTGCTAAATATAGTATAGTTACTACTTAACGTACCTCAATGACGTTATTTCGTTTCCGACATTTTTCAAGGCAGTTATTATTGAGATATATTAGTCCGAGAGCAAAAAATTTGCCATCATATGACCACATTTATTTACCAGGTAAATAAATTTCTCGATAAATCGAGAAAAAGTTTCTTTTGTTCTTTTCGATCATTTGACAAAATATTACAAGAAAAACTAGAAGAGTAAATAAATTTTTATAAATAATTTTTCGCCGCTATCATATTAAGTAACGCGTCAAAAGGATTAACATTTTCAGTCATCCAGAAAGAAATGTTTACGAAAATGGTCATTCAGGTTTTATGAAACTATCGACTTGAATCCCATGAAAAAAATCTCGTTTTCGAAAGAACAAAGAAATCCCCATTTCTTCCCAGATATATCGATCCTAGAATCATTCATCGACTCAACGCCCATCTCTCTCTCTCTCTCTCTCTCTCTGTCTCTTTCTCTCTCTCTCTCTCTCCATCGAACTTCAAGCAGAATGCGGGAGGAGCACTCTTCGCAGGATTTTTCATCGCCGGAGACCTCCCATTCTTCCTGTGTAGTCCTCGGGATGATGATAAAAAAGAACCCTTTCATCTCTCCCTTTTACGCATTCATAAAGATCTGTATGAGGCGACTATGGAACAGGAAGGGAAGAAAATAAAATAATGCAAAGAGCAATCGCCGGACTTGGTTGGGGAAGAAAAAATAACCTCCCTTGACGTATTATGTACATCATACACACACACGCACACACACACCGAGAGAGGAATGGGGGCTTCCATCGAAACGAGACTTTCATTATGTTTTCCCATCGGACATATCTCACTCTTTTTCCGCGAGAATAAAAAATATAACCTCGAGGGTTTTTTCTCACTTCTCCTTCGAAAATACAGATTGCTATCGGAAGACGCTTGCATATTCCACCTGCCGTCCACGTAAAGAGGGGACTCCATAAAAGGTCAGACTTGACCGTCATCTTTTTTATTTTTTTTACACCCCCACTTCTCCCTCGCTCTCTCTCTCTCTCTGTCTCTCTCTCTCACTCACTCTCTCGCCTCTCTTAGAGGGGAGTGTTGAAGAGATCCGGAAAAAAGATATGCGCCCTCGAAGAAGGAGAAGGGAAAAAAGAAAGTGTAAGGGCCGGGGCGACATCCATCGTGTCTCAATCTGTCTCTCTCTCTCTCTCTCTAGCGCCCTTCCCTTTTTAACATTTCCCAACTCGCCATCTGATAGGCATTTGTTCTCTTTCTCTCTCACTCTCCCCTCAACTCTTGTGTTTCTTTCACTCCTTCCCTAGCTCGTTCTTCTCTCTCTCAAAAGCCCCTCTTTTTGCTTGCTGCTGCTGCCCCTAAAGGTTCACGTGGTCAACCCCTCCTGCTTCCCAGAGCCCTCTGTGATGTGTTAAAAATGGAGATGACAGCGAGAAAAGGGAAATCGAGGGGGAATGGATGAAAAGGAGAAGATATGTATATATATATATATATATATATATATATATATATATATATAATATATAATATATAATAAGGAATTTTAAGTGTGGAAGTGGGAAAGGTCTGGAATGAAATAAAAACCCTCGAAAAAATATTATGGAGGTTGAATGAGTCGGAAAATAGATCGTTCAGTGGACGAAAATGATCATTTAACTAATATGATTTTTTAATCATTAATTTTAACGGTTCCATTTTCATGGGCGCTCAATAATGATGTTTAATCGTTGATTGAATATGCTGTTCCGTTTTTAATGCACATAAAATAAATATAGGTAAAAATGTTCATACGTTTATTAATAAATGTTGGGATATTCGATGATAATTTATAAAAAAACGTATGTATTATCGTTTCATGAGAATCTTAAAGGTCGATCTCGCCACAAGCATTACACTTTTTCATACATCACATTAGCGTGCTTTCTATCATAATAAATCAAATTCCACTCGGTTATTCTGTATGTAATATTTCATGAATAAATGCGAAAAACTAAAATGGGATCGTTTCGATTTCGGCGAATTTTCCTTGGCTGTTCGACGCATTCCTTGCCAGGTTTAAAATGGGTCATTGTTCATTATAATGGCTGGGGTTCTTTCCGGAAGTTTACTTTTTCTACTTGAAGAACATGTTAATGAGCATGAATATTTTTTCAATGATCTGTTCCGAATTGATTTTCCGCAAATATCGGTGGATTAGTCAACTCCGAAAAATAGCTGCAAAATTATCTTTACCGAACTTATTCGTTTGTTGCCCATATTTTGGCTAATTGCCTCCTATGTCATTAAATCCGTGACAAATTTCAAGATCTGGCTTAAATAGCTCCCATTATTTAGTGTTGCCTATGTCTCCATCCTTTCAATCTTAGGAACGTGGCATGCATTCGTTGGAGATCTTGGAAACGATATGTATCACTCTTCGAATTAGATAATGGAGAATCCATAATGTGCTTCGTAATTTTGGCGACCGGAATAATTAAGTTACTTAGTAAATATTTATGGAAAATTAAGTTCCGATCAATAAGTAGTTACCTCGATCCATTGAAGTGGAGGAGTTTTCAGCATCTTTCAATAAAATTGGCCATTTAATGACGGCAAACTGTATTTATGAAAATCAAGTTGTGACCTCGATCACTTGGAAGCGGATAGAATAATTATTTTTTTCGATCACTAGAGGGAGATAGCTTTCACGTTCGTATTCATACTGCCCGAGGATAAGGCTCCATAAGTCGTTTGTGTAATTCGAAATTATTGTATATTCTGTCTTTCCTCGAGGCCCGAGTTACCGGAAATCGACCGTGGTAGCTCGTGTGCATATGTTATTCGTTCTAACAAGTCATTTTGTATAGTAATAGAAAAAGAAAAGCGCTTAAGGCAGGTACCGATACGTCTATATTTGCGTGTATTTATAACCAGGGCCTCTATTTTTCTTTCAATCTTCCACTGAAATTCTTTTATATTCCCGTTCCTCGTCTCTTCCCCATTCATTCTCCCGCAAGCTTCTTTATTCGATCTTCTCCGCCTCCATCTCCAAAAGACTGGATTCTGTATTTATATCCTTCCCCCAAATCCCTGACCTCACTCCCTCCCCTCGACTCCTCTTGTATTCTACCTCTCTCTCTCTCTCTCCCTCCATCCCTTCTCCTTTTCCAATTTCCTCTCCCTCTCTCTCTTTATGCCGTCTCTCATGTGATACCTTTTTGCCACTATACTCTGTTCCACCCTGAGAAGATAGTATTGCGCTTATGGCGCGCGCATTAGCCATATTTCCCGTGATTTAGAGCCAGCGCATATCCCTTTAAACTTCCTGCTGATTCAGGTGATTTTAAAACAACTGGATTTAAATATTTTCGAATTTCTACCTACAACAAAAAATAATTTATAGAATATGCTGACTTGAAAACAAAAACATAGTTAATGGAGTGTAATAGCTAACTTGAAAAAAATTATGCTATGCCAATGCAATTGAAACACTTCACTTTTCCACCACAGTTACTATATTAACACATTATATATCACCAACAATCTGCAAGGCGCACTGAATCGTATAATTACACATCAAACAACCGCTTGCTATGAACTCTCGTGCAAAACTATTTCATTGTGTCAAACATTGGGTCCTTCTCCCTTAAAAAAATTCTTTGATACGTGTTCCGTAGGGGTAGTCTCTTCCTTTCATCATAAAACGCACATTTTACAGAGGAACCAAAAACCTGGCACGTATTGACCATCTCCTTAGAAATATCTTGCTGCAAACCTCTCATCTATTCGCTAAAGGGTCATAAACCGTCCCTTTTGAGGATTTTCAAACGAATTTGGGTCTGTGTTTACTTCCAACGAAGCCTCTTTCTTGATAGATTGAGAGGTTTTTATAATTTTTTCTGCGTCTCATTTCTTATAAGTACTTTTTTGAGGCTTCAAAACTGCTTTTGAGAACAAGGCGTTGGAACCCAAAATTTCAGAATTGTGAAGCGTTGTATTTTTGGCTGCTCGTATATACGAATTTTACATAACTATCCCTTAGTTATAGTCATACTTTTATTCTTTAAAACGTGACATTTCGCGAAATTCGTTAAGCAAGAGAGTTTTCCCGCAATAAAAAACTAAAATAATAAAATATAATTTTATAAACTCGGAATAAGTTCTTACGTAATCTATTTTAGAAATATCTTCTGATTTTGTTCCAGATTCGAATACTAATTTTTGTGGAATCTGATTTTATTTATTTATTCATTGATTAAAAATTAACTCATTAACCAAAATATACCTAATGCGTTGTAAATAAGCTTTATATTACAATTTTACATTTATACGTTCATTTGCGTAATACTCATTTATTATTACATATACCAATGCGTGCCCGAAAATGTATGAACGGACAGAAACTTTTTATATAAATTTAGAGTTCTTTTCTAATTAAATTATTAAAATGACTAAGATTCAACTTTTATTAGCTAAATTAGAAAGCATAGAAATTTATTCATAATGAATGCTTATCACTTCAATTTTTATTTACTTTTGGTGGTGGGTATCACGGAATATGCTGATTGGTTTTAGACAGCCTTTGGAAAGGTTTAACAGTTACAACGTGATGATATCTCGATCTGGCGCAGCGTCTCAGCCGCCGGTTCATTTCTCGGCGCTATACCGCGCTTTTGTTTGAATGTCCGTATCATAGGAACTGCAAATGTTATTGAATAGGGGTCCTTTCCAAAAATAAATTGCAACATTTATAGCATACTTCGTTTACTCAGTGTATCCTCTAAATCGATTAGGGAAAAGGTTTTCCTCAGATTGACTTCTTCGTGACCCAAGATATGAGTTTGGAGAAATAACAATGCTATTAAATTTTTTAAAGACGTTTGATTAATATTGGTTGCGAGGCCATGAGGGATAGAATCACGGAGCTGGGGAGGGTGGTCATTTGGGATACAGAAAAACACCTGCGTTCAGAAACAGAAAAGATTATCTGCTAAGGTAGTTCAGTGGTAGAATATCCGCCCGGCAAGTGGAAGACCCGGGTTCGATTCCCGGTTATAGCAGGATTTTTTTCTGTTTCAAAGTTATTCCCAAATGACAACTTATGCCATTCTGCATAGTTTGCTATTATTCCATTCATTTCTATATTTGCTAAGGCAAACTTTTCAAGCTTCAGCGCCTGCGACAAATACTCGCTGTCTTCCGTGATACGTCCAAACGATCAGGTGCTGAGTCGTCATGGACATTATTCAATGATATAATGCTATAGGGCATCGATAAGTACATTCCAATTAAATTGAAGGTCGTCAATAAAGGACCAAGTTGGTACAATAAGCAAGTTAGGAGTGCGCTTAAGCGTCAGAGAATAAGCCACGCGAAAATAAAAAATATGGCGTCTAAATCATCCGATGAATATAGAGTAACTAAAGTTAAGACGTATAAGGAATCCCGCGCTAAAACTAGAAATACTTTTACTAACTTACGGATTACGGTATTAAATCATTATTTGAAGGAGTGCCATAAAGCGTTTTCATCCTATGTGAGAGAGGTCCAAGGTAGAGGCCCTACCATACCTTCCCTACGTAATGACTCGGGTGCCGTTATTCATGATAGCATAGAGAAAGCCAACCTGTTAAACGATCATTTTGTAAATCATTTACAGCCGCCATCAACCATTGCGTACATTATGCACCCGCTATAAGGAGGGACCTGATGGACGATATAGTATTTTCTAAGGTGGGAATAGCAAGGCAATTAAGTTCATCAGACATAACAAAGCCACAGGCCCCGAAGAAATTCCTGCTCGCGTTTTAAAATAATTAGCTGAAGAAATAGCACCTTTTCTTTGGTTAATATTCGAGAAATCTATTTCCCGCGGCGAGGTCTCTAAAGACTGTAAGTTAGCTCACGTTATCCCAATTCATAAGGGCGACGACAAGGAGAACCCAGAAAGTTACGGGTCGATTTCCTTAACTTCGATATCGTGTAAGATTCTGGAGCATATACTCGTTAGTAACGTAATGCGATTTCTTGATAGTAAGTAATCGTTAGATGATTGTCAACCCGGCTTGAGGAAAGGTAGGCCTTGTGATACTCAGCTCTGTCTCTTTATGAATTGTATACTGAAAAGCGGAGAAAATAATACGCAAGTCGATGCCATCTTCGTAGATTTTAGAAAAGCCTTTGATAATGTACCTCACATGAAGTTTATAACGAAATTAGAAACCTTAGGCGTTAATTCCAAAATTGTTGGATCCGTGAATTTTTAAATCATAGGAAGATAAAGGTTGTTATAATTCGGGAAATCCTCGAACTTAGTGGAGGTTGTCTCTGGCATTCCGCAGGGTAGTGTAATTGGTCTGTTATTATTTTTAATTTATATAAACGATATCAGCTCCATAGCCAGAAGTAAAATTAGGCTTTTCGCGGACGACACCGTCATTTATAGAAAAACAAGCAATCCAGAATACCATCAGTATCTCCAAAATGATCTAGAAGCTATTTCTGCATGGTGTAAGGAATGGCAGTTAGAGATCAACTAAAAGAAAAGCTGCGTCATCAACTTCTGGGGAACCAAGAGTATCTCGTTGGATGTTAATTATTCGTTGGACGGAGTAGAGATTCAAGTTTCAGACTCAATTAAATATCCCGGAGTCACGATCCATCGTGATATCTCGTGGGACACCCACATTCGCCGATTGATAGGTGCCGCTAACAAAAATCTGGCCTTTATAGAGAGAATAGTTCGAAATTGCTCGAAAAAGTGAAAGAATTATGTTATTTATCCTTGGTTCGACCTTAGGTCAAATATGCTTCAGCTGTGTGGGATCCCTACAAAAAAGGACTCACTAACGAGATAGAAAAGGTTCAGCGCAGGGCAGCTAGATTTGTAAAGAGGAATTACGATGGTAAACAAAGCGTAACATCATTAATAGAAAATCTGAAATTGCCATCGTTAGAGGAACGTAGACTGCAGGCTATATTTAAAATACTGGTAAAATTTATGTCGGAGGTACTAGCAAATGAAGTAGTAGGACTTATCAGAAGCCCGACGTATCTCGGAAGACAGGACGGTGAGGATAAGATTCGCGAGATCGATTGTAGAACGGAGCGATATAGAGGATCGTTTTTCCCTCGGACGATAAGAGAACATAATAGGAAAATATAACGTAGGAAAACTATGGATCCTTTGTTCACTGCACACCCTGCCATCCACGAAAAAGATGACTGGCAGGGTATCATGTAGATGTAGATGAATATTATATATTTATCATTTATATAAGCGTGATCAACAATCCTTCAAGAGGCATGACAAAAGAAATTGACCTTATTGGATCAGTAAAAGCCGAGATATGGCGTTTTATGTTTAAAGATACATGAAAAACTTACCATGTTTACATTTTTATTTTTTCTTATTTTTAATAATTTTTTCGAATTTTTAGAAAATTAAGATATGCATAATCAGGTTCAGTGTACAATTTACTACGATGGAGTGTCATAATTTTACTTAAATGACAATATCACCATAATCACAACAAATTTGGCAACTGAGCGGGATTAGAGAAGGACGGAGCTATACGCAAAAGCAATGGAAAAGGGAGAGATAGCGATAGCCCATAAGACTGTCAACTAAGTGTGGAACGCTCTATAGATGGCCATCCCCACTTCAGTTCCCGCTGTCCTTTATTTCCGTTCAACATCGGGGGGACTTGACAAGCAAGAAAATCAAGAATTATATTTTTCTCTCTCATTCGAATTCTTAAAAAAGCGGCAAAGCTTCCTTCGCTTTCGAGAAATCTCTTTGTGCTAGCGTAGCGGAGATCGTCTCTCCAGTTTCCGGGTTGGTTTGTTGTTGGTTTGCATTTCTGGCTACTCAACCTCTTGGATTGTTATAGCTATATTTCCTTCCACATCGAACACACAAGGGAGGAGGGAAACCCGGTGCCAGCATTATCCTACTCTTAACGAAGAGCACCAAGGGGGCCAACTGCTTAAGGTCCCTTCCAAAGGCGCTGATTTCCGCGGTCTCCTCAAATCACACAAGTAGGGAATGGGACGATCCCAGGTTAAAAAATCTGACCTCCGCCGGATTCGAACTTGGGACCGCTGAGTGTAAGACCAACGCTCTAACCACTCCGCCGCCGTCACCCCCCTCCCCCAGTTTTTTTTGTCCCCTTCCCCCAGTTTTTGAGTCTTGAAGACCTAACTGATCGACTAGGGTATCTCTTTTTTAATATTGCATATACGAAGTAGTATATAGATATGTTTCTGTGAACGTAAAAGTATTCAACATCGAGATTTTGATAAACGTGTTTGATTTTGGTGCCCATGAGTCCAAAAAAATGCAATGTGTCTATGGTATATCGTTTGTATTGTCGTATGTCGTCTATGAGTTAAACTGTTTAATATAATCTGACAAATTATGGAATTAACATATGGTATTACTAGAAATAGAAGCCTTATTGAAAATGGCCATATCGCGAAGCAATGGAAGCTAGTTTATTCTTATCGATTTTAACAAAACATCGATATTCGTAAAAGATCGATTTTTACAAAATATCGATTTATCCACAAATGGCTTAAAGGAATTTAATTAATGAAATTCATCCAGTTATGGAGCTTAATATTATGACTAATGTTACATGAGCTATGTCTCAAAATGTAACTATAAATCTTCCAGTGACTTGATAATGTATAGAGTTTTTCGACTAGCTTTTACCAAGCTTTCCATTCATTACCGAAGCCAGCGGCATTTTTGCGTGTACTATAAGCGTACGGATATGAGCAAGTTTTTGCAATATATGTGGCGCAGGTTTTATTTATGAATCCTTTTGTTCTTTTGTATAGTATGAAAAAATTCACTGAATGGTGCCGTATATATGAGGAACTTGCGTTTATACTTTTCTGTTAGCGATGTGATACTAGCAACCTGAGATATGTGTAAAACTATGTTTGCTACCATGGGAGACTCGACCCTCACGCCATTACTATAAAGCGGACGAAAACGAGGAATGTGTTAGCTATTTTATACACAGAGAATATACTTTTCGGGTTTTATCCGATTTTGCCCGTTTTTTACATTCAGATTCGATTTGTAAAAATTCTGCTTAAACCCAAATACACCCGAAAATTCTACACTAGTAATAAAATAATTAATAATTAACTAGGGGTTTCAAACTTTCGGACACGATTTAAATATACAAACGCTTTACAATTTCAGCCCTCGTCTACAGTTTTTATAAATATCCTTCATTGATTTGGCTGTAGTACATTTTAAATCTCGAGTTTATCCCTTAAGTATAACTAATTCGAAAACGCAGAATTATCGACAGAAATGGAGACGTAATTAATTCATGCGGACGTTACATCTCACGCAGAAGAACACGGACGAGTAGTTTCTCCGTGTCACATATAGGGAATTTCTTGTACACGCCACACAGCAACACATCGCATTCTTCGCTGTTTTATGCTGATTGAATAGCGGCAACAATCCCTAACACTTGCAGGCATTGATGTATGTTACCAGTTTACACGTGTATGATTACACAGGTATTCAGGTCCATAAGTATATAACGTGCATAATGCGTGTATAATATAACGTGTACCGGTTGAAAATTTTATTTCTATTAAACCCGATTTAACCCGAATTCTTTAAAAATGTTATTGCTTTGCTTTCATTAAAACCCGATTTCATCCGATTTGTTTAAAAAATTTAAATACCCGATAGCTACCCTCCAACTGCGACTGTGTTTTTAACCCGAAAAATAAATTCACTTTCTATACGCTTAGACCAATCCAATAGTTTTAAACGGGATCTTAAAGGGGAATAATTATATAAATGTCTCGGTTTGTAAATCTGTGTAACTGTAAATTCAGAACAAACTATTTAATGCCCATGGCAATGATAAGGTTTTTATTTGTGATGCAATCAAATACCAATGGCGCAACTCTTAAATAATTAAGTTCTACGAATATTTTCCCTTTATTTTTACGGAGAATTCCAGTTTCTACTAACGATATATGGTCCATAATTCCCTCCGCGGAAAGAGAAAAAGCCTTCTTTTACAAACATAGCCATCACAGCTCTAAAATAACGACGGAAGTGTCGTGTTTCACTCGCTAAAATAAGTAATAATATAAATTTTGATTACGAAAAAACCCTCAAAGTAGGAAACGTATTCCTAAAAATAGAAAATAATGTCTCTGGGATATACCTGCATCTTATCCTTGCAATAGCATTCTTCTGCTCGCGGTTTATTTCATCACGGAAAAGCTCCCGTAAATGGATTCCATTCCATAAATCGATAGCTTTGGAAGCATTGGTCCATAAAGTTCTCTTTCAGCAGCATTCCTCACTCCGTCTCAATACGTTTGATTTCAAAGGCCATCTTCTTTCTTTCTTTCTTCCTTCCTTCCTCTTCTTTACCTTATATATATATATATATATATATATATATATATATATATATACCATTATACTTGAATCTCCATCCATTCCTTCTGCATGGATTCACAGTTTTCCCCTTTTTGACTTTCAATCTCGTATCCTCTGGTCTTCTTCGCTCATTTATTTAAACGCTTTTAATGTCCCAACCCTTACTCACTTATTGACGTTATCGGGATGCCTTGCCTTGATTCATTTCATCGGAATCGTTTTTAAGTTCGAATGAAGAGAACAGGAGTACAAATCTGTTTTTGAAAAGAACTCTTTTCCTTTTTCATATAAGAATATACTCGTGCACGGTTTGAAATTTTTGTCGAATTTGAGAATTACTTTGCGATAAGGTATGTTTTCTTCATTCTACGATTTACCCATATTTTGGAAAAGTCTTAGAGAAAATATACATTGCAAATAGTTCTGTGACAATTCGTTAACTTTCCTATAATACTTTCCAAAATATCGGGGTTAACACAACGTTGATATGTTATTTTTCCCGCGTCATTTGTTTATTATACCAAATATGTATAGCCAACATTTGTGCATTACTTTTTTTTTCCTTAATTACATTGTGTATTCTCTATAGTCATTTTGTTCAATTGTATGGCGATGGGCAAGCAAAATATTATATCGATTTGTTGGAAATTATTGCTCGTGATCCACCCCTGAAGCAGTCACCGTATAATTGGTGGATAAATAATGATCTATTCCGTAAATAAACAAAGTAATTCTATAGCAATCATTTTTTTAGAATTAGGTCTTTTCATTTTTACTTTCTCATATACGTAGTATATAGAGAAAGTATTTTAATCGTGAAAAAATTCGACTTCGAGATTTTGATGGAAATACACGTTTTTGGTGTCCCTGATTCCATAAAAGTGGTTTTCGCCATGCCGTCTGTCTGTCGGTCTCTTCGCTGTTCTAGAGCCCATACGCCTAAATAAAATCGAATGATATCTCGTATTTGTGCAATATATTATATTTTGCAGAATTTTTTTTCATAAAAATGATATTGCACAAAAATGAAGAGTAGTTTATTTTTGGCGTTTTTTTAGAAATATGTTATTTACTTAAAAATGGCTCAAAAGAATTTGATTAAAATCAATCCAATTGTAGAACCTGATGTCATAAATAATACTACGTAAGCTTTGTATCTCTTAAAACCACTGTATGGCGTCCAGTGGCATTACAATGTACGCTAAGCTACCTATAAGACACCTCCGCCGCGATCCAATATAAATCTTATTGCAGCCTATACGGTTAAACTCGTATTTGCGGATAATGTCATTCATAACAGACACTCTGTAGAGATGAATGATATTGCGTAACAATTAAGAGTACTTTATTCTTGGATATTTTGAAACAAAATTCGGTTTACTCAGAGATATATATATATATATATATATATATATATATATATATATATATATATATATATATATAAGCAGTCCCAGTGGACATGCTGATAATCCAGGTATATATGCCAACGTCAGCTCATGACGATGAAGAAATAGATGAGATCTATGAGCAAATTAATGAAATTTACGAAGAAGACGGAAGAGGAAAGGTAAACTGCATAATAATGGGAGATTGGAACAGCATAGTCGGAGAAGGACAGGAAGAAAATGTTGTCGGGCAATACGGACTTGGGAAGAGAAATCGAGGAGGGGAGAAACTCGTAGAATTCTGCATCAATAATGACCTTGTAGTGACTAATACATGGTTCAAAAACCATAAACGAAGGTTATACACATGGAAAAGCCCAGGAGATAGAATGAGATGCCAAATAGATTACATCCTTGTAAAACAAAGATTCAGGAACAGCATAAAGAACGCCAAGGCATTGCAAGGAGCAGACATTGATTCAGATCACAGCCTTCTAATACTTGACATGAGTACAAAGCTCAAACAAATAAGAAAAACGAGAAGAGAAAGACAGACCTGGGACCTAGAAAAACTGAAAGAAAGGCAGGATGTAGTCAGCATGAAGTTGGAAGATAACCTAAGAAAGTTGGAAAACAAACCGAAGACCGTTGATATAGAATGGGATGAAATTAAAACCAGTATCAAGGATACCTTGGATAAAGAGATTGGAAAACAAGTGAAGAAAATCAGAAAACCATGGATCACGAAGGAAATGCTGGAGAAAATGGATGAGAGACGAAAATGGAAAAACGTTAACAGTGAAGAAGGTAGAGCCAACTATAGGCGTATAAACAATGAGTTGAGAAGGGTAACAGATAAAGCTAGAGAAAATTGGATAAAAGGAAAATGTGATGAAATAGAACAAATGGAGAAGTTAGGACGGTACGATATGATGTACGCTAGGGCACTGGAATTAGAAGATATGAAATCTAATGGAATTTGTGGTAAAGGAATTATGAATACGGATGGGAAGATAGTCTCAGAAACAAAGGATGTAGCACAGGTATGGGAAGAATACATTAAGGAATTATACGGCAAACAGGCAGGAGCGGCAAAAATAGAACTGGAAAATGAGGAAAACATTGAAGAAGACAACTTAGGACCAAGTATTATGGAGAGCGAAGTAGAAAAAGCGATAGTGGAACTAAAGAAGGGGAAAGCCACTGGCAGCGATGGAATACCGGCTGAGATACTTAAAGTCATAGGATCAGAAGGGCTAAAAGCGATCACGAAATTAATTAATAAGATTTACGACACGGGAGAGTGGCCTCAGGATTTCCTAGAAGTAACAATGATTCCTCTAAAGAAGAAGCCAAAGGCAATGCAGTGTAAAGATTACAGAACTATAAGCCTTCTGTCACACACATCGAAGATCATCACGAGGATTCTTAATAAAAGGCTGGAGAAAAAGGCAGAAGAAATAATAGGGGAAGATCAATTCGGTTTCAGAAAAGGACGAGGAACTAGAGATGCTATAGGAGTAGTTAGAATCATATCAGAAAGGGCAATAGAATACAGTCAAGATATCTGCGCATGTTTCGTAGACTGGCAGAAGGCCTTTGATAGAGTAAATTGGGTAAAGTTGATGACGATATTAAAGGATATAGGTGTAGACTGGAAAGATAGGAGACTGATTAGGAATCTATATGAGAATCAAGTTGTAAAGGTCAGGTTTGAGAATGCGGACACCTGCGGAATAAATATCGGTAGAGGAGTAAGACAAGGCTGCTGCCTATCGCCAACCCTATTCAATATATATGGAGAAAGTCTAATGCAAGAAGCTTTAGATGGCACAGGGGATTTCAAAATTGGAGGAAGGATTATAAGAACAGTAAAATACGCAGATGATCAAGTACTTCTAGCAAGAAAGGAAGAGGAACTACAAAAAATGATAAATAGACTAGTGATAACAGGTAGAAAATACGGTATGGAAATAAATACAGAAAAATCCAAGGTCATTCGAATATCGGGTAAAGAAGAGAATCTGAACATAACTATTGTGGGAAAGCCATTAGAACAAGTTTCAGAATATAAATACCTTGGAAGTATCATAACACGAGAGGCAAAATGTACGGATGAGATCAAAACTAGAATAGGAAAAGCAAAAGCGGCTTTCAGGAGAAAGAAACAACTACTTACAGGGAATATAAGGGAAGATATCCGCAAGAAGTTGATAAAATGCTACGTATGGAGTATAGCATTGTATGGGGCAGAAACATGGACGCTAAGGAAAAATGACATCAAATACTTGGAAAGCTTTGAAATGTGGACTTGGAGGAGAATGTTGAAGATAAAATGGACAGATAGGATGAAAAACGATGAAGTGCTACAAAGAATAGGAGAGAAGCGAATGATTATACAGACTATCAGAAAGAGGAAGGCTAACTGGGTTGGACACTACATGAGGAGAGAGAGTATGATTAAAGATGTGTTAGAAGGAAAACTAGATGGGAAAAGGGAAAGAGGTAGGAAAAGGTATCAGCTAATAGACGATTTGAAAGGGAAAGAGAGTTATCAAGATATGAAGAGGACAGCGGAAAATAGGAGTATATGGAGAACCAGGTTTAACCATGAATAATCACGGACCTGTCTACGGACAGACTACCTATGATGATGATATATATATATTAACTAAAGGAAAAGAAAAGGTAGTATATATATATATATATATATATATATATATATATAGTATTTTGATTAAAATCCATCCAACCGTACAGCCTAATGCCACAAATAATACTTACTAAGCCATATGTCCCAAAAAATTACTGAATATCGACCAGTGGAATTAAAATATTCACTAAACTACGGTTAACTGTGATTTATAAGTGTTTTTCTTTTATAAACGTACACAGTCGACCAAACGTATATACATACGTGTATGAGAAAGTTTTTGCAATGTATATTGCGCCATTTATTCATGTTGCTTCATGTGTACGATCGCCTACAAAAATTATTTTCAATATCGAGCGGTTGAAGATAGCAGTATTACATCATAAGTGTACATGCCTCATGCATTACTGAAATTATGAAAATTTCTTGGAAGAAATACTGAAATGAATTTTGCGTTAAACGTTAATTCCTTTGGCAAATCTTGGGTTGAGTAAAAGGTTTAGTTAATGCTTTTTAAAATGCAGCATGAGCTCGTTGAATTATATTTTAAAATCAGTTTTGTTAACTTACATAAGCTGCTTAAATCATGCTTATAATGCTTACTCTTTCCCGAATAGAACTATTTGTAGTCATTTGGATGAAAATCGATTGAATAATTTACGCAGGGATTATACGCTAAAATTTCGGCGACCTTCCCTCTAAGCGTCCATTTTTCTTCAGAAAGGTCGGTAGTCGTTTAATATAAATTTCACCGTGATATTTTTACCAAAACTGCGGTTTAAGACATCCTTATGGTACTGCAATTTTCTAGTTTCTTCAGTTCTCTTCACCAATAAGTTTTTCTGGTTCCGGACTCTTCAACGGCACTCCCGAGCCATTTAGATCTTTCTCCTAGCAATAGTTCACCCTTTTCCTGACTTTCAATGGCCTACTAAATCTTCGCTATTTTTCATCTGCTTCCAGGTTCTTTATCCGCGCGTGACTCACTTCCTAGGAGACCCATCTCTGTCTACGGCATTATCTCAGACTTGCTTTCATTAAAACCGATCGATAAGGTGGTATGAACTTGAAATATTGGAACAGAGGTTAGGTGTAAATGAACTGCAAAAATGAGTTAAAAGATGGTTCCTCTTCAGAATTGAGTGATAAAAAAACTGTCACAAATTTACCAGAAAGTTATTGATCTCGTATTATGGCTTTACAAAATTCAAGAATAAGCGCTTTAATATCAGAAAATTAAAAAAAGTTCTCATCTCAAGTATCTCCAATAGCCACAACAAGGCTATGAAAAATCAGATACGCATTTCAACTGCAATGCAACCGTCTTCAGTAGTAATTCATTGAAAGTAGTTTCTTTTAGAATGAAGAATGAACACGGCTGCATTATAGCCAAAATGCGCATTTGGTTTTTCACTACCTTGTGCCTCAAATACGTACCTTTTCAATTTTTAGATACTTAAGTGCTTATTCATGAGTTGGTCACAAATTGTAAAACAAAGCAAGGATTTTTTGAGTAGCGCAAAATTCCTCTTTTTTGCCGAACAAAAATTATCTTCAAATGTCGTAGTTGTAAAGTTGGCACTGTTTTCCGCCTCTTATATCGCTTCTGAGATCCTCTTTTTATCTGCTATGGTGGTAATACATCCGGTTTTCTTCTTTCTTTCATTCTTATCATAGCAACCGAAACAAAGCTGTCACATAGCTGCATTCATCATACTGAAAATAAATTCAGAACAATCCGTTCTATGAAAAAAATATTTCGCACAAAACTTGATAGAATAATGTGATCTTAAGATCCAACGCACATAATCTGCTGCGATAGTTCAGTGGTAGAATATCCGCACGGAAAGTGGAAAATCCGGGTTCGATTCTTGGTCATAGTAGAATTTTTTCCTGTTTCAAAATGATTTCCAAAATGACAGCTTATGCCTGTCACCCTAAGATCTGCAAATCACATTATTCCATCAATTTCTAACTTGGCCATCTCACCATATGAGAGGGAGTTTTCTTCGACGAATCTCTTGGAGGACGTCCGCTGGGGGTTGTTAGTAGCTTGGCTAGCCCGGACCCAACTAAGAAAAACACCCGCATTCAGAAACGGGAAAAGTAGTCTGGTACGATAGTTCAGCGGGAGAATATCCGCCCGGCAAGTGGAAGATCCGGGTTCAGTACCCGGTCATAGTTGAATTTTTTCCCGTTTCGATCTTAATCTCCTTGGTTTGCTTGGCTGCGAATAGTCAAGGACTCGCCTTAGCTAGTCGCTGTTAGATCTTTGATAGGATTAGGAAAAAAAGAGTTCGTCTGTTAGTTGAAAACAATACAAAAGAATTATTTCACTAATATCTGGTGTGTTTTCAAAAGAAGTTGAACGAGAAGTAAGGTATTTTTGCATCCTGCGAGGTGTTTCTCTCCATCTGGAGGCGTTTAACACAAGATATCACACTCTCAACCATACTTAAGGTACAGTAAAAAGTTTTGATTGTTGATAAAACTTTTCAATTGTTAAATAAGATTCTTATTTAAAAATCATTTTATCCGAATTGCAAAATAATAAAATCCGAAAATTAGCCGAGATTGAACTTTTTTTATGACTAGAAAAATCTGTAACTTATTTATACCCGATTTCAACCATAATGAAAAGGAAAATAATAAAACCCGATATTTACCCTCTGAACAAAATTTTTGATTCCTAAAAATCCATATCCTAGTTATTGTTTTTCTTTTACAAATATATTACTTAATTCCGCCTTATAAATAATTACTTTTTATGTAGCTTTTACGTAATTGACGCAACTCAAATTTGTTACTGATGCATTAATAAAATAAAGGCCAAGGATGTTATACAATGGAATTTAATGGCATAAATCACTACACGTTTCTTTTAACAACTACATTAAAGATTTTAAAATTAAAATCATATTCAAACGACCCTTGTATTAGCAATCCATTTATGAGATACAATCATGTGTGTATGTTTACTTGCATAAACTTTAGCTCAAATATTGAATCGTCTGTTTAAAAGAAACAATAACTCACTCGTCACCCAAAACAATTTACTCATTGTTAATGGAAAGACACTTGGTGAAATTCTACATTGGAATTTGACAAGCTGTCAAAAGAATTAAATTAAACAAACTCCCTCTCATCACTTTAGCGCACTCACACTTACGGCTGTGAATTTTCACCAGTGAAAAAGTAATTTTAGCGTTTTTGTTTGAGTAACGCGGCGATGTATATGAACAAGATGCATTTTGGAAACAACGAGGAATTTAAAAAAAAAAACAAATGTTTATCAAGAGTGACGCGGATGACGGATTGAAAGCAATTTAAAAGCCCAGAAAAAAGAGCCGTTGAAATTCCCAACCCGCTAATTTGTTTGGGCGTTCCAACAGCTTTTTGAAAAAAAATTACATAATGTACCAGCGTCACACGGGAGAGTCAGGAATCCCGCTTATATTCGTCAAGGGTCTTCATCAATTATTTCTCGCTTTAGATAGTTTCTATCCGAAAAATATTCCTGTCTCCACGATTTATTACAACCACACATGCATATATCATTCTCCTTTTAAATTTTTTCCTTTGAAATTTGTGATCCCGGGACTTCTCTTCCCTTCGTCCGATTTTATTTTGATGTGAAAAATTAGTTTCTTTTTATCCACGGATCCAATTGAAATTTTGGAAGAAGCGAATGATTTTTGCGGTGAATTTTTGTTTGCAAAGTAATCTAATTTCACTTTTTTAGAGGAGGTCGTTTTATTTACGAAGAGCAGTTTTCTCAGCTTGGATCTGACATGGCGCTCTATCCTTCTCGTGTAGCGTGTGGGATGCTTGCCTACAGGACCCCGTTCTACGAAAGATACATCAAGCAATACGGTTGCTTGGAATCCATTGTTAAGTGTAGCCAGTCACTGTATATCTCCTACCAACGTTTACTTGGGCGTGTTTGCGGATAAGCAGGAATGTTGCTATGGTAATGGTATGAATTTAAAGGTATACTTAATTTTCTTCACGAAGTGATACATTGAAATTCGGGATTAATCTATCAACTCGAGGAATAATTACTCAGTAAAGCTTGGAAATATTCTATAAAAGAGAGTAAGGAATTTATATTAAGCCATTAAGCTAATCTACAAATAATAAATCACTGATTTTCAGCCTAAACGCTCAAAAGATTTCTCAAACATTTTCCGGATATAGGAAAACTCAGTTCGAGATTCTGTATATTTAACAGTACTAAATGAATATTTCATGTACGAACTTTAAATTCCAATTTAGACTAATCTCATACCCGATAGTAAGAAGTAATCGAGTTACATATCGATGACATAACATTTTCTTTCGACATCGCACCGCGCAAAAAAATACAACACAGTCCTTGACGGATATTCGGGCCCGTGCAAAAGGCTCCCGTTTCAATGAACCCTCACCGGTGGTCGAGACGGTCTTTACCAATGGGTCAACGGAGCCTTTTTTGCGTCCTCTCATGTGTCGCATGTGCTGCAATTGCGCCCCTCCTGAAGCCCACGGTTCCTACGTCCGATGGGAAAACGGCGTCGGCAGAGTGAGGTGAGTTATCGCTAGAAGAAGGGAAGCGTTAGGGGAGTTTTGGGAGGTAGGGACGGGACGGCAGCAAAACGCGAAAAAGCCTAGACGGAAGAGATGTATAGGCTTTTACGTGGCTGCAACGGCGCAGCGCCATCCGACTCGGAATCTCTGCAATTGCGTCGCTTCTGTTTTTCCCCCTAGTGATGTATGGTCCCTTTGTGTTCCAGCACCAGACTCTATTGATTCGGAGCGAAGGAATAAAACTCCCTTTGGGTGGGTTGCGGAGGACGCAGTTTTGTGGCAACGCTTAACAAATCCGAAGTAATTTATCGGGGGAGATTTTTTTCTCGGGTTGAAGGAGAGTTCGGACCCCGCAAGTGGAAATTATTTTTGCGGCGCCTTCCCCGGTTTGTTCTTTGAACATAGGCAAAATGGAAGATTGACTTTCGATTGTCTCTGGAATTGCTTCGTTAGTCCGAAAATAAACTTACCGGGTCGGAAGGGTCGAGCATTTTCTTCAATGACATTCAGGTGGTAATTTATTTGGCCAAGTTTGTAGTTCACACAAGTAAATGACATTACCTTCACTCGTGGCGAAAAGGTTTTTTTGTGTCTAAAAAGAGACTCGCTCATTGATTTTGAAGTAGGGCCCTGCGAAGCTTCGAGATTCGATTCGAATCGAATTTAAAGATTCGATTCGATATCGCAAAACCGATTCGTAAATTTCGAATCGGCAGACGATACATCAACCAATGAAAGTTTGTTATGTTCTTATTAAATTATTGGTCTAATTTTAACCATCATAGTGTAATACTCTAAATATAAGTTACTGGTGGGGGAAATTTTGTCATTTGCAGCATCCTCCACTCCCTCACACCCAAGGAATAAACACATACAGAGCGGTCGAAATATGGACCAGTGTACACCTTATGGCTACAACATTTCTTGATCCAATATTTAAACTCGTCTTATTCACAGAAAACCAAGCGAATACTATAAAGCATTTTTGGAAGAATTCACTTCAGATTTAGGAGATGCATTCCGGCTAGAAGTAAAATACGAAGAGCTAATTGTTCTAATACTGGATGTATAAAAAGCGAAGCAGAAAAGGACAACGTTTTGGATACGTTATTTTTAAAAATTAATGAATCGAAAAAGGAAGCGTCGTCAAAAATGGACAAAATGTCCACACATCAGGAGAAAATACACTAAGCAATCTGTGATGGACCGCGATAGTGACCCATTATTTTACTGGAAAGAGAACAGTAGATTCTACCCATTTTTTGGCAGAAGTTGGGAGAGATTTGTTGGCAATTCAGGCTACGAACACTTCATCAGAACGGGTAGATTCGGTGGGTGGCATAATGTTATCCGACTTGCAATATTCTCTGTCTAACCATAATACCGAGACTTTTATATGGGCAAAGAAGAAGAAAGATTTATTATTTTAAGTTTTAAAGAACCCTAACTTTGTATGTTTTATTTTAAATAAAATGTACCTTTTCTTGTAATTTTTTTATTATATCAACCTATATTATAGATACTTATACTAATTATAACGCTATGTATACTTGATCACAAAGCCTAGTACAGTTTTTCTGATACAACGTGACGAAAACATTCCGCCGCCCTGAGGATTGTGTAGTGTCTCTAGGTGACTGTTTTTGGTGTGTTTTCTCAAGTTCCTCGACAAAAAACTGAAAAAACTGGATAGCTAACTAAAGAGTTATTAGAAATAAACACTTTATCCTAGAGAGACTTTAATGTAAAAAACGGACAGATTCGATTCGAGATTGAAATACTTTATTACGATTCGATTCGTTCCATAATTTGAGATTCGCAGTGCCCTATTTTGAAGCTATCAGTTAACTTCGTTTTGCAATTATTTTAACTATTATCCAACTAAGGTAATGTCATCTGAAGGACAACGCAGTAGAATTTGCTTATTATTAAGTTCAGTATACGCCGCTTAATGTGATCGAATATGCAAATGGGATGAAATCAAGAGGCTGATTACGGCAAACCGTAAGCTCGATGTTTTTTAATTCGACTTTGGAATTCAGCATTTGATTGCAATGTCCAATGTAAACAGTGATAAAAACAAGCGACATCAGCGGCGTTTCAAAATTCGAGTATTCCGTTTATTTTCACCAGCCACTTAATGTTATGTACAGCAGAACCAGACGTGATTAACTTGAGCGGCAGCTACTTTAAAAATAATTCCAATAGGAATTCGAAGGTTAGGAAAACCAATGCTCTTTTTCCGTGTCAACGATAAGTGAATCAACGCTGAGGAAGCCTTCTCTGCACCCGAAACGCGCATATGGTTTTCTCGACTGCTGTGTGACAGCAGCAGTTATCTTTGTTGTTGCTTATCTTGCAGCCGCATTGTGCACTTAGCAAATATTTGAGAAGTCATTCTTTTGTATTTCATTTGAAAAATATTCCCTTTAGGCAACTGCGTGTCAGATGGAGGCAATTTTACGCTCAATAAATTCTATCTATTAACTTCCGCGTTTAGGCACATGTTCGACAATTTTTCATGGCATTAATATCTCTTAATCGGAGTATGCGATGCCAAATTCCACCGATATGTTAACATGGTCGGCATTTTTACAACTTCTTTTCATCCCATCATCCCGCCAAAGATCCTCTTTAACGCTTCCGCGCACGTCATCAGCCCAACGAAACGAGTCAAGAGGCGTCCCAGTCGCAACAAAGACTAAAAGCATTAACCTCCTCCTCCTACCAATCAGCGGCATGTTAATACAAGCGGCCGGATAATCGAGATTTTTCCGACGCTTATGAGTGAAGGTTTTTCTTTTTTTAATGGATCGGATGAACGGAGAACGACCACCACGGCGTTATTTCCGATTCGGAGGAAATGAGCGATAAGGAACAGGGAGGGGTGAGAGGAAGCGGGTTAAAATGAGACGGGCTCATAGCGGGGTGGCGTGGGATCGTGAGGGGGAAGCGGGAGGGGGAAGGGGGGAGGCGAAGGCGCGCGTGTGGGCTTAGCAGCGCTGCAGAGGCGAAATGTTCGAAAAGAGGGGTTCCATTAATCACCGTCAATCCTGACGGATGAGGCAGGGAAAAAATTGAAAATATGGCAGGGATGAGGTATTGGACGCTCGGATCGTCATCTATCCCTTCAAATATCATCTCCCGTTATTTTTTTTTATATTCCGCTCGGAGGAAATCCTCTTCTGCAAAGAACCCTTTCCCTCTCTCGACGCCTCCTCTCACCCTTCCGGATTGACTCGGCAGCCTCATTCACGACCTCCGAGATGCTGAAAATCCCGCCTAATGCCTCTCTCTTCCCCTCTCTCTCTCTTTCCTAACTCTACCATTATGGTACATAAAGCGTAGCGATTTCTGTTACATAACAAGAGAGGAAGGAAGAATAATGGCGGGCGGGATCTCCGTTGCGTTGCATTTTCTCCTGTATTTTTAAGTACGTTTCTTATTAAGCTTGAAAAAACCAAAATTTCGTTTTATGCTACAACGATTTCGGTTAATACTCCGTCGTGACTATATGGATGCCTTGCGTTATTTTCATTCATTGTTTTTAATACATTTTGTGACCAATGAAGTTACTTATAATTAGGGCATTTGTTTTTCGGGTTAAAAACAAAATTGCATTCGGGGGGTAATTATCGGCTATTTTTAATTTTTAGAAAGTTCGGCTGAAATCGAGTTTCAATTAAAGCAAAGCATTACATTTTTTGAAAAATTCGGGTTGAAACAGGTTTATCAAAAAACATTAATCAGTACACCTGACGATGCTACGATCGTAGTGAAACCGGTCGTGTTTAAATTAAAAATGTTGTGGAAATACAAAGTTCTTCTTTTTTCAATATGAGTGAATTCCATCGAGTTGAGCCTGACCTCATTATTGATAGTACACTTTATATTCACCGTATCCACCAAACAATAAAAGATTGTTTATTTATTGGTAATGTATATGCGTTTAGTGTAATGTTTTCGGGTTTTTCCGAGTTTTTCCCGAATTTTAAATCCAAGAAGTATCGGGTAAAACCCGAAAAGCAAATGCCCTACTTATAATTAACATTCTTGCTTAAATCGTCAAAGACATCTTTTGAAACATGATTGGTTTCTATTAATTGCCACGACATTTATATCCATAGCCAAAAAGTTTCTTTTTGAAATAAACGTGCATGATGAATAATGCCATTACGAAAATATTTTACAATTTCTTTAAATTGTTATTCAAAGAAACGTAAAAGAAACCTTGACAAATTGACTATAAATAAAGTTAGGTTAAGAAATTTAAAAACCATCCAATATTTTTGTTCTCGCATCCCTAATCCCAACTTGTTCAGACTATCATTAACTTAAGCTAAATGTAACAAACTGCATTTAAAATTCAACATAATTCAAACATAAATCAATAATTTCCTTAAAATTAGAATTTAAAAAAGTGTGTAGTTTTACATTCTCGTCGGTTAAAGTTATACAGGAATCGGCCGTACAAATGACCCGCACTCCTTTCTTACCTGTCTAAACTTTTTATCAAAGATTTAAACTATTCACCAGTAATTTGTAATCCAAATATCTCTTAATAATTGATTTAATTCATTTTATTTTATTTTCACATTTTCTCGCTTCATCTAAATTTCTCTTAAGTTTTTCTTCCCCGTCTATTTTACCATCTCTTACTCACACTATTCCTTTCTTTTAGTTTTCCTTCTCCTATCATCTTCAATACATTTCCTTCTTTCCGATCTGTTCCCTTGACGATTCCTCTTCTTCGCCTCTTGCCCTAATCCTTTCTCCTTTTTCACTTCTCAGGGCTCCTTATTCTTTTTCTCTTCCAACCTCTCTCTTCAACCTCTCTTAAATCCCATTCATTCCTCTTTCTCATTCAGTTTTTTGCTGATTGTCCTTTCCTCTCCGCCAAGGAGACAATAAGATTCTCCTCTCGAGACGGTCCATCTTTCCATCCGGTGATTGCAAGCGATGGCCTCTCTCTTTCCCGCAATTAATTTGTAGTAATTCTCGATTCTTTTGGATGAAATATGGTCATCTTTTAATTTCTTCAAGGAGGAGATGATATGAATGACGCTCTTTCGAACGGAAAAATGGGAGATAGACGTTGGAAGTTTAATCTTTCATCGACGAGTTTTGTTCAAGCGCATAATGATTTCGTTAGGCCTTTGTTATATACTTTTTAAATTTTGCTTTATTTCTGGAAAATCTAATTAAGAAATTAATGCCGTGGGGTGATAAATCATGAATCTCGCGTGATTTACTTGCCTTATTGGTTGTGGAATTCGCGTTTATCACTTCCAATTAAAGATATAGAGGCAAATTACATAGGTATATGTAAGTAGAGCCACTTTTTTAAATTTTGTATAACACACAACATAAGAAGAGCTGCAGTCATTGGTGGATCCAACGGGCTGATGGTGGAGATCGTCCCCTCCTTAACCTAGCCGTTGCTTTGCTTTTTGTTACTGTCTCAGTAAAACAAACGTTTCTTTTAATGATACGTCTACACTCTGATTTGTATGCAATTTCTGTTTAAATGATTTTGGAAGCTAATTTAGTTCGGGGAGGTTTTAGGTGATTTAACGGGGAGAGTTGCTTTTGGTAGCCGCATGCGAATTCTTAAAGAGCCGCAAGAAAATTGTTTTTAAACGTATTGGGAGTGTTTTTCAAACTATGGCGAATAAACATTCTGGAATTTGATCCCTCCGTTATCTCTTTAATTCCAGTTATAAGTTTCTCCGCAGCTAACCAAAAGAGTCGGATTTGAAAAATGATATATTTCACTAGTTTCGGACATTTTAATTCGAATGTAAATACTACCCGAAATATTCTGCTAATTTTTCTAAATATCAAAGACACCTAATTTTTTAACTGCTTTCGAAGGATTTTGAAATATATTTTTGCACAGAGTTTTCAGAAATAAATACTATTCTTTCACACTGTACTCTATACACACGTTATTTTTTTCTTAAAATACAGTAATGTTTGGAGAGTATGATGTATTTCATAAGTGATTACAATCTAAAAGTGATTCCATACAACCATTGGAAATTTGTTACTTTTGTATATATTTTTCTAAAGGTTAGAGGTGTAAAATCCAGGGAAGAATGATATAGATAAATAAAACTTTACTAAAGAAATTTAGGAAACTGTTCTCTCAATTTTTGACCATTTATGTTTAAAAACGTGATTGCAAAATAGAATTAGGAATTGAATAATTTACCTGTTGCCTTATTTCTAAGATGCAGTGTTTTTTGTCACGTTATTCATTTATTTAAAACCACAGTTGAGCGACCGTTAATGTAGAGGGGGAGATAACAGGGTCGGAAGAGACTGCACGATAAAATATACATAGATAGGTATACGTCTCTATTAGGGCGAGATTGACGTTAGACGCTATCTTTTTCCACCTAACCCTTTATCCTGCACATATAAAATAAATTTAACAATCATCACATTTAAGGTTGCTTTAATTAATAATAGAAATTATATTTGAGGGTAAAACTAAAGAAAAACAAATTATACTTCAAAAACTTCTCATCCCTGGGTAACAACCACAAGAGAAGGGATGAGAAAAACCTGCTATACCGACCGATAGCTTAAATTAATGTTTGAGACTAACACAGAAAACGAAAATAGAAAATAACGTCGATATGGCTATAACTCGCAGGAATTGACATTTATACAATACTATTAGTATTGTTGTAAGCGTAATATGTGAAGAAAACATGAAGTGAGATGATATCCAAGTTAAAACAGGAAGTAATTAAAAGGGGAAGAGTAATATTATATGGGTAGGCAAAGATAGGAAAAATTTTGAAGGAAGGATAAGAACTGTTTTGCAAATTAAGAGGAAAGAGATTAAGCTTGGAATGAAGATTAGGAGAAGAATGCAAATTGGAAGGGTCGGTTTAATTTATAATCAAAGGACCTTTTATGTGGGGAGACTACCGATAATGACGATTTGATTTATAATGCTTTTCCGTAGCTCTCTAGTACAAATCTGTTAAGAAAACTTCCTTTAATCTGAAATAAAATCCTTTGTCCCTCGTCTAGGTCTTCCCTAAGCTTATTAAATTCCATTGAATACCTTTCGTTTTTCACTCGCCTCCAATCACTTTCCCGTTTCCTTCGCCTATTCATCGTCGTCCTATGCCATTTCATCATCATCCTCTTTTCTCTCCCTTCATTCAGATTTTCTTTCTCTCTCACCCTCATTACCGGCTCCTCTCCGGTTCAATCTGCTGAGAGAGAGAGAGAAGAACTCTTTTTCTTTTGCTTCAGCAGTCATTCAACATCGTGGTAGTAACGAAAATTTATTCTTTGAAAAATAAAATCTTTTTTCTTCTTCTTTCAATTCCAATCTCTCTTTCTCGCTCTTTTTCCGTTGGTTCCGATTTTTTTTGCCGCGTCTTTTTTCCTCCAAGCCTATTTTCCCGACACGCCCTTTTCCCGACACGCCTTTTTTCCCGACACGCCTTTTCACTCAAAATCTCCCAATCCTAACTACCTTTTTTTCGTACTTTCAGTTTTGCCCTCTCACATTTCCGCAAATCGCATTTTTCACCCCTCTTCTCCTCTATCTCTCTCTCTGGCCTTCCCTTCAATTGCTCTCGACGACCTCACTCCAGTTAGGCTCTTTATTCATTCCCCCCTTACCTCTCTTCTGATGGGCAGATCTTCTTTTTTAATTTTCCAACGTCTCGTGTTTCAAATCCCTTCTCCCCCACCCCATAATCAACCTAACTCTTCGCGTTACTTTTTTCACGCATCTTGACGCGGTTTTGCCACGCCCCCCTCTTGCCTTCGTTCCTTTATGCAAACGTTTACCTTACTTACTCCCCTCGCTTTTTCTATATTCTTTTCTTTTCTCCCCACTTTATGGTGTGTGAAAGCGTTAGTAAAAATCCTCCTTATTACGTTCTCGTTATATATATATATATATATATATATATATATATATATATATATATATATATATATATATATATATATATATGTGTATATACATATACACACATTGTATGATGCAAGTTACATTCCCTACTTATAAAGAATATGTATTTTAACGCTTAATAGTTTCGTTTAAAAAGAGAATTTTTGATAAGTAGTTTATGTAAAGATGCTAAACCGAAAACGGTAATGGCGTTGGTACGGAGTATGGTGGTATAAGGCTGTGAGACGTAGACTATGAAAAAAGATTGTGTTTAGGTTATAGAATTTTGAAATGTTGAGATATCTCAGACCAGCGTTTTTCAATCAGGGTGCAGCTGCCCACTTGAATGCCGTAGTTGACTCATAGGGGGGTCGCGAAAAACTTTGACACGTAAATAAATCAACGATTTTTTTATGTTGATATATCATTATAGCGGTAATATTTCGTCTAATAAACTGATGTTGTACATGGTACCAACAAATGGATGCTTCCAAGATTGCGATACCCGTAAGTATAAATGTAAATCTCCACCAAGGTGGATAAACTTCTGTTTATCTTTGAAAAAGTGCAGCGCCTACAAACGTTTGGTAACCACTGCCGTAGACAAATGGGAATAAGGATTGATAAAAGAACAAATGACGACTTCTTCAATGCATTAAAAGAGGATCTTAATTAAAATGATAAGAGAGAGAGGGAGAAATCTGTGGTTCAGATTTTGAGAGACAATGGACTACTTTTTAAATGGGAAAATTTTAGATGATTGAAAGACGAGACTGTTATGAGAAAATCAAAAGATCGGTGTTGTTTGAGGTAACTTGTAAATAATTATTAACAAACTCTCGAAAGTTACAAAGTTGGAATTGTATTGGTTCATCAGAAAGAAGAGTGTGTAGGATTTATGTCTAACCACAGGAACTCAGTTTATTGACCCCAATCAAGGGAATTTGCGGATGAATGCCTAAAATTTATTTTGGAGGTCAAATGATTGAGACGTAAATATTCTTGAAAGACCTAAAATTGGCGCAAAATGTATTATAGTAGGTACTTGTAAAAAATCTTTTTTATTTGGGAACTATACCAATCATATATTTCAATATGAATCCTCCAGCGTTGCAAATAAATACATTTAGTAATCACCAAAAAATGTTCGAAAGGACCCTGATTTGGTTGGACCTTATTAAAATCCCACTCTGCATTGATTAAGCGAAGCGGAAATTTAGTTTAATGTAAACTAGGTTTGTCAGAATTTCGAAAAAGAGAATTTTTGGCGATTTGTTTTTATTAATATATTTTGAAATTCGTGATTTTGATAGGGTTTTTAAAATACTATTGGAAAGACAGCGAGTGATTTAATGAATTCGGCATTTTCAATTTCGCATTCCAAGCAACCGTAAAAGTTTTGGAAAATTGACTGTTCGGTTTACGAATAGCTCGTGAATGTGTTAAAAAATTCTAGAAAAAAATAACATGCGCTTCACTTGTCTATTAATGACATCCATATTAATTCGCGCTGAATAATTTAAAGTAACCTGTTATTTATCCTGCTGCATGCATGCAGATTCAAGCGCTACTGTGTATATGATTGTTTAATAAAACTATTACCAATAAAATTGTGTTTGAAGAGAATACTATTCAATAAAAAGCTTTACCATATAAAACTTTCCTAGGTTTTTTGTGTTAAATTTCTATCTAATATAAAAAATGTATCAAAGTTCTTGGAAAAATCTGTAGTCGTTTTAATTTTACTTAAAATTATTGAAACTAACAGTTTTAGAAACTTTTTTTCGTAAAGCACAAAGACAAAGATTTGTTCAATTATCTAGCCTTAAATGGAATTGATACATTATATCTCTCCAATTACCATAAACAATTGCTACGAAGCAACCGTCATCAGTGGTGATTCACCAGTAGTAGGTTCTAATAAAGAACCTTTTCTATGGTTAATAGAGAAGCAAATTGTCTCACTTCAGATATTAGTTTGAGTGCAAAACTTGTCAATTGCTCTTCAAATGTCGAATGAAATAGATTTCATAAGTAAATATAAGCCACATTAAGCTTTAGAGTATTGTCATCCAATTAGTAACCGAGACACATTAGCCTTAACGGAAATCATCATTTGCTAAGTTATTCCCTCATTTAAATGAATATTTCAGGAACCCTCATCCGATTATTTATCAATTTCGAAGGTAATATGACCGCAAAATTTTTCCCGTGTTTGTCACGTGTTTATTATCATTCGATTCCGTTTCTCGAGAATTTTTTCCAAGTTTCCACTTCGCATTCTCAAATTTCTTCCACTCTTGAATTTGTTTCGGTCGAATGGGTTTTCTGGATCTCATTTCTCTGCGAATAAATCTCATCTCCAATGCAAATCTCAGCCATTCGCTTTCACTCCGGCGAGATTTCCTGTCCTCCAAACCTATTCCATCTCGGTTCTTTTTATCATAATTATTCTCAACATGTTTTTCTCTCTCGATAATGATTCAATATTTTTAGAATCCATAATTCCGACGCTATCGTCGATGGCTGCATCCTTCGAATTGCTGTTCGTCGCTTGTAACACTGGCCTAGCGTTTATTGTTGTATTTAAACTTACTATTAGGTCACCCTGGTTCATTAATGCTGCTTGCGAAGTAAGTTAGTCTATACTGAACTTCCCAAGTTCAAATGTTATGTCTTATAAAATATTTCACGTGAATCTCTGTAAATGACCTAAGAAATTTAAGAAGTTTATTGAATCAGCTCTTTTAAAATATCTGAAGTTTATTCCTAATTCACATTTATAACACCCTGTACAGTTTGGACAGAGAAGAATGTTCTTCCCGCTGGCAGCGTACTTCTTGCGTGTCCCAAGTACCTAACGCTCGACGCCAAACGTAATGAATGGTTTTCAGACCGCATCATAGGGCAGGGGCGATTTCATCTCTTGTGGAAGGGGAGAGTGAATGTCCAAAGAGTATGAAACGGTGTGAGGACTGAGAAGGTAGGGAATGCGGCCCGCAAATTTGATGGAGAGCCTTCATGCGGCTCGCGCGCCGGTGTGATTTTAAGATCCCTGGGTTATTGTTTAAATTTTTTTGCGGAAACGTCTCTTTCCTCACGTCCTATGGACCGTCTTACGAAGTAGTCTCTGGTGCAACGAGCAGTTTGCGCTCTTAGAAAAGGTCGCTTCGAGAAGACTTAATAACTTGTGGAATAATCGTAAAAGCTGTACGAACTTTATCGCGTCATTAACAAAGTTAAAATGCGCGCCCAGTTTAGAAACGCGCACAATTCAATTTTATATGAATCATAGTGTCACATTAGCCGTGTATATCCAAATCCGCGTGGAAAAAAGTCGTCTTTAACAAGAATTTATCATGTACCCCAAAAAAACGTGTCCGTCCGTAGCGTTTTTTTCTTCTCGCACTTCCACGTGAAGCTGAAAGGTTAAAACTTTTTAAGCACCAATAGGTTATTCCGTGTGAAAGCATTTCTTCATCATTTGATAATTTGATTATTTTTATTTGAATTTCATGAACGATTATAGTCTCAACAGGAACTTGGCTATTCATCATCCATGCGGGGAAAGGAATCAAGTGTACAGAATTTAATCCCCGTCTAAATTGTCTTAAAAATAATATTTTAATCGGAAGGAACTATTTTTAAAGCATTCAGCCATGAGGTAAATACTTTGTCTTTGCATTTAAGGAATTGTAAGTTTCCACTATAACCATTTTGTGTTAGGATATAACCTGCATAATTGTAACTTTGTTCGACGCATCATTATCTCTGCACTTTTCCTCCACACCAGGAAATTTTAAGATGTTTGTAATGTGAAATTACTTCTGCTTTCATTGTAAAACATGCATTGGTGTAGCAAGTGCTCTTTATAAGTGAATTCTAATGCAGTATTACGATGGGAAACTATCATAATTTTCAAACTATTTATCTTAAATAATAAAAAAATTTATAAATCTCCTCGTCTGAATTTTAAATATAGAAATTATGTTCTTTTTAAAACATATAGACTACCTTCTTTGAAGCAGATGTTGAGATAATAACTGAAATGTAATTCCTATTGGATAATCATCAATATTTTCTTCAATTTGAAGGTCGCAAAGGAGTTAAATCACTCTCTAATTGCTTCGTTAAAAGTATCAAAATTTCTAAACCTTGTTTGTATTATGTGGCTAAAATTTATAATGAAGAAGGTTCTAATTATGACATGAGCAGGCCCATTTCATTAGCAATTGTTATCATTGAAACGTGTTTTAATTAAGTTTAAACCGAATTTTAACAATCATGGAATAGGTAAATTAATTTTGTTAAGCTATTGGTCCGTTCGTAACTCGTTTTTGAGATGTAGACTTATTTTTATATCCTGACCTAAATTATTTTAAAGGCACCTTTATAGTAAAAAAAATGAGAAAAAATGTTAGGCATGTATAACTGGCTAGAAACTAACTATTAAAATCTAGCGTCTCTCTCTGTGGCATTTTTATGCTCTATACGTGCGTGACGAAGCACCACGTAGCGTATAAATATCTATAGCTGCTGGCTATCCCGAGAAATAAAAGCAGAAGACAGAATAGCATCGTCCGCCGTGTCCCAGAAACCCATTTCAATATCTCCCGCACACACCTAACCTTGGTTCTGTAAAGCTGAGCTTCGGTCTATCACGCCCGTATCAATGTCACGTGACGGGAAATAACCAAGTCAAGCGTCAAGGGTTTCTATTCCGTGTACGTAACTCCGCCGACCACGGTCGGGAAAATATCCCCCTCCCCTTCCATCTCCCTCCCCTTCAGCAAACTCCCTCTCCCACTCAAAAAGAAATCCCGCCTCAAAAAAAACTTCCCCCTCGCGGATTAAATCGATCCGTGCGGCAAACGTGGCTCTTTTGTTTATTCATCCATAAGTAAGCCAGTGCGCCATCCCGAGCATTAATGCTCTCTCTCACTCTCTCTTTTCCCCTTGTCCGTGCATCTTTCCCATGGAAAAAGTTCCACGTGGACGCAAATCTCGGCGCGCTCAGAGAGAGTAAAAGAGAGAGAGAGAGGGGGGGGGATTAAAAAAGAGATGTGGAAAGGGGTGTGAGAGAGAGAGAGAAAGTGAGATATCGGCAGTAAAAGGGGTAGATAGAGAATTAAACGGAGGGGAGAGTAGTGAAATATGAAACGAAGCGCGGATTTAGGACATAAAAATATTATTTTTCGAGATTTTTTCCTCGCGGATCGGAAAAGGGTTAGTTCAATACGATAGTTTTGTGTGCGCGCGCGTGTGTATATATACATAAATATATATGTATGTTTCTAGCCTACATTCCAGAATGGAAATAGGGTTATAGTTTATTTGTTTTGTCTGTGTCTGTCTGTCCGTCCCCGCCTATTAACTTTTGAACCAATAGACCGAGTTTCATGACACTTGGTGGAAATCTCCCGTTACTGGAGCCGAGCTCCCAAGGATGGTTTTTGTTGCGGAGATTGATAGTCCCGGGTTCGATTCCAGGAACTATCCTCCCCATTTTATTTACATGGGAAATCTGAAATCCATCATGCCGGGTAATTTTCTGTTGCACATTAAAATATCTTAGAATTGTTATTTCGGAACGGTATTTTGTACTGTTCTCTGAGGAAAGGAATGAATATTCTAGTTTCTTTCGTAGAATTTTGCTTACCGATTGTATTTTCTATAATTTTGCGTAAACACTGGCATTCTTTCAGTTTTTATCACTCATTACGAGAGTGCTGCCATAGCAACAACTATTGTTAGACTCAGATTCGGTATATTCTAATATTTACACGCGTTATTTTTGCCGCACATATACGAGTGATCAATTTAATATTCCGTTCGAATGTATTTGTAGTATTTTATAACGCTAAATTATAAAATTTGGGAACACAAAGAGCTACATATTCGCGATGACTTTAAAGCTATTAAAGCCAATATAAGTATTAAATAATTGATTAAATGGAAAGTAGGCATCATAAGTTCTGTTTGGATCATCTTTTTATCTATTAATGTGTGTATGCGTGTGTTTGTGTCTGCGTATGTGTGTGGATGTATATATGTACGTATGAGTACACACACACACAATGTATAAGTATATATACAAATTAAGCGAATGACTAGATGTGTACGATATAAAATAGTTATGGCATATTTGATCGAGTAATTTAAACATTTAATAAACGTATTCGCACAATGCTTCAAAGACTTATTTTCAAAATGCATGATATTGTCTAAACTAGTGTTTCTCAACCGGGGTGCCGCGAAAATTCGTCTTTTTGTCCAGGTTTGCCTTCCTTCTGTCAAGTTAATCCATCCAGTGAATTATGTGTCAAAGCAAATGTATTACATGCATCGTGAAAATATGTATAATTAACTCTTAGTACTAGTACAATTAATAATTGCAAATACTCGATTTATTTTCTAAAATATAATAAAAAATTAGGAGGGTGCTGCCAAAATTTGAAAAGGTACTTAAGGGCGCCGTGACTCTAAAAAGGTTTAGAAACAATGCTCTAAACCAGGCATGTCAAGCACGAAAAGGCATAAAGGCCGCATTGAAACGATGGGTGCTATATAAGGGCCGCATTGGACTTAAAATCGTTTAACGAGGGCCATAGTTGGAGAAATAGATTTAATTTTTGCCATTAAAAAAACATTTTGTACTATATCTCAATAAAGGTTAGTCACTTGATTAACCTACTGCTCGATTTATCATCGGTGGCAAAACTCCTTCAGCCATAAAAGTTTATTATAAACCCGATGCATTTCGCCCACTAAGTGGGCATCTTCAAAGGCGAACTTCTCTCGACAGTGACTGAAAGTTACTTTCAGTCGCTGTTGACAGAAGTTCGCCCTTGAAGATGCCCACTTAGTGAGCGAAACTCATCGGGTTTATAATAAACTTTTATGGCTGAAGGAGTTTTCCCACCGATGATTATATCCCAATAATTATTTTTTAAATCTCGTCTTCTTTTCAAAAAATAGAGTATTCATATAAAATATCTAACGATTTAGTTAAGACAAAACTTGGCATTCGGGCCGCAGTACGGCAGAGAAAGGGCCATTAGTCTGACATTTCTGCTCTAAACCTTTATATACAATATATTTTAGTTTTTTTGTTGAAGTCGATATATTAATCATTAGCCTTAATCGCGGCTTTTAGATCCGTTTAGCCTATTCTCCTTCCGATAAGGTGACCAATGTAGACTTCTGGTCATGTCAGCCCTGCCATTACTCATCTCGTCCTGCTTTATCGAATTAAGTATATCAAAGTCTGTATTTCCATTCAATTTAATCTTGGAATTTTTCCTTTTGGTACAGACACGTCCATGAGTAATTATCATCTCTCCTTTCTTTAATCCTTTCCTAGGGCCATGCGCGTCTTTGCTCTTTTGCTTTTACGACTTTAACTACGTTTCTCACGGTTTATGATCTTTCCCTCCGCGACCTAATTCCAGTGCGCCCGAACCTCCCATAACATAGGAGATGCGTTCTGAAAAGTGCCATGTAATGTGAATCTGTGTTACGCCAATCTAGATTTACATATCCACGATCCTCCAGATTCAAATTCTCAAACATCTCTTCACTGCACATATATGTACAAATAGAATGTTGCTGTCAGTTATCTAAGCTTATAAAGAAGCCAGTCCGTCCTGAATTTCTACTCCTTCCAATAATGTAAGCTTCTTAATCCTGTACTGAATTGTGAACCGCTTATAAAGTTTTATCTCAGTGGATCCTTTTATGCAATTTATCAATAATTTACATGGTACCATTTTTTGTTTATTTTATGAAATAATCCATTACTATTCCTGAAAAAAGAGTTTTCCTTTTTAAGATATTCCGACTTCATCAGTTTCTCCGAAGTTTTGCTTCATTTTCAATTTACGATTTTATAAATGTCGGCAACAATGAATAATACTTGTCTTTGCCCACAAACCTTTGATATTCCAATCTTTGTCGAGTAGTGGGACATGTAGTCACATCTCGTTTGCAGCTTGGCCAGATTTGAAAGCAGAATGCGTCGTTAATATTCTTTAAATTAATCCTCAGTTAATTGCATGGACATAAGGCGAACCGAATCCATCACTCCGGAAATAATCAAGCAAAGAGAAGTTAATAATCAGACTCGGTGAGCTAATTTCTCTAATGAAGCGAATTTTATCCAAAGAGGGTGGCGTAGGTTTTTGAGCGTTAAAGAATTCATTTCTAAAACAGTGAGAGCCTGTCTTTCTCTCTCTCTCTCTCTCTCTCTGGCCCAATGTTTAGATACGCCTCTAATGCGTGACTGAGCAAAGAGCGCCGCGCTCTGCGGCAAAAATCCAAACTAAGGAGCGAGATTGATACGGTGGGCGATGGCAGTGCATAAAAGGGAACGAGATGGGCTTTTAGAAATGGGCGTGGTTTTATTTGCCCGCTCATTTCGCCTGGCGTGACATCCTCGTATTAATTATTATTTTACCCTTTTCGCGTCCAAGGTGTTTTAACCTCTTGCCTTTTTCTGGATTTCTTTTGTTTTTAAAGCTGCCCCCTAATGAAGGAATCATGCGGCATTTTAAATCTGTATGAAATGCAATCTGATTTTTATCGATGAAAATGGATCATCAAATTAAAATTAATCAGAAAATAATTAAGTTTTGTTAGTGTAAGTTTTTAACCAACTTTAAATTTAAAGCTACTTATAGATAAATAATGGATTGATGCTATTTAATAATTTGATTTGACATTTGTGGTATTTATTTTGCAATATTCGATAATGAAATATAAAGGATTCCGCTAAGCATTGAAATCTACTCGCGATTTTTTAATAAATTGTGGTGCGTATTATCTTTCTTTTTATTCTAGTGTAGATTTAATGGGTAATTACAATCTTTGATATACCTTTATTTTACAAACGAGTTAGATTCTATAAAATATTACAATATTATTGCTAATAACTAACCTAAAAACTATAAATTTCTTTTATATATTGTCGAATTGTTTATATATTTTTGAGAGAATTAACTTAATTTTTATATTTCAATTTGATCTATCTTTAAAAGAAAATATATTTTGAAATTAACTGATGGCATTAAATGCTTCCTTTATGCTTTAGAAGACTTTATAAAGCGGTCATAAAAATGAAATCCGCAATCTTTCAATTTTGATGCCAGTATCTCGTTTTATAATTGAATCGGATGATTATTATTACGAGTTTTAGAAAGCTGCGGTTTAAATCCGAAGTTTCGTCCACTTGGACGAATTAGGTCGTCGCCCTCTCTCATTCCGTCGCACTCATCGGGTTTTGGATTCAATCACAACGCGGTCAGCAAGGAGTTGGCTCCTCCTAGTTGGTAAACTAGCCGAACGTAGAGAGAGAGGCAGAGAATATGCATCCGCTCGCCGATGTTTCAATTCCGGACGTGAGGAGCCGAGAGACCCCTGAACTTTACGAAATCCCAGTTCCTCGTCACCATCGTTACGAGCACATCCTCCTCCCGCGCAGTTAAAACATCCTCCTACGTCCGACGTGACGCTTCGGTTTTCGAGTTCCAAAGCTCTCCGAGCCGTTTTAATGCTCCCGAGGGCTCGGGGCGCGATCCCGAAAACCTAGGAGTTCACGCCGTCGTCGGCGCTTTAAGAAATCTCCTCGTGGTCCCCTAAAGGAGAGCCTTTTACGGCTGACGCAAGAGTTTCCATCGCAGACTAGAATAGCTGTGCGGCGAATGGACGCATATGGTTCTCTGTATGTTTCGAGCGAAAGAAAAATACCGGCGAGGTGGTTGGTGAAGAAAATATAGGATGGCCATTTTGGGGTGATCTTTTTTTGGATCAACCTCGCGGTTTGATTTTTTCTTTCTCTTTGCATTTTGATCGCTTCATACGGTGAAAATCTAGATATTATTTTACTCTGGGGTTTTTGTATAGTCTTCTAAATTCAATGGAAGTTCTTTACGTTGGATATTCCTACCGAGGCATCCGACCGCCAGTCTGGTTAAATTGGAAGTCGAATGCGGCGGTATCGTAGTGACGCAAGAGGAAAAATATTTTTTTAAATGTTCCTGCGATATAGTTTCCTGGCGTCAAGTTTCATGACTTTTTCTGCCGTTCTCCTCCAACACCGCGCAACGTATCCGTGCATCATGTGCGTAACATTTTTAAAAAGGCAAACTGGGAAAATATGTTGTAAACGAGACATTTTTTTGCTCCTTCGCGCGCAGAATCCAATTACGAGGAGAGTTAAACAATGAACTCTCGCGAGGGTTTATCTTGCACGATGCTCGGCTACGCCAAGAAAAAAATAAGTGGCGATGATGAGAGAGCTGAGAAATTTCCACGCTCACTTTTCTCCATCCTGCAAAACTCGTTGAAAATCTCGCTCTTTTTGCCACTCGATGTGTTACTCTATTGGCCAAACCCCGTCCTCTCTCTCTCTCTCAATCTCTCTCTTCCTCTCTCTCCATTTCTCTCTGGCACACCCTCGCAGCCTTTCATATCTCTTTTTCCTTCGCACACACACACACATGCTTTTTACCTTCAGTCTGCGAAAACCCTTTCATCTTTTATCTCCCATTCATCCATTCGCACATTCGCTTCCATTAGCCCAGCATTCATTCCCTTCCCTCCCCCTGCCCCAACAGCTCCAAGCATTCCTTTTTTAGACTTTTCAGCTCGTTGTTCTGATCTCTTATCCTCGTCCCTCCATTACTCTTCTTTCCGCAAAACTTTCTCTCCTGATATCACTCTCTCTCGCTCTCTCTCTCTCTGTATGTCTGTATATATATATATATATATATATATATATATATATATATATATATATATATATATATATATATATATATATATATATATATATATATATATATATATATATCACTAACCCTCTCTACTTAACTCTTCCTTTCTCCTCTGCCTCCCTCTACTTCCTCCTCTTCCACTACGCTCTTCACTCTCCGTTTCTCTCAGTCCATCTCTCTTCCTTCCTATATCTCCCTCCCATTCTCACTACCTCCTCCTCTCTCCCTCCCGTTCTCACTACCTTTCCCTCTTTTCTTATTCTTTTTAATCTTTAGGAAGTGTTTTTGTTTGTTTTTTATTATTATTTGTTTTAATTTTTTGAACTTGTCTTTATCTCTGTTATTAATATTATATAGGTGTACTTTAGAATTGGAGACATATGAGGTTAGATGGAAGAGAGGCCGAGCAGAGCCTAACCTCGCCACTAAAGCATCATATCAATCAATCTTCCTCCCACTCTCTCTTCCTCCCTCTCTCACTCCATTTCTCTTCCCAGTTTTCTCTATTTTACTATACCTTCTACCTCTGTTCTTCTCTCCCTATTTTCTCCTATTTTTATTTCTCTCCCTCTCTCACTTCTTCTCTCTTCCTCCCTCACCTCCCTTTCTCCTCATAATCTCTCCATCTATCTCCCTTCAGCTCTTCCTCTCTCCCTTCCATCCTCTCTTTTTATTCCTTTCTTCACCTCTCTTCCTTTACTCCTCTCTTTTCAACCCTCTCTTCATCCCTCTATCTCCTTCCCTCTATCTTCCTCTTTTTCTTCCTCCCCATTCATCTCCTTTCCTTTTCCTCCCTCTCTCACTCTACCCCCACTTACCCACTCTCCGTCTCTCCCAGGTCATCTCTATCTCTCCTTACCTCTTTCCCCTACTGTTTAGAACTTTCTTTTACTTGAGTGCTTACCTTTCCCTTTTATTATTCTCTGTTCACTCCCCACCCCATCGCTCCGGCATCTATTAATCTAAATCTCATGCTATCCCTTTTTATACATGTATATATCCTACGTTTGAATTTTTTGCCTCCCTATTTTGAGGCTTTGTTTTGCCGTTTTTGTAGCATCTATTTTTGGGAATTAAAATTTTATCAACGAAGATTTGCCGCATACGTCTCTTATTCCCGCAGTGTTTTGCACGTGATAGTCACGCTAATGATGCGGATGAATATGTTAAGATATCAAAATACTATTTGTAAAAATCTTTTTCTATCTTATTAAGGTTATAGTCAACTTTCACGACTCAAACGATAATTTTACTCATTTTGTACTAACATTAAAGCGTTTTAATAATAACTAAGTATCAATGTAAACTAATTGATCTTTGTATTTAGAAAGGGTAACCATGGGTGCTTTTCGGTATCTTGGAGAATTTTTTTATTATTTTTATTAACATGAAGAAAATGCACTGACAGACTTTTAATAACGATATCAATTATACGAACTTTATGGAGAAAATCGGTTCCAAAATTTTTCATTATATTTCAAATAAACTATTCGCAGCAGATGTTTCCGGAGCTAGGTAGGAGAGGCAGGGTAGGATTTTTTATGTGCCGTTTTATGGAAGGGCAGATCCAAAAAGACTTTCTTCCTTTAGAGCTCTTCCAGCTGTACAGGTTGACTTATGCCCTTACATATTCCGCACGTGTTCATGCAAATTCCTTTTCGTTTTTTCTAGTATAAGAGTCAATTCTTAATAAAAAACCTTCGCTTACACTCAAAGCAACGGATGTTTTTATATTTCATCTGTATTATTTTGAAAGCGACTGATGGAAGTGTTATTTAATATCCACTTTTTTCGATTAGGTCAAATTTCGGCACATATCGTAGTTGATGTAATCGTTATGTCCTGCAGTCTTTGAATTGACCTCCAGAAATCTATGTAGATCTGTAATGCTTCCTATACTGTGCTGAAGTAAAGGCCCCGTGCAGCGTGGTTGACATGCGCGTTATAATTAAATGTTCTCCGGATGGTCGCAGAGGTAAACAAAAACATTATATAGTATAGCTAATTACATAATCACACTAACTAATAATATAACCCTCTATTTTACTTATTCGAATGATTTTCCCATTTACTAAGCTGTGTTGAATAACTGCAGTACCTATAGTAAATAAAAATATAGCTACTTTTTTGTGGTAGGCGATTTAATCCGCGTTATATATTAATCTGCGGTTTGACGATCCGCGTTGTAACGAACACAAATTGTAATTTTTCACATAGCAACGTTGCAAATGTATATTGAAACATTATAAGCACTCATGTATCCCGACAAAAGTAACGTAAGCACTCACCATATATAATTTTTATCACGAAGTTTTGATTCTTAGGAGTTATAAGTGTAAAATCAGGAGTGTATGAACTTGTCCTTGAGGGACTAAAAGGGTTACATTATAATTTAAAAGGGAACTACGCACACGCGATATAGAATGTTTGTTTGGCGATACTGGTTAAATTTACGATGGTAATTAATTTAGGACCTTGTTGTCCAACGTGTTCGCCCTTCGCCACATGTAACTAATTGGCTGCAGACATGAGGTCAATTTATACTCTTCATTAGTTATATTTGTTTTAATTTTAACTCTGAATTTCGACCAAATTGTTATTTAATGCGCGGGAGATACTTATTATTATAAAGCGTTGTGGACTCGAATATTAACCGCGCTTCAAAATTATCAGGTTTAGTGGTTAATTCATCGTATGAATACTGTCCATATTTTGTATCTTATGGCCACCGCAACTAAAGCGAATACCGGGAATATTGCATGATGCATTTTATCAGAATTTTTCTCTGTAATTACGAAGGAAATTGATGATTGCCATTGTTTTTAAATAGCTTTCCTCGTATATAATTGCGTGGCTTCAATGTGTCGGACTTATAACATATATCGTTAATATGAAATCATATAAGATAATTAATATGCCCTTTATTTATTATTCTTATTACTAAAAAATTAAAGCAACGCTTAAAATTTTATAAAACCACAATATGAGCGCATTCAAATTTTATATTAAATGTGCGAATTTAAAAGTGATAAAAAGGTATTTTATTTATTTAATTGATTTCCACGAAGTGTCAGCGGCAAATGTCATTTTGTTGCAATTTCCTTCTATTATTATTTTCATTTATTGTATAATTTTTTTTCATCATATCGAGTTAGCCTGAAAAGGTATTCCTCGACTAAAACTACATTAATTACAATTCAGGAAAATGATGGCTCTGTATGCCAAATACATTGCGGTCGATGGTTTTTTGCATTCTCATGGCATTCAGCCCAATCTTAGAGAATTTAATCTCTTTTATCTCTCTCTCTCTCTCTCTCTGTAACGCTACCCTTATTCCGTATCCTGTCTCAATCAAAACTTGGGACTGAAATGCGACAGAAGCGGTTCAAGTCGTTCCAATCAGATGGCAGAATGGAACTCGAGAGGTTGTAAGGTGTCCATTGCGTATTCACGCGCGCAAACTAGGCGCAGGAAAATAGGAAATCCACCTCGTCGCCTCGGCAGTCGCGTTAACCTAACTTCTACCCTCAAAAAACTCCGTGGGGCAATCCGCTCTCTCCTACTTAAGATGTCAGCACTCTTGTTCCCGGCACTTGGCTCCCGTGATGCCTCCCCCTCCTTTTTTCTCTATTTCACCCACCTAACCCCTTCTTCCGCTTCTTCAAACCAAAATCCTCCCTTCTGACGAACAAATTTAGCTGGCCTCCCCATTCCTCTCCCTCCTAGAATCTCTGTCTCCTCCCCCGCTCTGTTTCCACTTCCCGCTGCTACATCGGTTTTCCATTATTCACACCATACTTGATGGGTGATTCCTTTCCCGATGCATGAATCATTCGACCTGCGCCTCCGGTCAAAACCTCCCCTTTCTTCCCAGCCTTTATCCCCCTCCCCCCCTACACCGCCGTACCCTTTTCAGAGTATCCATTCACCCTTTACTCCCCCTACTACCACCTTCCTCTCTATTTCTCTATCCTCCGCAGGGTGCGAAGTCCTGAGGGGAAACTCCCGCAGAAAAGGGTAACCTAGTAGAATTAGACTTTTTGTAGAACGTGGAGAGAAAATGAGGGGAGAGTTCGCATGTAAGCACGTGTGTTTGTGTGCATGTGAGCGTGCGTGGCGGCGTTTGGCGTAGCGCATAGATAGGTGGCAGCAAGAGTTGGGAGGAGACGGTGTCGCCTCCCCGCTGCTTCCGTTAGAAATGAGACCGGATGTGGTCGAGGATCAGTAGGGTGATTCCGCACATGACGGGAGTAAGAGAGAGATAGCGAGGAAGATAATGAGGGGAGAAGAGAAATGGGTAAAATGGAGTTAATCGCGATGAAGTGCAGAATATATGAACGGTTTTAACGTCCAGTCCAATTTAAAGTTGGAGGTCTATTGAATTTCTTGCAAAAAATTTGCACCAAATGAACTTTTATAACCTTTTGATGGCAGTCACATTACAGCTGCCTATAAATTTTATATGTTAAGCAAGGAATATTGGTAATTTTGTACCAAATTTTATACCTTGTCCCAAAACGGCGGGAGAAAAGGATGTTTTTGTAAAATCAATGACATTTACTTGTTTATTCGTGATAGAATACGACGTCTTATTTCGCTGTGGCAAAGCGTGCTTTCTTCATTGGAAATGATTCTAAGCCGGTATGTTAGAAATTGAATTGGCGAATTTGTTAATGGCAGATTAGTTAAATGGAAATTAGTTACACTGCTTGACTCAAAGTTTTGTGCCTCGATGACTAGGAGTGCATACACTACAGTAAGCCATCAACATACGCTGTTTTAGTTGCTCGCGCTTCTGTGTACACCGACTTAACATTCGCAGCATGTAAAGTTGATTGTTAGCAAACATAACCTGCAGGTTCATGCGTAAGTTGTTGTTTTTGTTAATACTTAAGCGGTGAATAATTAAAATTTTGTCTTTTTTATCGCGGAGATTTCCAAGAACGTAACCGTCGCGAATGTTGAGGGCTTACTGTAGAGAAATATTTTCCTGCTTGTTTGCGATTTCAATTCCTCCATGGAAAAAGCATGCCGGTTTGTTCCGAAGAAATAATATATGCTCAATTACTTAGGATTGATATATCTTAAAAGTAATAATGAATGTTTCACTAGAAAAGTCGCAGTCGTGATAGATTTCTGGTAGTATTGTGCTCAGTCATATTGAGTGAGATAATTGTATTAATTTTTCTTATTTAATATCAACAGTATAATTTCATTTCAAATAAAAGCTTTGTGTATGAAAGTGCTATTTCGTCATGTTTTTATACTTAGTTTTTTGCGTAAATATAATCATCTGACCTAACCATACCAATAGTTTGATATTCCTAGGAGAAGTCGAGTTTTTCAACCAATAAAACTGTTTTGAATACTGTATTTTAATAATGATGCTCATAACTGGGCATTTCAGGTGAACTGTTACACTTCTGGTTTTTAGTATCACAAAAGAAAATTATCTTGAAACCAATCAGATTCTACTGGGGTGATTTTTTATCAGAAATTATTTTTATGCGTAGCTAAATTTGAAAATGGTTTTCAGGAATAGTACGTACTTTATGCGGTTCTTTTGTGCTATAATTCTCAGTACAGCACTTTTTTCAGCATTAAACGGACAAACGTAGAGATCACTTTACTACTGAAGTCTCATATGTTAATCGTTAGCTTGGAAACATCCACACGCAAAATGATAAAACCAGCGCATAGTTTAATGTAATATCTTTAATTTTCTCTGTTGTGATTAATTTCTCCCCTTTTATTGTTAGGTTCCGCCGTCGCTGTGCACATAACCGCCCTGAGGGTCCCCGCCGTGGTGCGCAACGGATCCCGTGCAGGCGCGGTGCTCGACTGCGAGTACGCCTTGAGTGCAAGGGAGCAGCGCCGCCTGGCGTCCGAAACGGGACTTGTAGTGAAGTGGTTCCTGGCCGGATCGGGTCCGGCCCCAGTATACCAGTGGATACCCGGGCAGAGGCCCCAAGATTTCGGGGCGTTGAGGGGAAGGGTCGATCTCGCGTTCAAGGTGGGCAGCTAAAGTTTTAAGACGGATTATTAGTGGATAACAGAAATTTAGTTTCATAATAATTTTTTAATTAGTATGATGACAATCTTTTGCTAAGGCGACAATATTCGTTCATTATATAAGGCCAAACTATGGCTTGTTAACCATTAAGTTTCTTTAAATTTTACCCGTTAACGCTTCTAATATTCAATTAAAATTCAATAGCTACTTGACATTTGTAAGTTTTCTCTATTGAGAATACATTTCATTGGCATTATAACAATTTCTGTATTCTTCGACGATTATTTGCGTCTTTAATAATACATATTACTGATTAAGGGTCACAGATGTAAGAGCAAAGTTGTTTGGAAGTAATATAGCGGAGTTAATTTGTCATATTTTATTTTACTTCTGTTATCATATTAATATATTAACGAAATGAACGCACAACTTTTTGTATCTTTAACATGTTTGATTACGCCAGTTGTTACCCATTGTTCTATGTCCCAAAGGTGACAGGGTCAGACGACCGCGGTGCGCATAGGGCATTGAGAATTCTGACGCCTACAACTGACCTATCAGGAGAATACATGTGCTCCGTGTCCACCTTTGAAGACGAGGACTTCATGGTGAAAAGGATGCTGGTTTTTGGTGAGACTGATTTGTTTACCAAATGCATTACAAAAAATTAATGGAAATTATCTAACATGATATAGAATGTCTATTTTACGTAGTCTCCTTCATATATGTTCACACTAAATTTCTGAAAATCATAACGTCAACTTATACATGCGAACCATACTTTTTCGAATACTTCAGTCTATAATCTAAAGATCTCTCGGGGATAAATTGATATTACCTTTGCTTTTTCTTTTAACCTATTTCAGAAATTGTGCCAAGTTCATAAAATTTAGTTTTCTTACATAAAAACACACAAGGTATAAAAATCGGCTGTTCACTAACCAGAGGTTTAAAAAAATATTACATTAAATACTTCCGTGCGAGTTGTAGCAAACAAATTCATTTGAAATGAGCACAAGACATAGTCTGTGACTAACTGCTCTGTTTCTTTGAAAAGCCGCTCTGTCTCTGAGCCACATTAGTCATTTTCTTTATGATTCGGCTGTTTGAGATTGCATTACGTTATACGTACGGTGTATTGTTAACTTTTTGTATTGTTTTTCCCGCACGGATATATAACTTATCAGAAAAAGACAACAGGTAGCCCCATTAGCAATGTTGCAAAAAAAGCATCATTCCCTTTCTATTAGGTAGAATTATAGTGAATTAATGTAAACGTTGTGCGATGAGTATGGGGTTGATAACAACAAATTTATATCTTAAAAACAATAAAGAAATATTGGCATTTTTCCTTACAGTGATGCAGCAAAGTCAATGGAAAAGAGCATTGCATGCACACAAAAAAACCGCGCGCGTGTTATCTCTAACTTAAGTATTACTTTCACTTGTTACTTGGGATACATATGTGTGGCATGCATGCAGATTGGGTGGTATAAGATTTAAGAGACACTGTTGCTTACGTCGGGGAACGATTCAGGATAAAACTAATTAAGTAGAGTGGCATAAACTCTAAGGATATTAGTAGTAAGTTTGATTGTACGCTTGAGAATAGCCAAGTGTAAATTGGTTGTCATAAAATAAGGACTATATCGCGTGTTTTGTGATATACATTGCTGCGGCAGCAGATTGTAGGTTGGGTTGAATAAAATCAGGGTCACAATCTGTAAGGTTGGTAATATGCATTGCAGGACAGCCAAGTGTGAGTTGGGTTGAATAAAATCAGGGGTGTATTCTGTAATGTTGTTGATATTCATTGCAGTGGGGGACACTTTGTGTGAGTTTGGTTTTATACGTTGAAGGGGCAGCCGAGTGTAAGTTGGGTGGCTTTACATCAGAGGACATATGATACCTTTTTTTCTGATACATGTTTTAGGGCTAAAACATTAGGACTGTTTCAGGAAAGATTTTGTGTTCCTTTATAGGTACATATATATACACGTTTGAGATGATCCATTAAATGTTGTTTTTGTGATTTCGTCGGTAGACGTATTGTATATACGGATGTGTGAAGGTTTGTGAAATGTATGTTGTACTGATTGTTTTTCTTTTCAATGTTAAGGCCTATACATGCAGCACTTCAAAATTTCATGACGTAGCGTAAACGTAATCTATTTCCCTTCAACAGGCATCGAAACAATCAAAACTACTAAGCCAGATGAACGTTACCGCCGAAATGGTAATCGAGATATTAGTAGATGAGGACTAAATTATAAAAGCAATGTAAGGTAATATCGAAGGCTTTTGAATCTACAAAGCTCTTGCGCCGGAATATGCCTTTTACGGATAAATTTAACACCGAGCAACACCATCGAACAGTCGCGACTTTGACAGCGTGTGACTTTCTTTGAAATAGCTCGCGCGGAAAACGGTCCACAAAGCAAATGGTATATTTTAAAGGTGCAGTTTCGAGGAGAGGCTCAATAGTGCAAATAAAGTGCCTCTTGTTTTACGGTTAAGTTGAGCTTAACAGTTTACTCGTCATTGACTGCATTACCTCGCACTCGTTTTTGGAACTTGCCGGTGAGGCCATAAATTTATACTAAGTCCGTCAAGTAGTAGGAGAATAGTTGCTCCATTAAAAGTGTAAGCATTTATGCTTAGTAGTTGTTCAAAAGTAGTTGATAAATAATTACATTACGTAATACACTATCAATGAGTTTATCGCCAAAAGAGTAATTTTACCGGCATTTTGTTTAGAAACCGCACTAAACCATGCATTTAGTAAAGCAATAACTTTCACTTTTTTATGGTGACCCTTATTTTCGTACTGTTTTATAACATTATAACGCTGCCATTACACACGTCATTTTAATTTTGCTTTTGTGCTTATTTTGCTATTTTTAAGTGAATAAATAAATACTTTACAAGAAGGATGTATTAGAAAAGGGGCAGAATGAATAAACCGCGATAGAATAATTTCATAAATAACATTCGTAATCAATCGGATTTGAGCTTCCTGCATCTATCCAATTTGTTTATAGTTTGATAAAATCAACCTTTTTGACTCAAGTATTAATTATATTCAGTCGAGGTAAATATTTTTCTTTTAACACGTCACTTCAACGTCATCAAAACGTTCTATCAATCTGAATGACTTATTATGCGTTTCGGCACGGAGCAGGTCGAATCTAAAGGATAATATTCATGCAAGCACTATGAAAATATGTTAGACGTAGACCCTACGGGTTTCTATAAGATAAATAGCATGTCTTCCGAAATGGAGACTAATAAAGCCATTCGGCTCGGCTGAATATTTAAACACTAATGTAAAATTTTGTCATGATGATGGGATGAAGTATATTATTTGTTATTTAAATTATAGTACCATAATTATTCTTTTAGTTCATTTATTCATATTTCCTAGATATCAAAATTATTGACCTTAGACAAAGTTAGATTCCAAATAAGTATGTTTTCTTGCACGATTAATAATCGTAACGATTATCACAATATTGGCAGAACACGAATCATCAGAGAGTCACTAGGCTAACATAAATCGCTCTTACGTTACTTTTAAGGTGAAACCGGAACTCGAGAAAAACTTCGTAAATGAAAATCAGGACCAACTCATCGTTGTGGCTAGAGAAAATAAACTAACCGTTCCGCCGAAAATGCGGTTGTAAAATATCGTCACGAAGTAGTATGTGGATTCGTAAAAAAATAAGATACGTGAAATAAATCAGCTACGACAGGAGGAGCTATTTTTAAGCCTTTTTGGAAGTTAAAAATTAACCTTTTTCCTAAGAAGTCGATCGAGTGTTCATATTTATTATTTTTTGTAGCTGAAATAGACGCGCGCGGTTATCTATTTACGCGATCGATACGCATCTCGTTAAAAAATAAATAAAAAGTCTCAGAGAACACGTTTCAATTGTTTTATCGCGACGTAGTTCCAAAAATTCTTGTTTTTCTTACTCGCGGATGCCCCAAATAACTGCCGAGTATATCTGCGTGCGCCACAACCCTCTCGGAATCCAAACCACGCAGGGAGTGACCACCAGCACCGGCGGTGGCACCACGGTCGATGGTCATCGCTTGTGCCACGCCGGCTGCGAGAAATAGGATGAGGTCTCTCGATCGAACGATTTTGGAGGGAGTGAGAGGGAGGGGAAGAGAATTTAGAATTTTAAAGGGAACACTTTACTGAGATTGAAGCTGTAGATCACATTAAACGAGGCTTATATTTCTTTATAGTTGAACAAAATACCCTTTTTTTGCATCCGTGTTTCCTCTGAAAAATAATTCCGAGCGTTACGCGATGCGTGCTTCTAGATGAATATTCCGCTATCCTAGGATAGAAATAAAAAATGACAGCCAATTTTGTTTACGGTGACAGAGTAAGGAGGCTACACACACACCCATACACATGCATTCCAGTTGATTAAAAGAGGTGCGTTTCGAAGCCCCAGGCCGCATACAAACCAAAAGTACGCATGGGTAAACAAAATAAGAGAATTGAGAAAAAGTCTAGGTGATATTTTTGACCATCAAAATACATTGTATCTCGAAGAAATCTTTCTTCCGGCTGCTACTTGGGTTGCATATGTTACAGAAGCATGCTAGCAGGACTTGTAGTATAAGATATAGATATGAGTGCATTGTGGCATGATTCAGGGGAAAACTATGGTAAGTTGGGTGTAAATAAATCAGGGAGCATTTGGTACATGTTTTCGTAGTAGCATATAGATTTGTTAACATAAAATCAGGGAACAATCAATATAATATTGGTGGTAAACGCTTAGGAGCTAACTAATGTTAGATGGGTGGTATACGTGTTAGGGTTAGCCTGGAGTAAGTTGATTGGCACAAAATCAGAAAAAATCTGTAAGATTGGTGGTATACGCTTAGGAACAAACTGGTGTAATATGAGTGGTATGCATATTGGGGGTAGCCGGGTGTAAGTTGGGTGGCATAAAATCAGAGGTTGAGTTAAGTGGTATACGTCCAGGGGCAGACTACTGTATTATGTGTGGCAACAAAATTTAAGGATAATTTACTCGAATTTTAGGCTATATGTTTCAGGCGCAGAATCTGCGTTGGCCCGTCTCAACGAAGATTTGTTGTTCGTTTTTTGGTATATATTTCTGTGGCAAACTAGAATAGGGTGATATGAATTGGTTAAAGGGTCACACACACAAGGAACTTCCAGCAGGCAAAATTTGCTCTGTGCTAGAGGGCAAAGACATTTGCAAATTTTCATGTTGTATAAATTGTATCATGGTCGTAATATTAATAGTTCAAGGTAGACCTTAGCTTAGAGTCAATGCGAAATGTCACACGACTTGCGTTTTGATCATCGTGAGGAATACCATGAAACACCCCATCACTAATGCTGATAATAGCGAATATTTTTCTCAAGCTGATATGGCTGTTACTCGGTATTAATTAGTCGATTTGATTGACATGTGATTCAGATCGTGATGTGGATGGTCGAGAACTGCGAGGTTCATCATCGATTGATTCACAACTCTCGGGAAATCTTTTTTGCCACTCAAAAACTAGAGCGCGAGACAAATAATCCCCATTGACATACAACACTACTTTGTTTTATAAGCGTTTTATTGAGTCTAATAAGAATATGTCAAATGCCTACTAACTGATAATGCATGATTTGTGCAGCAGAATGTTACGACTTGCAGTAATTTATTATCTGGTCTAAATCAGGTGATAGAAATTCAGATCAGTAAATTTTCGATCACCCCTTATATATATATATATATATATATATATATATATATATTCCAGAAAAACAGCAAAATTCAGAAAACCGATAACCTTGGGAAGTTGTCGGTTTTTGGGATTTGTAATACATTTATTTCATATTTCCATTAAATAGCCGTCAATAAAATATTTAACGTGAATTCACTCCGATTGTGCGCCTTTTGTCCTATTTTTGTTTTTTACTGCCCGTAAAGCGGAATAGAATGAACGAAATGCTTTTTAGTTTATCGTTCATGTCATTGTCCTAATTTAATATTTTTCTCGCGTAGATATCTGTCATCAAGAGAAAATAATTTTATACTTGGACATCTTTTTCCCGAAATTCTTTCACAAATATTTTCTTAGGTACCAATTCCTCCCTCGTATAAAGGAAACTCATCCTTGCTTTAAAAATGGTTGGAAGGAAAATGCGAGGAAGCACTAATATAAGACATGGTTAATTACAGTATGAACTCAAAATAAAATAAATTCGATAGAAGGGAAACAGTGTATTTAATGATAAGGGATACATCAACAATTTTTTCAATAATATAAATATTTTCATGTTAATAAACGGACAATTAGCCATTCACAATTAGCATATCGTCCTATTACCACATTTTCCAAAACTTTAATATTCGAGAAATTCTACTTTTTTAAACCTAATATTCGCGTACATCTTATCGTTCTTTACTCGTGTATTCGCTTATTAGAGAGATGTTTTCTCCTAGTAGCATCCTATATTTTTAATTAAAACTAATTTAAATGATATTGATACGGATTTTTTTGTTTTCTCCAGTGGAACAGTTTTAGAGCTACGTTGTATTCACAAGAAGTATATTTTTAATATTAAAAAATTAGGGAAAAATGTTAATTTTATTAGGTCTCACAAACTCTGAAACGTAACAAAAGCTCGTGTCTAGGATACAAATAAGTACCCAGATAAAAGCAAACACTTTGGATTTTTAGGAATAGCATAGATATATCTATATATATATATATATATATACATATATATGTTTGAGTGTGAGGTAATATTTCCACAACTTATCGAGTCGCGGAAAAAACCGAAACCGATAACCTTTTTATCCGACAATTTCAATCCTTCCGTATTCTCAACCGCCCACAATCCCCGACACTTTTCCTTTCGTTTCCTCAAACTCATACAAGATGCATGAATAAAAAAATGTATTCCTTCGTCCGTAATACAATGAGGCATTCGAAAACCCGTTACCGCCCTTTCCGCCAATATAAACGCGAGAAGAGGAAGGAGACGAGAGAAAATAGGTTTATATGGCGCGAGGGTCGGATGCCATCCTGGGACCTATCGATCCCTATCGATTATCGTTTATGGAAACGCAACTTAACATCCATCACACGATGGCCTTCCTACCGAGTCCGGCTGTTTTGTGCGACTCCTCTTTCTCTCATACATCTCCTGGGAGCATTCCAGATCCCATACGTCAGCCTTCTTTCCTTATTTTTCTCTCTCTCTCTTTTTCTCCCTCTCCTCCATTTCTCCGGATCTCAGTAACACGTTCCGCGGGTCTTTCATAAAAGACGGTCGTGACCGTTTTCGAACGCTTTCGGGAAAACCGACCAGGAATGGATGATGATGGATAGGATGAGAGAGAGAGAGAGAGGAGGAGAGTTTTGAGGGAAACGAGGGAATGATGCGGGCGCCGTACCTCACCCCCTGCACCCCTCCTTCCTAGCGACGGTTGCGGGAAATAGAAGCCTAAGTGACAATCCTGGTAAATTGAAAGTCGAGATCGATAGGAAATAGAGTGGATGGTTTCGTTTTCGAGCGGATTCGCGGGGGTAAATTAAATGTTCCGTAGATTACGTGACGCTTGGGAGTTCCAAATACTCCAACTGTTGGTCCTTGCGCTTTTGTATATCGCGCGCTTTGCGCAGTTTTCTCAGCGAAGATAAAATCTGCGTATGTCTTTTGTTTCGAAAGCTGGTTGAACATTTCGCATCAAATAGGATGTTTGAAACCGAGGCGCAACATTACTCATTTTATTATTTTCTCCATACGCAATAGAGGAGAAAGTATTGTCCTCATGAAATAAATCGAATTCGAGATTTCAACTGAAATACAAGTTTTAAGGTCCTCTGAGTACGTTTTCACTATTTTTTAGATGATGTCTGTGTGACAGGAATTTTGTGGGCGTTCTAACTCAAAAACACAATCATACCAGCTAAAAACATTATATTTAAACATTTTTTTATTAATCCAAGGTCTGATAAGGTTTAGGTTAAAATTAACTGCAAATGTCGGTTTACTCTTGACCTTTTTCCGTTTTTTTCCTTTTTGCCTTTTTCCTTTTTTTCCTTTTTCCTTTGGGACTTAATTTATGTAGATATTTGTTATTTTCAAAGTTGTAAACAATATAATTTTCTTAGAGTTTTGCTGAATCATTTTTTTTATAAAACGGATTGTTTAAGAGATATTTCGATTGTCTTAATTTGTTAAGTAGGTCACTGAGTGATACCTTTGCTTCTGTCGCTATCATAAAACTTAGTAATTGTTTATAGTGATGCCTACGCTGCCAAGGGGGTTTTAATTGCGATAAAAATTACCCCAAATCCATCTATCGTCATATATTGTAGACAGATTTTCATGTAAATATTGACAGCGATGCCAACGATAATTTAAATCGCGCAAATATATTTGTTATCCATAGCATCAAATAAAAATTTTGTTTATTTATTTTTCACAGTGAAATATTATTCCAAAGTATTTTTTATCGTGAAATTTATTCGAAGTGTGTAAAAATTATTCAAGAGTGTAACTGCCGATAGTTATTCTAATGATCACAGTTATCGAGATCAGCTTTTAATTACTATTGCAATCGTACTAATTACTCGGTATAGAGAAAGTCATGTGACACATCAGATTTTTTTCAAAGATATCGTGCTTTAAAATGCACTTATTATGTATGTGGCTTCTTTAAATTCTCTAAATACCATATTTGTACTTATTCGTGGTTTTATTTTCGTTCAACTATGTCCTCATTGCAATTACTCTCGCAATGACCATAAAAATATTTGAAAAATCAAGTTCGGCTCAACGCGCATCCTCCCGCGACACCTATAACAACGATATAAAGGATCTCACACATGTTCTTTGTTAGATACTACTATTGGTGGAACACCATTGATGACGGCTGCTTTGAGTAATAGATCCACACCATTTCTGGACATATTCATAACATGGAATGACAGTAAAGTAGAATTCGACGTATACAGCAAACCCACGGATAACGCCAGCCACATCCCCAATAATTCCTTTCACCATCACAAAAAGTGAAATGGCAACTCTTCACAGCATGGTATCCAGACTGACAAACAAGCCATTTAGTAATAGAATTCACTGCAGTAAATACGAAATTTAACCACACTAAACAAATCGCCGTAGAACATGGTTACAAAACTCAAACCAGGGACCAAATGGTAACAAATATAAAAACACTGATAGAATAAAGCAATTTACAACTCACTAAAACAACAAGTAACAAAAAAGAAGTACGTTAAACCACTATAGTTTTCACCACTTTCCAAGATTTAGATAAATTATTTAACAGAACCATCCTTTCAACCGTTTACGTCAGCAGCAAAAACCTTTAAAATATCTTAGCGAACGCAAAAGTATAATTTGTATCCTAAAGTCAAAATTAAACGCACTAGGAAGCCTACGCCTTTTCAGAAATAAAAAAAAATCAAAATCATGAATCTCGATCCAGTTTCACGAACCCCACTATAATTCTTGGTAGAACATTCGGGGATAACCCAAGCCATCCTCTTCCAGCAATAAACCTCCCGTTTCCGAAGGTTTAAATGCCTTCCTTTTCGAAATTCGCACACTATAAACCCGCTACGCGCACCCTTAAGGGACACCAACCCACAAACACCTCTTTCCATTACCGCGAAAGTATAAAAATAGCAAATATACGGCCACACGTCATTTTTTTAGGATTCACTTCCGGTACATCAACACTGAACGCGGCTGCGTCGTGGTCAAAGTGCTCACCTGGGTTTTAATAACCTTTTTATTAGTATTGGATGATTCCTGACCTAAGCACTTATTTTATTTTTAATTGCTTATTTTTTTAATTTTGGAACTCGGCATTGGATAAAAAATACATGAATAGGATAATATGACATTATGTACCTTATTGTAATCGATTCTGTGACACTTCAATCTTAATCCGAGCTATATATTATCGAGCTACCTAATGATGATTTATGGAACAAAATGTACTAGGAATAATTTTGGAGCTAGAAAAAGTCTGCTATGACAGGGAATCGAACTCGGGTCTTCCACTTGCCGGGCGAATATTCTACCACTGAACTATCGTAGCAGATCAATTTTCTCGTTTCTGTACGAGGATGTTTTCTTGGTTGGGACAGAACTAGCCAAGCTAATATCAAACTGCCCCAACGGATGTCCTCGAAGAGATACATGGAAGAAAACTCCTTCCTCCCAACCAAGAAAACATCCGCGTACAAAAACGAAAAAATTGATCTGCTGCGATAGTTCAGTGGCAGACTTTTTTCTCGTTTCAAAATTATTCCCAACTTTACAGTTTATTCCTGTCTGCATAGGATCTTCGGATCGCCTTATTCCAGCAAAATGTAGAGTTATCAAAAATTTGAATTACTTTGGTTCGATTTATGGAAGCTAGACAATATTATTGTGTGTCATCTTTTAGGATTGTCTCCAATATGCCGGAAACCGCTCTTAAACTCTTTGAACTCAATTTACTACATCTGCTACGCTTCCTCTAGTATTTGAAGGATAAAGAGATTTTAAGTACTTCTCGTGCATATTCTGGATTTGCCGTTACTTGATGTTCTTTGGGAGTGCTTGTACGATACGCTATTCAATATCTCCAAACTTCGCCTTCCTTCTATATGTAAACGTTGGGCTGGTTAGCAAATCGAATTGAATTCTTTTGCGTTGCAAAATTCAAAATACGCCATGCTTGGAATTTGAAGTTAAAAATTATGTTTGTTGAGCTTCGGATAATTTTTGTTCCGTAAATGTTGAAAATTTCATTTTTTGTTATAAATAAATTGCGTACAGGAATTAATATGCTAAACTGTAAATCATATAGTCCGTTTTTAATAAATCTACATACACAGTTTTATTCTCGTCGTTATATATTCCAATAATTTTATTTTGAGGGCTCAGATACATATAAATGACTTATAAATATTATTTAAGAAAGTATGCGGTACTTTGGTACTTTCGTTTTTTATTGTAAAATATATCAATAATAATATATCTTTATGAGTTACAATTTATGTTGTTATGTTATCTGCGTAACGATATGTTACCTATCTAAACTAATAACGAAGAAATAGTACTGAAAATTGTTGTTTGAAGCATTTGCCAAATAAGTGGGAAATACGATGCAATTAAAAAAAAGACTACGACAAACGATACGAATATTATTAAGTTATTTGTGATAAAATCGTAGAATTGTTTATTAGAAAAAAACTCAAAAATTATATTGGTTTTCCTAGTTCCTAAATGCTTGGAGCAGGTGGCATTGCAGAAAATATGGGAATTACAAACAGCCTATAAACTTATTATGCGAATAATTTAGTGAGAAGCATATACCACAATAAAAACTAATGGGTTAAAATGGAATTATTTTCACTATGGCTTTATATTATGTCGGTTCTTGATTTCTCACTGCATTGAACACGTAAAATGAAAAATTTTCCAAGTAACCTGAATATAATTTGGATCATAAGAAATTACAATGATAGCCGTTCCAAATAACATTTAGTCGCAAAAATTCAGCAACGCCATTAATATTTAAGAGATAATCGATCGAATAGAAGGTCCGTTTCATAAAAATCCTAAACCTTTCCTCTTTCGTCGCAGGAGACCGGGTTTATATCGAATAATTTCCTCCTATACCGTTCACTGAAGGAAACGCGCGATATTCGGAGGACATATCTTTTATATCGGACGAAAGTGAATTCCAACGAGGCGTCTAAACGGCCACCTTTAAAAATAAAAACCATATCGCCATTCTCCTTTCGATTTCCAGATTCAAACTTTCGCGTCACCACGAGGCTCAAAAATGTGTGTGTATGTATATATGTGTTTGTGTGTGAAACACACACACACACACATATATATATATATATATATTCGTAAAATATTTCCCGGGCAAATAAACTTATTCCATATCTGTTCCGTCTTTCACCTTGGAAACGATTCTTTGGGGTTCCGTTGGAACTTCACATTAAAGAGTTCCCCTTTATGCTGTTCCTCCGCCATTGTTGGATCCATTCCCCTTTCCTTTCGACTCCCCACCCTCTCCGTTCCTTCCCCTTCCCTTTCAAACTTTTCTCTCCCCTCCCGAATCCCAAAAACTCTCCCCATTTTTTCTTCCTTTCTTTTCCCTTTTACTGTTTTCCACTTACCAGCCTCCCATATTCCCCTTTTATTTCATTTTTTTGCTTTGTAACCCTCTCCTCCTCCCTCTTCTCCACTCATTCTGCGTTGTTTCGAGAACGTCAAGATTATTAAGACCGCTGGTAGAATAATTTGAACATTCACAACTCGGAGTAATTATATTTTATGGCTAAGTTGAATGAAAAAACGTCTTCGAATCGTCTCGATGAGCTGCTTTTGTGGTCAGTGACGGATTTTATCCATCGAACATTGTATACTTCCAAACAACTAATAGTATCAGAGACAGGAGAATTTGCTCAACGTTTCCGAAATTGGAGCTAATTAACTCATCCTAATGGAATTTCTATCTAAAATATATGGTTATGTATAATCATTTTCCCAGAGGAAAAGGGAAATGAGTTTAAAGTTGCACATTAAAATATATACACGTGTTTACTACGCCATAGAAAGCAAAAGGCTCGATGCTTATTCATATATAAAATAACTACGTGAATGTCACTGTTGATTACTCATTAATAGGTCTGAAAAACGCATTTTTTCCAATATACAAATAAAAGACATATTGAGGCTCAAAAATTGGTAGATTTCTTTGGCATTACAACTATCAATATAGCTGCCGAGGTCAAATTCGCCCACAATATTAACAATATCATTGTTAATGAATAATTTTGATGAAAATTTATTTTTTTAATATCACGCATTAAAAATTTAACCGAACAAACTTCAAAACTCGAGCATCCTTACCTCGATGAGTGGAAATGAAGGTTTCCATCTCGCTCGCCCTCATATACGTTAAAATTAACTTCTGCGACCCGAAGTTTTGATAGGTTGAACCTATCCCGTCTTTCCTCCCAGTTCGAATTATGAAGAAGCGTTACTGACATTACCAAAAATTACAAATTGGATCATGAGAGGGATAATTGGCTTCCGGAGGTCTTCATAAAAACGTGGTGAGAAAACAACCTATATATCTTTGCGCCATAGTCTTGTTAGAATAACAAATCTTACAAATTTGGTAGCTCTTGTTTCATTAGTGCAGCAGAATTGATCTCCACATATAAGCGGATAGGCTGAAAAAATACTGAGAAGGGGGAATATTATGCAAAAGGAAATTAATGAAAGAAATACATTAATATGGTCTGATTGTGGCTGGATGATCCAGGATTAGAAAATATATGACAGGCTTAAGAAAGTAGTATTACGCCCTTATGGCATATCTTATGTTACAATACAGAATTAAACTTCTTCAAGCAGACATTTTCCACTGAATGAAAACATAGCTTCGTAATATATACTTATAGATGCCATTTAATGTGAATAGGATATTAAAATAATGAAATTCCAAGTTTTCAGGTAATGGTACTATCAAGACTGCAAGGTAAATATATATAATGCCATCTAATTGGGGTTGAATGGAATTCTAAACAGACGATTATAACTGGAAAAGTCTTGAAATTCTTTGCAATTGCACGAAAAATGTACTTTATTGGATAAGAGATGACGTCGTAAACGCGTGGTATATCCGAGGTAATTATAAATATATAAACGGAAATTGAACCATGATATCAAGAGTTGTGTGATGCATCGTATGTGTACCTTGTAGTAGCACGATAATTTCGCGAACAATTTATTAAATCAATTTTGCTTTCACTATCGAGAAATACCGAAAAAACGAACGATATTTTTCATTTTCTAATATCTATACTATGATAATAGATGAAATATCCTATTTCCCCTTATTTTTAAATGCTTAGATTCTTGCTTTACGTTTACAATTACCTCAAAAATTGCGTTTGAGTACAAAATACCCTGGCTGCGATAAGCGCGGTCGATAATGGTAAAGGCGGTCCATTTTGTTTCACCTCTCATCCCTCAATAGAGGCCTTTCATTTTGTGCGTGCAAAAACAGACCGTTTATATAGATAAAACTCCACTGAGGTTTTTTTTCTGAGGACAATAATTCTGGCGCGAATTTTTTTAGGATGTTGAGGATCTAAATTTGGGCAAAATCCAAAAGAAAACAAAAGTTTTCGCATGCTCTTTGGCAATGGAAGTCGTTATAACCTATTACTATTTTAAAATATTTATTGTTCCATATTTAGTTTATTTTTATTGTACAAGCTATTGTTCTCGATTATGAATTCAATTTATTCCTTTTAAAACAACAATTAATTGAAATTATATATTTAATGTTAAATCGTGATTACAAATTTCAAGCACGATTATTTTTAAACCTTTTGGTTATAGTGGCTTTAATCGAAACCACATATATTTTCCTGTTTTATTTTATTATTAATTGATTTGTGATTGATTCAGATGATAAAATCTCCGCATTTTTAAGTCCATTCGCCATTTTATTTTCGTCACGCACCATTTTTTTTATTTATTCACTAGTTGTTAAATCTTTACAAATAAAAAATACGTTTATGAAATTCTTTAATCTTAGTTTCTTAGGGTGAAAGATGATCAAAGCTGGCCGAATTTAATTTTAAAACATTTTAAAACACCTCTAATTAAAATATAACATGTTCAAGACAAATACGAATTCTATTAAATTTCTTTCTTCGCAAACTTCCGAGCGAACGCAACAGTTTATTTCCAAAATTTCCGCCGAAAATCTGTCTCTAGCCAAAAACAAAACAAAAAAATCCATCACGTCACGCCAGCGTTAACATCTCTCGAAACCTCGTCGGAATGTTTCCTTCCAAGCGTATGGAGCGGTACGTTGAAAGCATATCCTTTTAAAAACGTCTTAGACGTAAGAGAGAGAGAGAGAACGGGAAGCCCGCGCGTTAATAATGGCGTTTGATGGCCAAATGGGTACGATTCTAGACGTGTCTGCGGTCTGCGCTGGATGTCTATTATAACGACGTATACGCAGGCATGCGCTTAACGCCACCCGCACAGGTCGTTTTTGGTGAATTGCCAGATGGTGGTCCTCTTCCCCCAACCCACCTCCTCTCCCTCCTCCCTTTGCCATGCTTCCACCTCGATTCCCGTCCCCTAACGACCAAAAACTGGGCGGAGAGAGAGAGAAGACAGGGAGTCTGGCCAAAGCCACCAGACACATCTCTCGACCAAAAGGGAGAAGCAGCGAGACGTATTTTGGAGAATTCCCCACCTCCACTGGCAAAAAGTTTTGAATATGAGAGGGACGGGGGGGAGAGTTTTCCACCATTTCGGAGAATCATTGCGCGAGGTTCTTTTCGGTATTCAAATTTGAAACTTTAAATCATAACACTGCGTGACACTAAAAAATTAAGTATCGCGAGAGGATCTTAAAAAGATATGAGATAAAGTTGTTTTATTTTTTTTGCACGAAGATTATTTTATGCGGCAGTCGGTATACAGCGGATGAACACGTGCTCCTTTACGGATGGCGAACAATACTCTGCTTCGGTTGTCTTTTTTCTTTTCATTTTATGTGTTAATACGCTTCATCTGACTTCGGCGGATGTCTCTTTTATTTATATTTCTCTTTCAAAGCGTACCTACGATTTCAAAAAGCCCTGCGTAGAAATTTAATTCTTCCTCACATTTGAAGTATTATAATGTCATCGTTTGATAAATATTACGTTTGTATTTGTCATTATAAACTAAATCGTTATGGCTTCAAATCTGTTTGCATTGGGTAAACAGGGAGATAGAATATTCGGTCCTAAATGCGGTATTTTTAAACTTAACCGAAGCGTTTCCTTACTACTCGATACCACTTTTGAATGAGAGGAACAGGGATAGACAGGAGGGAAGGTCGGCAAAAGATCAAAATGTATTTCTTTCGGTATCGCTTACGAGGGATTAATTACTTTTGGAAATAATAGCGTGATTTCGTTGCGTATATGGTGTAATCAAATCGATCAAGCACATTAAGGTTATCTAAAGAGATGAGAAACAAACTTTTTGCATGAATTTTTTTTAATTTTCATGTGATATCTGTCGAGAAATCCCTAAATACGCGACCTTTACTGCGCAATTTTCTTATTGCTGTGAACATGTTTTTGTAAACCCAATAAGATGTTTTAACTGCAGAAGTTTTAAAGAAATATTAAGTGGGAAATAAGATCTTTTTTAACCCGCATATTTTGTCGCATATGGAATAACATGCAGCTAATACATGATTAATTTATGTATCAAACTGGTATATTCTGTACATTACACACTTCGGAGAAGAAGTATAATTTGTTAGGGTGGAAGGAAGCATGCATCATTTCCGCTTTATTCTCTCCTTAAAGATGCACCAACAAAGCACGCAGCTCCTAATTTTTCAGTTTTCATTTCATCATTTTCCAACAACTAACATTCGTTTCTTCCACGCAGTACTTCCTTGCAGCTTCTCTGTTAATTGTTTCCTCCGCGCACCTTACAACCTTTATTTTGAAATTTGTCTCAGAACTATAATATATCTGAATCCTTTACTTAAATTTGTCCTTCGTTCAACATGATCATCCATTATTTATGGGATATTTTACATGCTCTGTGATAAATAATAATGAACACGTACTGTAACAGTGTTCACATTACCTGGACATATTAATTTCGATATTGATATCCATATTTGGAAAAAATGCTGTTTATAATTAAAACAGTACGGTAATGTACCCACAGATGAGATGATTATAATCCTTTTTCATTCCATTACTAAACATATGGCTTTTCCGTAGGATTCCCGATTTCTTTTTACCTCCTCGTTGTATTAATACGACAAATTTAAATAATAGTTATATACCTGAATTTTAATACCGAAAAGCAACAAATAAAGTTTTATCCATCTTTTTGGGAAAAAACTTTTCAGTTTTCACTCACGTTCGTCGGTGTAAATATCTTCCGAACTGACAAAGCTTAAATAACCAATTTTATTATTAAGTTCCCTATCCAACAGAGAAAACCGCGAAATCTTAGTCGTAAAATAATAAATTATTGCGAAATTCTTTCCCCTCTTGTTTTATGTGAAATCGTTGCGAAAGAATAAATTCGATTGTTTTTTGCCGAGCTTCTTATCAGGCAAGAGAAATGATAGAGAATTAACGGTCGAAACCGTAATCAAAATTCGCTTCGACGGCGCCTGGTGATTCTCTTTTGATGTTATCCGTGACAGCCAACAAAGGAGGGCAGCACGAACTGCCGCCTTCCCATCTGCCTTCTGTAAGACCCGGTTCCATGTAAATGGAGTAATTGCCTTTTGTGAGAATAGTTGTGGATGGGATGGTATGCGGTCGCTCTTACTACGGGAAGAGTGAGACAGAGAAGGCTGGGGAGATGGTAACGAGTGGCGGTAATTGCGGATTGGACATCCAGATGGCGCATCGGTCCCACGCCGCAGGAGTTTGTAGGTGGTGAAGCATGGGCGAGCCGAATGGCACCCGATGCTCTCTTCTACTGCTCTCCAAAGCCAGAGGTTATACAGTTCTAAGATTTCAACACGACTGTTAAGAAAAAACCGTAGAAGTTTCGAGTAAATATTTGGGTTCTTCGTCGTAAAAAATTTTTTAAAAATAATAATTTAAGTGAATTTGGAGAAAGAAAGATTATTTGCGTATAATTCTTAATATTATTGGATTTCTCTTTAACGAAGTGTTTGCGAAAGTATTTCAATGAGAAATTTTTTGCTAATACTTTTGAAGTACAGTCATCCCCAGGTTACGCAATACTCGACTAATGCAAATGCTATTTTACGTAAATAACAGTTGCGTAAATTTATGTTAGCAGGGAAGAGGACTACTTTACACGGCGGAGTGCATGTGGGTGCGCATCGCGCTCGCCTTCCTCGCACAGCGTCGGTGTTGTTCTGCAGCGTCTTCGTCTCTTTTTGCGTTGAGGGTGCATAGCTCGTGTTTTTTCGGAAAATAACTTAACTTTTGCCCCCTTAATCATGGCATTTGAGCGTAAACGTTATTCTAAAGGCGCTAGTGCTACAAAGAATAGACGTATGATTACGCTTGAGGAAAAACTCGACATAGTGAAGTAATATGGAAGCGGCCAATCAAAGTATATAATATGACAAACGTACATAATTATGGTAATTTCCGACACGTAAAATTGGGCTGGCGTAAGGGCTTGCGGAACCGAGCCCTTACGTAAGTATATATTGTACGGTATTTTAGGTCGCGCTCAAAACGTCATTGATTATTCGTGCTTACGAAACAATATGCCAAAATTAGATTCCCATTCCATACGGAAGCAAAAATACATATCTGCAACCTTAGATAAAAGAAGTTTTTGCAAGCATTGTTGGGGATCTAAATGGGGAGAGCTCACATTTGTCTCCTCTTATCACTTGTATTAAGTACTTTAAATGCAGGTAGACAGGAATTCTTAGTCTCGCAATGAGCAGCAAGTTAACATTTCCAGCTAAGCCAAAATTTAAGCGAAACAGAAAAAGAAAGTGCAAAAAAGAGTAAGAAAAGGATACGCGGTAGGTGCTTTTATGTTTTTTCAGCCGTTAATACGCGAATCTTGCGTAAACCTTTATTATTTAAGTCAGGTGACAGATTGAGTGCGTAAATTCTGCGATGTCGGATGTTCTGCTGTAGCTTGTTGGTTATGAATTACTTTATTTTTTTTATTCCTATCTATACTATATTGACGCTTCTTACTTATGATAAACATATCATTATTAACATATAGGAGGATAGTGATGTTTAGGAACTTTCGTATGAGCTAGATACTTGAAATTTGGCAAGATAATAGGTTTTGGGTGACAACCAAACAGAAAATCGAAAATTTCAAAATTGTTCATTTTTAGGGTTTGACTTTTCTCCTTTTGCTCATTAAAATTTAATATTTTTATCTCTGAAACTAGATGTCACAGGTGCGTGCTGTTGTGGACCTTTTTTTAGCAAATTTCACTATATCGGATTAATATTTACCGGTTGTCTGGGCGACGAAGCGGAAGGAAGGAATAGCGCTATTATACTTTTCCATCTTGTTAGCTTTTCGGCTTATTCCGTTAGACTCAAACTAGCAAAGTAAGGAGATAATCAGTATCGCGATTTGCAGTTTAATTATTATTATCTTCATGGTAAAATATTCTGTTAATAAAGGAAAAAAACAAATTATTTCTAAGCCGTTATTTTTATTACAAAAAATATAGTGGGATACATTTTTTCTCTTAGTATTTTTTTATTATTCTTTAAATGCACATTTCTCGATCGTAGTCTTTTATTAAAATACATTTTCCATTCACGTGTAGCATTACGTTGAGAAACAATGGATCCGAAAAATATATATGCATTATGCAAAAAGTAAGAATGGAAAAAGAGACAGCCTGAGGTCATATAACATTATACACGATTCGGGAAGGAGCAATTATCATTTTTTATGTATCAATGCGGAGAAGCTTTGACCGAGATCACTCGTAGAAAAATGTCGGCGCGAAATAATTACTTTTATTTCGGGTCCAGCCTCCCTCTCCTCCTCTCTCTCTCTCTTTCTCTTCCTCTCTTGCTTTTTTCCTTTCGCCCCAAGGAATGTAGGTCAATGGATAAATGCGAATGCTCACGAAAAAGTCCGTCTCGATGCTCTCCTGTTTTTATGGAATTGTCCGCGCGCCCGTAACGAGCAGACTTGTGCTAGCCCAGAACGAAGGCACGAGATATATAAAAAAGAACGATTAAAGAGAGAGAGGGGGAAGGGTTGATGGTTCGTAAAGGAAAAGTTGAAGGATAGTGTACGGAGCTCGGAAAGAAAGGCCGGATAATCGATAGGAGAGCGCACACAAACGGAATTACGCCTTAGTTAACGTAGATAAAATGAAAGGCGAATGTTTTTTTTATTTTAAAGGGACACACGGCGTTGCGAATCAATATGCAGGCCACATGCACTGCGTTTCAAATCGCGGAGTAGGACGTGGGTATATCATTTTTGGCTAAGTTTTTATTTTTGAGAGAGATGTCATCAAACGCGATATACGTTAATATGCTTGAAACGAAAGAAAGCGGGACGTGATGGGGTTCGCGTAGTCAAACCAAACCTTTTTGAAGTAATAACAGTATGTACCTTATAAATTCTCCGGTGGTTGGTGATGTTTAGGCACGTGTGCCGAGCAAAGTGACACGATTGCGCGTTAAGCAGCTTCAAGTACCTAAAATGGCCTGCATACTGGCCGCCGGGGTTTTTTGGGAAATCTAAAAAACAGAATGTTTTGTTAGCAACGTAGTTTATTGCGGGAAAGAATAAATGTTACGATTAGAGATAAGGAAAAATACCTGTTTTACCCAATTGCACACATATTTCGATTGTTTAGTAATATATATTTTATGTATTTATTTTCATTTTGTTAACCGTAGCACGCGTAAAAGCTAGAATTTATAATAATTAATAGCGTTTGAAGTTTAATATTCGTCTAGACCAAATATTTTTGCTAAGGGCTTACGTTTCTTCTATTCATACGTCACTTAGAGAATGAAGATTTAAAATAAATTCTAATCAAGTATCTTTTTCAGTTAATATTACCTACAGTAGCGAACTCAGTTTTCAAGACTACCTCGCACGCAAATACCTCCGATTAATGTTTATTTCCCCCATCTCCATATCTCGACGAAGGGGAAACGCAATTTTCTTTAAATTCGTTCATATTCAACGTAAATCGCATCCAAGTTTCAATAACTTATAACATTCTTTTCTCCTATTATAAAGTCGGTAAAAACATACTCGACTATGAATATGACGGTGAAGAGAGAAAATTGGATTCCGTTTTATTTTATGAATTGATTAATTTGTGTATAGTTGAAGCTTTGCTTGAATATTTGAGTCACCACTGTTTTAAAATAGAGAAAAACACGACAGCTGATAATGTGGTATCAGTAAAAATGAATTGTTCCTCTACGTCATTAAAATTCAGCTTATTTCAAATAGTGTATGTATGTGTATATATATATATATATATATATATATATATATATATAAAGGTGAGTGGATTTAGTGAAAGAAAAAGAGGTTGGGAAGAGGTCGAAGAGAGTTTTTATGATGAAATGTTACCAAGCCGAAGTAAAAATCATCGACTCTTTCCGAACATATTTTTGACGGGAAATTACGCTAGTATTAGTAGGACGATCGAGACAGGTATGAAAAGAAAAACATGTTTTGAATCGAATTACGTCAATCCAGCTTTACGAGAAGTTACGAGTTAAAAGGAAAGACTGTTGCGAAAAGAAACTAAAATAACTATTAAACGATCCAATCGAAAAATTCCTTCGCAAACTTGAGATTGGCTGTCTTGTTCAAAGTAGATTTAGATCCCTTTGGAAGTATTTTGCTATCAGTTTCCTTTTTTGGTATGTTTAATCAAAACACTTCGGCGAAAAAACTCACAAATTACGAAGTACTGCTTGGCTAATGATTATCTTTCTGCGTGAAATATTTCTTTTAATAAAAGCAAACTTTTAAAGTAAAAAAGTGCAAGCGCTTTTAAAAGGAGAATTTGTTCTTGCAGGGAGAGCGATAAGTAATATACATTTAGTAGCTGTTATTTATAAAAAAAGCTATATGAGCAATATTTTGACGGAAAGGAGACTGTAAAAAATTTAGCATCAAATAGGTGAGAATGAAATAGTGAAAATATCAGGGAAATATAATATGACGATAAGATGAATAAATTGGGAAAATAATTCTGCTGTCTATAAAAATTGTACACGATGTAATATAGTTATCAGTGCTCTAAAATTTTACACTTCATAAAGGTTAATTGGATGTTATATCCTGTAAAAGTTAAGAAGATGTTTATAGTTTCTTGGTGTAAGGCAGCATTTTTATTTAAGACACTGTTTGGTTATTGTAAGTAAAAACTTTATTTTATCATTCGCATTATTCTATAGATGACTTCATGTATTTAAAATGAAAATATTGGCACACGAATAGATCATTTACTATTTGGTGGTTTGTACGTTAACATTCCATTCTTATCTATGAAGTATTACGTAATTATTGCTATTTTATCAGAAAATACAGTAGTTTTTGAGCTTACTTTTTCTTAGCTTTAATGAAAGGCTGCATAGCCAGAAGTGCTCGCTTGATTGTAAAATAGTTAACAAGTTTCATGTGCAGTGAATAGTTGTATACAAAAACTTAAATAACACTAAAAAACAAGAGTATAATAATTAATAATAATATGCTAATATACCGCAACTTATCTACTAAGCGAAAATATTCCAAATATCGCATTTTATACGCTTAAAATGCAATATATAAGATATAATTAGTATATTTACATGTTTTTATTATTGTGTGAAATTATTACACAAATTTAATGTAAACAACAGTTTATCGGTAAAATATATTGATTTTTAGAACAATTATTTCTTGTTCTAGAACTAGTAGTCCGCCGCGGTGATTTTGTATAAATTTTCATGGAAATTGGTTAGAAGTTATACGCTAATACTAATTGTTAAATGAAATCTTTGATCAACTAAAGACAAAAGAAAATGCCAAATAAGTGACGCAACGCACATATTGGTAAACAAGCGAGAAAGACAAACCTGGCGAACCCTGCGCTGAGGAAAGTTAAATCTGTATAGGTTCGAGAAACTACCAGGATAGCATAGGGTGATTATTATTAGTTTTGGATCTTCCCAGATTTCCCAGGAGAATTCTTTGTAAGGGCTTGGCGAAAGGAGGATAGATTCTGCCGGCATGATGGCGTTGCCGTGGGAATCTTTGAAATTCTTTAAAATGAAATTAATATAATGACTTTACTCTCAGTTTTGCGCCGCACAATTCAAATAAATAGGTAATTCTTGGATATGGTATGATTATCAAATTAGTTAAAGGTCTCCGATCCCAAAATAAAGAATAGTCAGTGTTTTATGAATTTTTTTATATATTTGTCTCATCTCTTATTTAAATCTAATAGTGATAGTTAAATAAAGATTTAACTATAGAATAATAACTGTGCGTTAAAATTTGCTTTTGAATTAATATCTTTTCAACTACAAATTGAGATAATACCATCAATGTCAAATTTTAATCACTACCTCACTTCTGTCTTCTTTCAAATATTTTATTTTGGAAAATCTGTATAGTTGAAACGAAAAGTGCGCTCAAATTACTCGCTGGATCAAGTTATCAATTTCTTCAAATTAGGAAGAAGTTATACTCTTATTTACTTTTAATGGGCTTCTGTGGGTGATCATCATTTTGAGAAATTCTTTTCTCTGTATTTATCACCTAATATCTCTTTCTAGAGGCTTCGGTTCAGCAATTCCACATTCTTGTTCTTTTGTTATCTCTTACTTAAAGCCAAGGGGAAAGTAATGGTATTATAAGTATTTTAGCCAAAATTTTATTATTTTTATAAAATTAATAATTTTATTCTGTTAAATTTTAGACAAGTGACCTTGATCACGCAGTAAGTTATATGATGTGAAATTTATTGACGAGTCATGTTATGTTGCCACCTGGCATGTAGCCAAATTGCAACTCATTTAGTAAATTTAAATAAATATGCTGTTTCGGTTATTTATGTATATGAAGTTAGTACTATCCTTCTTTTTGTTCGCTTTTCTATTGCGTCTTCCGACGTAGGTTAATTCCAGTCAAACGTTACTGTGTACTGCGACTCCAGATTTTCCGATGGCCGCTCTTAGAGCCTTCATATTTTACAAGCCTAGGATTTTTCTACAAAAAGAAATCTCTTTTCCCGATTTCTCTGCACCAAAAGTTCTCCCGCAAAACTTTACGTCCAGGCAAACTTTTCCAACCCTTCTCGGATTGTTCCAAATAGTTTTGATTAAAAACTATTGTCTTAATAAATGGACCATTTGGTAGATCTTTCAAGACGATTTTTTTACTCTCAACAAAAAAACTTTGACAAATCTGCAAGTGTCCTTTCTAGCATAACAATTTACATAGCACTGTAAATCGATTTATCTCAGCAACGCGTATAAAACTGAAATTAATACTGAAATTTTGACAAAAACACTCAACTAATACTTCCATAATTCCAATCAAAAGAAGTTGACTTGTGGAATCTTTCCATTTTCTTAAATGAGAATATATGTATATTTCCACTTTTAAAGTGGAAATATACAAATCTTCTCAATTACTAATAAGGTTAATTTTATTTATTTTTGTTACAAACAATCCAAAATCTGTTATTGTCATTACGATTAAAATCAGAAAAATTCAGAGACTAAACTTTTCAAGAAATTCTTTCGTTCGCAGGTTCACTTGGAGGTGGTCTTATCGACGCACATTCTCCGTAGAAAAAAATTACATCTTCGTTTTTCTTGAGACGTCTCGTCATTTGGTTCCATTCCTCTTAAATTAACACTCACGGTGCAAAATGTTGACTTTTTTAGCTTCCGTACATTTCTTTACATAAAACGAGCTGAGAGGTAATGAGAAGGAAGGTCTTGTAAAGGAGGCTAGGGAAGAGTTAAATATCGCTAAGAGGATCTCCAGTCGCGCTCTGTATGTGTAACTTTAGCTTTTAACCACTCCAGCGAAAGAGAAGGAATTGAAATCATGCGAGTTTAGATGGAGAAGAGGAAGTCTCCAGTTACAGAACTACTTTCGACAGAGATAGCAGAAAATGACGTGTGTCTAGGATTGAGATGCTTAAGGCTCGTGCGCGCGGGGATAGTATAGAGGACAGTCAAGTAGGCAAGCCACTTGCTTCTCGCTACTATCCCCGTGTGGACAACAACTTTCCTTGAATCCAGTAGCAGAGCCAGTAGTGGGAATAGTCGATAAGACAGGCAAGTGAATAGGAAGCAGTTCTGTTTTTCTGGCTCACTTGCTTCCTCCACCACTAAATTTTGTGCTGGCACTTCACTGGCCCATTTACTTTCTTCGTTGGGACGCATCGACAAAGGCCAGTGAAATGACAGTGGAGTCCGTCCGTGGTTTTCGTCCTACCGCTCTTTTATCTAACGCGTTCATTTTGAAAGTTATTTGAAACATAGAAACATGCCATTTTCGCAAGTATGTTGCAAACCTCACCCAGACTAATAGAGAAATCGAAAATTCCAACATTTTCCATTTCAATACACCATAGGATAAGCATTGGCTGTGATGCAAGCCTTTATTTAATTGTATTTAAAATTACTTAACATTAAGGTACAAACTCAGAACTCAAATTACAATGCGGAAAAAGAATGGCAATTATATTTATTGAAAATAGAATACGAACCCATGCCGAATTAGTTGAAATATTTTATTTTAATTGTAAAAAATGGGAATTTTTAAAAATTTAAAACAATGGCAAATTTTTATCTACCATGGCAACGAAAGGTACGAATCTCAAAATTGCCGATTTTAAAACTGCAATAAAATGTTGTAGACTTCCGCAAATGTTTCCAGTAGCTAAGTTTGACAACGTCCCTTCCAATTTAATTCTTGTTGGTATGTCTGGTTTTATAACAGTGCCTGGGCTTTGAATTTCAGGAGCAATTAAATTTATTAGGGTATCAAAACTTTTTCGTGACATCCTCAAGCACAATCTGTACTCAGCTTAATCTTCTCTCTCATAAGCAAAGCAGAACCTCCGTGCGTATTTCTCCTTGCTATGCATTTCATAATCCAGGTTATTCTATTTCTCTCACTAATGTCATCTTCAAATATCTCCAAAATCTCAGCATAAAATAATTTAGAAGCACATCTAATCACTCGTTTCTTATAACAGCGATTCATGATAACTACTGAACAGTCTTGAAATACTTTCCCTCGTGTAGACAGCACTTGCTTAAGCCACTGTCATACAAAAACCGGACAAGTTAACTTGACCGCACTCTCTACTATCCCCGTGCGCACGAGCCGTTAGCGTTAGGAGATAGCGCCTGTGCTGCGTTTGCGTATTGCGATAAAAAGATTAAATCTCTCCCGGAAAAATAATTCGACGAATTTTCTGTTATTACTAAAACTAGTGCGCTGAAATGTAAACAGTTGAACACTAATATTCGATAAAAAACTTATGAGAATGACTACCAAAGGAGATGCTGCTGTTATTTACGGTGTTGCGGGATCCGGCGTTGATAGTGGAGCCATAAACGATTACGCAATCATGGCGAAAATGAAGTGAGAGGCGAAGAACGTAAGAAGCGAAATTGGAAATGTTTAGGAAGAGTTGAAAAGGAACTTTATCGAAGATAATCTTGCGCAAAATAACTTAATAATTAGCGCTTTCCACGTGAGCAGATGTTGGCGTCGAATACTTTGTGAAGGAGAACGGCGCAGTAGTTGATGTTGAAGGTCGTAGAAAGCGGGTGAAAGTAAGAACGAAAATTGCGTAAAAATCAAAGTGAGTTGAAATTTTTAATAAATTATTAATCCACCTTTATTGGATTCTAAAAATAAGATTAACCTCTATAATATGTTATTAAATTTTTCACCCGATACATGTTGCGAAACACTAAAAACTAATAATGGATTTAACGGAGAAGAAAATCGAAAAATAGGTGCTTGTTCAATAATAAATAAATTAGGATTTTTTGGAAACAATGGAACAATGAAGAATAATACTTTAACAATGGCGTAAAGATGGAAGAGTTAAAAAATTTAACAATATATAATTAAATTTTCTCACGTCTCCTTTTGTCTGCCTGGATTAAAAGAATTGAAATAAAGGAACGGTGTGTAATATGTAAATAATGAGGAAAGGAGACAAATGAGGAGAAGAATTAACTATTGTAATAAACGAAAGATGGTAACCGAAAAACAAAAGAGGCGCGAACCACGTGGTGTAATAATAAAGGAATAAAAGAAGAGCGGCAGAGATGAAAAGTGATTGGGTTAATTTTCCGAATCAGAAACTGAAGAAATTTCCCGCAACTACGCAACTCGAGTCACAATTAGCTTAATGGACTGTCGCAAAGTAATAAAGTTTGTAAAGGGGATAGAGGGAGGGAGGGAGGTAGGGAAAGAGGGAGGGAGGGATGTAGGTAGGGAGAGAAGGAGGTAGGGAGAGGTGCCACAAATTGTATAGAAATGAATGGTGCTAAGGAAACTAAGACTGGACGTGAAAGGGCGGACTTGAAAACGATATTGTGAAAAGCCATTCTTACCTAGGATTAATAAACGATGGCGAGAGAGAATTATTTTTTATGTTCACGGAATAAAGTGGAATAAATCCTTTCTTTATCTTCGAGACAGGAATAATTTAAGGAAATGATTTTTTTAAATCTTCATCTAGCAAGCATGGCCTAGTGTGAAAGTGATTTTTTTGACCGTCGCTTTCTGAAACTTTTTGATACGTGTCACTTTATGAAGGAATCATAAATATTTTTGTCATCGAATCTCACAACGAGCTATGCTTTTCGTTTAGAACTTCTTTCACTTTCCAGGAAACTACAAGATTGATGTAATGTTACATGTGGTAAACCAATGTCAAATCAAATATCTTCTCTCTCTCCTTTTGCGATCAAAGTTGCAAAGTTACTTTTAACATAATTGCATAAATATAAACTTATACTCAGGGATGGAAAACGTAACGTAAGGATACCCGATAAAATTATAATAACGATTAAATTGCTTTTTTGACAATAACATAACGATATATACATACCGTTATAATAACATTATAATAACCAATAAAGTTTAACGTAATCAAATTGTCAAATGCAATAAAGTAATTATAACGTCATAAAACCAGAATGTTTTGGCCAGGCACCTTTGCACAAAGTGCAGCTAATTTCAGTGCGTTTCGTCACGTGCTCAGTGACAGCTGTCATGTCGTGAACTAAGGATGTAATAACGTTACAAGGGATTAGTTTCTGTTACATAACGTACAAAACGTGAACTGTTAAGTCTGCGAGGTGTTAGCAACGTATTCCGATATTTATCTTGATCCACGATTCCAAGCCACATTGTCTGAAGAGCATTTCATTGAAGCAAAACTTCATTTAAAAAGATTCGGACAACTCTAAAGAATATAAGTAGATATTTTAGTAAAGAGATTGAAACTGTTCTGCTAAACGATGAAGCACATTCTACCACTGACGGTGATGAATTTGATCAATTTATAACTAAAATTTCTGTAAAAAATTCAGTTTCAGATGTGACTGCAAATAACGAAGAAATCAATATTGCAGCACTTTTGGAAGGTTTTATCATACTTCAGAACAAATGTTTGAGACATATTTTCTTTCATTTTTGTCAAAGACGTATAATTGCACAGTATTATTTTGACTTTTTTATTATATAACTGAATCAAAATTATTATAGACTATTATTTTGTGGTTTTATTTAATACTTTTATATTTAATAATTAAGATTGAGCTATTTGCCAAAGTAAGAAAAAAAATTAAATAACATTATATAACGGATTTACAAAATAACGTTATATAACGTAACAATTAAATTGCATGCGTTTTTTTACGTTATGTAACGAAAACTGACCGATTGTAACGATACAGAATAACGTAACGTTATTCCATTCTTGCTTATACTCATGTTGAAAATATAATTTCTTTATTTTTTAATTCAGAAGTCTTGTCTAGTTGGACAGAAAAGCGACAAATCTTGGTAAAAATCGATCAATAGAGCACTATTGTTATCAATTTTTTATTGTGTAGCTTTTAATACATATCGTAACTATTATATCGGAAGAACACATGATTTTTTTAAATAATCGATATGAAATATTTGTGACAACTTATATTGAGCAATACCTAAGTCTAATTTTGAAGAATATCGACTCGCATACAAATAAAAATATTTTATAAACGCGTCGTTTTTGCATCACTATGATTCGGTAGCGGGATAATTTTTTGCGCAAAGATATAATCCCAAATTCTATAAAATCGGAGCAGTAAACATTATGCATTGCACAAACTTTCTCATATGCGTATGCATGTCCTCTCACCACACTCTTCCCTGAATGGAAGGAATTCCTAACAAGTAGGGATTCACACTGGTTTCCCGTAGTACAGAAGTGCTTTTCGTCAAATGTATTTGCTTTGAAATCAGAAACTTATTTTTCCTTATATTGTGGTAGCTCTACGTTTTAGAACCGTTCTAAATATGTCCATTTCGTTTTACCATTCTATACTTGTCCTCCAAACGACATTTATTTTCGAAATCGGTTCAGCCTATACCTTCTAAATTCATAGTTACAGAAAGATTCTAACCTTGATATTGTGATAGCGCGGTTTAGTCTACCCGGTTGAAATATGCTATATTGGTTATTTTTTTATATGAACATTAAATACACTATATTTGGTAAATTACTTTTATTGTGGCAGCCCTGCTTTCTATATCTATACTAAAATTCTTGAATTTTTTTATGTTGCACAACTCTGTCATGCAAAATTTCGTTGAAATCAGTTCTGCCAATTCTTTCCAATATCATAATTACCGAAACGTTTTATTTTGCAATTGTGACACCGCTGCTTAGTCGATCCGGTCGAAAGATGTCATTTTGGTCATGGATTTATGTGAAAGTTCTATGTACAAAATTTGGTTGAAATCGGTTGAGCAAATGCTTCCAAGATATATACGTACGGACGGATTGACATCACGAAGATAACAGTGCTTTTCAACAATGACTAAAAGTCCCAAAACGCGCTGTTGCTGCAAAAACAACAAACCAACTGAAACATTTTCGGTGCATAAATTGTATAAATATATTGATAACCTCATACAGGTGAAAATCAAACTTGATAAATAGTTATACCATTCATAAATACCACGTATGAAGTGGATTGACGAAGCTGTATAGGAGTTAAAGCATTATTTCTGGACGCAAATTGTCGCTTGACGTCAGTGGAATGGGGAGACCTGGACGGTAGCTGAGCATAAAATCCGAAGTACTATAATGTTGCAAGGCGCTATATAGTTCTTCTTTGAGAACTATTGTTTATGTCGGATCGTTTGTGGCGCCAAACTCTATAACTGAATGAATACAGGAAGTCCAAACCAGAACTAATGCAGGCTGGTTTTACAAAAATGACGTCCGGAATTGATTACTTAAATTGACAGGAAATGTTCCAGCATGTATTAGTCATTCCTAGGAATTCTCATACCATAAATACCATTTGTAATTCATAGTTTATCAATGAAAGAGAAAAATTTGAAAACAAATTAATAGAGCATTTTCAGGTTTAAATACTAAAAACAATGTCAAAATCTCTTTCTGACATATTTTGCATGTATTTTTTAAAATAAACGAATTTAATAAATGTTACTCTTTATACGCTAATATGAATGGATCAACTGTCCATTGCTAAAGGGCAGTCGAATGGAGTTGTTCACTCGTCTATGCTCAAGCCGAGTTAGGTAATAATCGTCTCCATGGCAACAAACCGATAAAATGCGATTAAAAATGCAAAAAACGCTGTTTTATTACAAATTCCAGAAAATACTATCAATTGTCAAAGTTTGGTGTTAGTAATTAGAATTTACATTATTTTCCCCTTAGAACAGTACAAACATCGCTCAGATACCACAAATTTAAGATATTTATTTATTATATTATCTTATCTAATAAATGTATATATATTAAAGAGAATTCTATCCTTATTTCCGTGTGTTTGCACGGTTTGGACGTTTGAACAGTTGCAGCACATTTTTCATTTGCATTTTAATATCACTTAGAATTATATGAATAAGGGACTCGCACCAAATGACGCCTAAAAGAACGAATATTCATTTTCGGGCCATCGATTTTCGAATACGAAAATTTGGCTAAATTTTAGACGAAAAAATTTCGTCAAGGGTGACGGCATTGTTGCTGATCTAGCAAAATTACGTCTATATCTGAACTTTGATATTGTATTTGAAATCAATTGTAAGAACTCTTCTTATGTATTTTGAATGCATTTTAATCGAAACGGAAATAATGACGGCTTAATTTGAACGATAGGTTTGTTTACTGCAGTGCCACTTCTAATGTATGGAAGAAATATGAACGAACATACGACCGCTAATATTTTAATTAGCTTTTTGTTTTGTTTACCTTGACGACGAAAGAACTTATGTTAGTAAGTAGCTTTTTTAATTCACACATTCTTTGTAATCACTATAAATGCACCGGCCATGCGTCAAATGTCTTGCTTAATTATTGAATGAAATTAATCGTAATCATTGCCAATATAGTAATTTGCATTAAACTGCCCAATAAAAGTTGCAAACAAAAAGATATTTTCAATGTACGCGTGAAGTATCTTCCTTTTTGAAATGTTGAGTTGTCCATCATTACAATGCATTGGAGTCGTTTCTGACTTAAAGTTTTTACGGTACGTGTTTATTTGTTTTAAATTTACATGAAACTTTTCACATAAATTTTCAATCGGTTTTTTTCCTTCATGATTTTGTTTCATTGCAACCTCTTTATGAAATGTCGAAAAATCGGGAAAAAAATCTAATATAAACTTAAAATATGAGGAAGGAGAATGGAAGAGAGAAAAGGAGAAAGAATGGGAGTGCCTTAAATTTAATATTTAATCCACGCACACCCGTTATATTGACCGGCTTTTGTACTAATACGTATAAAAGAAAACATCTCCGCACGATGGATTTGAGACTTCCTATGTGAAAACAAACAGGGAAAAACGTTCCTCGAATCGAACCCGGGACTCCAATCCTCGACAAATAAAATATAGCCCGGAGGTGGGCCCTGGCAGCAGGAGCCTTATACCAAGTTTCATGAAAATGGGTCCATTCGTGCAGATGTTGTTAATATGGGGCACATACACGCACACACACACAGACAGGACCATTTTATAAGGGTGTTTCCTTTGGAAACAAGCCTAATAAATCTAAATCGTGACATTTTTTTCATACATCGACATATTCAGTAAATCGACGAGAATAAACTACACTTTCTTGTTGCGCTTTATCGTTCATCTCTTTTAAAAGTCTATTCAGATGTTAGTATGCATAAATACGAGATATTCGATTTAATTTCACACTTTATGCCTTATAGTTGCACACAGACGACATGACGAAAATCACTTTTTTGGGCTCAGGGTTACCTAAAACGAGTACTTCCATCAAAATTTTTAAGTCGAGTTTTTTCACGTTTACAATACTTTATATACTACGTATAGAGAAAGTAATATATATATATATATATATATATATATATATATATATATATATACATATATATATATATATATGGATTTCAACAAGGTGTTGGGATGAGGAAAATTATTATCCTCCCTGCAGACAAAGGTACCACCAGCGTGGTAATGGACCGCTCGCATTACAACGACGAAGCCCTCCGCCAACTATCTGACCAAACTTCTTACCTTCCTCTCCCCTCCAACCCCACTTACCGCCACTCCTCCGAAATTTCTGCATATCTGCGTTCCGTGGGAAAACAAGAAGGCCTCTCTGATTCCACCATTTCCCTGATGATCCCCAACACACCCCGGACCCCAACCTTCTACCTACTCCCAAAAATCCACAAACCCAACATCCCCGGCCGCCCCATTGTTGCCAGCTTTAATTCTCCCACGGAACGCATCTCTGCCTATGTTGACTCCCACCTACAACCTCTCGTCCGTCAAATCCCACCTCCATCAAAGACACAAACCACTTTCTACTACGCCTAAAATCACTCCCTTCCCCTCTCCCACCTAACACAATTATGTCCCCTCACAACCAAGGACTGTCCGCCCTGAGAAAATTACTGGACTCCAGACCACCTGACACAAGGCCATCCTCCCATTTCCTAACGAAGCTGGCTGAAATGGTGCTCCAAAAAAACAACTTCTCTTTCGGAGGGCGCCACTACCTACAAATAAAAGGTACCGCGATGGGCACTCGCATGGCGCCCTCCTATGCCAATGTCTTCTTAGGTGAATGGGAGGAACGCTTTCTTAACGTTTCCCCCAGACCACTCCTATGGCTGAGGTATATTGACGATATTTTTCTTCTCTGGACACATGGACCCGACTCCCTACAATCCTTTTTACAACGCCTCTCATCCCACCCCACGCTTTCCTTCACCTACCACTCCTCTGCCTCCAACATCACCTTCCTGGATGTGGATCTCTCCATCCGGGAAAACAAAATCCACACCAGCGTGCACCTCAAGTCTTCCAACCGCCTTCAATATCTCCAGTTCGACAGCTGCCATCCCCTCCACACCAAAACCTCTATTCCCTACGCCCTAGCCCGACGAGGGCGGAGAATATGCTCGGACAGAGATTCCCTGTCCGAGTACTGCTCCACCCTCGAACATGCCTTCTTACAGCGCGGATACCCGCCGGATCTGATCCGAGACCAAATCCGGCGGGCAGTCGCACCCGCCACCCCTACCTCCCACCCCAATACCCACACCACCACCGATTCCACCCTCCAACTCACCCTAACCACCCTGTATTTCCCCGGCATCCACGACATTCTGAAAAACATCCTGAAAGCCGCCCACCTTATCCTCTCATCCTCCCCTCACCAGATTCCATTTCCCAGACCACCGATGCTCTCCTTCCGCCGTCCCCCTAATCTGGAAAATATTCTATGAAAGAAAGAACCCCCAGCACCCACGCCTTTACACCCTGCCGGATCTTACCCCTGCGGTAGACCCCGATGTCTAACATGCCCAATAAACCCCCCTGCAACTCCTTCTCCAGTCCCACAACCAACATCACCTACCCCATAACTTCCACCACCAACTGCACCACCCACAATATCATTTACCTCCTGAGATGCACCCAATGTCCCGCCTTTTATGTTGGCCTCACCAGCAATCCCCTCAACATCCGCATGAACGGCCACCGCAACAGCGTCATTCTCAAACGACCGCTGCCGGTGGCCGTTCATGCGAACAAACATAATTTAAAGTTTAACAACTGCTTCACAGTGAGAGTCATTCGCGCTCTTCCCGACAATGCTTCGGCTCCCCTACTCCGTCAGTGCGAGCTTTCGCATATCCATCTCCTAAACTCCTTCACTCCCCCTGGCCTCAACCTTCGATAGCTTTTCACTCCCTTTCTGTCTTTTCCCAACCCCCTACCAATCCCCAACCCCCTCCGTATCCTCCAATCCTCGATCTTTCCGCACTACACTTCCACCCCATGCCTCCACCCAGTGTCACCGCCATCAGTTCTCTCTCTGTAGCTGATGAAGGAATAATTCCGAAAGCTTCTACGTTTGTGATGTTTCTGTGTTTCGGTGTACTTTTACGTGTGTCGCTTCGACATCCCCGGGGCCTCGCCAACCTGAAGTCGTCCGATTGGTGAGTGTTCACTGGGTTTCCTCATCCCAACACCTTGTTGACATCCATATATCCATTTTACCTTTCCTTTTCCGTAAGCTGTTATATATATATATATATATATATATATATATATATATATATATATATATATATATATATCTTTATTTATTTAATATATCTTACATGCTATATATTTGAGGAAATAATTATAACTTAGTACCAAATACAGTAATTTTTTATTATCTGGCATTCTAAACTACATTTTTTATTCTGAACTTCATGAAAGATACTTATTCTAATCCCTCTGTTCATATGCGAATGAGGTTGACATTTTGATTCGTAGTTATATAGTTGACCCAAATGGGCTAAGCATCTTATACTAATTACATTTTAAGCAAGCCGGAAACGAATACATGAGCATATGTAGAATAAAATTCGTACACGTCCGTACGTTAGTTGCATGTTCTCAATCCCAGCGAATACTTTGTCTTATAGCAGGAAATGAGGTTAATTAAATTTGTTGTGAAACATGTATGCATTGCCTGTATTTTTTAAATATTTGTCAATCTTTTGCATGTCTTACTTTTGCTGCGACTTTTCCTCTTATCGCCTTTTGATAAAGGTTAAAAGAGAGTTTTCAAAAGTATTTTTCATTTTATATAAGTATTTGTGTCTCTACTGACTATGGAGGTGTATATATAGGATGGAGGTTTGCTGAGCTATGGACTCTACTCCTTTCAAATTGAGGGGAGAGGGAGGTAGAACGTATGATCACGTGACCCCGGGATGCTTGTGGCGGCGAAAAGGCGAAAACGTCATTCTCGCCGCGGATTCATTTTCTAAGGTCGCGTTCCCTGTGCACCACGCGTGACAGCCGTGACAACGCCAAAATTAGTTCACAGAGCGGAGCAGCCGAGTCTATGGGAGCACGAGGCATGAAGTGGAGCTGAAAGGGAGGAATCCTCGGATGGAATCTTAATCAGAGGACCGTTGAAATTTATCAGAGCTTGAATTTGTTAGCCGCTACGCTTTTGTTTGGCAAAAGTCAGAGATAGAGAGTAGCAGTGGTACTTTTAGTTGCTTTGGATTCTGCAAGAGGGACAACTGAAAAAAATGTCTTCGCGTTTTTTTTGCACGCCGATTAATTACGCCGCCTAGAAATCTCCCTCCGAATTGAATTTTTTCGTTTGCGAATATTTAGAAGTGGATGAATAAATACTAGTGAGTCTTTTTTTTATTTTTCGAGTATGAAAAAGATAAATACTTAGTACGTTCTTTGGGAATACATGAATCATAATAACTTTAATTTTTTTTAGAAAGAAAACATCTTCATTTTTTATTTTTTTTGTTTGTTAATATAAAGGGGCTAGGCTGAAGCAATTTAGTTCAGTTTTTCATCCGCCCTTCTCTAGGGACAAACTTTAAAGTAATAAATAAATCCGCTACTAAACACACACAGAGGTTTATTTCACATAAAAATTACTATTGGGTGGATGTTCATGAAATTAGGTATTTAGGACATAAGGGCAAAGGATATATGAAAAGTATATAAATGATTCACGTAGCCTAATCAGGAGTGCCACAATACATATGACAAAAAATGAACTTTTCTTTATATATCGTAAAATATCACATAACAAAAAAGTTTTCAAAATAATTTGTAGAACTAGTAAATTAGCATGTTTTGTTCAGTACATTTTTGTCGAATGAGTAACCAATTTCAAGAAAATCAAACGAAAAAGTCGTAATTCACTTTTTTCGTGTTTCTTAATTGTTGTCAACGAAAACAATCTTCGTGACAACTGAAGTAAACATCTGCTCTAAATACCTAATTAGTTTAATTTTCTTTAGTGCGCACGGAAAATTTAGTAAATGAAGGGAATGGATTATCTACGAACGTGATATGAACGTAAATATATTTTTTCTTTACGTATACACAGCGATTGTAGGTGAAAAGAAATGGGTCATTTACGGCAAAGGAATGAACGTGAACATAATGATTATATTACTACAATTCGAGTAAGTTTTAAATAAATATCGATATTTTTATTAATTACAACCGATTATGAAATAACTCAGTAAATCAAAAATTCGATATTTCCTTGGCATCACTACTGGCATTCCATTTTTCAGTTATTAAACATTATACTAAGCCATTAATATTTTTCTTTTTTGACATGATTTCATAAACATTAAAGAGCGCATTATGCGTGCATCTTTCCTCTCTTGTTCTGCCTTCTCCCGTTTGAGAAGCTGATAATCATCCATGGTCTTTTTCACAATGCCTAAGTATTCGTTTATTCAACATGGTATTGTTACATGGTATTGTTACCGCGGTTGAGATTACAAAAGTTATTAATATGTTATTATGTATTGTTTCCTCGTTTGATAACGCAAAATATATTCATTTATATTATGAGACTTTATTTAAAAATCTTTTTAACTTTTTCGGGAAAGTCCTCGTATTTATAGGCGCTGAAACTGATACTTATAGCCTCTTGTCACGTCACCGGAAGCGGAAGTTTCATACGCAGCTACATAATGTTATATATATATATATATATATATATATATATATATATATATATATATATATATATATATAGGGCTCTTTTTAGGCCTGTACGAGCCGGTACGCGTACCGGTTAATACAACTGGCGTCTGGTTAATATCTTATATTTCACACTAAAACTTGTATGCTCATTTGATAAGCCTACCGTTTAACTTTTTTTAAAAAAGCACTATATATATATATATATATATATATATAGGATGATGCACTAAATGTCTACCCATTTAAATAAGTAGGCAATTTCGTATATATTTTAGGTATATTCATGCATGTATGTATGAATATACACATACCTATAAAGACTGATGCAATATATGAAACGCAATAAGGAGTAAACCGTAGTTATCGATCGATTTTTCCAAAAGAAAAGGTGGAAATCTGGATTTCGTGTGACATTTCTACTGGAATTCAGGTGACGGAGTTTCAAAGGGAGATACAGAGAGAGAGAGAAAGAAAGATAGAGAATCGGTTATGGGATTTTTGCGTCGGTTGGGCGAGCATCTCGGTGATAGAAGTGCAGGCGAGAGAAAGGGGGAAAGGCATACGGGAGAAATGAGGGAGAAGAGGAAGAGATTGGGGAAGAGACGACGCACACGCATTGAGGAAGGGGTAGAGAGGGGACGTGAAGGAGAGTGGAACGGGAAACTCGAAAGACGCTTCTACTAAAGGATAAAATCGAGGGAAAAAGGTTTTGAGCATCTGCGGTTAGAGAGAGAATCTGCGCTAAGCTTATACGTCTGACTTTTGAGGGAGAGAGAGAGAATTCTTAGAGGAGGGCGAGAGTAAGGGAGCGAAGCGCGCATGTCGAAATGAGGGCATGGCATTCGAAAGGACTGGATGTGATTTCGAGGACTCGAATCGAAGCGAGAGTTTCTCCTCTTTGGACACCCTGACTGGATTTCCAAGGCTAAATGTTATGGATATGATCATCCCGCAAAAGGGCGTCTAAGTGAGTGCGGGATGTCGAATTCAATTTTTTTCGCCACGCAACTAACTTTAATTACTAGAATCGAGGTTTATTTTAGGATCATCATCGATTCGAAGTATATTATTTGGTCGTTCGGTAAATAAATTGTCTGGAAGAACAAAGTATTCTTGAAACCAGGAAATAATTAATGAACCAGGTATTTGTTTTATCCGCATAACAGCCATCTTTAGTTATTCTAAAATAGTTAGTATTTTAATTATTTCTTGTAGCAACTTTTGTACTTAACGTTAAAAAAGGAAATGGAGACTACGGTGTACAGATTGGAATTAAAATTTAAAACTCCTAAACCGTAAATTTACCCAGAGAGCACTCACACGTCAATAAGAAACAAGGAAAATTAAAATTATACTTACAAGTTTGCAGGACGAAGATGGCCTACAGGGACCTCTTGTCAAAAACTAGCCTAAAAAGAAGAAAATGAAAACACACACGCACAAGCACTCTGGAAATCTCTAGATACGTATTTCGGGAGCTATGCTATGCTATGCATGGATAAATGTCCAAAAAGCCTTTTTCCAGGATGTACTTGTATAGCTCCAGTGACGATAACCCTTTTCCCCCTGTAACCTCAGCGGACAACAAATGAGCTCGCAGGTGCAGACACTCGTTTTCCAAAGTACCGTCCAAATCCTCAGGATAGAAGGCTTCCAGGTTCCGTGCCCCGTCACGGACGTCTTAAGATTCCAAACTATGTAGCTTCGTGAGAAAGTCGAACTTTTTACTTAACTCCTCGTAAGCAGAACCACGTCTCTGTTGTTCTGCAATCAACCTGTCGATAATGACGTTGAAGACGGTAACTCTGAATCTGTCCCTGCCGGAGAGTTCGACCTCGTTTTCCTTTACTTCGTCAAACTGGACCTTTCGCTTACGTTTCCTCTTCATATCGCATGCGTAGTTCTGTTCACCGCTTGTTTCCACAGCTTTCAACTCATAATGATCAAAGGTACCGACTCTCCTTATATCTTCTACGGGATTATTCTATAAAATCTTAAGACACTATACACTAGAAAATTCTATCACATTCTTTAGCTTCCGTCGCCAACACTACTCGTATCGTAACCTTAACTAACCCCAGCAAATTCGCGTGGAAGATTAAACCTTTGAGCCGCAAAATTGAAATTGATACAACTTTCTAACACACACTTTCAACGAGAACTGACAAGTAGTGACAAGTTATAGAATGAAGTCAGGTGCGATGCAAAACAAACAAAGAACACAAACACAGTGTTGCCACTTGACTTGTCAAAAAATTAACTATGGTCAATTATTTTCTATTTTGTTCGGAAAAATTTACATATTATTTTCCGTGTCATGTGTCCGCAATGTGTACCATTTCGGCCCCTGGTCGGGGCCCCCGCCGAGGTTGGGGCAGAAGGCAGAAGTTCGCCGCTGTTCCTTTGTCTCCTCAAAATACATTTGTCAGTATTTTTCTGTAGTTAATGCAGTGTTTTCCAAATTTGGTGTCGCGGCACGTTGGGATACCGTAGCTGATTCTTACGAGTGTCTTTGAAAAACTTAGCTACGTAAATAAATACTGGTAAGTTTATCTTTGATTGGGTGCTTCGTCTACAAAATGTATGGAAACCACTGAGTTGGTGTAAAGGTCTTGTGTCCTCTGGATATGTGCGTATGCATTTAAGCAATGTACTCGCGAAATATGACTTTCATAGTAACCTTGGCACTTATTTATGTGAGAAATAAATGTTATAATTGGGCTATATACCACGGCTCGCGAGCCCTATGTGGCTCTTTTAAATTTTTATTCAGAGGCGTATCAACGTTTTTCCCTGCAAAACACAATGACGTAGAGACGTTACGGGGATGCCTAAGGAACATTATATCTGAATTGCTTCGGATATAGGTTTTCCTTTACTATTCATAAATTTATGAACATAGAATGTGTATCATGAGGCTCTTCAACTTCTATAGATGATCGTATGCGGCTCCGAGGGTAAGTAAGTTTGGCCACCCTTTATATATACTTCTGTCGTTCTTTTTCTTTCCATCTTTAGTTATTTCATTTTTGAAGGTTTCTTTCTTTTTATTGCTTTCCTTCTCTCCTCTGCTTTGCTTCTTTCCTCCATCTCTTTTCTTCCCTTATTTCATTTTCCTTCCCTCACTTTTCCGATCTTTGCTATTCCCACCCTTCCCTCCTTTTACGGCGCCTCTGCTCACGAAAAGGAAGTCTAAACCACATCCTGCCGTAAGAGAGATGCTTACGCTTCATCTTCCCACCTACTCTTATCGACTGAGGCTTTTTGGTTCGAAGAGCTTTCAAAAATGGAGGAAAATCTCGGGCTTTCTCTGGTGTTCGGTTGAATGAGACGTCCCCCTGCCAAGGTGTTGCTTATGCAACCGTAACAGCTTTTGCGTCGTGAGGGTTTTCTACATTAACGGCGCAATCATAAAAACCGTTTTGCTCGGGGATTGTATGGTGTGATTTCTCCCGAGATTAGGAAATTACTTTCCCCAAAAAGTAGGGTAGATGGGAGAAGGGAAAGAAAGACGAAAAGCTATATTCTCATCTGCCTCAAGATAGGGAATTTGAAAAGTCGGAAAGTAAGTTGGAGTCAAGAGAAGGTTGTGAAGTAAGGGTTCTCAATACAACGTAACCATTCGTGAACATCTGTCATTTCGATTACGACTAAAATTTCTGATATAAATTTGCGTTCGAGTATGAATGAAATGCTTTGGCAAAAGAAAATCAATTTCTGGACAAGAATTGAAAAATTGTTTATTAAAACGGAATTGCTAGATATATCTTGAAACTCGGAATAGCATTGGCGTATTTTTTGCTGAAACAAATGAGGTACGAGATGTTTAATGGAGATTTTATTAATTTTATTAATAATTAAGGCTGAAAGTATCGATAAATGAAATAGTACTCATTTTTTACTTTTACACTTTTTGCAGGAAAACCATCTTTTCTAAGTTTAATTCTCCGGAAAGAGGATGACATCCAAAAAAATGAGTATCGATATAATGTCAAGAGTATCGAATGAGCCTACAAATAATAACATAAAAAGTATTTATTCAAAACAATTAAATTGTCTTATATTGGCAGTTTTTTACATTTCTGACTACAGCTTATAAACTACTAATATAAAGTTTTGTACTAAACTACTTTCTCTAAATTAGTAATGCTACAAATTAGACATCTCCATTAAATACTCTAAAATATAAATAAATATTCTCTCTAAAAAAGCTAAATTTAGGAAATTCACTTTTTTGAGGAGTGGTTAGAATCGTGGAATATTTCTTGATGGCAAAAGCAAAGAATTCAGGAAACTGTTCGACGGGAAATAAAATGAGATCCCATTGAGAAAAACCTTCCAAGATTGTTTTCAGATTCAAAGGATGTAGGTGTGTGTGCGATTACGAGAATTATCGATCCAGTATACGAACGGCTATAGACCACAGTTATAAACGATAGGAAGCCGGAAGGAAAAGGAGATAGTTTGCCGGAATCTGAACGGCACGGATGATTGGACGAGGTATTTCGTGCGTGCAGAATGGACGGGACCGAATTCCCGCCAGTCACAAATCGCTTCGAATACTCTCGATGCATGGGAGGCATTCCGTGCCGCCATTTTCGGAAAGGACGCCAGTCTGATAGGAAGCGTAGGGGAAAGGGAAGGGTTTGGACGGAGGGAAGTACCATAAATGGATGATAGGGTGCAGGGCGGAAGAGGTCATGGGGAAAAGGGAATTGTGGCGGGGTTGACGGTAAAGAAATTTCCATAGGCGACGAAGTGTAGTATATGGATACGGGATGAGGGATTTAAAGAGGATGGAGTCGAATGAAGCGGAAATGAAGTGAACCCTCTTGCGAGAAAAATTTTCTCAGAGATATCTTTTAAATTTTAGCGGAATATGGGAGGAATTTTTATCTCAAACTTGGTATAGTATTGTAGAGCTCGTCTCGTGGCTAAAAACAAATTCATAAATATTGTATGTTTGTATGTTAAAAACACAATGCAGCTGCATACGGAGCTTCCGGTAACGTAACAAAAGGCTATGAGAATCAAATCAGCGTTTCTAAATGCGGGGACTTTTCCGTATAAGATTAAAAGGATTTAAAGTAAAGCTTTACAATAGACGATGAATATGTTTTTCGTTTTCAAACGAGGAGGCAATACATAATAAAGCATTATTACATTTTGTGATCTCAATCGCCGTAATAATACAACGTCTCCATGTTTAATAAACAAATATTCCGGTGTTGTGAAAAAGACTACGGATGATTATCAGCCGCTAAAACTGGAGAAGGAAAAAAAATGAAAAGAATTACTACGTGATCAGTTGAGTAAACGTTTCTTAGCTATTTTTATAAATTAGCGTTACATTCGTTTTATTGAAAATCAGCATGACTTGAGTTTAACGCCGCCCTAATATGACATTGACATTTCCTTACACTAAGTTACCGCTGTTGCAGAAATCTTTTCAAATATTATTTTGCAACCAACGCTGCAACGGGCAGTCTGAAAATACTTAAAACTCGAATTGAATAAATAAGCACTCTTCAGTAGCCATAAAAAGGTTATGAAAATCCACACGAGCATTTCGGTTACCAGGTGGCCGTCGTCAGTGGTATTCACCGACAGTATATTCTAAAAATAGTGTGACGTGTTTTCTATAGTTGTTATACGTGTCGTGGAAGTATGTCTTCCAAGGTTATATGGTTTTTATAACCTTTTTATGTTTGCTGGAGATTCCTGAGTGAATATTTATTTTTCTCAATGTGATTTTTAGGTACTTATTTTATTAATTTGAACTTAGGTTTTCATAATCAGCCCATGTTAGAAATCCTCTTATAAATTCTATTACAACTTTTAATTAATGTATATTTGAATATATATATATATATCTATAACATATTAAACGAAAGCTCGATTAATAAGAACATTAACAATAAAAATAAAAAGTATAAAGGTCCAACTGCGTAAGAGGATCTGAACACATTGCTCTAAGATTCGAGCTTTATAATAATTACTCCTTTACCAAGATTATATCATTTTTATGAATTCTGATTAATGTATTCGATATCTTTTGTTTTTAATAGTTTTTAGGATCTTCAGTAACGGTGAACGGAAGACACCCATTATCAAAATTCATTATTTACACTTCTTGAGGGCGTAGAAATGTTCTACCTTCTTGGTTTACGTGAATGCGCCTGACAATTGGGAGAATTGGTGCTGTCAATGAATTGTGGATTACTGAATGCATTACATATTTCTTAAAACCGAATTTTCAAATTTCTAAATCCAAATATATCCTGCAGTTATTTGGACGAAAAGAAATGCAGTATTGAAGAACGCATTATTCAGTTATATATGTTTGTTTGCGATGGAGCATCATCAAATCAGATAGTTACGCTAAAATAGATATATTTCTCTGTTGAGTAACACTGCCGCTTTTTCAAAATAAATAATAATTTATATTTTGATTTTTTTATTATAATCCACGAGAAGATGTATTAGTCTAAATAAAAATATTAATTCAACAATGCAAATTTTTAAACTGTGCATGTAAAGAATATTTTTAAGAGATATAAAATTAATAGTATTTATCAATAACATGTTAAACTTCCAGTTCTAAATCAAGAGGTTAAAAAAAACTGAAATTTTGAATGGTAAAAATGTTTTAAAATATACACATTTAGTTTTCGGAAAATATCCACAAAGAAAACTTTTAAGTTTTTCAAATTCTTTTAGTATGGATGGGAATTAACAGGTTGTAAATACAGGGTACGCCAAAATTAAATAAAAACTTTTCAACGCCAATGCGAGTAATGTTGGAAAGCAAAAGAAGTAGAAAAATATACATGTAAAACATAGGTATATGAAGAATTATATTTATAAAGTTTTCCACAAATGCTGCTCAATATGACTATCATTCATATTTTTCCCCAAACGCAGTCTTTCTGGCATCGATCGACAATCTTGTTGGCACAACTCCACCAGTGAGCTCTGAATAGCAGCAACGATTGATTTCTGATTAAAACGATTAAAATCCGATCATTATTATTGAAGTAATTGAAATAAACATTTGGGAGTCCGTTTTTTTGCCATGGTGTATTTTATATAACTAAAGCTGTAGCCTTTCTAATGCGTTTCCTTACTTTTGGCTCACTCTGTATATTCAATATATTAGGCTGAATACTTGAGCACCGAAAGAGTTAATTTTCTAATTTTTCGGCGTCTCTGTAATAAAATTTATGAGCCGTAAATACGGATCTAGTTAATTAACACTCCGAGACATATTTATTTTTTATCACGGACAAAAGGAAAGGAGGACAAAGTGAGTCTGTAAGCTCTCCACTTCTTTTTTTAAAGGTCCTAGAAAACACATTTCGATTCCTTTGCCAATTGCATAAGCGATTTTAAGCGATCAAACATTTTTACTTTCTCGATATACGAAGTATAGAAAAACTATTGTTTTCATGAAAAAAATCGAATTCGAGATTTCAACGGAAATACATGTTTCAGTGCCCCTGAACACGTTTTGACCATTTATTCGATGATGTCTGTGGGTGTGTCCGTGTGTGTGTCCGTGCGTGTGTCCGTGCGTGGGTGTGTGTGCGTGTGTGTGTCCGTGTGTGTGTCCGTGTGCGTGTCCGTGTGCGTGTCCGTGTGCGTGTCCGTGTGTGTGTGTTATTATTATTATTATTATTATTGGCACGGTATGGGGGAATTCTCACGTCTTCACCTTATTTATTATTCATCATCATTTTCAGTTTTAAGTCCCACACTCAGTCAGCACCGTGACTAATTTTGATCTGTCACAGCCACGTCGGTCCCGGACAGTCCCGGTCGGGGGCGCTCCGCCAAAGGGGCTGCAACCGCAATCTTGGAGCGTGATCCCCGCCCGTTACCTGCCGAAGGGCTCGATGGGCAGAAGTTAAACCGCGTCAAACGTATCCGCGTTCAATACCAGTGACCCATCTTCGATTGCGCAGAGCAGGCCTTTCATGCCCCAAAAGCGGAAGAAGGTCGCCTCCTTGCCTTCCACCTTGCTCTGGCGCCACTCCGTCGTGAGTCTCTTCCTGAGAGCCGATTTGAATTCCAATAAGTAGTCCACCGTCTCCTTTTTGTCGCGGAAGAACAGCGTAAACTCCCTGTAGATCACGCCTTTCGTCATGGTCAGGAGATAGTTCGCCAGGCGGAACTCATTTCTCAAACCCCTCGTCCTGGTCGCCATCCCGCTGAAAAGGGTTTCCGCGGTCACCCTACTCTCACCGGTAAATGATTTAAGTAGACGAGCCGTTGTCTGCCAGACCCCCCTGACCTTGCAGCAGGCGAAAAAGAGATGCCACGCGTCCCCCGTCTCCCCTTGGCACCAAGGGCACTCTTCACCTGGCCTTGTCCCGCTGCGATCGAGGAAGTTCGCGTCGGCCAATCTCCCGTGGGCGAGCCTCCACGCTACATCGGCTTCGCGACCGAGGGAGGGATGGCCCTAACTCCCAGCCAATTAATGGCGCAGCCGGTATACGCTCCCTTCATAGGCCACGTGTCTCGCGTCGTCGCGTACAGATATTCCCCGTAGACGGATCGTTTGGCCAAAGGCAGGCTCCTGTCGGCGGTAAATTTTTGGCTGTATATGGTGAATTCCGGGAGCGGTTCCGGCGGGGGCCATCCGGTCGGGAAAGGCCGCCCGTCCCTGTCCGCCGACACCCTAGGTTTGATGGTCTTCCACGCCTGAACTACCGAGTTGTAGAACGCCCCGAGGTTATTGGTCCTCCGGAATGTGGCCGGGTTGTAGAAGACTCGAAGGGCATCACCCTCTCTCCCGTAGCCCGCCAGGCGGTCGGCTGCGAGGATCCTCCAGGGATTGTCCGGGGGACCGAATAGGAGACGTTGCGCGAGAAGGAACCTTAAGGCCTGCATTTTCTGGGCAATGTCCACCATGCCCAACCCTCCCGCGGCAAGTGGCGCGGAGACGGTGGCTGTGCCGGTCCAGTGCCTACCCCCATTCCAGACAAAGGCCACCAGCCTGCTCTGCAGACCGTGCAGGAAAGCGCTAGGTGGGTGTACACCTGCAAGATGTGCCATATACGCGGGGCGATGAATCTGTTGACCGCGAGGACGCGGCCCCTCAAGGACATCGGTGCCACCCTCGGTGTCCACTTGGTCAGGCCCGTCGTGATCTTCTGGGTGAGCGCAGCGTTGTTCGCGTCCCTCTCCCTTTGCGGGTCGTTGTCGAGCCAAACGCCGAGGCATTTGACGCCATCACTCGACCAATTGAAGCCCAACGGTGCATCCGGACGGGTCCTCCATCTCCCCATCCATAGGCCTCTGCTCTTGGCGGCGTTCAGGAGAGCACCGGACAGGAGCGCGTACCGCTCGAAGGAGCGAGAGAGCCGGGCGAAGTCCTCCTCCTCTCCTAGGAAGACGCAGACGTCGTCGGCATAGGCGCTGACGGTGAGGGCGGTCTCGGCTGGCGGGGGGAGGGGAATCCCTCGCAGGTTTCTCCTCAGCAGGGAAAGCAAGGGCTCGATGGAGAGGGAGTAGAGCTGTCCAGACAAGGGGCAACCTTGCCGTATCCCTCGCAAAAAGGGGATGGGGCCACAGAGAGAGTCGGCGACCCGAACCAAGCCCCTCGCCCCAGAATAAATGGTTCGTATACACCCGATGACGGTGCTGCCAAACCCCATGTCCTGCAAGGTGCGAAACAGGTGCCCGTGCAAGACCCTGTCGAAGGCGTTCCGCTGATCGAGGGAGAGCAATGCCGAGGGGGAATTCCTCTCGTTCTCCAGCCGGATGGTGTCCCTCACAAGAGCGATGTTGTCGAAGATGGTCCGCTCGGGGACGCAGTAGCCCTGTTCCGGAGAGATCACGGAAGCTATTACCGAAGAGAACCTCGCGGAAAGCGCCTTAGCCAGGCTCTTGTAGTCCGTGTTGAGCAGGGAAATGGGCCTCCAGTTCGCAATCGATCGGGCATCGCCTCCCTTGTCGATCAAGGCAATCACCGCCGTCGAGGTCGAAAGCGGCAATCGCCCCTTGGAGAAGCTAACCTCGACCATCTCCTGGAAAGGAATCCGGAGAAGCCCCCAGAAGGTCGAGTAAAACTCGGCGGTGAGGCCATCGAGACCAGGGGATTTTTTGCGACTCAGTCGCCGCAAGGCCTCGGAGTAGTCGTGGGCTGTCAGCGGCGAATCGAGGAAGAGCTGCTCCGGCTCCGACAGCCTAAGGAGCTCACCCAACTCCCTCCGGTCCTCGGGGTCGTCCTCAGTCCCGCCGACGCCGGCGTAGATCGCGAAGAAGTGGCGCAAGACGGCCGCACGGATGGCGCTCGGTTCCGTCAGCAACGTACCCTCGTCAGCAATGTCCTTGAGCTGCCTAGGCTGGCATCTACCCGCCCAACGCACCAGATGCGCCGCTGCGGGCCTGTCGTTGGCGGCCAGTTGGTCCCACCCGAGCCGCTGCAGAATTTTCTCCCCTTCCACCCTGTACCAATCCACCCCGACCTCGGTCGACAAAGCCCGGCGAAGGACACGCCGGTACATGATGACGTGAGATTTTAGGTCGTCCTTGAGTTTTTCCCACCGCAGAGACGGATCGCCGAGGGAGTCCTCAAGGAAGGAGGTGATGAGGGACTTAGTGTGGGCGACGTAATCCTCCGAATCGAGCAGCCCGTTGTCAAAGCGCCAGGGTGAAGTGCGTGGCGCGTTGTCTGCAAGCGCGAGACGCATCACGACTGCCTTGTGGTCGGAGAAGGACCGCAACAGGTGGATGTCCGCGACTGCCGGTAGCTTGGAGCTGGACAGATAGAATCTGTCCAGTCTCGCGCTGGGTTCGCCAGGCCCGCGTCCGTAAAAAGTGTGTCCAGGACGGTGGGGGTGCATCTCGCTCCAAACGTCCACCAGCCGGTGACGCTCCACTAAGTCCCCTAGGGCAGAGGCGAAGCGAGGATGACGTTCCACACCCGAGGACCTATCTCGGGCGGGATCAAGCGCGACGTTGAAGTCACCCGCGAGCACCACACACGTATCATCTGCGTCGCGCATGCGGTGCGCTATGGACGACTCGAGGGCCTCCGTGGCCTCGACCGCCACCGGTTCGTCGTGCGGTCCGTAGAAACACACCAGCCGGAGTACTGCACCGGGAAGATCTTCAAACCTCAGGTCGATTTCCTGGACGTGGCCGGCGAAGGTGACGACGTCGTGCGTTACCACCGCTCGGAGGGAGTGTTTGAAAAACACCGCCGTGCCAGTTCTGGGAGTCCGAGGGCCATTGAAGTGCATGCGGTACTCCGGGAGGTTTGGAAAAGGGGCCGCCGTCGAATTAGTCTCCTGGAGGAAGACTATATCCGGCGACCAACGTCGCAAGAAAGCCGTGAGTTGAGCCCACTTAGCCCCACTGCGGACGGAGCAAACATTCAGGGACAAGAAGGTCCATTCTTGTCTCCCTCTGACCATGACAAATAGAGAAAAACGACAAACAGAAGGCGAGCAATGAAATAGATATATATATATATATATATATATATATATATATATATATATATATATATATATATTTATTTATTTATTTATTTATTTAGAAAGAGAGAGAGAGAAGGATGAAAAGATAAAAATCGGCGATGGGGTTACGGATCCTGCCGGTCTAAGGCTTTAACGAGTCTTTTGACTCGCATTTTTAGCGCGCCCTGTTTGAGCGCCTTCTCTGAACTCAGGAATTCTAGCGTGTCCCGGAGTGGAGCGACGTCGCTAAAATGAGAGGAGGCGAGACCCACAGGGTCATTGTGGCCCTTGGCGTCTTGCAGAAAGTGCGTTAACGACTCGAGCGGCACCTTGACGAAGGAGGGCTTATCCCCACAAATCTCGGCGATTTGTTGCATTCCCTCATCGGGTTTGGACGCTTCGGAGGCGCGCTTCCGTTGAGGGGATCGCCTCTCGGCGCTGCCGGCGATTTTCCGCTTGGACGTGGATCTGCTGGCGACGGTGGGGGCGGCAATAGTCGCCTCGCCCGACGCGGCGTCTGTCGCGGAAATGGCGACGTCCGAGGTGGAAGATGGGACGGGAAGAACAGGCGGGCCGTGATCGGAGGCAGAGGTCGAGTGGGATGGGGCGCTCGCATTCCCTCCCGCTAGAGTTTGTTGAAGAGTAGGGGCGGCGCTGGATGGGGAAAAGGAATGGGCGACGTCGGAAGTGGGAGGGGAAGAGGCAGGACTGGGTTCGGGGTCGGACGCCAAGGGTTTCGGGGTGGGAAGGGGGTGGGTGGCAGGAGAGGGGGTAGGGGTGACCAGAGGAGAAGGGGTGGGTAAGAGGGCGCAGGCAGGTAGGGGCGGAGGAGGTGGGGTGCTCTCGACCTTATCTTCCGTCGTCCTCGCAGCTGCTGCCGAGTACGGGCAGTCCTTGGAGATGTGCCCCTCTTCCCGGCATTTAAAGCACTTCGCGTCGTCAAATTGCAGGTAGATGCGATGGGGGAGGTTGGCGATTTCCACGACGACCGAGTCGGGGATGGAAACGCCTTCTCGTCTGACGACGTGCACTGACATTCTCCAGCCCCCGATGTGGCCGTACCCTTCTCGCCGGATTCCAAGCGTGAGGTATTGGACCGGACTCACCACCCGCATTGCCTCGCTCAAAATATCTATTAGGTCGCCGTTAGGGAACTCCGGCGGTATGTTGGAGATGACCAACCTCTCAACCTTCGTGGTCACCCGCCTGGCGGGGACATAACGCCCGTTGAGGGAGATACCTCCATGCTCGTGCATGAAGCTCTCGACCCGCCCCTCGGTGTCTAAGTATATGCAGATCCGGTTGTTGGAGAGGCGCGTCCCGTGCGTGATGAAGGCGCCACCGCCTAAGATATCCCCGATCGCGAAGATGTATTCAGTGATGGGCGTGTCCGGCAGCGCGGGGAAGATTGCCTTCTCCTTGGTAGGGCCAGACGATAAGGGCGTCACCTTCCTCCTGCTGAAAACGAGGACGTTTTTAGGGGTGGCATTTGACGGTGCGGAGTCGGACGCGTGCGCCTTGGCGATCTCGGCTCCTCCCGCGGCACGCGCGTAGCTGACTTGCGTGGCAGGGGCGGTAGGAGGGTTCGAGGGCGGGCTCGGAGTGGGGGACAACGAGGAGGGCCGCGTCTGCGGCGGCGGGGAAGGTGAGGGAAGAAGGCTCGAAGAGCTAGCCGGCGCGTGGCCGGAGGATAGGATGGGTCCATCCCCGCGTGGGGGAGAGGCAGGCTAAAGGAGAGGGCCCGAGGCAAGGTCGCAAGATGAAGTAGAGCACTGTAAAGGCGCGAGCGAAGATCGAAGAGCACGTGAGCCGGAAGGCGCAGCCTCGACAGGAGAGCGCGATCTCGTCTGGAGAGCACGAACAGGAGATGCACTGGAACTTTCCAGCGAGTTAACGGTGAGGTGGCCATTCCGGCGTTTGATGACGAAAACAGAGTCGTGAGAGCGGTGGAGGTATGAAGGGAGCGGCGATCGGTCGATCAGGCTAGGAAGCGGTGAATCGCGCGAAATCGGCGACGAAAGCAAATCAGAATATGAGCGCCGGAATCCCGGCGCCGGCCCGAAGGCGGGTAGGGAACCAACACCTGCGGAGGAGAGGTGGCGTGGCCACCCCCCACCGACTCGCTCATCGTCGGGCGACCACCGAACGCCGCCGTAGGAAAGGACGACCCGGCGGAGACCCTCTTATCGCCCGGCAGGTAGTCAGCGAGCGGTCGGAGAAAAACAAAGGACGATCGCCCCAACGAACTCGCGGAGCGAGAGAAACAACAAAACAGCAATAACAGGAGTAACAACAATAGCAACATCAAGAAACTTTGCAACAATAACAACAACCACTAACACTACCTCACCACCCAAAAACCGGATGAAAATCCGCAGAAAACCACACAGTAAACGGGAGTCAAACACAGAGAGCGGAGACAAGCGTCCGATCGGGTCGACATCCAAAGAGAGTGTGTGTGTGTGCGTGCGTGCGTGCGTGCGTGCGTGCGCGTGCGTGTGTGTGTGAGAGAGAGAGACCGGAATTTTGTAGGTGCTATAGCTCAAAAACTATTATTCAGATCAACGCAAAATTTTATATTAGACATTTTTGTTATAGGGAAAAGAAATGATTAGTTTTTGGTAAAAATCGATCAACCGGAAGTGGGTGTTTATTCTTGTCATTTTTCTGTATTTACTTTCTCCATATACGAAGTATAAACCTGATCGTAGCAAAACCGGTTGTTTTTATTAAATTTTGTGGAAGTGACAAAGTTTTTCATTACATCTCATGTAGAAAAAGTATTTTTTTCATAAAAAAATTTAATTCGAGATTTCAACGGAAATATATGTTTTAAGCTCTGCTGAATACGTTTTGACTCTTTCCTTGATGATGTCTGTGGATATGCGTCCGTGTCTGTGACCTGAATTTAGTAATAATCGGTCAACCGGAACTGGGTGTTTACTCTTGTCATTTTTTCCGTTTTTTTGAAATATTTGCTTTAATACTTGCTAAATATAAAAAATTACTCAAATAAGAGTTGTAAAAAATGTAATTTTTTATAACCTATGCTCGAAACATTTTCTCATATAATGCATTTTTGAAGAGATATTTTAAAAACTAAATTGGTTAGCTGCCACAGCCACTCTACTTACCGCCGACTATTGTAAACAGTTTACGCTCCTTTTTATTTTATTAATTATTGGAGCTTCGGGGCCATATCAAATATCAGAAGGCTACGGTTTGGGTTTATTTCTGTTCTTTGTAAACTCTTTAAATTTTTTACGCAGATCCTTAAAATATTTATTATCATTTAACCTATATGAAATTATTAGAAATATTACAGGTATGGAGAAAGTCATGTGGTGGCCACATCAGATTTTTTCTTCCGAGATATCATATTCTCTTTCCGTGTTTTTATGCTCGCGTCTTCGTAGTAGCGTCTAAAAACGTCTCTATCTCTGCTTTATCTACTCCTTAGAAGTTGATTACGTCGGATTCAACCTTTTGATCCTTTTGGCGATGAATAGCATTGCACGCCATGACAGCGGATTTAATTTCCCTCAGGGAATGCGGATACTGCAATTTGGGAGTCACAAAGGGTTTAAGGGAAAGCGAATGAGAGAAGGAAAGAGGGCGTGAGGCGTTCACGGACTCTCTCTCTCTCGCGCGCGTGTAAGGATAAATCATTCAACGTAACTCCCGAGCATATGCACAGTCCCGCGCGGCGGAAATACGAGCTTAATCCTGCGGTAAACACGACACAGGCGAAGTACGCATCGCTTCTTTGTGGAGCCGCAACTTTCCCTCGGCGTCTTATAAAAAATGGCTCACATTGTGCGAGAGTGAGCCTATTTTGGCTGACAATCAGATCGAGCGTGTTTGTTTATTTTTCAAAAGTACATCTGTCGTACGAGAAAAGAGGATGTTGAGGCGTTTGAAATTTAGGTATTGCGTAGACTAGATAAAATAACTTGGACGGAGAGAAAAACAAGTGAGGAAGTTTTGAGTATAGCAGGGAAGTGAGGACCTTAATAAGAGTGATAAGGGTTAGACAGAAGGAATGGGTGAGTCAGAATCTGGAAGGAAAGTCTGCTGAAAGGTGTCATAGAAGGAATAATGTTAGGTAGGAAGACTAAAAGTATATTAGATGCATTAAAAGAAGTAATTGGGTGTGGGCACTAGAAGGGAAAGGTCTTGAATAGCATGCATTCTGTTGAGTGTGCATAAAACGTAAAAAAAGATAAAGTTACAATGAATGAATGGAATCTATCACATGCGAATTGGATTGTAAAACGTCTCTTAAAATACTTTTTAAAAGTTTTATAGACTAAAAACATTTACATCTATAAGCCTGATTGTAAAATTAAATATACTAGTGGAACTGCCCGTCAAAATGACGGGTAGGCATGACTAAAGAATCATATTAAAACTTCACATTTACCGTTTTCTTAGAATTCATGTGCAATGCGCATAATTTTGCTAAAACTCATATGTTAGCTGATTGTGTTTTCAAATCAAAGCTTCCGTTGCTATGTAAACAAATCGAAAAAGAAACAAAATTATAAATCCTCCTCAAGTCCTCCATTCTTCGGTGTAACTCCCGTAACCTATTCATTCTTTAAGTTTTTTACATGTTTGGTTTGTATATTAAAACGTCCAGCACGCACCTCAGATTTTCATACCGTTTCTATTTTATTATTACGATTTTTAATCTCCTTGAATAGTATATCAGAGTTTTATATTCCTTCTCGTAAATAACGCAACTAATGTTGTTTACATTTTATGAAAACAATTTTCCTCTCCTTCCGTCTTTCTATCTTTCTAGCAAAAAAAGCCTTCAAAGCACTCTTAGGCCTATATAGATTAAAGTAACAACAGGATTTTGTGGTTTATTCTTATTATTCACATAAACGCTACAATTGGGAGCAGGTCCCGGTGGCAGCGGGTCCCCATCACAACTCAATGCATAATACCCAAATTACATAATAAAATTGGTTTTACTTAATACAAAAATATAACCTTTTTGATACTATTTCCTATACACTATATACTACTTCTTAACTTCAAGTCACAGGAGCTCTCGTCACAATGTAGTTGTATTATAATGCCAAGATTTTACCAAAATAAATCATTCAGTCCATTAACATGAGCGATTTCGAGCTGAAGGCGAAAAAAGACGGATAAAATAAGAAACTTCAAAATGTTTTCTTTAGAATGATCCAGATCCAAATAACTTTCAAACGCATTTTAAAATTACTTTGAATAGTCACACGAATGTAGGGTTTAAACTAAACAACGCCTAAAAGAAGGGTAATTCATTTTCCTAAGGCCGATTTTCAAATACGCGTCAAATCGATCCACAGATTTGTTTTGAACACGAAAATTTTTCGTTTTTTCGGGTTGATCTTTCTTAGTCAAGAGAAATCGAGTTGTTGCTGATTTCGGTATACAATGCACCAATTAAAGGTTTCCCTCCTCTCCACCCCGTGGCCCTATCAATCATCTTTCAGTCCAATTTTCGAAGTATTATTATTTTGTAATTAAATCGACGTTGTAATTGTTAACACGAGCCAACTATTAAAGAGAGCATTGTGCTAAGAAGTTGGTAGTTAAAATTGCGTTCTCAGAGGGGAGAGATGCTGTGATAAATGTTGTGATTAAAATGATAAAGAAAAGAGAGCTCAGGAACCTATTTCATTTTCATCCGCCATCCTGAAACAAAATGAAGGCCTTTTAAATTATTTAAAAATTTATTTCGGAAACGGTACCTCAGAGAAAATATTTATGGACAAAAATATGCGTCACGATGAGAGCAATCCCGAAATATTATTTTCAGCTAAGAAAGGCGCGTAGCGCATAAGGGCAGAGCCTAAAGCTGCTTTTATAATTTTGCATTATTATTTTTAGATAAATTGTGTACCATCCGGCCGTATGTGGCTCGCGAGCCGTAGTTTGAGTAATTCATAATATTTTAACGTTCTAAAGGTAATTTTTCATTAGGGAGGTTCTCAATTTTAATTTTGCATGAGATTTCACAATCTAAAATAAACAAAGTGTTCTGAAATGCTTGCAGAATGCAAGCACCTTTTAATAGTAGGTATACTATAAAATTGATCGCGGTCCGCAAGGAGTAATTTCGCAGACCGCACTTTAGAAACACCTGCTCTACACACATGAATTCGAAACCTAACGTAAATGTTATTAAAATCCTTAGTGTTTTTCAATGCTGAAAATTCATTTACATTCTTTAGGTGTATATAATTTTAGCCAGTTTTTATTATTAATAGTTGATTCCGTGCATTACTTGGCCAGATTGAGGGGTAGATGTATTTTTCCATTCCTCAAAAGACAGTTACAGCAAAATGAGGTGATTAAGCGATTGTAAGATTGAAATTTTGCGCAAAAGTTGATTTTTAAGATAAAACTTCACGTAATTCAGTTTTATTTGATGGTATACTCATATATAGAAGATATTCCATGATGAAAAACGCATTTTCGTTAAATATTTACAATTTCCCCTTTTAAATTTATCGATATCGATGAAAAGAAGACAATGCATTCTTCCTTTCCTTTTAACCCTTGCAATACCTAAATAGGTTCATTATTAATTATCGATTTTTGCCTTGTTGCAATGCTAGTAGAATTATCTATAAAAAATTATTATCACTTATAAATGCTGTTATACAATCATATCTTTCTCCTGCGAAGGATTATTGTAACAGAGTAACTTGGCAAAGATCGGTGTCGCTTGCAGCCAACTCTCGATCAAAAATATATATGAAAATAAAACAAGGCGAAACATAACGAACATTATCTGCACATCTTTTTTCACTGTGTCTGCAGCACAGTGGAAAAAAAGATCACGTGCGAAATTTCTGTGGCTATTTTTTTGGCATTATACCGATTTATAGGCTAAAAATCGCCGTAATTAGCTTAAATGCGATTAAATAATATAAAATTCGCTTTTTCGTATTTTGATTTATAAATCTAGTATTTTACTTCTCTTTAAAAAAATGCATTGTGCCCTCGATCGAATAGCTATGGCCTATAACGAGAACTTCATTATAGCGAGCGAGAACATCGTCACCGTCAACTTCTTAACGTTATATATACGAAAAAATAACGCATAAAGCGAGGGCTATTTTTGCGGAAACTTCGCTATTACAAGCGTATTCTAACTAACCCTGACATTTTTCCTCGAATTTTATGCTGAAGTGCAGTATTTTTGTCGCATGTACAGTACATTTTAACAAGTTACTGATGCTACAAAAATACAGTATTCATTGTTTAATTAGTAGCTTTCTCACTTTCGATGCATTATCTGCCGAAAAATAAACTTAAGGTAGCAAACATGTTGTTTTTCATGTGTATATGTGGAGAAAAATTGCTGAAGCCCATTATGCAATTCTGACGTTTTAGAATAGAGGATAAAGAGACGAGACCTGTGGAACCAGTTGGATGAGTGGAAAGTAGTGTGAGTGAGAAAGCCGTAACCACCACAGGGGGGTAAGGCTCTCGTCTAGCCATGTAATGATGAGGCTTATTTTTATTACAATTGCGTTAACTTAAATGTGTTCATTTGAACATGGAGTTTAGAAGAAACACTTCAAATTTATTTTAATTGATTTCGGAGTACTTGTTAGAACGAGTATTTTTCTGAATTGTATGAATCCTCGCTACATCGATGTTTCATTGTAGTTGAATATGATTGATTTATTTTTTATTTGTTGTGACCAATTTCTCCCTTCGCCCCCGGTAAAGAGCTAACTTTGTATTGCGATGGATAAAAAAATCCGTTAATTATAGGGGCACATTCAAATTTACGATCTAATCGCATCAGTTTCTCGTCGAACGGCAATTGGAGACGATATATTATCTCTCAGCCATTAAGGAGCTTAAAAATTTGTCCGAAAAGGAAAGAACAATTTAAGTTCACTTTCATTGTCACACGTTTACATGTATGTCAAAAAATGGGTTTGATATATTATGTGGATGTAAAATACAGAATTGAAACAGAGACATTTGCCGCGTAAAGCGAGTCAGTAAGAAAAGTGTAACAAAACTTCATTTACAAAAAACTCCTTCGAATGAACGAAAGCTTAATTTACTTTCATGCATCAAATAAATTCCCACTACGTATTACAATTACACGATATAACGAAAGCGTCTCGCGCAAATAAGACGAATCTGATTCTATCTAGAGGAAATTTTGGGAAACATTTTTCAGCGCAATACTTCGTCCTATTCTTTTGTAAATAGCAAGGCAATAGTTTTTCGTCGTACATTTTCAAACTATGTCTTACAAGTAAAATAAAGCTTTAGTTATTAACCATAGACAAAATATAAGGGATTATTTCCTGAATATCAGCCACTATTTTGGAAAGAACGATGTTTTTTTTAAATAATAATGTTTCTTTCTATTTTTAATCCGCCGTCACATTGTTTAAAGTGGCGTATTTTCGATACATGGCCTCTCAACGATCATTCCTTTTTTCAAAGAGAACAATGAAGCAACGAGAGCGTTTTTTTTAGATTATTTTTCATTCGTGCCTCGAATTTCTGAATATTTCGGGAGCTAACAAAAGCTTACCTCGCGAAAATATTAACCTGTCTTTCAGCGACGGAAAATGTTCGCATTAAGTGAAATTTTATCGCATTTTGCCCCTTCCACGGCGCGACGGAGGTTATGAGGAGCTTATACACTCTTTTCGTGCAAAAAATATATATATGGCGGGAAGAAAAAATTAAAAAGTTTAGGTCGACGGAAGATCCGGACTATATATATATTTTTTCACATATCGCTAACAAGGCACCGTCTGGCCGTCTTCTACCTTTTCCCCCAGAATTCCAGCTCGTTATTCATGCTAAAGGGAGGAAAATCCCCAAAGCCGTACAACAATGAGCTTTTTTAATTACCTACTCTTTCGCGATGTGGTAGGTCGTACATTTCCCGCAACAATGGTATCCAGTGGGTAGGAAAAAACAACGGAGAAGTTAAGAAAAACAAGAGGAGGGGATTGCGTGCAGACGTCGGGATATACTGTTTCGTCCCCTTCCACCTCGCTTCTTTTTATCTGCGCCATTCGAAAAAAAGACTACTTTACTTATTGCCTGGGAATAATTAGAATCTCCTTCTTTCTCTCATCCTTCCTCCATAAAGGTCGAGTTTCATGTGTTCGTGTTAAACGGTTTAAATTCGGCTGTCACTTTCGCAACGGGCATTTTTCAAAGTTTTTCGAGTGGAGGAAATGTGAGAGATAAAGCGTGTTCCGGTGGAAAATATTCTTTCCATGCACGTACTGAGGAAATAAATTTTTTGCGAGATTTATTGCTTAAAATTACCTGTCGATTTTTTTTTATGCTGTAACGACGGAAGCAGAAAAGGGATGTGACGACGGGAGGATATGCTTCCTAACAAATTACTTGAACGTTGCTATGAGTGTAACCGAATATTTTGTAACTCTTAACATTTTATATATGATCGTGTTACGCTCTGCTTTCCATCGGGTTGGTTAAAACTGAAGTTGTTTGGGATGGGATTTCGAAGGGTGTAAGTGACACTCTCATTATTTCCAACATAAAGTTTATATCACATCAGATATTTTTTAAACATAAATTGATATTTTATTACACTTACTCACTTACTGGCTATTCATGTGATGCATGACAAAAGAAAACTGATCTTTTAGATGGCGCCTATGCAGCCAACGAGTTTGTCTTGCAAGGAATTTTTTAACGACGGGATGGCCAAAAAAGGCTTCGTAGTAAAATGAAAGTAATTGGAGAACGCAAAGGAATTTTTGTCCGAAGAAAATGTAAGGGGAGATTTGTCGAGTTTCTGTAGAATTTCTGAGAGACTTTTAGTTTTATATTTCGTATTTGGAGAAAACGTTTTTATCTGAATAGTAACACACTTTTGATCTTTGACCCGCCTAAAGCATATATAGTTTGTTTTTGTGTATGAATGTGAATAAGCTGGGTGTTAAACTCCCAGAATTTTATTTCAGTGACTAACAAGAATTTCAAGGGAATTAATTATTTCGAAATGGCGATAGGTCAGACACGGAAACAAGAAGTAATCTTTCATATCACAAAATTATGTCCGGTTAGTCGAATTTACTTCGGAAGAACAGAAGATGAAAAGAGGTTTTCCATTAAGTACAAGGGAAATCCTCCTAATGTAGTCATTATCAGGAATTTCATAAGAAATATTGTAGAAGGCTTTTAAAAGTAAAATGTGAAATTTTAATTCATTAGCTGATGAGAAAGCATGGCTAAGTTGGTTTGTATTTGTGGCTAATCGACCTCTTGGATTACAATAGTCAAAATCATGGCCAAGCCTTCACTTATTAAACAAAAGCTTTTTTGCTGTGTCATTTTTGGAACTAGAGCCGTTCATCATTAAAAGTTCCCTCGAAATATTTCTCTAACATTTTGAACTTATCGAAGTTCATTGTCTAAGAAAGAACAGCTAAGAACGATATAAACTCGAGAGATTTAAAATGCATGGAAGCTTATAATTTTCTCAGCCCTATTAAGATTAAAATAGGAAATTTTGAATGAGTTTGGAAACGAAAAAAAGATTGATCGTTTCCCATAGTTATTGGAAAAAATATAGACCAAAATTTGTCAAGTTATCAAGGCTTATAATCGTCGAGTCTTCAAAATATATTATCCACTAAATTTCTTCACGGTTGTAGAATACCTTTGTGTGCGAAACGATAGCGGATCAACTGGATAATCTAGCATTAAAGCGTATAAAATCCAGTTCTAAGGGCTACAGTACAGTGTCGTTAATTTTCGTTGAGTTCGAACTATGGAAATCCGGAACCAAACTACGCTCGTTTAAACCCTAAGTCTTTTAGATCTGTGGGAACTTTTCTTCTTCCTAGAGGAAATTAGCGATCGGGAATACCGCCATCTTGTATGGGGAACAGGAGATCAATGGTGTGTGTGGACACTAGAGTTTGGGTTCCGGGCGATATTTTTTCCCCGGGAAACGGGAATTAGATTTTCAAATATCCCGGGAATCCCGGGAACCCGGAAATAAGAATGATTTTGCATTTTTAATATTTAATACGCCATTTTTCATTTAAACATTATATTTATTATTGATACAACGTAAATACATGACTTTAATTAATCCCAATGACATGTGACATATTATTTGAGATAAATTGTTAGCAGATTCAATAGTCAGACGCACTTTGAATCGCGCAACCGATCTTTCCTCGATGTTGACGAGGTGGAGGAAATAAGAGGCCAACTACTACTAATGTATCCTATATTTCAATTTCCTCATAGTTAAAATTGAGGGTAGAAAATGTATGAAAGAAGTTTAAAAACAACCTAAAATCTATAAGAGCCTTCTTCTGTCCCTTAGTTGCTCCCTCTGGCACGCTATAAAAATGCAAATAACTCGATAAAGGATCGAGATACATTTTTGAAATTTGGCAGAAATACTCGATTTACAGATTTTAAGGTGATGAAGAAAAAACTCGAAAAAGTCCTGGGTTCTACTCCAAGGAAGACATTTTCAGCTACCATAAAATAACACGTTAACGTCGACTTTTCGACGTGCAGGCTTTTCTTCTTACAAATATCTAAATTAGAAAGTATTAACCTACGATCTTCAATTTAAACCATTTTAAAGAAAAAATTATATATTTCTTATTCTGTTCATCATTGTCCACCTATAATTCAAAATTCCTCATGTTAAACGTTTAATTCACATATTTTGGGGAAATTTTGCCATTTTAACGGAATGTTGCCTTGCAAACCAATTACATTATTAAACCTCGAAATACTATGTTCATTTCATTCCTTATGTGTAAAAGTGTCGTTTTAATACGACAAATGTAAACAACATTCGTTGCGTTATATGCGAGAAGGAATACATTTTAATGTAAAACATTAATATATTAAAATCACTTAGAATCATCGTAGGAGTTCGAGACTTGAAACAACGAACGCCTAAAAGAACGAACGTTTGTTTTCCTGCCGTCGAAGTTTTAATATGCGTCGAATCGATCACCAGATCAGATTTAAATGCAAGAATTTGACGCATTCTTAGTGATTTGCATTTTTGCCGGTTTCGTCTAATTGTGTGCCATCAATTTGGGTAATAGCTTCTCGTCGCATCTATTCAGGAAATTTCATAAAAACCTATCCCGTGGACTTTCAACGGGTATCTTCCTAGTTTATATATAATTTGATTGGTCAGAGTAATTAATTTGGTCGATTAGGGGAGGAGGGAGTGGGGAAGGAAGAAGAATAGGAAAGGAAGGTAGTTAGTTTACTTCAGCGCCTAGTTTCAAAATCATGCAACCATTACTTTTGGAACTTTTTTTGCCAATGACATTCAGGGGCGCGAGAAGAACGCATTTTGACATTGTATTAGCGCTCCAAAAATTGAGTTAATGGCGAGAAACGCAACCTGACCCTTAATCACAAACTCCTAATAACTCAGTTACTATATAGAATTCGCTGAAAAAATATTAGCAATCATCAAAAATGCATTGGTGCAACACACAAAATTAAAAAATCAAAACTAATTTGATAGTTTAATATTTGGAGCTGAAATTCGGAGGAATATCTAAAAAAACATCTATGAAGGCAATTTTTGAAAATCTCGGTACAAAATTCATACGAGCAATTCCCGGGAATCATTAAAAATTTTCCCGGGAATCGAGTAAATTCCCGAGAACGGGAATTCCCAGTTATAAAACACTAGTGGACACGCGTATAGAATCGCTGTGCATCCGAAGGCCTCCTTCCCACGTGTCCATTTGCATTACGCGTTAATATCCTGAGATCCAATCATATGAAGGGCCATAACCGTCGGATTACATAGGGAAATTCGACCCGCGGCGTCAGAAAGATTATGGTTTCGTTAGCTTGGTGTTTGCCCTCTGGCCTATCCAATTTAGTTCGGTGGTCAATAGCTCCTTTGATGTCAGACATGTCACGTTCGGAGCCGCGGGTTTCGATTGGCTAACGATGATTATTTGGCCGACGGGGATACGTTAAGGTCAATTTTGAGCTTATAATCTCACATAGATACGAGCCCCAAGTTTCGGAGTTGTGATCGATTGGTTTATCCATTTGCTCAGGATGAAAACATCTGTCCTACTGCGAAAAAAACTTATAGTGCTTTTGTAATATAAATCCATTTTTTATTTCGAAGTATGATTTGCTTTAAATTGAGATCAATGTGTTCTATTTTTTATAAAAATATATTGATGTATTCAATACAAATATTACCTAGTTATATTAGGATATTTGTACATCAAAAACTAATTAAAGAAAGTGTTGTTGAGCCCACCTTATATTCAAGACTCTGTTTCTTCAATAGCTATGAAAAGGTTGGGAGAACGTGATGCGCATTTCGGTTACGAATTAGCTGTATTCAACGTTTTTTCACAGATAGTAGATTCTAACTTAGAATCACCGCTGATGATGTTTTCCTAACTTTTTGTAGCTATTGGAGAAACATAGTTTTCCATTTCTATAGTAGAGTTGGTTGAAATCAGAGAAATGAGGGTCCAAGTATATCCATGATACGTAAACGATGTTTGAGTGACACGCATGCGATCCGAGTTATTTTAAATTTTGCAAGTTTTTCTGAAAATCGATGCCGAGATGCCGTGTTAATTCGTATTGTGTCAAAAGCCAAGGCTGAGAAGGTCAAAAATTGAAATCCTTGCACCATGGAATACAACAGTCGTATTTTACAAAATAGTAAAATTAAAATTAAAGTTTTATTTTGCCCAGTTTGTCGTGTGATTTCCCCCTAGAGAGTTACTCTATTTCGATTTCAACTTAGCCCAATGCATTGGATGAATATATTATAATTTGAATTAATGAGATCTTCGGAAATGGAAACTTCAGGGACTTAAGGCATCCATTTTTCTATTGTTGCGGTTTTAGTTGCCAGAGTTAATAATTCAAGAATTTAGTCCTAGGTAGAATAAAAATCAAACTTTTTAAAGAATACTTACTTAGGGATCTCCAATAGACAACAAGATTACGAAACAAATTAAAATATTGGGTAAGTTTTTAGGCTGTTAGGCATATGCTGGACATAAAGATTTCTGAAAATGCCGGATAAATGTTCTGTCTTGACCGGGAATCGGACCCAGCTTTTCGACTTAACAGGTGGATATTCTACCGATGCAGACTATTTCTCTGTCAATCAACAGTTAAATACCCTATTTTCTCTCCCTAGTTCTTATATGATCTGTAAGATATCGATTGAAAAATTTATTTGGATTAAGCACATTTGCCACAAAAAGACCGGGAGGCCATACACATAGTTACGACTTATAATTTTGTATGCAAAAGTTCGAGACATTCCTTAGCATATTTTAATTACACCGTTTGCTACGACAATACTGTCTGCAAACAACCATTTAAACACAATATTTTTCTCTCCCAAGCTCTTATATGACCTGTGAGCTAAAAATTGAAAACATTATTCGATTAGAGGACAGCAATTACCACAAAAAGGCCGCGGGGCTAAAATATTACGGCTTCTAGTTTTGGAGGTAAAAACGATTATTTAAACATCAATTTCGCGTGCTGTCTAAAGCCAGTTGCCAACGACTGCTACACTATTGGACCCACAAATCACTTTACTTATAATCCAAAGCGAAACATCGCATATTTTGTTTACATCGTTTGCTACGACTACTTGATCGGCTAACAACAATTAAAACGCCATATTTCTCTCTTCTACACTTTTATATAATCAGTGAGGCATAGATTTAAAAAAAAATATTCGGTAAAACATTTGCCATAAAAAGTCCGCTAGACCATATAATTCCGACTTGCAGATTTGGAGATAAAAATTCAAAGACCGCCCTATCTTTTGATAACGTTTAATGCACATTTACCGTAAAAAAAAGCCTTTAAAACCTCTGTGAATACACAGAGTATACACTTATGGAGTACTAGGGGCTCTGCCCCTACGCGCTACGAGCGTCAACCCCCCTGCCTCGCTCCACGAGGTGAGTTCGACTGCTGCCCGTTTGCAACCCTGAACCTCCTTATTTCGGCATATATTTAAGGTAGAAAATCATATTTAGCCGTATATTCGGGCTTTTCTCTCCCTTTCTCCCATTCCTCCCCTCTCTCTACTTCCCTATATGCCCCTCCCTCCCGTCAAACCTTCCGCTTTCCCAAACTTCCACTTTCCTTCATTTTTTCCCTCCCCCTTTCCCTTCTTTTTCTTTTCTCTCTCTCCTTCCTTCTTTCTTTTATTCATACTCCTGTCTTCCTCCGTTTTCCAATCACGGTCCTTTATAATTTTATGAGTACGGCAACAATTCTAGTTGTTCTTGGCAACGCAATATTTTATTCACAAAAAACTTAAAAATTTCGTCTACAAAACCATTTTAAGAGTCAATTCGAATAATTCTATTACTATTTGAAAATCTACGGTAGCAAAATAAATTTCCGTTCTTTTGCTAATTTCTTGGACAAATATAAGTAATTTTAAAAAGTGAACGAAGAAGTATTACACTCTTTTACGTGTAAATCAAATGGAAAATGGAAACTTTCCTGGCATCGAACCTATCTATTGATGTTAGATAACTGCATATTTATCACATGCAGAACCTCACCCCGAGTATTATAATTAAAGTTTCGTCGAAATCGGATTGGCCTATCGCGATTTATTTACCCAGTGATCTACCGCGTACATGCCGAGTTTGAACGCCAAATTAATTACATCTGAAAGTCTTCTTTATAAACGTGCTTGGCAGCAACAATGCTCCAATGTTAATCTTATTGGAATTTTTAAATTTTTTTGGGGTATTTGTACTTACAAACTTCCCGTTTTCGCAATTTTTTCTTTATTTATAAGTCATGAATAATCAGTCTGAATGTTTTCAGCATTTACGGAAGTAAGAAATAGCTTCTGTAACACACATTATAGAGCGATACCTTTCCTTCTTGTCAAATGTTACATGAGAGAAAATATAGACACAGAGTCATCTCAATAACAGGCTCTTCATGAAGGAAAGAATCTAAAAATATGGTAAAAAATTTACGCGTGGAATATTATGTTACAGGGATTTAGTTGAAAATTTTCCTTCCTATTCAAAACCGGAAAAACTGATAATTTTCCAACTGATTTCGAAAAAGTTGCATGGTAAATTGTCACTAGTATTAGCCTCTTCCGTGGCCATATCAACTTAAACCGGTTACGTTTTCCCGTGTTGCGGCAAGAATCGATGCTGCAGGATTTGGACAGAGGGAGTATATTACGAGATCTTACGATACAGTCGCTCCCTCGCTACTATTGTTCAAATCTCGATTTGGCCTCCTGTAGCGTGCTCGCGCAGTTTGATTGCGGTTTCCAGAATTCCTCTTCGTCTCCGTTCCATCCCTCCGTTAAATGGGACAAATCCCTTGTCAGCGGCAGGCAGCCATTCCGTGCTTTGTCCTCTTGCATCGCCATGCCCGTTACTCGTCTTCTCGTTCAATCTCATTCCTCATCTCTTGCAAAGACGTTTCTCTCGTATCGGTTACTGACCTCGGAGTCGTATATATACCGTCGCACCACGCGACGACGCTATTTTCTCGCCGAGTTACTTACGTTTTGCGTTTTCCTGCCTGGTCACGGGGGAATTATCTTGGGAATTGCCACAAGATTAATTTTTCGTTCTCAAGTATTTTTTCGTGAAATTTCATTCAGGAAACCGTTGAAGTTTTCGTTTGACTGAAACTTTTCTCTCTCCTATAGTCGGCTGTAACTCGAATGAAAGCAATTCTGCCGGAAGATGGAATTATTTTCTTCGGTTTTTTAGGATCTACTAAATCTGAAGTGGCCGCAATTCGTTTCAGCAGTGCCAACGTGAAAAATATAAAAAAATTCTTTTTGGTCTTAATCTTGTTTTGGGGAAGAACTATTCTAATCTCTTTGCTAGGTTTTAAAGTTTTCCTTGATACATAAAAATCTATATCAACCCTCTATTATAGAATAGGAGCTCATTTCTTATTTCATACTATTTATATAATAAGAATTCGGTTTTAAAATAGCTTGAGCCCACTATTATCAAAGTAACTCGTCCAAGTAAAGTTAAATTCAAATTAAAAGTTTTTAAACTCGTTCATTTTAACAGCTTCCATGAGTTATAATATAGTCGTCCTTCAAAATGTAGTAATATTCTTTCTGATAGATAAACTGTGCCCATTTTACTAGCACATATCAATTACAGTAAATTTATTTTGTATAGTTACAAATTTGGTCCAGTATTCGTGGCAGTTTTCGAAATTAAATACTAGCTTTGTTTGTTAAAAGTAATTCATATCATTATTATGTTAATATTTACAGATATAATTACAGATCAAACGTTAGAATATTTTATTATTTTATTTTGACTATTCATGGAATTAATGAAAGCAATCAGGTTTCTTACTCCGTCAATCTTTTAATATCTAAGACATGACGACGAAATCATGACTTCAGCAAAATTTTCCGTATCACACAAAGTGTCCGTGAGCGTTTTAATGCTATTAGTGTCCTTGAAATGCGCATACGACCGCCGCGAGCTTATTGTGATCGCATTATAGCGGGAAAAGTTAGCTCCGTTCTGAAATGGATTTTCCCCGGAGCAGACGAATAACAAATATTTTTAATGATCCCATGGGTCGGCAATCTATTGCACGCGTGCCAAAAGGTGGCATGCGAAGAGCTTCTACATGGCACGATATTCCGGAGAAGAATTACAAAAAATATGAATTTTTAAATGAGGTCTAGTTTTATTTCAATGGTAGTCCGTATTGCTGTTATACCGCATTACATTTAGGATGCTTTTATATAAGAAACACTTTTCGAAAGGGTTTAGGATCAAATGAGTTTTAGGGTGGCACGCGTGCAATGTCACAAATTACGAACATTGATAAAGAGTGGCACCCGCAGAAAAAACGTTGCCAACCTCTCGTATACATCCCATCACTCGTTCGTGTTCTTAAAAGTTTTGATAAATTCACGCGACCAATTGCACTATCTTGTTCTTCACCGTATTTTCATCTTTCTTCTGCAGCACCAGAGCAGAGCTTGGAGCTTGGCCAAAACAAACCACTCGAGAACACAGTCAACGTAACGTGTTCCGCAAGAGGAGTGTTTCCCGAGCCGAAGTTGGCGTTATTCTGGAGCGGAGGCGAAAGGGAAGGCAGAGACATCGCCGAGTGAGTCTTCTTTCTCACACGTTTGAAATTTAAATAGACGAGAGCCACTTTATTCCAAGGAGAGTCGAGATAAATCATTCTGTCGCTAAATTGTGTCCGTTCTTCCACATATTAAATGCTCTCTAATATCTCAAAAACCGGAGAGGCTCAAACGCGACGCCAAATCCAAAAACATTATATTCGTTTTTGCCATTTTTTTCTAAACAACATTTTGAGTGTGGATCAGAATTTTAAGTGTCGCAATATTATACGCCAAAATCCTGTTTTTACGGAATAGATTGCGACCGAGTGCATTCCGTATGAAAGGATTTTCCGTTAAATCAGCACTGAATCAGATTTTTCAGTGAAATACACAAAAATATCAATATAATCTTGGATTTATTGTTTAAATAACAGTGTAACCATCGGTAATCACACAAAAAATATTTCAACTTTTCTGACAAAATTTATAATGATTTCCGGTATAAATATAAAATGAATGGCTACGAACGACGACAAGAAAAAAATTCATTTCGGTTTTTTTTTTAAGGGTTCAAACTGTTTTGTCAGTCAAACAGGATCTTAAAAGAATTAGTCAAGGTTGGCGATACAGTGTGCGAATGTTTAATGAATATGGCCCAATGTAAAATATTCTGAAGTATATTCTAGCGTGGTATTGGCAGAGAGGACATAGTATGTTAAACCGATACAATACATTCATGAAACATAGTGTAATGCATAAAATCCTACATAAATATCTATTCGAAGCAAGGTGAACTTGTTGGTGTTTGTGACCTTTATAATACCCGGGTTCTTTTTGCGCTGTCATATTGGCATTTTAATGAACCTCTCTTCCATAGGAGAGTGGTGTTTCCATTGGAGGGCGTCTCGACGCGTGCAACACTTAGAGGCGGTGCTTATGACGTCATCGCATCGAAGGCATTGAATGACGGAGAATTACCATCGCCGACGATATTCAGCTGTCAGCTCAGAATAGCCGAAGCAGATTATATTGTAAGAAAGAGCATCGTTTACTACCCGAATGGTAAGTGTGATATAATCATCATTATGGCGCAAAATGTAAGCTTTAATATTTATTATTTCGGCCCTTTTCATTACAACGAAGATAAACATATTTATTTTGAAAAAACGTTGGCAGGAATAATAAGCATGTAGGTCGGTGAACGTTAGTGAAAACATAAGGATCCGCATCATTCAAATATAAATGTTTTGATCTGGTCACAATAGCACTTTCCGTCATTACACTTATAGAGTTCTCGTTTGGCTAATTATATCATTCTTCACTCATCCTTCTTTGCTCTGTTCATAAATTATAACTATATATTTTGAAATTAAGCCGGCTAAATATATATTGACAATTCTGGAAGAATTTTTAGTTTTTGGTTCGTAATATAGTATTTTTATTCAGGGGACTTAATACCTCAGATTCACGCTTTATTTTATTAAAGATATTTGTGCATTTTTAATCCCGTCATATATGCAAGACACATTTGAATGAAAACGTACTGTATCTATTTCTCTATCTTTCTTTAGTCTTTTACAGTCTACGCCTCAAAATCTTGGGTTTGAAATATGTTTATATATGTTACGCAAAAAAAAAATAAAAAACTAAAGCAAAACCAAGATTTTAAATGAATTTCCATTGATTAATTTTCTTTTGATGCATTGTAACACAAAAGTAAAACTCACAAATTTACACCATGCATAAATTCAAAGTTTCGAATTAATGTTTTTGAAATTTTACGTACCTTAGAGTATTTATCGTGCAATATTTCTTTTATAAAATATAACGCTCAAGTACTACCACCCTCCTGCAACGCTTTGGCTGCAAAAATTTTCGGCTTGCAGCCCTAAAAGAAATAACACCGGCTCTCATTTTTGTTATGTATCCATTAAATAAAATCAGGCGAAGAAAGTTTTTATGACTTGGTTCAATCTCTTCAAAATGAAACCGACGTCAAAATTTCGTCGTTCGTTTCCTTACGACCTTTTCTGAAACATGCGAAGTCGAAAAATTGATAAAATCTTACCAATAAATGTGAAATTTTCCTATAAACTATCCCCATCAATTAGATATGTTGATTCTTGCGCGTAATAGAGCTTTTTAAAGATATTATTTTCTTTTCAATTTATCGCAAAAAGATAAAGTCAATTACACATCTAATAAGCAGCATTCATGAAACTTTGCGTTAATGTTCGAAAATTTTTTTGCATATGCGCATTCACTGCATTTCCGCGAACTAAAGCTCCAACGTTTACACAAATACGTAACGCAATCGACAGTAAAGAAGAACTTCAATGGAGTTAATCTCCGTGAAAACTGAAAAATCTTTTATAAGACAACTGGCATTTTTTCCATCTCGGAAAGATAGACAAACTACGGTAACATCATTGTTATTTTACTTCGCCCGACCTCTTTTATATATGCATAAAAAAATAAAAGAATCGCCTTCCTATTCTTCGATTGGAAAGTATACGACCGTTTTCGCCAAGTCCGTCTTAAAACTTGCTGTATACCCGAGATCGTTTGCGAGACTCGATCCTGAATGGCATAAACACGTCTGAAAAATAAATGCAGTCCCCCTCCGGAGGCATTTTTTCGTGTTTTTTTATTATATGCGGTCGTCAATGGAACTAAAACGTTTTCGAATATCGGGGGAGAATTTCAAAATGGCCCTAAAGTTTCATGAAAGGGAGATAAAAGTTATGGCGTATAAAGTGTGCCTATTATTTGATCATATCTTCGAAAGTTTTGTGGTGTTCTATCGATGAGGCATGATGAAAAAAGAAACGCGAATCGAATCCGTTTTAGGCTGCAGCGTGTGAAGATTTGGTGAAGCCTTTTTCATCTCGTGGTATTCACCTGAGTAAAAAATGAATTGCCCTCTGAATGATAATGCACTGGATGCTGAACAAATATTTTATGCATGTGAACGGAAAATCTCGCTGCCTTCAAAAGAAGGCGGATCATTAAGGTAACGTTACGTTCATTGTCGTAAACTGCGAGTTTTTTTTCCTTTTCATAATCTCCTTCTAAGAATGCCTATGCTCTCTCGGAAGGAAAGAAACCCTCTGGCAATAAACTACGGCAAGACTCGCTCAAGATTTATGCAAATATGCTTATCTAAGAGAAGAAGGATTCTCGGCTCATGAACCCGTCTGCCCACTTTTGAATTCTTCCTCGAGGACGTCGTGGATTACGTGATGTTAATGCCGTGAAATTTTTTCAGAGGTTATGATAATTTCACGTTTATTTGACTTTTTCACGAGAAAGCTGCAATAAAATGACTTCCTATCTCTGCTGGTTGCCAATTTTTGTGCAGGACGACTAATTAATGAAACAATATAGATTATTTCTATTTTTGAAGCATTAATATCTCCAAAGCAAACCAGCGCGTGTTTTTATACAGTATATTAAACCAAAAAGATTAGAGGTCACCAGTTTGGCTAAAAACAGAGACACCATATGGTTATAAAGAGTGAGGGAGTGGATATAATTCTTATTATTTATATCTGTTACGAGTTGCGCTTTGTGAATAATTAATTAAAACGATTTCGATATACATATATATATATATTCGAGTTGTCAATACTTGCATACTGCAAGCGTTCAAAAAATCACCATTCACCAAGATATAAACTCGTAAATAAACCAACGCGACAAGATAAAACTTACACACGAAATAGAAAACAATAAATCTTTACCTTTCTTACTGTTAGATTTGCTCATTACAAGAAAACATAACAAACTACAATTCAGCATTTACAGAAAACCTACACACACAAACACATATATTCATATGGACTCTCACAACCAATCTCACAGAAATTGGCTCCCTTCTACTCCATGATTCACAGACTACTAAATTCACCTCTATCGAAAACAAATTTTCACATAGAACTTACATTTATTAAAAACTGCGCATTACACTACGGACTCGACACACAAATCATAGACAAAATTATTCAAAAACACAAACTCAATATTCAAATTACATCATGCACCACACTCACGAACCAATACACAAAGAAAAAATACATAAAAGTAATATATGCACCGAAACTAACAAAAAATCTCCAACGCATGCTTCCAAAACTTCATCTTCACCCGGTTTTTTGTCAACGAAAATAAACTATCCAACCCACTGACAAACCCGACTGATAAAATTCCCAGTCAACACAAATCAGACATTTACCAAGTCAATTGCAGTTCGTGTGACAAAATTTACATAGGATAATCTAGACGCAAACTGAAAACCCGGTTTAAAGAACACATAGCACATTACAAAAACAACAGAGTAAACAACTCAAGAGTTGCAAGTCATATTTTTGACGCTCACCATCCTATCACCACAGAAAACCTATCCTTACTCAAATCAATCAACCAGTACAATAAACCCGATGCATACGAAAGCATCTACATACATAAAAACAAAAACACGGTTATGAACAACGACTTAGGTACCATCCCCCACTCCCCCTTTTTCATTTACTCAGTTAACCATTCCAAATCCTTTCACTTTTCTTCCCCTCTCCCCAACCGTCACTCCTTGTATTTATATTCCCTTTTCCCTCCTACACCCCACACTACCGAAGATGACAGCTTAGCTGTCGAAATATCGGTGTCTAGTTTTAACTTTGGTTAGAGTTTACTGTGAGAGTGGCTTTTGTATGCTTCTGCGTGTGCGTGTGTCTCCTTTTGACTTAGGTCCTGGGACGGTGTTTACCAGTTACCTGCAGCCTGTAGACCTGTATTCTCTTCCTTTTTACGGTGAAGGAGTTTTGTTTGTTTACTATTCTATTGTTTCACCGTGTCTTGCAACCCTCCCTTTTCCTAATTTAATCGTCATGTTTGTGCTTTCAGTAGTACGTGAGAATTAGAGCTATCTATGATACCCTCAATCACAGTGCGTGATGCAATTAGAGTGTTGGATAGAGTAAAATCTTACATATTATCGGACGAAAATATCTGTGATGATGATTTTATAATATGCATGATATTGAAAATTAGAGTTATATGTTTATATGCTTATGGGAATAAACTTGATGTTAATTCAATTAAAGAAAAATGAAAAAATATATTTCCGTAACTCGAATTTTCTATAACTCGAATAATTTTTGCTTTCCTTTGAGATTCGAGTTATAGAAGTTCCACTGTATAAATACAAATATTTGAAAATATATTTCCATAACTTGAATTTTTTATTACTCGAATAATTATTACTTTTCCTTGAGATTCGAGTTATGGAAGTTCAACATTAATTCGTTATGACGGCATTAATTTCCATTAAAAGCATTAAATCACTGCAATCGTAACGTATAATATCAGATCCCTTTAATAGCATTGAGGTCGTTGCCATAGTATTTAAAGATTTCCATTGTTGAAAAGAGGAAAAAATTCACACTTTTTTCAATTAAAAGCAGATATTAGGCTAATTCTGTACGTATGTGGATTCTGCTTTCAAATATTAAGAACTACGGTCTTTCAAAAAGACAACTGTTCTTTTTTCAAATTCGTATCCCAATTTAAAGTAATTTAAAAATGCATTTTTAGAAAGCCTTGCACTGAATCCCATGCTTTTCTTATGGGGTATTGAAATAAAACATTGGAGTTAAAAAGACCCCTTAAATATAAACTTTGTTGTGATTTTCAATTTTTCTCGTATGAGTGACTGAGGCACAAGTAGCTATATTATTATTGATATATCCTATATATGTAAGAAGCAGCTATTTATAATGATATGTATATGGATATAGATAAAATTCACAATTGACTATTACAAAAATCTGTCAAAACTGTAAAAAGAGAAAAATTTCTATTTTAGGACATTTACCCTAATTGCTTAATAATATTCCAAAGCGTTTCATGAGTTCTAGCAGAATATTTAAAATTTTCCGCGAAATTAAGGCAACTATCCGTAATTTCCAAATTGTCTGGCAATCGCCTCTTGTCCAAGTTTTCGTATTTCAAGTTTCGTGACTCAGATCGCCATGCATGGGCAATAACAATAATCTTCATTAAGACATAACTCTATACACTAAAATTATGGAAAATTAGAATATTTTTTGTCAATATTATGGCATCATCATCATCCGTGACTCTAGCACGTATTTGGATTTTAAAAACCGCGAAATAGGTTTGACACAATTATATTTAACAATCGAAAAACTACAAAACACAACATTAAAATACTTTTCATGTTTAACTAAATTTCTTGTGTGAGTAGATATAATGTCGTCATCATAAGTTTACGTCGTAATTAAAATCACTGCCATAATAATATATAAATAAGACAATTTTCATTCGCGTCCAAGTTTTCGAATTTCTAGTTTCATGACTTAATTCGTTTCAGTAATAGCTATAATCATCATTAAGAAAATAGCTTATATTTCACACTAAAATTTATGTAAAAATTAGGATATTTTGTGTGTTATGATTATGGCAACTATGCAAGCAGAAAGGTTATCATAATTATATTATGAGTGTATACATATTTAAATATTAACTATATAAAAGTTGGTTATAAAAATTCATTTTTATACCTTGATTTGTTTTTATAATTTTTCTTGTAAAAATCAAACCTGTCGCCGATGATGTCTTGTAAATTTTTAAAGATTGTTCCCTTATTTCTTTTATTACGTTGTAAAATCCATTTGAACAATTGAAGCTCAATTACTACAGCATATTTTTAATGTACTTTAAAGTGAAAAAAAATATATATATACAAAGACTGCGATAGATTTTTAAAAAATTTATCGATTAATGAAATTTCTTGAATTGAAAATAATCGATTAATTCGAACAATTTTACTAATTATCAAAAATCAAAAATATCATTTTTAAACCACCAAGGACTTTTTTATGTTACTTTTTATAACGTATTATCGTACTGAAACTATCATGAAAACAATGAAAATACTGAAAATTTTTAAACCAAACAATTTTTAATTAAATTGTAATGTAATAATTCATTCCTGATGATGACGCAAAGCGTCGAAATCTAGATCGAGTCTCTTAATAAAGTATTGTAGGAATTTACAAAGTTATATTTAATTATTTATAATGAATTTCTACCAAGTAACGGCCGAAACAATTGATAATTTGTAATTATTAACCATACTTGCCAAATTCCATATCATAAACCCCAAACATAGCAAATTATTCATTAAAATACATTATTATTATTATTATTTACTTTTGTATTTCACAGCTTTTGAGCCGGTTATTTCAATAAGGTACGGGCTTTGCCAAGCACTCTCATTACTCGGAACTTAAAAATTGACGTACTATTCTGGTTGTATTTACAGCTTTCTGTAGGAGGGTATATTGCAATTTAGGTAAATCTATTATTTTTATACTGTTGCGTAAGTCTGTAGGGATAATTCCTGTGGTCAATAAAACTATTGGGACAATGTGTACAGTATTCATGTTCCACATTCGTTTAATTTCTTCTTTTAGTTCTGTATATTTGTGGTGCTTTTCTACTATGGTTTTCTGAAGATTGTGTGTATTTGGGATAGCTATGTCTATTAGATAAGTGGTTTTGGCTACCTTGTCCTGCAAAACTATGTCCGGTCTATTGCTGTGTATAGTTTTGTCCGTGATTATTGAGCGGTCATAATATAACTTAAATGCATCAGATTCCAAAACTGGATTAGGTTTGTATTTATAGTAGGGCGTGTTGTCTTCTATTAATTTATGCTTTAGAGCCAGTTTTTGATGTATAATATTTGCGAGTTGATTGTGACGGTGTAAATAGTCAGTCTGTGTTAGTCTGATGCATGCTCCTGTAATGTGCTGTATAGTTTCCGGGTGTTCTCTACATTTTCGGCATCTGTCATCTTGAATTTGTCTATTCTTTATTATGTACTTTTGGTAGTTCTTTGTATTTATCACTTGATCTTGTATGGCTAGCATGAATCCCTCTGTTTCTGGGAAGAGATCTCCGTGTTTAAGCCAGGTGTTCGACGCTTCTTTGTCGACATCAGATCGGCTCAAATCTTGGGGGTGTCTCCCGTGGAGGGTCATGCGTTTCCACCTATCAATTTTCTCTGCTATTGTTTGGGGTTCTTCATGACCTTTTGTTACTGTATCAGTTAGATTCTAAGGTGTATATTTATTATCTGATTTACAAATATTTATGTGAAGAGGGGAATCTTAACGCCCATGAAAATATTTCCTTAGCAGTTTGATTTGGTTATTATGTAAGTTTTTTATGTCTATTATACCTCTGCCTCCTTCTGTGCGTGGTAGTGTCAATCTGTAAATATTTGAGTACGGGTGGTGCTTTCTGCACTTTGTCAATTCGGTTCTTATTTTTCGTAGTAAGTTTTCTATATCTGTGTCTGTCCAAGTTATTATACCGAATGAATATGTTAAAACCGGAATGGCAAAAGTATTAATAGCTTTTGTCATATTTTTACTATTTAATTCTGTGTGGAGTATCTTTTTAAGTCTATTGGTAAATTCTATTGTCAGATTTTTCTTAATATCAGTATGGTTTATTTTCTTTGACTGTTCGTATCCTAAATACTTGTACATTTCTAATTCATCCATAGGTTCTATTATTCCCTGATTTTCTGTTTCGAATCCTAAGGGTTCTATTCCTCCTTTTTTTATGTTTAGCGTTCTACATTTATTCAGTCCAAATTCCATTTTAATGTCTGTCGAAAATTTCTCTACTAGTTTTATTAATTCACTAAGTTTTGGATGCATTGATGCATATAGTTTTAAATCATCCATGTACAGTAGGTGTGATATTATATGTTTTGACTGATTATTTTTTATTAAATATCCCGTGTTCGTTCTGTTTAACATATTTGAGAGTGGATTTAAAGCAAGACAAAACCATACTGGGCTTAAGGAATCACCCTGAAATATACCTGTTTATTTTTATTTCCTTTGTACAAACATTTGTTTTGCTATCAATAAGATTAACTATTGTGTGCCATTGTCGCACGGCTTTCTCCAGGAAATTAACTAAGATCGGGTTTATTCTGTATATTTTTAGTACTTCTATTAACCAAGAGTGGGGGACTGAATCAAAGGCCTTGCGATAATCTATGTAGTAGCATGAGAGATTTTTCTTGTGTCTTTGTGCTTGCTTGAGTATTATTGAGTCAATTATCAATTGTTCTTTACAGCCTTTCATGCCTTTGCGACAGCCTTTTTGTTCTTCAGTGAGAATGTTTTCATTGTCTAAGTGAGAGTTAATTAGATGTGTTATACATAATGTAATAATTTTATAAATGGTTTGTAAGCAGGTTATAGGGCGGTAGTTAGATGGGTCATTATTATTCTTACTTTTTGGGAGAAGATATGTTTTGCCTTCCATTAAAAATCTATGTACTTGGTCGGGGTCTTCAATGAATTTGGGTTAGTAAATGTGTGTGTGTGCATGTAAATCTTTTGTACCAGTAGTTGTGAATGTTGTCACTGCCAGTGCATTTCCAGTTATGTGTCTTCCGGATGATGGTTTGTAATAGATCTAGTGATATGTCGGGGGCCGGCATACTATGAATGTTATGAAATTGTTCTATTTCTGTCTGTATCCAATGTGCTTCATCGTTGTGTATTTCAGTATTTGACCATATTTGAGACCAAAAATCTTCTATGGCATCTTTCGTTGGCAGTTGATTGCTTTGTGACTGTTTGTCACCAGTTGATTTTAACACTCTATAAAACCCTCTCTCATTATTTTTAAATTGTGCGTTCTGCTGTTTGCGTCTAGTGCACTTGTTATATCTGTTTAGTCTAGCTTTGTATGCCGCAAGTTTTTGTTTGAGAGTATCTATGAATTCTATCATGTGTTCGTTCGGGTTGTCATGTTTCGTGTGCATTTGATATTTTTTAACTACCATTTTAGCTTTACCTTCTAATTTTTTGCTAGGGTTACCTTTTGAGTATTCTATTAGACGTGCAATTTCAACTCTTATACTTTCTATTTTGTTTAACAGTCTCTTTTTCCAATTTGGAATGAATGGTGCTTGTTTTCTGTCTGATTTATCGCAGTCATTTTGTTTAACAATTTTTGAACCATTGCATTTAGCCGCAGTGAGTGCAACGCAGTATATTAATGTGTGGATTTCTTCAAATATTTTTATATTTTCTATGTGTTCAGGCATTATTACCTCATTTAATATGAGAATTATTTTAGATAGTTTTACTGAAGTGTGTTGTTTTGGTATGTAAGCTCTTTTTGTGGGGTCTGTACCTGTGTATTCTATAAGTGTAATGTTGAAAGTTTCTCTTACATTTTCAATCAAGTCAGCATCGGCATTTACTTCAGTATTATGGTTGTTACTATCAGGGGTAGAAATTTCATTAGTTAATCTATTACTATTTTTAGGTTTGCCACTATTTTGTATTGCAGTGTTTTCATTAGTTAAATTCTTACCATTTGATGTTGGACTTTCTTTTGTTATAATATTTAAATTGCATTCTGTTTCATTTGGTAAATTTGTAGGTTTGTCATTATTTATAGGCATATTGGTTAATATAACTCCCATATCTGCTTCTAATTCTTGGCCCATTTCGTGTTTTAGTTGGTTCAATGTTTCAGGAGATACTAGATTATTTCTTATTATTGCTCTGCGTTGGTCTGATATACGTTGAACTGTTACAGGTATGTTTGGGTATTGATTTGTAAATGCGGTATGGAGTTGATCTCTGTAGGCTGTCATATCGGATTCTAATTTTGTAATTCTGTAATACGTGCGCATGATAAAGGTGTTAACTTCAGCTGTCCATTTCATGCGTACACGTCTCCGGCCTGCTTGTGTGGTCTCAGTTAAAAGTGGGTTGCCCCCCTGAGAAACACATTCAGCTTGTGCAATATTACTTGACTGTGTTGGGTTATTGCATCCATTGGATTTGGCTGTTGCTTTTTCGACCCGATCGATGTCCGCCTATACACTATATACTACTTCTTAACTTCAAGTCACGGGAACTCCCGTCACAACAGCTTAGGTATCACTCAATACATAATGCCCAAATTACATAATAAAAATTGAATGTGCTTAATACAAAAATATGACCTTTTTTGATAGTAGTTTCCATACACTATATACAACTTCTTGACTTCAAGTCATAGGAACTCTCGTCACAACAGCTTAGCTACAAACTACAACATGTTTCATTTGTTATTTGTCCATACAACTACAAAAATTTAGAATAAGTAAATAATCTTCTTCTTTAAAAAAAATCGACCATAATTTGACATTAGATAGTTATTTGGAGTATTGTGATTAAATTATAACCCAACAATGTTTATTTACAATAATTAACGCCGCTTGGTGGCGCAAGTCCTATAAAAAACTAAATAAAATACTAACCTACAAAAACACATATTAAATATTAAATACTAAAGTTTTTAACAATTTTACTTTTAAATGCTTTCTCGGTTTGAGGAAAGGGCATAAGAAGTTCTTCAGGTAATTCATGCTGTTCTATTGAAGAATGAATATTTACCAACATCTTTTCTTCGAACGTTTGTACGAACTTTACACGAGTGATCATTTTTACCTTTAAATGTCAGGGTTTTAATCTTATGTTTTAGTTCTTTCCAGGCCGGTTTACCGGTATACATTCGATAGAAACAAACTAACCTTTTCACTTTCCTCCTCTTTTCTAAAGTTTCCCACCCAAGCTCCTTTAACATATCTGTTACACTATCCTCTCTTCCAAAACGACCCATAACAAACCTGGCTGCCTTTCGCTGAACCTTTTCCAATTTATTAATATGTATTCTGTCATGAGGATCCCAGACTCCTGAAGAATATTCCAATATAGGCCTTACTATTGTTTTGTATGCTAATTCTTTAGCTTTCCTACTGCTATGTTTTAAATTTCTCATAACAAAGTTAAGTGCCTTGAAACCCTTTGAAACTATACATTCTGCCTGAAGACCCCATGCTAAATCTTTCGTAATATGTATTCCAAGATATTTTATATTATCAACCCTCGGTATTTGTATCCCTTCCATATAGTAAGGAAAATTACTCTTTTCCCTTTTCATAGAGAATAGAATATGCTTCCTTTTCTTAACGTTTATTTTCATTTTATTTGAACATACCCAAGACATCAGCTTATCTATGTCCCTCTGCAGTAAACCTCTGTCATTTTCATCTTTAATGACTCTATAAATGTTGCAGTCGTCTGCGAAAAGTCTCACTTTTGAGGATATTTGACTTGGTAAATCATTTATGTAGATTAAGAATAATAACGGTCCTAAAACACTTCCCTGAGGGACACCTGAGGTGACATCTATTTCATCGGATAAACTATCTCCAATCCTAGCCCTTTGTTTTCTATCTGCTAGAAAGGCTTCTATCCATCGCACTACCCTCATATCTATTCCTAGAGCGTAAGCCTTAGTCAAGAGTAAGTCATGAGGGACTACATCAAATGCTTTCGTTAGATCTATCACTATACCTTCCGCTTCTTGGCTATTGTCTAATGTTTCTGCAATATCTTCACATAACCCTAGCAACTGGAGCTCGCAGGAATGACCCTTTCTGAACCCGGCCTAACCTTCAAATATCATACAATTATTTTCTAAAAACTTTTGTATATAGTCCGCCAGACATTTTTCCATTAATTTGCAAACAACGGACGTTAGGCTTACTGGTCTATAATTTGCAACTTCTGTCTTATTTCCGTCTTTATAAATAGGTATAACAGTGGCTGATTTCCATTCTAATGGGATACAACTGTTTGCTAAGGTAACAGTAAAGATGTGTTTTAGGTACGGTATAATCGCTTCGCTCCCTAATTTTAATGCTCCTGATGCAATATTATCAGGTCCTGTGGACTTATGCAAGTGCAGACTCTTTACCTTTTTATTAATAGTATAAAAGCTAATCTCAATTCTCGGTCCACTTTCATTTGGTAATCTTACTTTGCCTAAAGCATAAGTTTTCACTTGGAACACTTTGGAGTACCATTTATTAAATTCGTTTGCCTTTTCTAAGTCGCTTATGATTAATGCCCCTTCATTATTTTTTATATTTTTAATCTTGTCTTTGGTATCCTTCCTTCTCCGTAAATACTTATAGAAGTTGTTGCTATCTTTTGAGTTTAATATATTTAGTAAGTAACTATCATGCGCGACCATTTTTTCTTTATTTAATTCTTTTAATAACTGAGTATATGGATCTCGTGAACATCCGCCAGTGTTTAGCTTCCTGTGCGCATCTCTTACTTTCCTTTTCAACCTCCTAATTTTCTTATTGTAAAATTCAGGATCGGGATTGTTTTGAATACATTATTTTGGAACATACTTCTCAGTAGCTTCGAAAATTATTATTTTGAATGCATCCCAAATATAATTTACGTTTATTCCGCTTTTTACCCATCCTATGAAATTTTCCCTAAGGTAATTTTGGAAGCCTAGTCTGTCCGCTCTGTGATATCTCCAAATGACTTGCTTACGATCCCTTTTCACGCGGTCAGTTTCGAACTCCAACTCAGCTAAAACTGCCTTGTGATCACTAATGCCTTGGAAGGTTTCACAACTCACGAATGAGTCAGACGGTCTTAGAAGAAAAATGTCTAAAATATTTTCCCCTCTTGTTGGGATATTGGTTACCTGCTTAAGCCCCCCATCGCGTATGAGGTTGTTTACCAGTTCCTGCGCTTTACCTCCTGCTTTGCTATCAAGCAGAAAACAATAAACAGTACTGAAAAATGTAATACTTGTGTCAAAGACTTAATTTCAATTTGTAAGTAATAGTTAATAAACTGAAAAATTTTATCTATCTTAACCATTCTCAGAGACATACAAGCATACTCACATTTCCCGGTAGTAAAGACGCTCGCATTTTGTTAACAATATACTCAGACGAACTAAACTCGTTTGCATGGTACAGATAACGCTGGGAAACATAGAATGGCCTTCGCAAAAGTAGCTAACATAAGAAAACGATGTTGATTCAGTTTCCACCATTTGAGAGGATTCTCTGTTTTCAGAATCCGATCTTCCTCTATGTAGCGAGCCAGTTCTGATACTCCCACGCGTTCCTGTGTATACGAGGGCTGATCAAAAATATCCGGGACAGAATTTATTCTACAAAAACAAAAGTATTTACAAGTTACTCGAAGTTATCTCCTTCAAAGTACGATCCTCCAGATTGTATGCAGCGATTCCAGCGATCCTTCCACTTTTCAATGCATGACTGGTAGGCCGGTTTCGGAATAGCCTGCAGCTGCCGTGTCGTATTCAGTTTTATCTTTGCGATGTCTTGAAATTGTTTCCCCTTCAGGGTGATCTTCAGTCTGGGGAAGAGGAAGAAGTCGCAGGGGACAAAATCTGGTGAGTAAGGTGGGTGGGAAACCACTGGGATGCTGTGCTTGGCCAAGAATTCTCTGACACTGAGGGCCACGTGACATGGCGCATTGTCGTGTTGCAGAAGCCAGTTACCGGAAGACCACCTATGAGGCCGTTTCTGACAAATTACATCTCAAAAGCATTGCAAAACGGTTTTGTAGACAGTCTGATTCATAGTCTGGCCTTGTGGAAGAAATTCATTGTGTGCCAGACCCTCCGCATCAAAGAAAGTGATCAGCATTGCCTTGACATTTGACCGAACTTGCTTCGCTTTCTTCAGCCGAGGTGACGACGGTGTCTTCCATTGTGATGACATTTGTTTTGTCTCAGGGTCATACCCATAAACCCATGATTCATCCCAGTGATAATACTTGGCAAGAAGGTGGCATCATTTTCGGCACGTTGCAGAAGTTCGCGGCGCACTGCCACATGCTGTTCCGTCTGATCTTGCGGAAGGCAGGGAACAAGTTTTGCCGAAACACCTTTCATCCCAAGCTCCTGCATCAGTATCGCTTAACATGTTCAGTTCATCAGCAATCTCTCTGATCGTCAAACGTCGGTTTTCACGGATCAAAGCATTGACATGATCAACAGTCTCATTTGTTCGCGCCGTTCATGGCCGACCTGTGTCTGGATGGTCGTCGACAGAAGTGCGGCCATTTTTGAAGCATGAATACCACTCAAATGTCTTGGACCAACTCAATGCTGTTTCTCCAAATGCTTGTTGCAGCTTTTCATAGGTTTCTATGGCTGTGTTACAACAGAACTTGATGCAAGCACATTACTTCTTCAACACATCCATTTCTCACTACGACGGATGGGAAAACACACTTGCACTGTTGAAAAGCTCACTCACCACTGACTCATTCTAATGTCTGCTCCTGTGGTATATCGCATCAGGAGATGTTGCCCAATCTCCTACATAGTTTTCACTTCGATGCACTTAGTAGTTATATTGTTAAAAATTCTGTCCCGGATATTTTTGATCAGCCCTCGTATGGTTCGTCATCTGAAGAGTCAATCTGTTACCGCCATCGTTTAACTGCTGTTGTACACTTGTGTTCTCTGATTGCTTTCTGCTGTTACATAACGCTTCAAAGTTGTCACGTACTACTTTCCACACTGCTTCCCTCTTATTTTTTGGAAAATATTTGAGTTTCTTGAACCGTGAATCTATAGCCGTAGCCATTTGCAATGTTTAAAAAGCATCCATACCTTTAACTCTTGTAGTTAGATCGTCTAAAGTAACTGTTTTGAAGCGAGCAATGTAACCTAGATCATCATCATGATTTCGCAGTTCTTTCGTCTAAAATACAAGCAGTGGAAGCACAGAGCTACATGACACGAACTGTTCAGCACCTAAAAACAGCGTCGCTTCAGCAAGTAGTACATTTGAGATGGACACATACTTGTCAACCTTGTCCCAGTCAGTATCTATCAGCTGCGCCCCACTGTAATTTTTGGTATAGTCGATGTGATACTGTCGTATGGCATCTTTGACTTCCAATAACCTAGCCAGCATCAAATATGTACCATTCCATCGTTTTGGAAGATCCTTTGCAATTTGTGGGACTGGGACTCGTCTTCTTTACAAATACTTGCATGGCTGGTTTTCAACTCAGATGTGCTGGCAGAGCTGTGCTTGAAATTCCCGACTAGAAGTCGACACTATGCTATAAGTGGATCCACGTGTGCTGACTTCAGTCCCTGTAATATGCTTAGCTGAAGACTATGTGCGACACATGGCAAATGGTTGTACTCAGTTCGACCAATTGGAGCAACCATGTTTCGTGAATTATCTGTAACAATACATTGGATTTTGTCGGCAATTTTCCAATCTCGAGTAACATCTTCATACAGACCAGAAATACTTACAGCTGTGTGCCGTTCAGTAAGGTGTAAGCAAACTAATGTTATTGATCGAGGTCCAAAAATCAGATGTGATCGCCAAACTTTCAGTTCTCCACAGCATGCTTGTGCTTACGTAATTCTTCATTATATATATTCGAAATCATACTGTCGACCGTTCGACGACTCGGTAGGGTGTAATGTTTGTTCTGAAGAGCTATTCGCAACGCCATTTGCAGACCGGGATCTTCCACAATAACAGTCGGACGGCCAGAACTAGCGATCCGTTGTGCGGGGGCTGTTGTTAAATCCTTGCTAACTTTAGCGCTCACTGGTTTCTTATTCTGACATATATACTGTGTTATTGAATTCTGTTGCTGAGCAGCAGTAGGTTTCTGTTCATTTGCAAGTAAGCGTTGATATTGCAGCGGATGTTTGGGCTGCAGGTGATGTGTCAACGACGTATTAGAGCCATGATATGCTAACTATTTGTTGCAATGACGAAAGTTAACCTTTTCGCTATCATCAACTTTTCCATCTGCATTTAACTTAAACGCAAAATGTTCATTTAACTTTCCTGTTATAGGTTTCACGCTTTTGTTGTCCGCCAATTTGATAACTGGAAGTGGGTTTAAATCGATTTGATTTTAATGGATTAGTTAAATTTTAATCGATTAAAAATTTTAACGATTAATCGGTTAATTAATCGTTAAAAAGAGCAGCCCTAATATATATATATATATATATATATATATATAATATCTTAGAATCGTTGAGAAAAAGTTCATAAGACGAAATTATCCCAGTAATTCGTTAATTACCTAAACCTACATTTTCTTCGGCCAAAACCTTCATTCCTTCTTCCTTTGCCTACAACAAATCAAAAGCAGCATTGACAGAGAATAAAAAGTTTAAAAAGAGCTAATTAAAATCAGGCATTAATTGCTAGTTTCTCTTTCAGAGACCATGAGAAGTTAGGAAACCTATTACGCGTAACTAAACCTGCTTTTAGCACTTTTTTCTTTTAAAAAATCTTTTATGTATTGTCTGTCCGTCTTCCGTATGTAAACTATCTCTGAAATGTTGCAACCTGGAGAAGTCAAATTTTCAGGATGAATTAATCTATATGAGAGTTTGACATGGTAACATTTTGGTGGATATAGGATCAGCTTCCGAGGAGCAATTTCTTTCTGCATCAAAACTTTGCTAACAATTCGAGAGGAAGGACTTCGCATCGGATTTCGAAAATCAAGTACATAGTCCTGTTTGATACCGAGGGAGTGTATTTTCAAATATCGAATATCTTAATCTTAAATTGTTTGTTGCTATTTGGCAGGACGCAATAATATTTATTTACGATAGTTTACGTGGAAAAAATGTAAAAGTGCCTAATGTAATTTGTTCTGCAATTTCCCCCCTCGCTTGTTTATGCCACGCCTTTTCTTGAAGCCTTTAAACTTTACATCGTACCCCGCGCTTCATTTCCTATTCTCCACTAGATCGTTCCTTACCCGGAGGTTGTCCGCCGATTCTCTTTCTTCCATCGCGTGTTTCCCGATCTTCTGCGTTTCCCTCGCCTCTTTTCTCGCTATCTCTTTTCCGCACCCAATCTCCGTCTTTTTATCAAGGCCTTTACTGTTTCGTCGCCCGCAGCCGTCAAATTCTGCCCAAGGGAAGTTGTTCGCGCTCTAGGGGAAAAAGATACGAATGGGAGACTCCGTCGCAGGCACGACTGGAAGCCCGGGGAGGGGCGGAAGGCGATAAAAAATAAATAAATAGATAAAAGAAGAAAAAAAAGCGCAATAGAAGCTCAGTACGAAACGACGGAGAACAATTTGTGCCTAAATAGTGGGCCAAGAACCGCCGGAGAATGAGGGAATGCGTATACTATACCATAAACACGAGTAGTAAGCACCCCTTTTCTCGCTAGTTCTCCGAATCCCCGCTAGGGGCGCCGGTTGCAAGGGCGGCACATGTTAGGAATCTCCTTCCCTTTAATACAGCCTCTAAAAGAAAATAATGGACGAGTTCTTATTAAAAAGGAATGAAAATAGGATGCGAGGGAAGGGAAGAATAATGGGATTTCCGGAAAAAGGAGGTATTTTGTCGGGAGTTTCGATAAGAAGATGATTATTCGCCATATTTTCATTTTGTTCTCTCGCGCGAGAAGAAAGTTCGCCGTTTTGGTAATCGTCTAGCTGTAAACAAGGAAGAGGTTTTTTTTGACGGTAAGGAAACTTTGAATATTTCATGAGGATCGCTTTTTTTCTCGGGAGGCGCTGGGAAATGGAGAAGGGCGTTGTTATTGAATCCGTAATTTTTTAGTAAGGGAGGATAACCGTTATTGTGTTTACCTACTTGAGAAAGGAGGTCTTCTCGTTATAGCTAAAGTTAAGTGAGTAGGAATTTTGCACCTTTAATTAATTTGTTGTATTTCTACGCTCGTTACGATGGGCAATTTCGCAAAGGAGACAAATGCTTTTGTTCTTTATTTTACTAATTATTTGGATTTTTTAAATCGAATGTACTATTCATAGATTCTGATGGCTAATGTCCTATACTTCGGCTAAGCATATGATTTCAACCTATGCTTCAGGTGCATACACTCTTTGTGCCTATTTGATTTGCTGTTACAGTCAGATCTTGATAAATCGAACTTCTGTAAATAAAAATTTCGATAACTCGAACTTTTGATCAGTCAACATTTTTCTTTCTTCTCTTGAGGTCCGAGTCATCCTGCTTTGGCTGTATTACAGGTAGTTTTTAAATACTTTAAATCATAAATATTTTCAATAACTCAGAAACATTCGCGCGGGAAAAGATTATTTAAAAAGCTTCCATAAAGTTTTTCTGTATTTTAATTCAGAATAAATCGCTTGGCTAAATACGTTCCCAAAATACTGTAACCTTAAACAAACTGCAATACATATTCTTCAGTTTCCCGAGTATTCCACACTATCTGAACTCTTATTTTTACTCCAGGAAGCAAACACTTTTCAAGTCGGAATTCGTTCTTTATTCATGCAGCGCCTCGGAGTTCCCGCAATTACAAATAGACTCGGAAGTGTGTCTTTTTTATCATTTGCTCTTCTTTAGCTCCTTTGCTGCACTCAAAAACAGTACTTTCATGCGGAAAATTTTTCCTTTTATCAGATTTTTCATGGAAAATTTCCAAATGCGTCAAATGAAACGCGAGACATCCGAAAAATAAATGCGAGAGTTATTTTTGACTTAGCATTTAAAACTGAAGCTGCGAGTTTTTCCCCGTCTGTACGGAATTGCTTTAACTAGTAATGAAATAAACTTTTTTCAATTCGAAAGTAAATTGATTACATCACTATATTGGTTACTTCAAAAGCAATCACGATATGTAATAAAACCATAGTTGCTCTTGTTGGAAATACTATTTCATATTATTGAATTGTGTTTTATTTAATATAAAATCTGTTTGATCCACGGCTTTACAAAATCGTGAACTGTTTCTTAACAAATGGAACTTGATTAGGCTTATTTTTTATCGATTGTAAAAGATACGTCATGACTTATGTGACCAAAACTCGGTAGTGTTTTTTCTTAACGAAATGGATGTTCGAAACATATGACATGGTACTCGATTCAATTTATTACGTGTTTAGGATATATGCATGCATGTTGAAAATTAATAATACGTTTATTTAATTTAACAACATTGTTTTACACAATGAGCATCGCAATAGCCAATAGGCCGTCTTTTGCATTTGTTCTTATTCACGTTTTTCAGCCCCTGACAGATTAAATTCAGTTTTTTTGTTGCATCATAAGTCTTTCTGGTAATGGTGAGACATGATATATTTCGCGAACGTGGTTTGTTTCTTTTTCCAATTCCACCATTTAGCTTAGGATTTCCTACTTGTTTATGCATCATCATCATCATAGGTAGTCTGTCCGTAGACAGGTCCGTGATTATTCATGGTTAAACCTGGTTCTCCATATACTCCTATTTTCCGCTGTCCTCTTTATATCTTGATAACTCTCTTTCCCTTTCAGATCGTCTATCAGCTGAAACCTTTTCCTACCTCTTTCCCTTTTCCCATCTAGTTTTCCTTCTAACACGTCTTTAATCATACTCTCTCTCCTCAGGTAATGTCCAACCCAGTTAGCCTTCCTCTTTCTGATAGTCTGTATAATATGCATATATTTACATAATAAAATGAAATTATCTCTATGTATAGCACACGTCTGATGGTAATATGAAAAGGTAACATCCAGCAAAGATACCTTTCCGTGCTCTTCGCATTCATATTTTTTCGCGCAGTGAGATTATGGCTGATTCTCTCGGCCAGCTTAGCTTAGCTTAGCCGGTAATTTTATTTTTTCGAGTTTGTTTTCTTGTATGGCATTACGTCATTAACTTTCGACATCGCCGATTTTGCTGTGCGGTTTCTGGAAATATATTGCTTCTTAAGTTCTGGTAGCGTATCTTTGAGGGCGCAGAAACCGCCTTTTAGTTCCAAAAACAGGAGAGATGAAAGATTATTGCTCAAAGATTTTTAAAATTTCAAAATGGAAGAATTAAAGATTATGTTATCGGAAATGCCTTTAGTCTGGTTTCAGATTATGAATCATGTTTGACGTTTAGACGAAAGATGTCATTAAAGTGAGCAAAGCATCGATAGCTCTATCGGGATAAGGAAATTCCGCCTAACGACTTAAGATTGGTCACGCTAGCCATCCGTTTATGGAGACGAGAAAACGATGGATGACTTTATACATGACATTACCATTGATCAAGTATGGCAGATTGATTATTTCGACCAGAAATAAAATGATCGTAGCAAGTTTGCACGAAGGTTATTTGCGAGATATTCTCATTCGTTTAGGGTTTTAAAAACCGTGTTCTCCTTTCTAGAGGAAGTCCTGCGCTCTCTATATCTATTCTTTCAGGAAAATTTGAAACTTTTTCTAAATTATTTCCTTCTCATATAAACTCAACTGATTGAACGTTTTCCGTCATACTTCAAATTAACATACGTGTGCATGCGGCCAAAAGGATCAGGATTATCTCACTTGTTTATATCATTCAAATCCGTTCCAACGGTGCCCAAAATCTCGTACAAAGCGTAACAGACGAATGCTTTTATGCATTCAGGAAAAATATTAAAATACCATTAACCCGAAAATGTCTGCGCGTCGGTCGCGTAAATTTTACGTCGCGTTTATTGGACCCGTACCGTATATGCTCGTTTATAGGCCGAGGTTTTAAGACCAAATTTTTAGCGAAAAACTCGGAGGTCGACTTATGCATGAAAATTATTTTTGATAGGTTTGCCCTGTGGTTATTAACATTTAATGGAATATTCACTCTTGTTGTATCGATAACTATCGAATATTTAAATACCGATATATAGGAAGAATAAATTACTATATAATTTGATAATCCCAAGTTGATCTTTGATGATTTCCAAATAATTAAGCAATTTTGGTAAACCTAAGGTTTGGTAACGTGATGGCGGGAAGACAAAAACCTGGCAGCTAGACAAATGCGCAATATGGTAACTCCGTAACATGTAAATAAAGAAACACCTCATCGGTGATTCACGGAGAGGCAACGCCTACCTCTAAGGGTCGCAGATTAAATTAGTATCGCCGAAGTATTTATGGTATAAAAATTATGATACTGGACGAATAACCGAGGCAAAGGTAAACAAGCCGACGAGAAATGGAACTACTAGGAGGAAAGGCGGGAAAAACGAAAGACAAACGTAAATGTAAGATTTCTAGGTTTGTAATATAAGGGGAGACGTGATATTCTTTAATCACCCCAGTATTACTTCACATACATCTGATTTCACTGAAAACTTGTCCAATCTACCTTTTTCTCAGGATGAATTGTCTCTTTTAGATAGGGGTTTGAAATTTGCTTTCCCACCAAGGAAACCACCTATAGATGATTTAATCACAGACATTGAAAAATCCATTGAATTTTTCGATGAAAACTCCAAAAATTATATCCGACAAGCTTGTTCAATACAAATCCAACACAACTTGAACAAATTAAATAAGTCTCATCCTAAAAACTATTCCAAAACCATGAAACAACTCAGAGATAAAGACTGTTTTTACATTAAGGCTGACAAGGGCCACAAAATAGTGATTATGGATAAGACACAATACTTTGACAACGTCCAAATTATGTTGAACAATGGACCTTACATTAAACTCAAGAAGAACCCATTAAATTCCATGATTCAAAAAACTAAAGACATCATTAAAGGATGTAAAACCATCATTGATAATAAATTAAGCTACAAGTTAAAAATTTCAAACCCAAACATACCAAAATTGTACTGTCTCTCCAAAATACATAAAGATGACAAAGCCATGAGACCAATTGCATCAGGAATAAATAGCCCAACCTATAACTTGGCCAAATGGCTTAATAGTGAATTCAAACACATGTCCTTTCCCGACAAATACTCTGTTAAAAATACCTATGACGTGTAAGCAAACTAAAAAACATAATATTAAAAGAGTCTGAGATTTTGGTCTCCTTTGACGTTAAAAGTCTCTTCCCAAGTGTACCTCTGGAAGAAACATCCCAAATTTTAAAATCATTGTTACTAAAACAAAATTTTTCAGATGAAATTGTTCTCGAATATTTACAACTTACTAATTTATGCATGTCACAGAACGTTTTTCTATTTAAAAATGAAATTTACAAACAAACACAAGGCACTTCTATGGGAAACCCCTATCTCCTTTTCTAGCCAATATTTTCATCTCCTCTTTTGAAAACGATTGCAAAGAAAAATTTCATTACTTTCCAGATATATGGTTGAGGTACGTGGATGACATATTCACAATCTTTGATTTAAAGAAACAAAATGTAGATGAGTTTGTTAATCAGTTAAACAACATATATCCTTCAATTAAGTTCTCTTATGAACTTCAAGAAAACAACACCTTGCCATTTTTGGACTTGCTTATCATAAATAATAGACAACACATCGAGTTTGACATTTTTAGAAAACCTACACATACTGATAACTTCATTCCTAACAACTCCTTTCACCCTATGAACCAAAAAATAGCTGTGTTTCAATTTTTAACACACAGATTATGTAACATCCCCCTCAATAAAATCAGATATGCAAAGGAACTCAAACACATAAAACAAATTGCCGCTAAACTTGGATACGATAATAATTTAATTAATAAATTAGTGAGAAAACATAACTTTAATAAAACCTTGTCCAATGCCACTTCCCTCAAATTAGACAACAAAAAAGAGGACAAATATGTAAAATTGCCTTATTTTCCACCATTAAACAGAGGCTTGAACAAAATTTTTAAACATAAGAATTATACCATAACATATACAAATCCTTATAATTTGAAAAATTTACTGGGCAGTACAAAAGACACAACAGAATCTTTGAACAAGTCCGGTATTTATAAAATACAATGCTCACACTGCGACAAAAAGTACATAGGACAAACAAGAAGGAAACTAATAACACGCTTCAAGGAACACATGGCTCACTATAAATATAATCGTTTTGAAAAATCAAGCGTTGCCAACCACATCTTTGAAACAGGTCATAGTATACACGTAAACGATTTAACATTGATAACTTCAGCCAATAACTCACTAAACTCGTTAGAAAACCTTCACATTTACAAAAACCGCGATACACTTATGAACACGGACACAGATTTCAACAAGACCCTATACAAACTGACAGATTTAAACGACACACACGCCGAAAAATCTTTCCGTGCTTCACTTGTTTCTCGGTCGTCTTCTTAATACTTTCCGTTTCAAACCTGGCAGTTGGCTCCCAGTCACTGTTGAAACAGGTTTTACCCCTGACGATGCTCACCTTGTGGGCGAAATGCATTGGGCTTTGTAGTCCTCTAGTTGTTTTGGCTAAAGGAGTATTTCACCTTTGTTAGTTTTGGCCAAAGTTATTGAGCTACTATCTATTAAGTCTTTTTAGCTTGGCACTTTTCAGTATTTAGTGTCCGCTCAACACTATTGTTTGTTTGTTTGAGTGCCCAGTCAATTTGCCTGTCTTACAGCACAAATGGGTATCTCAGAGGTAGTGCAATGAATAACCGGGGAGGGAGGAGAGAAACCTGGTGCCGGCATTTGCCTGCTCTTACGAAGAACACCAGGGGGGCCAACGGCTTAACGTCCCTTCCGAAGCACGGAACAGCTGAATTTGCGCGGTCTCCTAAAACCACACAAACAGGGGGCCGGGCAACCTTGGAAAAATCCTACTTGCGCAGGATTCGTACCCGATGAATTTTTCAAGCATCGGGCGAGTAGCAGCCAGCGTTGTCCTGACCGCTACGCCACCGGCTGACAGTTTTAAGGTGGCTCCGACTCGATCGTACCCAGTCACCGAGTTAGCTGTATAGCAAATTGCGATCTTCTGTTTTCCCGCAAAGGCTATCTGCCGAATTACCCAGCACATTGTCGCTTGCAATGCATCACTTCCTTTATCAACATATACACACCCAATCACTGCACACATGCTGTTGAATACTCTGTCTTGGGAATTGCGAGGGGTGCGTATGCTGCCCGAGCGGCATACACCTTACATAGTCGGCACTAGAAACTGAAATTACAATATACTGAACGCTTCCCAATTATCGTCTCAAAATGTGAATTTTTAATAATGTTTATTAGAATTTTTGCATATTATTATACTGAAATTGTTATAATCAGATTATTATTGCCACTTCAGAAGAAATTGCTTCACCAAATAACTTTCATAACGTTACATTCGTAGCGATAACTAAAAAGATCAATAGTCGTTACGAAACGCTACCGGGTACAGTCGCATCTGTACCGTCAGGTTGCTCGTGATCAATTTTATTACGTTATAAAGGATTCTTTAGCTATAAATGACAATATGATCAATTTTTAATGAGAAAACAAGCTCAAAATTGGGATGAAAATTTTGCCTTTAAAAGAGTAAAAATAGAAATTCGGCAACTCATTTCATCACTGATGTGATGTTTTTACATATATTGCGCCCTTTTGCTCTGACTTATTAGATTTTTTAAGAATTAACTACAGCTAACTTTTATATTTTGACGCACCTAAAATTCGGCACCCGGAGCCTTCGCCTCAAGTGATCGTCCCTAGAGCCCTGCCCTGCTCATACATACATATTACGGAAATTTAAAACTTACGTAATATTACGCTTCCCCACCGGGTTGGATTAGTTAAAGGTTGACTTGGTTTTCCTTCCACGTTCATATTTGCACTCTCCGAGGGATAGGTTCCTCCGTTCCTCTTCCAAATCGTGCGAAACACGGATTTCCTAGGAACACGTAGTACATCTTTCCGCCGCTTTATCGTCAATTTCGCCGCCGCCTATCCTCCGCGGTCCAATGTCAGTTTCGTTCCCTGCTCTCCTATACAACGATTGCTTCAAAATTAACGCTGGGACGAAATACGAAGTCTATCTCGAGTCATTCGATCTATTACAAAGGCGTATACAATGTTACGACTTCTGATGTTATGCTGTGGCGCTGGGGGAGACATCGGATTGCTTCGCTGCTACTTTGACACAACGTAGTTATATAGGACTAAAAGGAGCTGTAGACGTTTAATGGATAAATGTAAATATGATATGAAATATCACGACAACTTCCAATCCTAGAACCAGATTTCCCTACGTTACCTCTTCGATCGCAAATAATTATATTGAAAGTAATGTTTACTCCATCTCTCCGCGTTACTCTCCTTTTCGAGAACACTGAATATCAAAATTGGTTTTTAACGGAAATCTCATTCCGCGTCTGCAGCTCAGAAGGAATAACCCATTTGCCGTGGAGATATCCGAAATGGATAACGGTTATAAGACTATTGGATTCATCCGTCTCCCGGAGAAGCCGGAAACCTCTAGGCTTGAGAAAAATGGGTTAAGTCCTATGTTATTGCAGTGCTGCTGAATCATTGAAAGTAATATAAAAATAGTCGAAGGAACGTTGAGCCCTTTTCCTCACTAGATTACAAGTGACATGTTCAATTTTGTCAAAGGACACATTTTGGAAGGTGAAATTTGAAATATTCCAGTCACGTCCTTGCACATATGTATACACAATTCATAGACATAAATACATACCAATAAATACACACTCACACACACATATATATGCTAACCTACGAAAAGTTAGCCGCAGCCGCGAAACAGTTTAATAAACTAGGATATGGAAAGTTGCAACAACTATCAAATCGCGAGTCGATATTTCGTCATAAATATATTATGGAAGAAATTGGTTTTTAATCGTACAGAATATTACGATCGTTCTGAGGTATACATTCTACATTTTAATAAATCCGTTTGCCCTCTACAAAAACGTGGCCATGGTTATATATATATATATATATATATATATATATATATATATATATATATATATATATATAATAATATATATATATATATATATGGATGGCAACAAGGTGTTGGGATGAGGAAATGAGTTCTCTCTCTGTAGCTGATGAAGGAATAACTCCGAAAGCTTCTACGTTTGTGATGTTTCTGTGTTTTTGTGTTCTTTTACGTGTGTCGCTTCGACATCCCCGGGGCCTCGCCAACCTGAAGTCGTCCGATTGGTGAGTGTTCACTGGGTTTCCTTATCCCAACACCTTGTTGCCATCCATATATCCATTTTACCTTTCCTTTTCCGTAAGCTGTTATGTATATATATATATATATATATATATATATATATATATATATATATATATATATATATGCACCCTTTAAATTTTAAACCGCAATTTTGGATAAAATTAGGACGATCGATATTCCTTAAGGTGGTTCGTTTACCGTTTTTAAGTCGAAGGACGGAGTTATCTTCGATCAAATTATGAAAAGAGACGCAAGTTGAAACTCGAAATGACCTCGTCTATTAAAAAAACTTATTAGCAACAATTCATACGTCGCAGCGGAATAAGAAGAAGAAGAACCTTCTCGTGATCATTTACTACCTCCAAATTAAACGCTTCCGGATGAAATTCCATCTCCTCTCGCAAAAAGTTTTCTTTTTTTTATTCTGAAAACTATTCCGAGGAGAAAAACTCCTCTGCGATGTTTTTGATAAGATTTTTACGACCTCAGCGAGATAACTTAATCTTCCAAAAACTTTTCACTCCGCCATTTCTTTTCTTTCCTTCTTCCTCCTCCTAAAACTCGCGTGACTGTTAGATCAAAAATCTCGGGGAGATAAAAATAATAAAACTAAAGCCAAGACTTTAGAAAAACTACTCAAACGCTATCTCGCGCTGTTCTTTTTAAGTTATTTATTAATCTTTGAGTTAATTTATTCTCCCTTTCGTTTTTGAGATTTTCTATCATTTAATCCTTCGCTTGATAGAGTTGCATGTTATGACGTCATTAAGTTATTACACCCCACGGAACGATTATCAGGAATTTAAATTTCTGTTAATTATTTAATTTTGAGTTATGAATTTGATACTCTCGTTTTCGGGTCGATTCTCAATAATTTCGAGCGTCTTTTAGAACTCTTAATATTGAATTGGATAAGAAATTATCAGCCTGAGAAAATAGAGCAACAAACAGCTTAAGTGTATAATACATTGCCATCAAATGTTTTTTTAAGTTCATACCATTATAAATCTTTAATTAGGTTTTTAAATATTTTTCTATTGCCTTGAATCATCCAGTTGATGATACATAAAGTAATTTAAGCCTTTGATCAGACTTTTTGATTTAATTATTTAATTTAACACCATTGTTCTTCGAAAATAATTTCCATAAAGACAAATTTTATGAACCTTTTCAGAATGTAAATAATAAATTTCATCAGTGCTTATTATGACTCGATGTGTTCAAACTTCTGCTTTGATTTATTTTCGCTTTTATCTTTATATCAGAAAATATCGGATTTGCATCGTAACCATCTCTCAACTTAAGAGATTAATTTTCAGAAGGCGTTAATCCCTCTTTCCTCTTCCGACGACCTTTGCATTTTGATAATAATCTTTTCAGGTATTTCTCACGCGTTAAAAATTCTTCCGGTAACTCACATCATTTTCAGCGGCGCACTTTCTCTTTGCGTGCGCGTGTCCTCACGGGTGTCTCGTTCAAGGGCTTGTTTGCGCGCCAAGAGTTCACGGCGACGATCGTCGGCAAAGATATCGAAACTTCTCACCGTTGTCATCGTTGAGATTCATCCAAGTAACGGTGGCTTAAAATTGTGGTCTGTATCTCATGCAGAGAACGGTCCTAGATGCCGTACGATGGAATACGCGTGGAGATATAAGGAAGCCTTCAAAGGCGTTCGTAATCTGTGGTGTGATCCGATGACCACCGGATCGACACCTGTGTAATGGTGTCGAGTTGTCTCGCCCTGAGAAGGTTTAACCGTCGACGTGTCGAGTGCTACGTTCTCAATGCAATCGCAATGAAGAGATTTCAAAAAGTTTCAGTCAATCTTTGCCTGAGGTGAGAGTGGTTTATCTTGAACGCAAACCATCGCCGTTTTTTTTGAGAGGCACTGGTTCCACTTCTGCTTCCGTTCGAGTTTCTTCCATCTGTTCTGCAAACTGTTAGTACGCCACTTAGCAGTAATGTAGTAGAGCTTTTGATAGACATGAGATGGCCGTCCGTGGGAAGTAGATGAATAAAACGTAAGCAAGAGCTCTTCAAAATATGTTACAGCCATTCGTTAAGGATAGATCACGGTTTACAATAGAATGCGTTAAAATAATCACTAGAACTGAAAGATATTACTGATCATTTTTAGATTGTTGTCAAAAATGTAATAAAAACGAGCTATTGCCACTGCTTTGTCGTCCGTCCGTCTGTAGCCATTCAACTTTTGTGTTTTAAGAGGTAGATGAAAATTTCTTTTTTGGTTGGGTAGATACTAGTAAAGTATTACGATTCGCATTTTACGCATCCTTCATTAGTTTGAATATCCACCGGCGCTAAATTAGTAAAATGAATTAACTTTAAATTGATATTGTAAACCAGTGGTGAGCAACCTGCGACTCTCGAAGCTAAGATCAAAAAGAGGCACGTAAAATTTAACACAGATTCATATCACATATATTCAAATTACGACCGTAAAACACTTGAGATATAAATGTTAATCCTAAAAATTCAATTTAGCCTTAATCTTCACTGATATGATACCTCAGAATCTTTAGTTAGCGTCCGATTTAATGTCTAATCCGGCCCGCCGAAGCATGTACAACTAACTTATAATGTGGCCTGCCGAAGAATTCGCTACCTTCAATACGGCCCGCCGCGTAGAAAGGTTTGCCCACCACTGTTGTATACATTCTATTTAGGCTATAAATTTGATATTTAGTTGTTTATTTTATAAATGATACATTGAAATCTACGGAATTAAGTCTATTGAGATTTTAGAACTATTTGACATTTAAGACAACATGACAAACAGAGATGTCGTTTCATCGTTGGTTCTGTGTTATGCTCTAAAAATCCACTGTTATTAGATCATTTAAAGTTAATTTCAAATTAGTCAACAACAAATAAAAGTATAATATAATATAACATAGTAGATATAATTTAATCATTATTTTAAATGGAAATATTTCTTGGGAAAATATTGTGTGCTTGTTCTTAATGCAAATGTATATTTGAACGAAAAAGTTTATTTTCTTCGAAAACGAGCATTCCATATTAGCCATAGGTGATTGGGTATTTTTGTTTCCATATTGGAATAATAAAGGCGGTAGAGGCTTAAATTATAATGTATGTCGATAGAAAGAAATGCGTCTTTATTTTGGCGAGTGATTGATACAAGACAGCCCCTTCTTCCATCAAACCTCCGAGAGTTTAAGTAGCTAAAAATACACACACACACACTCTTCCATCAAACCCATTGTCAATCCCAAAAGTCAATGCTACATAAGTACTAATACAAAATTAATGAAGGTGTATATGAAACGAGAAGGATACGAATAATTATGTTACCATATCTTAGGAAAAAACAGCAGAAAAACAACCAAACAAGATGGGGTGTGAAATACAAGCAAACCGTACCGATAGCATTTATTAAAGATTAAGAGAAACACGATTGAGAAGCACCCACATTAATATATATATATATATATATATATATATATATATATATATATATATATATATATATATATATATATATAAACGTCCGATTTCTGGGTTCCTGATTCCTGGAATAATTAAAACGTAAATAACTCGATCAAATATGCAAATATAAACTTTAAATTTGGCGGCAGAGATAATCTACTCCAATATAAAAATGCTATGACGAAGGAAATTTTAATAAAACGTTCAGGGTTCGACTGCAGGAGATGATTTACATTCCCCATAATATAAAATGTAATAATCAACTTTTTGACGTGCAGACTTTTCTTCTTTTTGGGATTAAACAAGATGATCGAAATAAAACTTATGATACCTACTTTCCATTTAATCATTTATTTAATACTTATATTGGCTTTAATAGCTTTCAAGTCATAGCGGATATGTATCGGAATATTAAATTGATCGCTAATATTTGTGCGGTAAAAAGAACGCGTGTACGTATTAGAATATACCGAATCTGAGTCCAACAATAGTTGTTGCTATGGAACACTCTCGTAATGAGTGATAAAAACTGCAAAATCGCCGGTTTACGCAAAATTCTAAGAAATACAATCAATAAGCAAAGTTTTTCATCCCTTTTCTCAGAAAATAGTACAAATCTCGCTCCGATATTACAATTCTAAGATATTTTAATGTGCAATAGAATATTACCCTGCACGATCGATTTCAGATTTTCCATGTAAATCAAATGGGAAGAATAGTTCCTAGAATCGAGCCCGGGACTTCAATAATCGCAAAAATAACTATCCGTGTGAGCTTGGCCCATGTAGCAAGAGATTTCCACCAAGTTTCATGAAAATCGGACTATTGGTTCAAATTTTAATAGTGGAGGACGGACAGACAGACACAACGACAAAATTATACGCCTATTTTCGATTTCGTGTGTAATTATTACTTTATATTTTTTGTTAGTACAAGTTTCTTCCGCCTGAAGGCGGCTTTTTCTTTTGCTATTCTAGTCCTTACTTAATCGGTGAATTTTGCATCTCTTGTAATGGCACTTTTCAGATATTTACAATCTGTAATTTGTACTTATGGATTTTCACCTATCACCGATTTTCTTCTTTACCTCATATTAACATAATTGGATTTTCCGTGTTTATTTGGATCCCGTATTTTCCGCCTGCTATTATCAGCCTATTTACCATTTTCTTTTCATTTCTTACCGTTGATCATCAGCATATTTTACTGTTCTTATAATCCTTCCATCAATATTGAAATCTCCTTTGCTTTTAGCGCTTCTTGCAATAGCCTTCCGCCATATATATTGAATAGAATCAGCGATGCCTTAACTCATCTCCCGATGTTTACTCTTCTGGTATCATCTTTCTCCAATTTCACCTTCACTTGACTCGCATAAATATTCTTGATGTCTCCTATATTTCCACTCTACACATATATCCTTCAATGTCTTCATCAACATATCCCAATTTACTCTATCAAAGGACTTCTGCCAGTCGATGAAGCATAGGCAGCAATCTTGGGTGCACTCTGTTGACCTTTCTGATTTGATTCTCATTACTCTGATAGCATCTTTGGCTCCTCGTCCATTTCTGAAACCGTATTGATCTTATCCTAGCATTTCCTCAGCCTTTTAGTGAGAATTCTTGTGATGATCTTCAGCACGTGCAATAGTAGGCATTTCGACCTGTGATGTTTACAACGCATTGCCCTCAGCTTCTTATTTAAAGGGATTATTGTTGCTTCTAGAAATTCCCGAGGTCCCTCTAAAAAAAAAATATGTGTGTGTGTGTGCGTGCGTGCGTGCGTGCGTGCGTGCGTGCGTGCGTGCGTGTGGGACTGAGATGGTGTACGGGTGGTGATCGTCGCTTGTTTGTGACGGGTGGTGATCGTCAGTTGTTGAGAGTGGATGCTGGGAGTGAGAGAGTTGGATGATGGGAAGATGGCGAGAGGTTGGCGCGAGTGAAAGTGGGACGACGACGTGAATGTAGCTGAGTAGCAGAATGGACGGTGTGTGTACGACGGAAGTTTACCAGTGTGCTTAGTGTATTGAAGGATAATAAAATTTATCCGACATAAGTTCTCTCGTCTCCTTTATCCGCACCCCACAACTTTTGGGGGCTCGTCCGGGATGTGGAAAGGAACGTGAGATGAAGACGCGTCATGACACCAGTAGGACGAATTTTAGTGTATTCATAAGACGAATAGAAGTTTATATGTAAGACGAATAGACGAAAGACGAGACGTTATTTTACGAAAGACGAGACGTTATCTTACGAAAGACGAGACGTTATTTTGCGAAAGACGAGACGTTATATTACGAAAGACGAGACGTTATATTCCGAAAGACGAGATGTTATCTTACGAAAGACGAGACCTTGCATTTCTCATCAAAGTGTAGTTGTGTTGGCCTAAAGACGATAGGAGCACGCTGCATATTTTGGACTTTATTTGCCGAGAGACGAGAAAAGTTATTAGTTAGAAGAGTGATATTTTAGTGTGGTATAATTTCCTAGCTGATAAACGTTGTGTGTTGAAACATTTAAGACTTCGAAAGAAAAAGCGTGGGAAGCCATTTTGGTGAAGTCACTTCTCACGTAATGGACGCTATCTAGCTGGTGGGTCACATGACGAGAAAAAGCGCTGGAAGGTAGTGTTGGACTTACGTAGGATCACGTGACGATGAAGTAGCCTGAGACTAGCGTGTGCCTGGTATAGCCGAGGGGAGGGGAAAGTACTTTTTGTGTCTTCGTGTTAGTGTGGATAGGCGTTGGAAGATGGCTCCACCTGAAGATCTTTCTGAGAGAGAGAGGCGGGCAACAAGTCGAACCGTAGAGCAACTACAGCGCGAGTTGGCAGAGGCCGAAGCTGAGCGTGATGCGTTGCGCGACGAACAACGCCGAATCAAAGAGTCGGAGAGCGAAAGTAGTGTATCTCGCGGAGGAGATGAGGGCCACGGAGTTATGAGGGGACAGCTTCAGTTCAGGGATATAGAAGGGACGATCCCGAAATTCACCGGAGAGGACAAGGCCTTCCCAGTAGGCAAGTGGATTGAACTCATCGAGGAGCACAGTGAATTGTACGAGTGGTCGCCACTACGGATGTTGGTTTTTGCGAAGAAGTGCTTCGAGGGAACCGCGAAGCTGTGGCTGGAGGCGGAACCAGTATTCAAGACGTGGGGAGCACTTAAGGAGGCCCTGACGGAGGAGTTTGAATCGAAGACAAACAGTCGTGAGATTCATCAGTTGCTATTTAGGCGCAAAAAGAAGGAAGGGGAATCCCACCAAGAGTACATCCTGCAGATGAGGAAAATAGCTAGTAGAATTGACCTGGAACCGGAAATCACTATTCAATATATTATCGACGGTCTTCGGGATAGTGAGGTAAATAAGGCGATGCTGTATGGGGCTAAGACATTTGCCGAGTTTCGGGAGAAGGTAAAATATTACGAGATGATGAGGAGCAAAATGTCTACGAATAGGCCGCAGCGTGAGGTGGAAGTACCAAGGAGTCCTGGGTCGAACTTTTCTAACAAAACAAAACAGGCTAGGTGCTTCAATTGTGGGGGCGTAGGACATTTGAGCCGTGATTGTAAGTTTAAGGAAAGGGGGACCAAGTGCTTCAAGTGCCTCGGGTTTGGGCATATTGCCGCGAAATGCCCAGGTTCGCCTTCGAGTGGTGGTCAACGGGATGCTTTCCATGTAGAAAAGAGCACTGATAGAGCAGGTTTGTTACAGTTGCGGTCAGAGGGCCGGAAAAATAGGATTAAGACTGTGAAAATTAACAGAGTCAATGTGGACTGTCTAATTGATAGTGGCAGTGACTACAATATCATTGCCGAAGATCTTTGCAAGGAGTTAGGTGAACTGGACTTTGAAAGGCACGAGCAGGTTCTAGAAGCCGCAGGTGGGGGGATGATCAAGACGCTGGGCCGACTTAAGACGACGACTGTTATCGACGGAGTCCCATATCCACTGTTGTACTCGGTAGTGCCTGCTGGAACCATTCCTTACGTGAGAGCTCTCTTAGGTGATGAACTGTTGAACCATGCTTCAGTGAAGTTAAGCAGGAGCGAGGCTCAGATATGGCCAGAAGAGGGCTGTATGCTGCTTATTGCCACAGATGACGACCAGTGCAGTCACTTAGACCCATAATTAGGCAGCAAGGTTAGAAAATTAGTCGGGGATTACCAGCCTAAGAAGATGGAAGAGGTGCCGATTAAGATGAAAATAGTCCTAAAAAATGAGACGCCCATTTGCCGGAGACCACGGCGGTTATCACCTAAGGAGTCGGCCGAAGTTGACGAGCAGGTGGAAGAGTGGTTGGAAAAGGGGATAATCACGACCAGCCATTCTGAGTTCGCTAGCCAGGTGGTTGTGGCCAGGAAGAAAGATGGGAGTGCAAGAATATGTGTGAACTACAAACCGATTAACAAGGTCATTGTTAGACAGCATTTCCCCTTGCCTTTAATAGAGGACATTTTGGATAGGTTAGTGGAGGCAAAGGTGTTTATTACGCTGGGCTTAAAAGATGGTTTCTTTCATGTGCACGTAGCAGAAAATATACCGCCTTTGTGACACCTACAGGACAGTACGAGTTTATTCAGAGGTCCCATGACACAGGACACTTTGGCATCAAGAAGACAATGAGAATGATTGGGAGGCAGTACTGGATGAATAAGATGGAGAAAAAGATAAAGAAGTATATCCAAAACTGCATTCCATGCATATTGGCGGCTAGAAAGCAAGGAAAGGCGGAGGGTTTCCGGAACCTTATTCCAAAAGAAGACCTCCCTTTAGACACATTACATATAGATCATTTGGGGCCATTGCCGTCAACTAAAAAGTGCTAGAAGTACCTCCTTGTGCTTGTGGATGCATTTACTAAGTTTGCCTGGCTCTTTGCGACTAAGACGTTGGAAACAGCAGAGGTGCTAGAGAAGCTGAGGGTCCACCAGCAAACTTTTGGTAATCCAAGGCGGATCATTACGGATCGCAACAAGGCATTTATGGCTGGGGAGTTTGAGCAATATAGCCGGGAGGGGAATATTAAACATTTCACCATTACGACAGGTGTGCCAAGAGGGAATGGTCAGGTAGAGAGGATGCAGAGTATCCTGGTGGCAGTCTTCGCGAAGCTGTCTGCAGAGGAGCCATTGAAGTGGTTCAAGTCAATAAGTCGGGTGCAGCGAGCAGTTAACAGCACACCCCAACGGTCCATTGGCACCACCCCATTTGAACTTTTAATGGGGACGATGATGAGGAATCCAGAGAATGTCGAACTGCAGGAGATAATTGAGGAGGAGATGCGTACCTCTATTACAGGGGCAAGGAACGACCTGCGTAAGCGGGCCAAGGAAGCCATTGCAAGGGTCCAGGAGGAGAATAGACGGAGGTTCAATCGTCGACGCAAGGAGGCCACAAAGTATGAGGTGGGTGACATAGTGGCGGTGAAGAGGACGCAGTTTGGAGCAGGCCTGAAGTTGAGGAACAAGTTCCTGGGGCCTTACCGAATCGCAAAGGTGTACCCTAAGGACCGCTATGATGTGGAGAAGGTTGGTAGCCATGAGGGTCCAGGACACACTTCCGCCGTAGCAGAGAACATGAAGCCATGGAGAGGGTTCTACCGAGACATGGAGGATGACCTGTCATCGTCCGGGACGGACGATTAATAGGATGGCCGAGTTGTGGGACTGAGATGGTGTACGGGTGGTGATCGTCGCTTGTTTGTGACGGGTGGTGATCGTCAGTTGTTGATAGTGGATGCTGGGAGTGAGAGAGTTGGATGATGGGAAGATGGCGAGAGGTTGGCACGAGTGAAAGTGGGACGACGACGTGAATGTAGCTGAGTAGCAGAATGGACGGTGTTTGTACGACGGAAGTTTACCAGTGTGCTTAGTGTATTGAAGGATAATAAAATTTATCCGACATAAGTTCTCTCGTCTCCTTTATCCGCACCCCACATGTATATATAGATGTTGGTCATCAATTCACCACAGATCTGCAGCCGATTCGCCACATGTGGCGAGTTGCGAAGAGATTGTAAAATGCTGTTTTAGAAGATTTAATTCCAGTAGCGAAAAAGCTGCGAGTTCCGGATTAGGAATATTTCAGTATGAGGAAAAAATAATTTTCGGAAAATTTGCCGCCGCAGAAAAAACTCTCAAAAAATGTCTAACAACAAAGGAGCTTGATAGCGCGATCTGGTAGATAAATAAACGAAACTTGTTTACAAGAAACCAGCGAATAAACCTTTATTGATAGACAAGAGAGAACTACCGAGTATCAAGCACTATTTCCAATATCTGCTGTCCCGAAAAACAGACGGTTTTATTTTGTTTTTGTTTCTCTCTCTCGAATCGAGCACCGTCTTTTGTTATGTCGATCATTTCACTCCCAAGTTTCTTTTTTTTTTACCTCGACGCTATTTTTCCATTCGATCGCCTAGAGCATCCGCGTCTGTTGAGATTTCGGGATATCTCACGTGCCGAATATAGTAGTAGTACAGGAATCTGCCTCTCCTATCTCCTCTCCAAATACTGTATTGACGGTCGGACGGCTTTAATTCAATCCTCTTCCGCTTGGAGAGCTGCGGATGTAAGTCAAATTAATCAATTCGATCAAACTGAAACGTACCGTAAAGAAGCAAGTGGAATGGAAAAAAGAAGCTCCCTGGTCGAACGGACTTAACAGAGAGAGAGAAAAAAAATTGTCGATGTTCGCTGCGGGCTGGGCATAAACTTTATATTTGTGGTATAGGGTGACTATGACGCGCTTTGTTCTCGTTCAGATCCTAAGAGACGAAATTTTTCAAACCAATGAGATTGTTTGCGAATGCTTCCGATTGTTATCGCGGCCATTCGGGAGGTTTTTCTCCATTTATTTTATTCCCTGGATGATGATGAGGACAAAAAAAGTTACAAGTAGAGGGCTCTGTTTAAAAGGGTGAGTTTGGATGTTCGGATTTATTATATTTTAATAAATTCCGCCATTTTTGGACTGTATGATAAAGTTACGTCGTGGCAAAAATGATTGATAGTCATCCAAAAAGTATTTTTTCTGAGTTTTGAGGTTTAAAGCGATTCAATATTACGCTGCCTTAGAATAATTGGATCGAAGTCGATTTTTTTAAATTGAATCGTTTTTTTTATTAAACTTATTTGCAAAAAAATACGTTTTTATTATTAGTTAAAATCTTGCAATCTGTAACGGCTGCTTTTTAATTCCTTTGTAGTCGTCAAACTAGAAATGTAATGGTTCGAGTCATCTAATTTACTGATTATAAACTTGAGAGTAAGGGCATTGAGTCTGATATAGTTAGGTTTTTAAAAGTAAAAAGGTGATGATCCAAAAACTTTAAAATTTATTATGGATTTTAAAATACATGCGGGCATTCAAAGCAGATCAAAGAGTATGAAATGGCTTAAAGGAAAGGCGAGAAATTGTAATGGATGATCAAGGTAAGAGCTGGAGGATAGTTGGAAAAATCAAATCAAACAGGGCCGTCCCTAGGGGAGTGCGGGGCCAGGGGCGATCAGGGGCCCCTTAACAATCTAAAATCATCAAGGTATAATTCACGCACTAAAAAATAATTGTAAAAAATATTGTATATTTTTAAATGTTTATTTTATTGCTTAATTTAAATATACATATATTTCTTATTGTGTTTTTTAAATGAGGAATCGCCTCTGGAGTTCAAGAATAAAAACAAATCCTTCGTTAGGAAAACCAACTATAATTTGATCATTTATGCCTGATTCATAATGATCTATGCTCATTATTCTGTCGCAATGGCTCTGGAAAACTGCATGCATTACTGCAATTTGGATATGAATATAAACACAGAAATTTCAAATGAATGGCAACATACAACACGTGAGGTCAAGTTAATACTAAAGTAGAATAAAAACTCACTTTTTATCGCTCTGCCTACTTTCAGAAATTAAACTTCCTGAACTTTCTTGCAGCAGACTCTGTCATCAGATCATTTTAATCCAAATCTGAGACTGTCTCTCTCGAAATACAGCATTGCCAATCCACACAATCTCTCTTGGGGCATTTCTGTCCTAAGATAGTTTTTTATTATTTTAAGTTTCGAAAACTTTGCTCCGCTGATGCCACTGTGACCGAAATTGTTGATAAACTTCTATACGCTATCTCTGTATTTGGGAAGGAACCATTTAATAACTTGAGAAACTTAAGGATTTCAAACGCACTTTCCGTTCATTGGAGGATCAACTGTTGAAGCCCACGCAATTCAACGAAAAGGTCTGTACTGTCAATGTCGTGTGAATCCTAATCACTCAATATGTTGTCCAAATTTATACACTGTTTTTTATTTCGCCTTCTGTTAATTCTACAAATTTTTAAAATCATATATGAAGCCGAAATTATCTGCGTACTCTTCCATTTGTTCGAAACACGTTGTCAGTGACATGAGAGCCTGACCTGCGATGACAAAGAAGTAGCTAGTTTCTAATGACTTTTCAGCAGAACACAATAGTACCATCTGACAGAATGAAAACTAGGGTGAAAAATTAAAATTTACAATTAAAAAATAATTTTGTAATCAACTAAACCGTAAAAATCATTAATTGATTAATTAGAAGTTGATTTTTTTAATTGTAAACAATGAGTGTCGTCAACGCTTAGCAGCAATCTTCATCTTGCTAATTAGTGTGGGCCCATTTTGACGCTGGGCACGGGACTACCACCCCGATTCGGCGTACCCTAGGGACGGCCCTGCTTTCGAATATCAGACGCAAAAATGTAGAAATATTTTCATATAAAATGCGTTTATGTATATAATTCACCGAAGAGACGTTTAAGGATTATTTTATTCCCCTTATATTTACATTTGCGTTTATCGAGATGGCTGTTTTTAGAGGGTTGGTTGATGAACTGAGTGTGGTGTGTATTGTGTGGAAGGTCAGTTTGTTGGCCGAATTAGCTCTCGGATGATGTTTGAGCCTTATGTGCCGCGAATCCATTCATTTACACAGATCCATTGTCCCACAGTTGACATGGGTGATGAATGCCAGCCCTTGGGCTTTGCGGTCTTTTGGTCGTCGACTCACTCTCGATTTTAGTATTACATCACGCGAAGAAGTAGATTTTAAATCTTAAAACAGAATGAAAACTTCCGTTTTTCGATCCGTGACTCTTGGAAATGCAGTTCGAAGTGTAATTGGAATGAATGCGAATAACAAACCTTTCGGAGTGAAGAATTCACAGCTTTGAGCACGGCAGTTAAATCTTAAGCTTTTTTTCTGGTCTTCGACAATTTAAATTGTGCAAGTTAACCGCCACGACTAATTCCTGCGTTATAGATACCATTCAGCTGAAAGTTCAGCAAAATTTAGTACAATCGGAGCTCTTTTCAGCATTCAGGTTTGAGTTAAAATGAGTATTAGTTGCTATGGTTAAATATCACATTTATTTACCTTTGGTAAATTGGCAATGCTACAACTTTTACGATAGGAATTGATAATTAAGAAATGTGGCTCATGAAAAAGCGGTAGGAAGAAAGTAAACCATATAATTATATATCCATTTTATGTTTTTAATATTGAAATGTATACACACCATGTAACATTTCACACTGAATTATCCAATCATTTTAAAATAGGAATTCGTGGAAACATCGGACTTCTCGAAAATATTTTTAGGTGGTTGAAGGTCACAAAACATAGCATTTAAATTATTTACTGTAATTTTATTAATTAAGGAACCTGGCTCAATTAGAGGTAAAACTAATAATTTATAAATTTTCATTTTCATGCATATATATAATTTAGTTGGAATAGAAAAATTTTTGATTTTGTTTTCTGTGTGGCAAGCATCTCACAATCAGCCATACCCAATTATGATCAAAGATCGGTTAATTGCGTAAAGGTACTGCTCCTTCATAGATGAATACGCATGCGCTGTACTATTTTATGGGTTACAGAGATCACCTCTATCATTATATTGTGTAAGCATTGTAAGTTTCCCTCTATACCCATTTTATTGTTGATATGGAAACGATAGAGAACCAGACAAGTACACTCTAAAATTGAATTATTTTTATCTGTTACGCAATATACGTTGAAAATCCCGAAGGCGTCAAAAGAATTTTACGTTAAATTGAGGTTTTTTTATCAAAACCGATAAAATTCTTACACATACCAACATCGGGGAAAACGTATATGCCGAATGTCATTTTAGAGTTCATTTTCCAACCCCTTTGGTGTGCGATGATTTAGAAGTGTCCTTCACTACCAAAAGGAAAAGGAAAATGAGTGCCTTTTGATTACTTCTGAGTGAAAAAGAGGGGAAAGGGAGAAGTAGAGAGAGGAGGAGATTGAAGAAAAGGAAGGATGAAGAGACTCCGAAAGGGGAAGAAATAACGAAGGAGGGAAAGGAGATTTTAGGGTGATGGAGAAAGGAGAGCTGGGGATGAAGGAGGGAGGGAGAGGAAAGAAAGGGGATGTGGATTGGGTGAAAGATAGGAAGGGGGAGAGATGGATGAAGGGACTGTGAGGGAAGAGGAAAGAAAGAGGAGAGGATGAGGAGGGAGGGAAGGGAGAGAAAGGTAGAATGGAGGGAAATGGATAGAGAGGGAATGGAGAGAGAAAGAGAGTGAATGTGAGAGAGGAAGGGAAGGAATTTCCGCAGCTTACGTGTCGAAATGGGAGGAAGGTACATTGGAGCGCATCACGAGTATGTCATTTTTTCTCAGTTCCGTCCTGGATGGAAGGGGACGAAGGAATTCAGATGCGACAGCGTTCCGATTTGAAACCCCTGCGGTGATCCTCAGGCGCTGGTACGATGGGGTTCGGTATCGGAAGGAGCGGAAGGGTTAAGCTCCGATGTATAGGATGTTCGCTGCTCCGTGAAGTAGATTAACCGTGGGTCACATCTCCAGATACGCGGCGGCAGTACCACCCCGGGTAATCGCCAGTCCTCTTCCGCTTGACCTCTTCCCCCTTTCCGCGCCTTCCCTCAGGCCGTGAGAAGGGCCGGGATACGCGTATCCCGGCGCGATGGCATACTTGACCCCTCCCCTCCCCAGCCCCTCTCTCTATCAATCTCTCTCTCCATCCTCGCTTCTTCCCATTCTATACCCTTCAGCAAATTTATTCTCTCTAGAAGGTAAGTGGATCTCTCCTCCCAATCGCTGTTTGAGTTTTTCTTTCGTTTTTTCCGCCCTTCACTCGCCCACTTACGAGATGTAACGGGATTTTTCAAGGTTTGTTGCATAGCGACACAATAATGTCATACTATTATCACGTTGGTACGCATAAAGTTATCTCACATACACATATAGTTAAGAATGTATGTACATACAACCACCCGCATGCAGATAGATTATATATATATATATATATATATATATATATATATATATATATATATATATATATATCAAGGCATCTAACCGGGACCGAGCCGAAAACCGGAACCGAAAAAAAATATTTTTCTGAACCGAAACCGAAAACCCTCATTTATTTCGTTCCATTTTTCTCTTGAAGTTTTTCCCAAAAAATTCAAAATCGGGGCGAAAAAACCGGTTTGAACCGGTTCAATAGTGATTGCTGGAGCGATACCGGAACCGAACCGAATTTTTTGTTTTGTATGAACCGGTACGAAAACCGGAGCGCAAAAAATGTCGGTTCGATGTCCTGATATATGCATATACAGTGCCGTAACTAGAGTATGGCGAAGATGGCATTTGCCATAGGTGCCGCAAAAAATGCCAAAAGTATATTTTCCCAAAAATAAGTATTAATTTAACACTCCAATTTTAAAGTCTTTGTTGATAAAATGTTACTATTCTCATTTAAAACGCTGAAAAAATAATCTTCTACGCAATTAAGATGTTTCCTAAAATGTTGCCATAGGCGCCATATCTCCCTGGAACGTCTCTGAATATATATGTATATATATATACATATATATATATATATATATATATTTATATCAGGACATGAGCAATAAGAATAATCATCATTATGACAATACCCTATATATATGGTGACCAGATTCTGAGGAAGTAAAACAGACACAACGTGTTCTGGGGAAGATAAACCGGGGCATAACTGGGACAATATAAGATCCTTAGTTTTTTGTTGCTTGCATGCCAAATAGATAAATTCTGCGTAGTTTGACCATGATTTCTTGACAAAGTAGCCCATAATCTTTTCAAATTCTAACATTCTGTGCACAAAATTATTATACAATTGGCCAGAAAATTGATGGGAAAAAATATTTTAGTCATTTTCACCGTATTTTTCAAGCTATAAAACGCACCCCAAGTTTTTAGAAAATTTTCCAGTAAAAAGGTATTTTGGTTAACCAAAGCATTTAGGAAAAGCCACGCCGCGTTTCATTTCTAGCCGTGGTTAAATCCGTATCTGGCAACATTCAAGAAAATATTATGGCGTTATAACAGTAAAATATAACGTTTTGGATCAACTTAACTCGTGAAAGTAAATAGGGATGATCTAAAACATAAATAATTGCTTCGAAACTCGTATAGCTAAATGTGTCCTGCGTGGACGCGGCTGTCGGAGTGTGCTGCACACATCGCACCTATAGGGACCCCTTACGGATCATACTTATTTAAACTTAATTATAAGATGAGATTATATTACCTAATAAATGGATTGCTTGCGTGATAACATATAACTGGTGGAATGAGATTTATTTATTTCATATTTATGAAATAAAAAATAAAAAGAATTTTTAACCGGAACCAATACTAAACCGGACGGGACGCCGGGACAAGATCTAAAATCCGGGATTGTCTCGGCTAAACCAGGACGCAGGGTCACCCTACATTTACTACTAGTAAAACGTGCTTGCATTCTGCAAGCATTTCATCTCACTTTGAAAAACATTCATTTTTCAGAGAGATGTATCATTATTAGGAATATTTTTTTAATTCTAATTATTTAATCTCTGCACCGATTTTCGTTCTTTCCTTGTGGAACAATATTGGATTAAAATAAATCCCTAAAATTTTCAATTTTAAGAATATACTTTTTCCATTGTTTGGTACTTATGCTACACATTTCTGCAAAATTTAATTGTTGTAGCACATCTATAAGTGAAATAATATTTATTTAATTGTTTAAATTTTGAAAGTTTGTAACGGCCGCAATAACAAATTAATGGAAAATTCCAAACGTTAAGGCTCGCCTTTGCACCACGCTCTAAATATACACAGTCTATTAAGTCCCATTTAAAGCAATGAGTTCGTTGCCATGGTAGTATTTTTCATTGTTGAAAGCCGGGAAAGTTATCATTTTTTCGAGGTTTAAAATGGAAATTTACGTTTATTCGGGACGAGTTCAAATTCTGTCTTCAATAAATATAAACTTCATTCTTTTAGCTATATATTTCTTTTCGTCCCGAGTTCATATCTTAATTTATAGTAATCTAAAAAATCATTTTAACATGCCTTTCACCGATTTCCATGCTATTCTTATGGGAGATAGAAATGAAACAATGAGGTGCAAAATACCTTAAAAATTAACATTTTTGTAATTTTTGATTCTTCTCGTCGATTGTGCCACTCGACCTACCTATATGCCAAATTTAAGATTTCTAGCCCTTCTAGAAGTACCAAAGAGTTTTATTTCAATAAGTGAGTGAGTCATTGAGACACAAGTAGCTTTGTTATTATAGATATCTATGTAAGATGCAGCTATTTATATTGGTATAAACATATACCATATTTACTCGTCTATAATACTAGGTTTTTTCTATTTTTTTAAATCGAAGGTTGGGTGTCGTCCTATATTCGCGAACAAAGAAATAACTAAAATAGTGAGAGTAACTATGGCTATTCTATCATGGTTAATATATCATTTATCTTTGTATTGAACATGGTGATGATACTTTTTAGAGATTTAAATATAAAAATGGCTCCAATAATCTTGTGAAATTGATTTTCTTCAGAATGCCTTATGAAATACTTTTCCACAAATTTCTTCTATAAAGGGTGGTCGTCTTATAGTCGGGTAAAAAAGGTTTACATATATATACACACAAACAACTCAACAAAAGGGAGAGTTTAGGGCAATTTGAGTAAGAAAAGATGACCCAAACAGAACTTATGACGCCTACTTTCCATTTTATCATTTATTTAATACTTATATTGGCTTTAATATCTTTAAAGTCATCGCGGATATGTAGCTCTTTGTGTTCCCAAATTTCATAATTTAGCGTTATCAAATACTACAAATACATTCGAACGGAATATTAAATTGATCACGCGTATTTGTGCGGCAAAAATAACGCCTGTGAGTATTAGAAAATATCGAATCTGAGTCCAACAATAGTTGTTGCTATGGCAACACTCTCGTAATGAGTGATAAAAACTCCAAAATCGCCAGTATTTCGCAAAATTCTAAGAAATACAATCAATAAGCAAAATTCTACGATAAAAATTAGAATTTTCATTTCTTTCCTCAGAAAATAGTACAGAATTTGCTCCGAAATTACAATTTTAAGATATTTTAATTTGCAACAGAAAATTACCCTGCACGATGGATTTCAGATTTCCCATGCAAATAAAATGGGGAGGATAGTTCCTGTAATCGACCCTGAGACTTCAATCATCGCAAGAAAAACTATCCTCGTGAGATGTGTCCATGTAGCAAGAGATTTCCACCAAGGTTCATGAAAATCGGTCTATTGGTTCAAAAGTTAATAGGAGGGGCGGACAGACAGACACAACGACAAAACTATAAGCCTATTTCCATTATGGGAAGCAGGCTACAAATCTTAGGGAAGGAGAGAATGTGCTAAGAGACGACTTAAAGACTAAAGAGAGCTATAAGGAAATTAATGGAGTATTATCAAGAATGAGATCAGGCTCAACCCTGTGGAATTTACTAATCGAGAAAAAGATAGAACTTTGTCACTTCCACAAATTTATTTGGCACGCCTGGTTTCACTACTACTACTACTGCCAAATAAATTTGTGGAAGTGACCAAGTTCTTTCTTTTTCTCGTTAAGGGAGTATTATTTGCCACGATTCGGAAATCTCGATGTAGCCTGCAAAGCGGACCACTCGGTGAATGGACTACTGATGAAATATAGATGCTAAAATGTTCACGGACGGACCAAGATGTATCTGCTTATTTGCTTAGTTAAGGTGATAGAAAAATTGCACCATCTGAAACCATTAAAGACAGTATAGGCGTACATTAGCAGATCTATCCCCTTAACAAAAATTATTTTGCGAGAATTCCTCCCATATCTCATAGTTGAATGTGTAGATTAAATCTTTACCATTATATCTTTCTTTATCCGAGAAATAATAAATCTGTTTACGATTAATACAGTTTTGAACCCTAATGGTGCGTAATTTATTGCGACTAATTATCGATAAATAGTCTCATGCAATCAAAAAAAATGGAAAAGATTTTAATTTGTTGTGTATCTTATCACACGTGTACTTTATGAATTTGGTGTAAAGAGCAGAAACATACTCCGACAAAACGTATTTTAAAATCAAACACGTTTTGATATGAATTAGCGTAAAAACGCATAAACCATCAGAACTTTATATTAATTATGGCTTGTTAATGGTTCGAAATGCTTTATAAATTTTTAGTTCTTCAATAAATGGTTAGACCAAAATTTCTGGTAGGTTACTTATTTTGAATAAGGAAATAGCAAATTGTGTACAGAGGGTGATATTTGTAAATGATAGAGCAATTGGTCTTAGAATAGGAATGCACCCGAAAGATCTACTGTTGATACAAGTTTATATGCCGACCAGCCAACATGAAGATGAGGCTGTTGAAGAAATATACGAGAAGATAGAAAATATTATGGAGGAGGAAGGTAAAAACTGTTGCAAGATAGTGATGGGCGATTGGAACGCTGTGGTAGGAGAGGGAAGAGAAGACCAAGTAGTAGGAAAATTTGGACTAGGGAAAAGAAATGAAAGAGGTGAAAGACTTGTCGAGTTCTGTAAAGAGAAGAGGATGTTCATATCAAATACTTGGTTTGAAAATCATAAGAGAAGGCTATACACGTGGAAATCACCAGGAGATGGAGCCAGATATCAAATAGATTATATTTTAGTGGAAGAAAGATATAGAAATGGAGTAAAAAAGGCATATGGACTTCCAGGAGCAGACATTGACAGTGATCATGTGCTCCTCATGGCCGAAATAAAACTAGCCTTGAAGAAGGTTAAGAAGGCTAAGATAGTTAGGAAATGGGACTTAGAGAATATAGCCACAGTAGGAAAAGAAAGAATAGGAGAAAAATTAGCTCAGGCAATCAAAAGAGAAAACGTGTCAGAGGAAAATGTGGATGAAGCATGGAATAGGATAAAGAAGGCTATAAGGAAAACAGCAGAACAGGCTATTGGGTTTTTCAAAGGAAAAAGAATAAAAAAGCCATGGGTGACAAAGGAAATGTTAGAAAAGATGGAAGAAAGAAGGCAATACAAAAGCAGGACTGATGAAAATGGAAAAAGGAAATACAGGAAACTGAATAATGAACTAAGAAGAGAAACCCAAAAAGCAAGGGAGAGATGGCTAGAGGAGGAATGCTCAGATATAGAAGATCTAGAGAGAAAAGGAATGTATGACTTGATGTATAAGAAAGTAAAAAATGTAACGTGGGATAGATGGAGAACAAGTGCATGTGTTAAAGAGATTGCAAGTAAAGAAGATAAAGTTCTATATAAGGAAGAGGAGGTTCTTAATAGATGGAGAGAATACATGGAGGAGTTGTACAAATCAAATGAAAAACCAAAGGATCTCCGTATTGAAGAGCAGGATGAAATAAATAATGACGAAACAGGGGTTTCGATATTGAAAATAGAGGTGCTACAAGCAATAAAGGATATGAAGAATGGGAAGGCAATGGGGGTAGATGAGATACCGATAGAATTATTTAAGTGTCTTAATGAGGAAGGACTGGAAGAAATAGTAAAGTTGTGTAATGCAATCTATGACAAGGGGATGTGGCCAGAGGATTTCGTCAAAACAATTATGATTCCAATTCCGAAAAAGCAAGGAACAAGAAAATGCAGTGAACACAGAACAATCAGTTTAATTACACATGCAGCAAAGGTTCTACTTAGGGTTATGAACAGGAGACTAATTAGCAAAATGGAAGAAAATGTTGCAGAGGAACAGTTTGGATTTAGAAAGAGAAGAGGTACAAGAGACGCAATAGGATTGATAAGAATGAGTGGAGAGAGATATATAGAAAGGGGTAAAGGAATTAGTCTGTGCTTCATAGATATGGAGAAGACATTCGACCGAGTGAACTGGGAAAAACTGATGGAAATACTAAAAGCAAAAAAAGTAGACTGGAAAGATAGAAGGTTAATTAAAGAGCTGTATATGAAACAGAAAGCAGCTATGAGGATAAAAGATGCACAGACCGAATGGTATGATCTAGGAAGAGGAGTAAGGCAAGGGTGCTGCTTATCGCCAACCCTGTTCAATATATATGCTGAAGAAATAATGACAATGGAATAGGGAATGATAAAGGAATTAGTATTGGGGGTAGAATAATAAATTGTATAAGGTTTGCTGATGACATGGTAATTTTGGCAGATGAAACGAGGCATATTCAGGAAATGGTTACAAAGCTAGAAGACAGTATGATGGAATATGGAATGAAAATGAACATAAAGAAAACAAAGGTGATGAGAATAGGGGATAGAGAGATTATGAATGTGTCAATAAAGGATGGAAGAGTGGAGCAAGTAAAACAGTATAGATATTTGGGAAGCATGCTAACTGAAGACTGGAGAAGTGAAAAAGAAATAAGAACAAGAATAGCAATGGCAAAAGAAACATTTAATAGGAAAAACGGGTACTATGTAGTAAAATGGATTTAAATCTGAAGAAACGTCTTGTGAAGTGCTATGTTTGGAGTGTATTGCTTTATGGGTGTGAAACATGGACGCTAAAGAGGAGAGAGAAAGAAAGACTAGAGGCATTTGAAATGTGGGTGTGGAGGCGGATGGAGAAGGTTAAGTGGATGGATAGGATAAGGAATGAAGCAATACTAACAAGGGTGAATGAGAAGAGAAGATTACTTGAAACAATTCAGAGGAGGAAAAGTAACTGGTTAGGGCATATCTTGAGAGGAGAAGGTTTACTATTGATGGTGTTGGAAGGATCCGTAGAAGGTGAAAGGAAAAGGGGACGTAGAAGAATAAAAATGTTTGATGACCTGAAAGAAAGTGGAGGGTATCAGGAAATGAAAGAAATGGCAAGGAACAGAAAGGAGTGGAGACAACGCTGGTGCCAGGGACCTGCCTTGAGGCAGAACACCTCATGATGATGATGATGACTTATAAGATTCACCTTAACTGTTATATTATCAGGGAATATATTTATCGGGTTAAACCCGATTTTTTTCATTTTTTACCTCCCGATTTAATTTTTAAAAATTCGGGTAAAATCCGAATAAACCCGAAAATGCTACACTAGTAATAAAATAATTAATATTAAACTAGGGACTTGGAACACTCGGACACAATTTTAATATACAAACGCTTTACAATTCCAGCTCACGTCCACATTTGATATAAATAACCTTCATTGATTTTGTTGTAGTTTATCACTTAATTATAACTTGGGTATGGATTTTGCGGGTTTAAAAAAAAAATTCATTCGGAGGGTAAAAATCGGGTTTTATTATTTTCCTTTTCATTCGGGTTAAAATCGGGTATAAATAACTTACAGATTTTTCGAGGATTTAAAATAAGTTCAATCTCTGGTAATTTTTGGATTTTATTATTTTGTTATTCGAATAAAATGATTTTTAAATAAATATCTTGTTTACAATTTTAAGTTTTATCTCAATCAAAACTTTTTACTATACCTTAAGTAGGTTGAGAGTGTGATATCTTGTGTTAAACGCCTCCAGGTGGAGAGGAACACCTCGCAGACTGCACAAATATCTTGCTTCCCGTTCAACTTTTATTGAAAACACACCAGATATTAGTGAAATAATTTTTCTTTCGTAGTGTTTTCAACTAAGAGACACTTGGGCTCTTTTTCATTGTCCTATCAAAGATATAACAGCGACTAGCTAAGGCGCGTCCTTTACTATTCGTGGTGCGAGCGAACCAAGGAGATTAAGATTGTGTTAAAAAGTAAGCATTCGAATAAATAATAATAAAATAAGAGAATAAACAGACTGATCACGAACATCTCGGACAGCATTCAAGTGCTGAGGTGCCTATAAGCGCCAGAATTGAAATTCTGTCACCATATCTAAAAAGATTTGTTTGAAAATACTAATAATTTCGGGTTTTTTCGGGTTTTACCCGAAATTTTAAAAAGGCAATTGGAGGGTAAAAATCTGGTAAAAATCGGATAAAACTCGAAAAATCCATACCCTAATTATAAAAAATTCAAAAACGCAGAGTTATCGGCAGAAACGGAGACGTAATTAATTCATAGCATCTCACGGAAAATAAGTCGGACGAAAAGTTTCTCTAAGATGTAAAACTTGATCGTTTGGCCAAATCACAGATATGGAATTTCATTTACACTCCACGCGACACAGCATTGCATTCTTCGCAGTTTTTTAGGCTGGATGAATAGTGGCAACAGTCAACAGCACTTTCAAACATTGGTGTGTTACCAGTTTACATGTGTCATTAATTCAGGCCCAAAAATATATAACGCATATAATTCGTATAAAATATAACGTGTACTGGTTGAAATTTTCATTTACATTGAACCCGATTTAACCCAAATTCTTTAAAAATGTAATTTCTTTCCTTTCGTTAAAACCCTATTTCACCCGATTTGTTTAAAAATTTAAAACCAGATAGTTAAACCCCCCGACTGCTATTTTATTTTTAACCCGAAATATATATTCTCTACATATTACCTATGGCTCTATTGTAGACATCTATCTACAGAAGGTTTATTCTTCAAATACCTAATTTTCTGGTAAATATTGCTGTTAACGCGCTCAAAGATCTAAATGAACTTTTGAATTTATTCGGAAGAATTTATGAACGTGATGATTTTATATCAGCTCGTATTTACGAGGCAAATCGCTATTTAAAAAAATCACGCCATTACCCGTATCAGCGAATTATTCACGTCGAAATTTAAAAAACCTCGGTGTATATTTACTTATTCAATTATCCTTCCGACTGTTGCAAACAGCTTATCGGAGCGTGCGTTTGTTATCTTTTTAACGAATTCGGCCTTTAATCTCTGGTTACGATTTTTGCCACACGATCGGGTTAAAAACCTATCTTCTCTCGCCCGTAAACTCGTTTTCCGCAACATCCCTCCTCTCCCCCACACCTCCCCACCTCCCCCCCCCCACACCCCCCTTCGCTGCTTTTCTCCCATTCCCACCCCGTCCTTCTTACTCTCCTCCTCCTCCTATACCCCTAAAATCACTCCCCAATTCCACTCAACACCCTCCCTCCCAACACTAGCAGTTCCATCCGCTTGCTCGATTAATCACGCTACCTCTCATTCTCCTTCCATCCCTCTCATTCTAACCCTCCCTCCGCCTCTATCTCCCTCCGCCTCTTTCTCCCTCCGCCTCTATCTCCCTCCCCTATTCTCCGCACTATTCCCTCTCTCCATTCCGATACACTTAGCACGGAGAGAGGGAGAATCCATCTGCAGTGTCATTTCTTCGCGTGATGTCAGATATCTCTTCCTCCCTATCCTCTTCCTCCCTTCTTCTCCTCCATTCTCCTCTCTCCCCCTTCCTCCGCCGTTCTCCACTTCCATTCAGTCTCGCATTCATTCTCGAGAGCGTCCCTGAGACGTGCCTGTCGTTCCGCGTCTGTCACGAGTTGAAGGTTCGAGGCGGAAGACGCAGCGGCGAAAAAAAGGGAGGGAAAAAATTATCGCTTTTAATCCCATCGGGACCGTCGGTGTTTCGGAGAAGATTTGAATTCGTCCTTGTTTTTTCGTACTCGAATAAACATCGAAACGATAGTCGTACATACTAAAAAGTACGGATGTTTTCGGGAGGGGATTTTTTTTGTTGTCCGCGTGTATTGTTTAGCACGTACCAAAAAACTGTGTTTTGCTGATTCGTGCCTGTGTCTACCTTTCACTGCTCAACATCCTTTTTTTATTTTTAGCGATTTTGCAAAAAACATTTCGTGTAGGATTATTATTGGGAAAAACCACTTTTGTGCGCTTTATTTTTTCCTCCAAAGATTTTCTGAACATAGGACTTAAAAATGAGAAAAAATATACGCCTTGTGGCTATACCCGAACTTCAAAACTGAAAAACCGGCATGAAAACTTGATCGTTGTACAAATAAACATGTAATACCTTCCAAACAATAGGGTTTTCTCATGTTTATCAGCCTGTGCACAATATTTGGCACGCAGTGTGAATGTGCTACTCGGACTATATAGAGAATTTTTTTGTATTGACTGCGTCATAGCTTTATTAGTGGCTAAGTTCTGCCGGATATTCTGCTTGCTTCTTAAGGAAAAACAGTCGTAACTCTCTCCAATACATTCCCGTGCCCTTTCACTTGGAATTTGTTTCCTTTCACTTCTTTTACTATTGACGTTTAGTGCTTTTCTGTTGGATTTTTTGGTCCTCAAAAATCCTTCGCCAAGAAGAATCAATACACGAAAATACTCCGCTGTTTAGACTTATCGCTTTGCTCCAAATGCTGTTCAGCTGTTCTTCGAATATTGCAGAGACGTTTGATGCTTAAAAACTCCCATTCGAATGTGTGCAAGGTTGCAAGAAAAAGTGATTCCAACTTAGTATATCTTTAATTATGACAAATTTGTTGGACTGATTGCAGACGTTCTATCTGAGAATATTTCCATCCGCAGTTGATATTTCCTACAAAACAATAGAAGACTTCTATTCAGTTCTCTGAGTGTGCGTTGAACGATATTATTTCACGTCCAATGGTGACTCTTGGAAAGGCGTCTCGCGCGTTACTTTTTGACAATCACGCCACCTGTTTGCAACCTGTTGTGTTTTACCTTTGTACTACTTTTCTTACGATCAAAAGTTTAAAATCTTGTGTATGCTGTACACATCATTTCTATTAGTCTAGTTTCTCTCAATCATTGCCGAAATTTATGTTTCACGGGTTAAAGACTGAGTAGGTCAATTTTTATTCTAATCTCTTCGTAACTATAATAATTTTTTTCAAAATTATCCAAATCTAATCAATTACATTTAAAATGTATAATTTCCTTTCCGAAAAGTATAGTTTAAGCATTTTTCTAGCTCTTGAAATTGGCGGTTATCTTACCACTGTTTCAGTATCTTGACACTGGAAAAGGTTATTAACCATGCTAACGCTATTTTAAAACTGGTCGGAATAAGTATACAATAAATGTTATATAAGTAAGACAAAATCAAAAGGGAGAACGATTTCTACCCAATAACTTTTTCCTTGGATGAAAATTTTACGCGATGATCATTTCGAAAGAAACCTTTAAAAATATACATTTTATGAATCTTGGAACTAGGAATCTATAGATAGAACTACCAATTCCTTCACAGTTTCCAAAAGGCAGCCATTGAGAAAAAATTGATCCTTGTCATTGCCCACAATTCCGTACGAACCTCTCCTATACAACTTCCACAGTCTCCCTAGCTATTTCCCAACTCTTAAACTAATTCTCCCAGAACTGTACTCCTTCCTGTCTGCCCCTACTTCCATTCCTCTCCGCCAAAAAGATTAACTCGGACAAACTTCCCCCCACCCCTAACTTCCTCCCACTCTACGCAATTCCTCGGTCTTTAGATCTCCCCAAACCCTATACGCTCATCGGGGATTCTTCATTTGGCGCCGTGAGATGGAATTACCATGAGAGTGTCGTTCAAAAGTCCGGGGCCTTTTAGCCAATTCAAGTTTTGTTGCTGCCTCGTTTCGAGATGAAGGGAAAGAAGTTTTTCACCTTAATATAAAAACACAAACACTTTCCTTTGGACCCCAGTGTTGCCTCATTTTCTCCTTTGTACTCTTCCTTTATCTCTTCCTTCCCTTAATACCGTGCCCATCTCATCGATTCACGCCTTCACTGTATCTCTTATTTCCCTCTTGCATTATTCTCCCTTTGAATTCGTATCAGTCTCCCTCTCATCTCCCTAACTTTCCAAACTTTTGCTTGAATAACCTTCTATCTCTCTCTCTTTCTCTCTCTTCGTCCCATCCCGTCTGTTTTGCCATCCATATTCTCAATTACCGCCCTCATTTCCTTTTCTTTCGTCACTTTTATCGCCCTCCCTGCTTATCATAAGCATTTCCCTTCACATTTCTCCCAAACCTCTCCAAAAAAAACCACCGTTTGGGGAAATTCAATGAAACTGCCTCGTGATTCAGACATTTCCTCCATTTAGCAGTCCGCCTCGTGGCACTTTAATGGCTTTGTTGCGTCGATGGAGAGAAACAAAAGAAATCTGAGAGCGATTGTATCTGTTAATTAATTTCTAAAGCATTTTTCTTTTTCATCCCTCCAATAAATGCTTGTTTCGTTCTCGGCAATTTCGCCAAATCCATCTCGGAGTTGATTTAACTCACGTTTCATCACTCGGTAAAGTGCCAGAAAGAAAAGCTTCCGCTCTCACAGTTTATTTAAATTGCAACAAGAGAAAAAGAGTAATTATCTGTAATTAATACGTCGTTGTAAATAAACCTGAAGTTTGTCTTCTGTCATATCTATATCATGTCCAACTCGATCATTAAATTTCGGTTTCGGTTCTATTCCTTGGATTTTATCCCATGTTTGAATGTTTATCTTCAAAGTAATCGTTGATGATTCTTTGCTGCGCGTATATTTTCTTTTTAATGTAATTTTAAAACTAATTTACTGTGTACCAGTACGATTGGAACGAGATTATTACCATATATTTTTACGAAAAAGTTTATGCTTTAACTGTAATAATTGAACTTTATGTAGTTTAGAGTAAAATCGAACACCTAATTTTTTAACGTTTTAAACCGCTACTTCCAATTAATTACATGAGATGTTGGAATAAAGCGATCCGAAGATTCTATGCAGACAGGCATAAGCTGTAATGTTGGGAATAATTTTGAAACGAGAAAAAAGGCTGCTATGACCGGGAATCGAACCCGGGTCTTCCACTTGCCGGGCGGATATTCTACCACTGAACATTTGAGAGGGAGGAGTTTTCTTCGATAACAAATTCCGCACAAGCCCTTTCATTGGCACAGCCTCCAAAATATAAGCGAAGACGTACGGAGAGACAAAACGTAACAGACGCTTAGTCTTTTTAAAAGACGTTCCTAAAATATATGAACTTTAAGATACAATCAGTATGCTCAAAATATCTAGATATGAGAAGGATATTGTAAAATCAGAGAGAGTGAACTTAAAACTAAAGGAAAATTGGCTTTAAAGTATAAATATATTTCACTTTACTTGAATACTTTTAATATATATATATATATTCCAGACGTAGTTATACGATCTTATTTTCTTACCAATTTAAAAAATAAACTTGTTTTTCTCTACATTTATTTATTATATATTGCATTAAATTGCGGTCTAACTTCACTCTGTAACGGATCTCCTTCAATTTTCTCCCAATTGCTCTCCTTCCTCTTCTAAATGCCAAACGGCTCTTATACGGAATGGAGCGTGTCTGAAGGCTAATGTGATTATTTTTTTTGAAAGAGGTGAAAGTAAAACATTAACGATGCAAGTAGGAGAACGTTCCTTTTCGAGTTGAGATAGTCTCTTTGGAAAAATATAAATTTTATGTTTGCGTCATATTAAGCCGGATGTATATATTGTTGGGCGAATTCGTACACGCTGAATTTCTCTTCGAAAAAAGAAACAAGCCAATTTTATTACCTATGAATGAGGAATAGTCTTCCAGAATCCATTTGCATCTAATCCGCCTGTGTCTTTACTGGCGTTTCAGCAGACCTTAAGACCGCCTACACAATAAGTTCCTTAACGGCGTCGTAGGTATTATTATCAGTCGTCTGGAGGAAAACGTTCGTTCGCACGCGCTAGTTTAATAGCAAGAAGCAGGAGACATAATCCGGGCCCACGTGCCTTTAAAGGTTCTCCCGATGGGATTTCTCTCCCCGCTCAAAGAACCGGGTTCGATTTCCAAAAGGTGGCAGGTGCGTCGGGATTTCATGTTTTGCGACTGGTATGGATAGTGGAACGTAGTCCTTGAAGCGGAGTGTGTCGCAATACCCATTCGATTGCATCCTTTTAAGTATGTTAATTGGGTAAGAGCTTTCTTTGATGTTCTCCTTTGAAAGGGAGAAAGCTTTCTGTGATTAATTTGAATTACCTTCTCACAGTGACAATTGAAGATTTAAAGCTGACTAACTCATGGTTTCATATAAGTGGATCCACTGCTATCTTTATTTTTTATTCTCATACAAATGTAACATTTAGTTTAGGCAGTTTCTTTTAATCTTTGGAAATTCAATTTTCTTTATTTGTGTCACTTATCGGTTGAACATGAGACTTGGACCGATGCGGAAACTATTGAGCTGAACAAGCTAATGCGCAGTTTTTGGGCCTACTATTTTGATTAACTTGGGAAGAGCTGGATCGTAGACTGCCAGACATTTTTCATTAAAAATTTAAAATATCATTAACTCTTCAAGTCCGGACGACGTTTATTTAAATCCCACCCCATATGCCGATGCAGCTCTTCCCAAGTTAATCAAAAGAGTAGGAATGCTTTTTATTAACATCCCCAAAAGAACAAAAGCCTGCATGTCAAAATGTCGATTTTTACGTGTTGCGTGTTATCCTACGGTGAATGCAAATCATCTCCTGAAGTCGAACCTTGGGCGTTTGCCGTAAATTTTTCTTCAACACAGCATATTTATATCTGAGTAGATTATCTCTGCCAAATTTCAAGTTTATATCTGTGTATTTGATTGAGTTGTTCGCGTTTTAGCGGCGAGTTCGCGGCGAGTTGGGTCTGCGGCGAGCTGGTCGTGGCGAGTTGTCTCGCGGCGAGATGTCTCAGAGCCGTCTCTGGTTGTTATATAGATTATTTCTCGCCGCATAGCGTTTTGAGTCGCTGATTGTGCAGTCTATTCCTTGTCGTACCAGGGTTTACCTGGTCCGACGTAAGCAGTGTATTAATAGCGATAATTTATATCCTTTACATGGAATATTTTTTCGTGGAACATAATAAAAATTAGGAGATATGGGAAATCGCCATTCGTATAACGATACGTTTTCGAATCACCGAACCTTTCATTAAGGTAGGAAATTGTGTGTTATAGAAAGTCCCAAGTATTTATTCCTTGCAGTGATAATGGTTTGAAGGTGTCCGCGATAATCTCAGAAAATCTAAAGGAAATCCGTCAGCAATAAGAAGTTGGGAACTAGTGCTTGTCATCCCGGGATCCCACTTTCTCGGGATCCCGGGGGTAAAATGGTTTTCCCGTTTCCCAGGAAATCAATTGAATATCCCGGGAATTCCAGGTATATCATAAAGAGAATTTTACTCTCTAGCTTTTATCGTCCATGCGGTTCCTAAAGGGACCACTAACAAGACAATCTTTGTTTCCGAGTTGCTTAGTTTCACTTCTAATGCAATAATAAGGAAGAAATTTATATAGAGCACTCACAAAGCTTGAATTCTTGTGGGAATATATATAGTGAAACTTCGATTTTACGTCCTCCGATTTTACGTTTTCCTTGAATTTACGTCTTTTTCTTTCGGTCCCGGCGTTTGGTTCATAATTACAATGATAAATTTTTACGGATTTTACGTTTTCGCGATTTTCCGCTTTCCTCAAATTTACGACAGGAATTTGACGTCCGGATAATACGTAAATGCCACAGATTTTACGTTTATAGTATTCCCAATTACAATTCAACTGAATCGTTTTCCACATTCCCTAATTAAAAAACTATACTAGTGTATTCCATGTTCAAAAATCATTTATAAGAAAACAAAAACGGCTGAAGACTACTGTGCTATAGGGTGAGTTGACATTGTATACAGATTGTCTCCCAAATTGAGCATATTATGATAAATTGTTTGGGGTATCAAAGTTCAGGTTTTTCTCACGACTGCAGCCGGTCTTTTCATAACCAAAATATGCACATCACTGTGCGATCGTAGTGTGAACACATTATGTTTTCTTAAAAGTTAATATAAATCAATTACTAATAGGAAATAAGAATTAGAACACTGTTGTCGATATGATTTTGTATTTATATGATAAATGTATGCTAATGGTATAGATGTTTCAATTCATATTTTATTTTACATACCGTGTGTATTGGTAACTATATTGTTATAATCAATATAATAAGAGAATTTAAGGTCAATAAATAAATACTAATTTCATTTATTTTTTATTTTATCCGTGTAGCCCATATTAATGATTTTAACAAATTTCTTCGAACTTCTCAGAGTTCCGGGATCGATTAAAAATAGGGAAACACAAGCACTAGTATAAACATCAATATGTAAGCTTTTTGTCTGATACGAGGTTCAAATAAATAAAATGGAGTAATTTTCTACTAAAACATTACATAACCTGAATAAATCGACAAAAAATCCTAAATCTAGAGTGAAATTACTTAATAAGATTCACCTGTTCATAAAAAAAGTTGTAACACTATTTTTATTTTATTCTTCCTTTTTATAATTTTTAAAAGTTTTTATACCAACCATGGGTCATAAACAAGCAATTGCTAACCTTATTTTTATTTTTTATTTCTTTTTAAATTGTTTATTGGAATCCCGGGAAATTCCCGGGATCCCGGGATTCATAATTTTGAATCCCGGAATTCCGAAATTGTGAAAGAACTGGAAAATGACAAGCACTATTGGGAACCACTGCATTAAAGGAATTCTCCAGATAAATTTTATATGCCAACCTTTATTCACTTCTTTAAAAAATACACGCACAAATATTTTTAAATGCGTTAAATTCAATGTGCTGATTCGTTATGCTACACTCGGAGAGAGCAATGACCTTAGTTCGCCACAATAGTGATATAGCACTCAAGCTATGAAGTGCGGTGAAATATATGTTTGTTTATAATTACTCCATTCTTTGGACTAAAACTTAGAAGTGGAAGGTTAGGGCTTGGGTATTCCGTAGACCTTGAGAGCCACACTGGCTGAAGCATTTGCTCCTGTTAGTTTCATTAATGATGGTAAGGCCAATATCAGACTAAGTGTAGTCCGCGCTGCGTCTGCACCTCATAGAGGCGGGTGCAAAAGGCGTCTGTACTCAGTGCGTCGGCCTAATTAAGTGACGGTGTCGTGTTAAAAAACACTGTTGAGGAAGGCTACGGGAGACCACCTCAACTCTTGCCTCTAATATCATGGCACATTTTAAAAATATAAATATACGTGATATAAAAATGTACCTATGTAATTTATTATATTTAATAATATATTTTGTATGCATTATGATAATAATGTATAAAATACGTAATTACTTAATCTTTATTTTATGCAATATTTTATTTTTATTTTAGTTCAAGTTTTATCAATGATAAAAAATATATTTGCATTCGGTCCTTTTAAATCATTTACTGCGCGCTAATAACGGAACATTTGCGTTTTATCACGCCAGCATTTTGTTTTAAAAATAGCTCCAAAGAATAAATTGAGCTGCGAAAGCTGCCTCTCGCCTTTTCTTTCCCCAATTCTCACCTCTTTCGATGACTATCACAGAAGGTATTTTCGCTCCTCTTATCTTAAACGTTTATTCTCGCGAAACCCCTTCCTATTTTCTCCTTCCATTCCAAGATAAGATAGAAACGAGAGTTTCCAAATGCCTTTCTCTTGTTCGCCAAATAGCTGAGCGTCGCCAAAAAAAGTGTTGTAAAATCTCAAGACAAGGAATTTCTCTTGTTAAGTTGCTCATTTGAAAAATGGGACACGTTTGTCGCCTCCTATTACTTATGCAAATTCGCGTATCGAGTTAGTATCTCTTCAGTGATTTGTGTTGAATGCTATTCGGAGTTATTCCAATATATCTGCGAGTATTTTTCTGCGTTTATTATTTTCTTTTGATTTAATGTCTCGCAAATAACATTATTTTCATTATTTAGCCATTCTTCCCTTATTCCGATGTTTTATTATTACTTTATGAATTATTGCGTCTCCTTTTTCTTACGTTGCTGTTCTATTACGTTCCTTTCTTAGGTTTCCCAAATTTGTCTACTTGATTACTTTTGTCATCAACCTGTGACGAAGTATTAAGTGTGATTTTGAGTATGACGATGAACTCCTAAGTGGAAAAATGCTTCTACCCATATATTATCTACATGAAAATTAATTCAAATGTTAATATACATTAAATATATTTCGTGTACTATGTATTTTGTCTGTGTACATAAATCATGTGGCTAGCTAAATACGTACTCTAATTGGTAGTTTGTAGTGATTTTCGCGGAGTATTGAACCTTGGAATGACAAGAGGAGGAAACCTGTTCAGTAGTGGGTGTGTAGCGAAAATGGCTGGGGTATGAGGGAAAACGAAGGCAACGAAAGTATACCAATGAAAGCAGAAGAGAGGAAAGCAAGAGATTAGAAAGGTTAATGGTTCCCAGGCCGAAACAAGCGAAGGGGAGATGAAAAGGAAAAATGAATTCATTAACAAGTTACCATTTTTATTGCAGATGTTATCTGAGGCGGGATATAAAAGATAAATGTTATGATACTGTTATTAAAACGGGAACAAAATCTTTTTCGTGATATTTTGCGGTAGGATAAGTAAGACTGGAAAATCAATCGGTGCAATTTAATCTACGCAGCCATGACTTGCAGGAGAATTAATGCTTGCCTTTACGTCAGGGAAAAGGAATCACAGATGCGTATATTCTTACAAAAAATTGACCTTAATTCATATCCGAATACATACAATATGTGAGATATTTCAAGTAATTTTCCTGGATATCCCAACAAATATTAAACTTTATTTAATAACTCGTTCAAATTGTTTTGCGACTAGCATTAATTTTTTCCGAAAATGTATGTATAATCTTTTGTTGAGGAAAGTTTTAATACCTACCTAAAAATTCCTATTCCTCCCTATTTAAATAAACGGTACGCGTTCTTGCAATCGATTTTTCAAAGAATATTGCTTAACAATTTATTAGTATCTATGTATTTACGTTCCGAGACTCCTAGGGGTTGAATAGAAAGATGTCCCAATGGAATAGATATATTCTGGCTTACTATCTCAGAAACTTTTCTGCTTTACATTTACCGCTTAGCTAGCTAAACAAAAGTCAGAATATTTTTAACTTTTTTCATTTCCACCGAATGGTGAATAATTATATCTGAAAACAAGCGTATGCACTCGGAAAGATTTTTCGTCCATCATTCCATCCTAAGCGAAAGGGGTAACTAGGTCGGCTAAACGAGGGATCACTACTTCTTATGTTTTGCACTGCTTGCGTCAAAATGAGCGTCATTCCTTCGGGCGTATAATTTCCGCGCGGGATGGCATTAATGCAATGCGCACAGTCGCCATGTTCCAGCTCGTGACGCTTCCGCATGGATTGGCGAGCTCTGCAGAATTCGCCATGAATGAAACGGAATTTTTCGCAGCGGCAGCACAAATTCGTCCCTCGAGTAATTTTAAAAGACCATTTTTCCCCGGATGTTGCGCAAGGTATGAAAGAAAGGAGACGCGATACGTCAAATTCAATGCTGATTTTGTCATTTTGAAAAATTAGTTGCAATTGAAAATAAAAATGAATAAAGCTAACCGGGAAAACAATATGTCGCCATCATATACGAGGCTTAATGGTTCATGCACCTTAAAGATACTCATGTCATTACTCCGATTTTTTTACGACCTGCTGATTCCCTCTTGCCCACACGCAAGTGGTAGTGCAATGAATATCTAGTCAGTTTCAAAAGTTTAGGAAGAAAGGTGACTTCCTCTTCAACTTAGTTGATGATTGATAATTATTTAATTTGGAATATCGGATATACCGTTGAACACCCAAATAAATTGTCTTTAATGCTAACCTTAAATATTGTCACGCATTTCTTGCAAGTTTGAAACCATCGCAATGTATAACTTACTATACAAGTATTAAAATAAAGACAAAATACATCAAGTGAGCTATAATTTAAAACACCATTTGAATTCTCGGCAGCAAAGTGATTCAAATCAGAAGAGTGCTATTAATCCGCCATTTTTGTAAACCACTTGAAACTGTTCTTTACCCAAGCATAGAGCATATAACATAATTTATCTTCGTATTAGTTGTGGGAAATACATCCTATAAGGATGGATATTTGCTTGGACTTCTATTTTTAAAACTCCGTTAATCTGGTATTGAATTAGAACATTTTAATCATTGCAAGATCGTTGAATGTATTTCTCACAATTTCTAGTTTTCGTCTCCTCACTTTATTTTAACTTATCAAAATCATTATTGACCTTCAATATTCCACCGACTTGAACCATCAAAAAGATTTGTTTGGAAGACAAATACGAGGCTTCTACAAGCATTTTCAACGCATATATAACTATGAAAGTACTTTATTCTTTTTCTCAGTTTCACTTTATTAATACATAGGAATGGGGTTGCCGGAGAATTTGCAAGTTGTTCAAGTGAATATATCTTAAATCAAGTTAAAAGTAATTATTATTATAAAATAAAAATATTTCAGAGTTAATTTGTATCTTATAGTGAGTATTTGTGTAGAACTCAGAATAAGCTTACTTATTTAGCTCACGAAATGTCTGAAAATATATTTTCGGCTCTGGCTTTACGAGAAAACTTAAGCTGCACATAACTTTGGGATGAGTTTTTAAAAAATCCGGAGCTTTCTGAACTCGAACAGGAGGCCGTATTTCTCATCACTTTTAGTCTTATTTTTGCTGTCGGATCCTCGCTTCGTTGTGTTTCCGCCAAGCGAGTGCTTCTCATTGTTTCTTCCGACGCTCACGCCCTCTGAGAGCGAAGTATATGAAGCAGTTGAATGCGCTCAAAATCGTTTTTTTTTCTCTTCCGAAAGGTCTGACAAACTTCAGGTGCCACGTAATACTTCTCCTCTTTCCTAGGCTTCCTATAAGTTTGAAAAAAAAATAAATAAAACCTAACTTATCTCTGACTAAGATTTTTATTTTTCGAGATTTTTTGTAAATCACTTTTTCTTTTATTCCTGTCGTACTATCAAAATGTCGCGCTAGACGACGATACAGACGTGTTCTCAACAGTGGCGGCTCGTAGCTAAAATTAGTGGGGGTGCTGCTCCAGAAAATTTTTAGCCTTTGTTTTAAAATTGTGTAAAAGGAAAAAAAAAAACATGTATAAAAAGAAAATTTATTCAGGAACTTGATAAAATCTTAACAAAAAAAACCAAACATTTTTTACTTACTTTAACTTAAATTGTTACAGTTCAAGCTTGATCTATTCATTTAAAAATGAAATCCATTCTTCTTGTTTTAATTTGCGCAAAAAGTTCAATAATTTTCTCCTTGATCTCTGGATGACAATTGAGGAAATTTTTCTCCATTGAAAGTACTGCAAGCGCATTTAGTCTTTCCGAATTCATAGTGCTTCCACAAAAGTAAATGCAGTCTATTATTTTGGACAAAATTTCACGGTTCTTTTTAACTTTTATATTATGCTCATTGATTGAAAGTCTGTATGCCTCACTAAGTTTCTCCTTAATACTTACGGTTCCTAAAAGTGACAGTGAAACAACATTATCAACGTGCTTCTTTGACTTCTCATGCTTTTCAGTTTTTTATTTCATTTTGTTTATATTTCTAAAACCATCTTTTGTCCACGGTACATCACCTCCAAACAGCAAACACGGGAAGCAAAACAGTGCATTTTTTACTTCACAGCCGCAAAGCCAACTTTTCCGTTGGTACCATTCAGAATTAAAGCTACGAATATATTTCTTGTTGTTGCTTTTGCCTGGCTGAGATATTAGAATATCAGGTGTTGAACGACCTCTTTTCTTAACTGTAACTTTCTCATGGAGAGATAGCTGTGAAAACTTAAGCTGTTGAAGTTCACTTACAGTCACAGAACTTATTTCTTGGGGATGCAAGGCCATGGTTAAAGTTTTCTGTTAAATAAAAGAACCGAAAAAAATGAATCAAATAGAATAGCTGGAAGCAGAATAATAATCTAATTCACACTCTTCTACACTTTATCACATTCAAGAATATGGTACACGGTTTTTAAGCACAACACACGCTGAGTAAAAAAAAACTTCCTTCCACCATCACTGCGAGAGCAACAGTGCTCTCTCTACCTGGCAGTCCCGCCTTCCTCCCCACCCCCCTCCTATGTGCGCATGCGCACAACAGTCAAACACCACGTCGCTGGCACTGTGAAGCGCACAGTTCCATACAAAGATTTTTGTATCTTTTTCATAAATTGGTGGATCGCTACTGAAGTACTGACATTAAGCTTAAGGAATATATATTGTACTACAAAAATAAAAAAAGAATTAAAGAAAAAAGGACTCATTATATTAAATGTTATCGATAATATCAAGTGGAAATAGGGGGTGCTGCAGTTCCGCAGTGCCTATACACGAGCCGCCACTGGTTCTCAACGTGCTTCGTTTACCCCGTTAAAGTTGGAAGAGCCATGCAAGAATTTCCGATTGATTTTTTTCTGAATTAGTCCCATGATTTCCCCGAAATTTTGTGAGTTTTCTGCATCAATTACAAACAAACTTAACTGCAAGACAACAACAACACAATTTGCATTAGTGTCATTTCATTCACTTTATATCTTGTTTTAATTAATATTGATTTTTATTGCAGGTAGTGATCCAGCTTGGTCTTCCGGTGAGTACATCTTTTCTTTTACAAATTATTCTAATTTTTGTTGTATTTCACTCTTTAATATTACATACATTTATAAAAATATCGATAATGATTGGGCAAAAACGGAAAATGAGAATTTTATTCAGTTATAGAAGGACCAAATCAAATTAAATATGGTCATCATTTTATACACATACAAGATACATTGATTAAATTATTATTTATTTACATATATATTTATAATTTATTCCATTCATTTGCATAAATCTTCAAACAACAGATTTTATTATCATTTCTCCACATTCAGAGCTTTTTGTGGTGTTTATCGTTTTTTAAATATTATTAGTCGTTTGCTATCCGTTGGTTGAAGGGAATATTCTTAAAACCAATTCAAATCAACGTACAGGTATCCTCGATTTACGCGTATTCGTTTTACGCATTTTCGCGATTTTATTCTTGCCACCCTTTTTCGATATACGCGTCGCGTATTCGAATTAACTCGATTCTATTCTTACGACGATTTTTCGATATACGCGTCGTGTATTCGCATTATCGCGATTTTGTTCTTACGACCATTTTTAGCACGTTTTCTTGAAAGAAAAATAACGTGCTTATGTGATCGCTCTCTCCCTCTGCCCGTCCGTCTGTCTGTGGACAATCAACTTTTTTGTTTTAACTGATATTTAGAAAATTCTTTTTGAATTAGATACCTCTTATTAGTATTTTATCTTTTAATTGATTGAATTTTTCCAAGTGCATCATAGATTTTCCTCTAGGTGGCTTCACATTCAAAATATTCAAAATTTTGAAATGGTATTGTAGGCTAACTACTGAAGCTAAAGGAATGAAGTTTTCACGGATGGGAAGGCATAGTAAGGATCTATATTCAGACGGTTTGTGTTTTCCGCTACTCAATGGAAGAGAAAAACCAGAACCCTGAAAAGTTTTAAGAAAGCCTGCTCTTACTTTAGGAAGGTTGTCTTACTTGTTCAACAAACATGTCGTATTTGCATTAACGCGATTCGTTATGCGCACAGTAGTTTTATTATTTATTAAATATTTCATAAATTCCTGCCCATCTACTATTTGCCTTTATCGTCTGTGCATACATTTATTTCTATGCTGTTTCGAGATCACGTATATGTACTCAGAAGTCGCTAATACCATGGAATCAGTTGGATCATAAGTAGAACGATGGAATGTGAGAACATTGCTCTATAATGATAAAAAATTAAAGATAAATAAATTCAAGATAAATAGCAAATGTTTGTGGGAGACAGCTGTTGCAGATTAAAATGGTGAGTAAACAGTCCCTGTATGTTTGAGTTCTCACCTTATTTGCCTCAGTTCTCTGACTCAGTCATAAGGAAAACATCGATGGATTCATTATTTTTTCCACTTGAACATCTACATTAAGTTGTTAGGAATCTTCCTTCTCATTCTCACAGAAACGTGTGATTTCAACTTGTAATTTACAATTTATTGTGAGTCTCAAATTTAAGCATGTGTTCTAAAAGTGCAAGCAGTTGCAGTGACAGTAAAAGAACAAGAAAAATAATTTCCTTGGACTTGAAATGCAATGAATGTGGAGAGAAAACTGTTGACATTGGGCACTTTGGGCATAAGCGAATCAACACTTACGATAATACATGAAAATGCAGACAGAATAAAAGATAGCACTAATAAAGTAGTGCCTTTAAGAACTACTTGAGAAACTTGGCCTAAGTTGATGGAGGAATTGGAAATAAGACTGACAATTTGGAAGGAGCATAAACATCAGCAGAATATGTCTCATGCATTCTTGCTTATTCAAGACAAAGCTAACCTGAATAACATAAAGCTTACATGAGAGGCTGCTGCTGGACACAAGTAAGCTTCAGACAACTTTCCAAGACTCCTCAAAAAAGTTTTTGAAGATGGCAAGTATCATCTAAAACAAGTTTTCAACATAGACAAGACTTTGGAAATGCATGACATCTGGGACATACATTGCCAGAGAATAAAAATCTGCACCAGATTTCAAAGCTGCAAAGGGTCACTGTATATTGCTGTTGGGAGAGAATACAGAAGGTGGCTACAAATTAAAACTCCTACTTGTTTATCACACTGAAAACCCACCACCTCTTAAGGGCCATTTGAAGGCTCATCTTCCTGTTATCTGGCATTCTAATCTAAAGGCTTGGATGACAGCATCATTCTTCGCTGATTCCTTTGGTGGCAAACTGAATAGTGAATTATGTAAATGTGAATTTGGATTTTTAAATTCTCTTGCTTCTTGGTGTTAAAGTTGCACCAGCATTCCTTGATTGCCGATTTGTCTTAACCATCATATTTCTTTCATCAAATTGTAAAAAGTTTTACACAGATAGTTTCATTTGAAAGTGGAAATAACACCTCGGTGCATTGGTTGAACCAAATATGTTGCATTGGGTGGAAGGAAGATGACACTAATATTTTCCGAAAGATCACTGAGACTTAAGAATGCTTTGACATAATTGGTAAATTATTGGCCAAAATCCCACAATCATATATGAATGAAGTTTGAGATGGCCTGAGATCATTCATGATTTTCATGACTTCTCTGCAGATTGAATCATGACCCAGATGCAGAGCAAGATTTTAACCATCACTAATCAGATAGGATCGGAGGCAGTTGAGGAAGATGATGTACAGAAATTACTTGAATCGCACAATCAAGAATTAAAGCAATTGGTTGAACAATGATTGAGTGAAGAGGGCATTTCTAAAGTAGAACCTGCAGCCAAGGTTTGATAACAAAGCAGCTTTGTGAAGTTTTCCGTTTAATATAATCAGCTTTGGGCATTTTGGATGAAGATGACCCTAATAGGAAAAGAAGTTAAAAAGTAGGAAAGGGCATTAATGAAGAGCTCACTTGCTATAAACAACTTGTGGTATTTTAATTAATTTATGAGAAAATATAAAAATAAAATTATGATATACATAAGCAATATTTAATACTACTTGTTCAATGTACATATATTAAGTTTTTAGGCTAGCAGTACAGTGTGTCTTCGATTTAACATTGCTTTGATTAATGTTGTTCAAAAATTACTACCCATATTCAAATTAATGTCGTTGATGATTCATGTTAATGTTGTCCTGACTTGGCGCTTAAATGAAATATGAAAAAAATATTCTTGCATGCATCTGTTGTGCAACACTTCTCCAATTGCGGCGGATTTGGGTGGGAAATGGTTTTGGATTGACATATTTTTATTAAATTTGCATTATTTGCATGGTGGCATTCTGTAGCAATGGGTCCAAATAGAAGTGGTATAATGGCCTTCTTCTCAAAGTCCCCCCAGCAGTCATTAAAATAATCTTAATTCCAATGAAACATTACAAGATTTGTGAGTTGTGCAGAAAGGAAGATCTGCTGAGTGCCCTATTTATAAATTAAAAATTATTCTGTACTTTTGGGATAACTTGAGTTTAATGTCTCCCTATTTTATTCATATTCATCATTTATTCACTTTAACATTACAAAATGCATAGCTTCATCAAAAAAATAATTACACAAAATAACACAAACCCAAAAAAATACATAATTATACAAGCATTTGAAACTTAAAACATTCACCTATAAATATCAAGAAAACAACATAAATACACATATAGACATACTAAAAAATCTTTAAAATTTGATTTCATAGAAGTCATCAACACTATATATAGCTAGTAATAATACTAGATTTCAAAATTGAAGAGAATGCAGTGAATGGTAATTGGTAATGGTAATTATGTGGCTATGTACATGTAAAAAATAGACTGTTTGTAGAACATTTTCATCAGCACAGGTGATGAGCTTTCTAATCATAAAGAGACCTTTGAAATACAGTCAATATGCACATCCCACTTAAGGCTAGAATCAATAAATATGCCTAGAAAGTTAATCGATGAGTTAAGATAACTTTCTCTATGATTAAGACTCATCTTTAAGTCTTGAGTCTTTTAATATTAATACAAAGATTAATAGCTCAACACCAGTCGGCAACAACATCAGATAAGTTTATACAGGTTTTCACAAGTATATTTTACTCTCAACAATTTTTTGGTGCATCATTTATCCCTTTTCAATGATTTTTTAGCCTATTTAAGTGGAAATGCTGATTTGATGGCCCACATAAACAAATTATGAAAAATTGTGAATTGTGAAACAGGGAACAAAAGGAATGAATACTAACATCATTAATTGACCTAATTAATCTATGGGGCACATGTGAAGAAGAATATGGAGAGCTTAGTTCTAAAAAAACTATTGAATTGTGATCTGATATTAGAGAGTTAATAACAGTACTGGACCATTTATCACAGTGAATATTTGTTACAATATTATCAATACAGCTACCAACCTGATGTACACTGGACCTAGTTATATCAGATACCTACTGTAAACTGCAAACCATAACTATCTAACAGATTACATATATCATTGCAATCATTAGAGTTTTTGAGTATATCAACATTAAAATCACCTCAAATTATGAGATTATGATTAAATTTACCCAAAATAAACAATATATCTGATAGCCTATCTAAAAAAATAGTAAAATCACCTGATGGAGGCCTGTAATTAGACAGCACAATTACATTGGAATTTATCAGAATAACTCCTGCTACTTCACAGATCATTTCAATAGATAGTACATTAATTTTAGACAAAGGTTTATAATCAATACCTACAAAAGTAGCTCACAACCTTGTATTTATCAAGCATAATATAAGTTAACTCATCTTCCATGAGCCAATGCTCAACAATGGAAATAACATCAATTTTTTCATTTATAGCATGAAGAAGTACTTCATCCAGTTTATTTGAAAGGCACTGGACATTCCAGTGCAGTACCTTTAATCCACTTAGGCCTTGTCCATCATCTAGTCAAGAAACGGCTTTTGGTTTAAGGTTTCCTGAGGCAGAACAAGTAACTTCATATACTATTGTGAAATATGTATGGCCTTTTCCGATTTTCGGTTCGTTGAAATGAAGTCAAGTCATACAATTTGTTTATTTTATGTCATTTCTATGTTAATGATAATGTTATATTGATTTATATATGTTCTGATACCATAGTACCATACAGCTCTATAAAATGCAGTATATAACGTCTTTTTGTGTTTCAAGAGGCTTTGGAACCAATTATATTGTATACAGGGTTGCCACATGTCTGGCTTTAAGCCGGACAGTCCTCTTTCCTGAACATTAAAACGGCATCCTCCTTCATGCTTAAGCCGGACTTCTAATTGTCCGGCTTTCAAAGTTGGTAGAGAATAAATAATTTTCGTCCTAGTCCAATCTCTACTAACCATTGGTGCATGAGCATGCACAGTGTAGGCTTCTTTTTCATTCTGTGGTTCACCTACGGGGAATCCCCTTCCCCACCCCAACAAACAACAACTGCTTGAGTGCTCACTGTCTAGTGTCAAATGTATCCACAGATAATAAACTAGATGATACTGATTAAGTTAACATTTTATTGTTAAAGAATTTTATATTTATTGTGTATTATGTGCCCATATTAAAAATGCCAAAATGATCATCATCATACTCCGAATTGTGGGAAAAAGAACATCCTTGCGTAAAAAGAAGCAGCAAAGGTCAACATTACGCATATTGTTTATTGTGTAAGTGCAATATTGAAGTATCAAATAAAGGAAAAGGTGACTTCATTAAACACACTACAACAGAAAAACATAAACTAAATCAAAGAAGTTCATCAAGTTTGCAGAACATAAATGTCTTTTTTCAGAAAAAATTTATTACTGAAGATGATAACGTTTCTGCTGCTAAATTATGTAAGACCTTTCATTTTGTTAAACACCATTATAGTTATAATAGTTACAAGTGCTCTTTTGAGGTAGTTAAAGTAGTGTATTGTGATTCAGATCTAGTTAAGAAAATACACTGTGGAAAAACTAAGGTAAATCTTTATGTGAAAATGTTTTAGCATCATTTTCAGAGGTAAAACACATTAGTTATATAAAAAATAACAATGTTTATTATTCTCTCACATGTGATGCTTCAAACAAAGGAACAATTAAATGTTTTCCAATTGTTTTATGATATTTTAATTTTGAATTTGATATAATATATTGCCTATTAAATTTTTATCAGGATCATGAAGAAAGTTCAAGGGCCATTGCATAACAAATAAAAGAAAAATTGCTCTGCTAATTTAGACTCAGGAAAACTGTCAGCTTTTACAGCTGATAACGCCAGTGTCAACTACAGTAAAAACAACAGTGTTGTTCAAAAATTGAAAGGTGAAGTCAATGAAAATATTTTATCTGCGAACTGTTTGTCTCATACAATTCACAATGCTTCCCGATATGGATTAATGAAATTACAAATAGATGTTGAAAATTGAGTATTGAAAGTTTTTAGTCATTTTAGTGTTTCTGCTAGTAAGACAGCAGGACTAAAGGAATTCTCTGAATTTGTAGAAGTTCAATATATGCAAATATTATGTCAAGTACCAACTATATGGCTGAGCTTATTACCAGCTGTGGATAGGCTTTTGAAATGTTGGATTCCACTGACAATTTACTTTAGAAGTTTGGGTGAAGAAAATTGTGCAAAAATTTTGTGGCAGGCATTTGGAGATAGTGAAGATTCTAATTTAAATTTCGAAATTTATTTATTCTTTATAAGTCATGTAATGAAAATACTTGTTGATACAATTAAAACTTTTGAGAACAAAAAGTTTTTAGCTATGCAAATACACAGTTTTATCAACGATTTAAATTTAAAACTAGAGAATAGAATTAAGGATGATTTTTTGGTTTCACAGTGCAAAATAAAATGAAAGGATTATCTTCATGTAGAGAACAGCAGTGCAAAACAGATTTTGTGCTATTTTTGCACAATGTGAAGAAATATTTAAATAAAAGGTATGATGTTGGTAACACAAATATATTTAGCATATTTTCAACTTTTTCTTTGAAAACTGAATTGCCTCCATTCAACTCAATATCTTCAGCAGTTCTGCATCTAAAATTAGAAAATATAGATGGAGACAAATTAAACTAAGAATATTCTTTAATTAGAGAAATATTTTCATCACGAGAAATTTCAAATTTTGAATCAGACGAAGAAAAGTATGTAAATATATTCAAAATGGCCACCTCTAAATCAAATTTTAGAAATTATAAGAAGTTGACATCCTATATTTTTTCAATTCTGAATAGTAATGTGGAATCGGAGAGAATATTTTCAAAAATGAAATCAATATGGACAGATACAAGAAACAAGTTGCATGAAGAAACCGTGCAAGCTAAACTGCAAATTTGTACAAATTTTAATGATAGCACTGATGAAAGTGTTTGTGTATGTTCCAAAATGTATTCCATATTTTTAGAAAATAAAGAAATACTAAGAGAGGCCCAAGAAAACAAGAAATAGTCATATAGACATAAATAGAATTTGTTTCTTTTTTGTAATTTTATATCTGAAATTTATTTTTGTCAAAATTTTTAATAAATATTAAATTTAAAAAATATTAAATTGTTCTTATAATTATTATATTATACTCCCAAAATTCACATTTCATTCTGCAATTCCAATTAGTCGAGGTGACAGGGTGACACTGGTGTTGTGATGTCACTGACACTGTGTCCTCCTTTTTGAATTTTAAATTGTGGTAACCCTAATTGTATAACATGGGACCTTATGGAAAATTATGATTCATTAAAACTTGTTTCACTCTAAGTTGCAATTTTCCAGAATGAATTAACGATGTTAATGAAGGACACACTATTTATTTTTTATTGTATTTTGTGCTTACCAGTTTATTATGCAATGTTGAATGATGTGATAGCATTCATTGAATTTTATGACAGAGCAGGGTTTCCCAATAGTTTCTATGGTGGTAGAATGTCTTTGAGCAAACAACACACTTGAACCAACTCTTTTTTGTCTTGAAGAGAGGTTCTCTCCAAAAAAGTGATGCACTGTTAGCAGTCAACAACTGACTGGGGGAAAGACCTTGCAATAATATTCATTTAAGCTGGGTGAAGAGAGTATATTTGTATAGGAAGGTTTACCGATTGAAGGAGCTTCATGACATCTGTGATTTATGGCAGAAACTCAATGCACAAAAAATTAAGGACTTGTAATATTCGATGCTGCACAGGATGACATATGTCATTATACACATATGAGGGGTTAAAACACTCATTAAATTAAATTTAAAGATATTTCTAAGTAGAACACATCTGCTCAAGAGCATTAACATTGTCTATTACATTATTTTTTATTGGAATGCAACTCTCGCATAAAGCATAAATCAGAGGATACCTGTATAGCTGAAACATACAGAAATTTTTAGTAATGATTAATTATATAGAGGCTATGAAACATTACATCTTTCATACCCAATGGCTTTGTTTCCAATGGAGTATTTTTATTTCCAAGCATTACTTATGTTTGTGTTTTTATTTTCACAGCTGCTGGAACATTTTGGGTTGGTTCATCAGTTATTCGAATAGCAGCCACCTTGGTTGCTGTTCTTATCATCCCCCTGACACTGGGGAACTTATTCACTCAACTACCAGGTCCAAAGAGCCACCCTATCTCAAGATTCACAATAAGAAAACGAGCTCCATTGGTAGCAGCAAGGGCTTCTGAGTACAGGACCCAAAACTCAATGAATTCAGAGTCCAGAGAACCATAAACTATACCATTATGGTCATAAAAATGACCAAGTATCCTTTGACACTGAAAAATTGGAGTATTTTTATTCCTAGTCCTTGAAGGACATTTTACCAAATTTTCTGCCTGAATTCAGGCTGATTTTAGTTATGGGTGTGGTTTGTTATGCACTACTGTTTTCTTTTTTCACACTTGAAGCATAGTCCAAGCAAATGAAGAGGGGAAAATTATGTAATGCCACTAATTGCTTGGAAATATGCAGTCCTTCAAATGTGAGATTGAAGATGATGAAACAGTGGTTGACATCATAAAACCTTCTTGCTATTCATTGGTATTCAACAACTTTCCTTTTAAACATGCCAATGAATAGTCGTATGAAAATTGCTTACAATTATTTTAACAAAGCGGAATCTTCACTTTTCTATTTTCCACTCATGGTGTGAATGAATATTTCAGCTTGAAGGCAAATGATTTTTTACAACTGTTGATATCTTGTTTGCTTGTTCATTGATTTGGAGAGTAAATTTGTAATCAAAGTAATTCTGTCATGTCAATAAGAGTTCAACAATGAAAATATGATTTCTTTATATGTTTGGGAATGGCTATATTATTTCAACATTTCTGATAACGCTAATTTGGTGTATTCCACTTAACTTGGTGCCAAAAGATATATGTAAATAAAAAATTTATAACTGAAAAGTAAACATGAAAATCTATAGTCTTGAAATTAAAATTATACCATTTACAGAAGTAAGCCATGTTATGATTGGCTAATGTGATAGAAAAATATAACTGTCAGACAGTGAGGTAAGAGGTGTTTGATACTAAACTATTGCTTGAGGTATCCCTCATGAGCGATCAACTGCAAGATTGGAAACATCTTTTGTATGCGATATTCACATTTCGATATGTTTGTACGTAGTTTTTTCAAATCAAATACCCAGATATTTGTGTGCTTCATGGTGAAGTGAGCTCTTATGTGGCAAACAAAATGTAATCAAGCTGTGTGGAGGTATGTCATTTCTATCTCTGAATTATCAGAGGATGGAAGACTCAGTATCTTAAACCTGATGTTAATAAATGTTTTCCTTTTAATTATTTTTGGTGGAAACATGTGTGTGTGTATATATATATATATATATATATATATATATATATATATATATATATATATATATATATATATATATATATGTTTTATTCTGGTTTAAAAATTTTCTGTACATAAAAGCAACTCTGTATTTTCTCATTTTTTGTGTTTTATTGTTAATCAAATAAGGTTTAAAAAATAAACTACAATTACTTATAATCCTGCATACCTACAATACTCTGGGAGACTTTCAAAAGCTTATTTAGGGTGGTAGTCATACAAAACATATATGGCATGGGTTTTCAACCATGGGTATGCATACTCATGGTGGTGAACCAGAGTTTTAAAGTGGCACATAAAAGTATTAAAGAATACAATATTTTTTCCAGCTTCAGCTTTCACAGATGGTTTGGAATCAAAAGTTATTAGTTCAACACTATGAATAAGATTATAAAACATTGCAGACCCAGTTACATGGACAAAGAGGAATTGAGATAGAAATATTATTCAGCATTTTTGCGTCTCTCAAAAAAATCAAACAATAACTAATTATTATGGAGTCGAAAGACCTAAGTCATTTTTGCCATTTTGGAAAGCATGGTATAAACAGCTTTATTGCATTATTTTTATTAATTTGCATTTATAAACATGAGCTATCTATTTAAATAGAAGCATTTTTAATTTCATTATCATTTTTAAATGTACGAGGGCTATATAAAAATGTTCCAAGGTACCTTTGATGAACACTGATAAGTGAGGTTGTTATATTTCAAATATCAAGTATTTTTAATAGGTATTGTTGAACTTCTCTAAAAGAAAGTACAATTGTTTGTTGTAAAATATTGCAGGGCTCATCTGGAGCTGATGCCATGGAAATTTGCACCCTGTAAGTATTTGGTTTATCCAACAAAATATTTCTACTTTGACAAAATGGCAGAATCATTTTCATCAAGTGTCAAATGTCATATGATGGACTGCAGATTGTTGGGTGAGTATATCCATAAAGAGAACTTAAAGCATACAGGAAAATTTTGTATCTTACAATTGCTCAACATTTCAGAAGCATGGTGAGGATAAATAAAAATAACATAAATTATTGACCTAATGTTTATAATAAAAAGTCACAAGACAATGGGAAGGCATAGCTGGTTTACTGTAGATTGAAATATTCTAAATAAAATTCTATTGGGTAAAATTTGAGGCAATTATGAAAAGTGTATAAATGACTGCACCCATTGTTTTACTGGTGATCTAGCAGTATTACTCTTTAATATAAACAAAAATATAAAGAGGCATTTGGAATTGTTACCATATTTGAGAGTTCAATGCTTTTTATGGGAAATATGTAGTTTAACATTTTTAATTATTTATTTCAACGGGCAAACCCAAAATACATATGGTTATAATAATTGTCAAAAGGTGAGGTATTTAATAACAGAAATGCTGGGAATAATTAGGATATACTGTCAATATATCAATAGAAGTTATAATAACAATTATTACTACTAATAATAAATACATAATGCATATAATTATATATATATATATATATATATATATATATATATATATATATATATATATATGATAAGAGTACATAAAATATAATAACACAATTTGTAATTAATCTATGTGATAATATGTGACATACTAATAATAATAATACTTTATTGGTCCAAAAAATCTTAGCAAAGATAAAGAACAGGTCAAAGGCAAATACATATTTTATTTATTTATTTATTTTGGTCCAAAAACAGCACATTGGCCTTTACATTGGATACACCCAAAACAATATTTAAAAAAATATATATATATATATATAACAAAATACCTATACTTATCAAAATATATATAAAAACAGAAATTAACACATAAGATGGATGTAATAAAAATAAAAATTGCAGAAACAAGACAGCTTTTCAGAGACATTCGCCACCTGTGGAGGCACGGAGGAGCGAGGACCTACATGTAATATCCAGCGAGGGTGCTACCTATTGTAAAGCATTAAATGAGGTGGGAATGCGGTAAAAAAGCGACCTTTGGGATATAGATAGCCGGAAATGCGGAAGATGAAAGAGAGAGCACAAACGAGTGGAACGTGATGGGACACGTAGAGAAAAAAAAGAACAAATATCAATGGACCTGTAGAGACCATTCACCGCAGTGTGAATGAAATGGAAATCAAAATATTGCTGCCTGAGATGCAGAGGACGCAGTTTAAGAGTGGCGAGAACACCTTGTTTACTTAGCGAACGGAAGGCAGGAACACGGTTCCTCGTGATCGCAAGGAAGAAATTTAATGGACGATCAAGACACTTGAGTGTAGTCGGAGATGCTGTGGCCCACACGGGACAGCAGTAGTCCAGGATTGGGAGAAGGAAGGCAGAGAAAAATAATTTAAGTGCTAAAGGATCATTTATCTCCTTAAATCGGTATAGAAGACTAAGAATAGACATGGCCTTAGATGTGGTTTTATCAATGTGGAGAGAGAAAGATAATTTTGTATCAAAGATTACACCAAGATCTTTTTGAGAGAAGACCTTCTGGATTGGAGTGTCACTAAGGGAATAGAAAGTAGCGATAGGCTTTTTTCGTAGAGTGAAAGAGAGAAGCGTACATTTATTAGGATTTGGTGTTAATTTCCATATTTGACACCAGTCGGAAATCTTCGAAAGACAATTTTGTAGACAGTCGCTATCGTATGAATTATTAATTTGCTTAAAAACCTTACAGTCATCAGCATAAAGAAGGACGTTACACTTTTGACCTTTGATAGTATTAACTATGTCATCAAAGTAAAGTGTGAAGAGTAGAGGTCCGAGAACACTTCCTTGTGGTACACCTGATGTTACGGGGGAAAGAGATGAATAAAAACAATCTATTACAACTCTCTGCGTGTGGGAGTGTAAGAAACTAGTGATTAGGGAAAGAAAAGATCCATGAATGTTGAAACGATGAAAGAGTTTGTACAGAAGAAGAACATGATCCACAGTATCGAAAGCCTTTGCTAAATCTATGTAACAAACATCCAGTTGGGATGATTTTTCAAAAGCTTCAGTAATATTATAATGTAAGACAGATAAATTTGTTAAGCAGGAACTACCAGGTAAAAATCCATGCTGTTCAGAGGAGATATATGGGAGAGTGAAAGAGAGAAGGAAGACGTTTGTGGATGATTTTTTCAAAAATCATGGAAATTACAGGAAGGATGGATATAGGGCGATAATTTTCCACTTCCAACTTATTACCGCATTTCAGTATGGGTGTTATATTGGCGGATTTCCATTGATCGGGGAAAATTCCAGCGAGGTAACACCGATTGAAAAGATGGGCTATTGGATGGCCTCGGTGGTGGGTAACGTCCTCGCCTGCCAATCCTAAGGTCGCGGGTTCGAATCCCGCCTAGGTGGGTTTTCTTCACCTAGGGCATGGATGTTTGTGATAGTCCTTGTTATTATGTTAATGAGCCCCTTGTAAAAGGCCGATTACGGCTGTTTAGGGGCCGCATGGAAATAAATAAATAAAACATTACAGGTTCGCTTTAAAAAGAGTGCACTCACATTGTCACATACTGTAGCCTTATTGGTCTTCAAGGAAGCGAGGATACTATAGACTTCTTCACTGGTAGTCGAGATTGATGATAGGGAGTGTGATGACACTTCTACAAGATGAGGGTAATTGATAGGCTGAGATGGGAGTGTGAAATTAGATGTAAAGTAATTGTTAAAGGCGGAAGGCTTTGCCTCGGATGAAAACATTTCAGCATTATAAGTCACACTGTTCGGAATCCTTTGAGACCGGCGTCTAGTGTTTAAAAGCGTCCAGAAACGTTTATTATTTGTAGAAATGTCACTTATAATTGAATTAACATATTTATTATAATCCCGCCGGAGAGAGTGGCACCTGATATTTCTGAAATTATTTAAGGTGTGGGGGTTTGGGTGCACTTTATATAACTTCCAGCAGGCAAGTTTGTTTCTGAGGGCTAGAGAGGATTCAGCGGACATTCAAGGAGGCCTATTCTTGGTGAGACGGCGGGTAGGGACAAGATCGTCAATGGCACTGAGAACAAAGTCGTAAAACAATGACACAGCGTCGGCGAGGGAACCAACCTCGAGAAGACTCCAGGGCAAGAGGGAAAGAACGCGGTTAATTGCCTCCCAATCTGCCATCTTCCACACTTTCACTGTCCGGTTCGGGAGTGGGGAGGGTGAGCCAGCGGGAGTACCGAGGGTAAAGGTCGCCTCAAGGGAACGATGGTCGGATTCGATGAAATCCCTTCCCAGGATGACCTTGCAGGACTCAAACGACGTCATGACAAAATCCAGTGTTGCCTGATTTCTAGTTTTATACATGTTACACTGAAAAAGTCCAAGGCCGATGACGAAGTGTTCCTTAAAATATTTATCCATTGGTTCGAAAGCTTCACATTCTTGAGGGGACGACCATGTTAGGGATAAATTGAAGTCTCCCAACAAAATAACATCACCATATGATCGAGCGCGAAAAACTGAATCAAAGCAGTTTTCTAAAACACAAATACCACTACTAGGCGGACGATAAAAACAACCAACCAACACTTTTTTATACTTAAGAGAGATTTCTGTCCAGAGAATTTCACAATTGGTTTCTAGGTCCATTCGCCTAACGGCCCTCAAATTAGACTTTACTGCAATCAAAACATCACCACCACGAGAATTCCTGTCTCTCCGAAATATGCTAAAATGATCACAGAAAGGTAATTCCGAATCGGACACATTCTCACTTAGCCAAGTCTCGGTGAGTGCAAGTAAATCAATCTGATTGATTTCCTGGAGGGAAAGGGTCAAATCACTGATTTTGTTCTTTATGCTACTTACATTTTGATAATATAATGCTATCTTGGATGAACAAGGCCCCGGGTTCAGCTCAATGTCCCCGCAAAGCAGCAAGAGAAAGCGGAGGAGACAGCGATGAGGAGAGGAGATAGCATGCCGGTGAGCAAGGCGATCATTGCCGGGGACACGTGGGAGAGAAGTGGATAAGGAAGATGCCTTTAAATTGTATTTCCTTGGAACAGAAGGACTCCTCATCAGATGAAAACATATTTACATTACACAATGTCGAAAACAACGTCGACTGGCACAAATTAAATACAATTATTATCAGAATACACGTACAAACTGCAATATATGGCGGAGCACACGAGCGACGTGACTGCCTTACCGCGGCCATATTATATTATATTATATATTATATTATATATTATGAAAACTTCAAAGAAGTATGTAAAATAGGTACACAGTATGGCATACAGGTACAGACTGGCAATTTTTTCCTGCCCAGTAAAAACTTACTTGACCAGCCACCTTACTGACCACATTCTTTTTTTAAGTGCAGTGTTTTACCTATTTTATCAGGAGTTTGATCATTACAATACACTTATCATTTAATGAGCATAAATAGAACGTTTATTAACATAATGAAATATACATGTATGAACAAAAAGGTGTACAATGCATTATAAAATCTATAAATGTATAATACAACAATATAAACATGTTACATTCTTAAAAATTATAAAAGTTTAAAAGATATATATGTTTTCTCTATTGGCTGGCATAAGAAAAAAAATTATTTATAAATTTTAAAAACAATCTCATCGCCCAGAAAAATAAGTTCATATGTATTCCTGGAGCTATTTCTAATATACCATCAATAATTTTTTGATTATCCGAATGCACCAATATGTCTTTTCACAGCTCATTAGCATAAATGCCTCTAAATGATCTTGTGACAGCGAACTTTTTAATATTTTATAATTTTAAGTTTTGAGAATCTTCTTTCATAAACAACTTGTGTCGAAGATAATGTTAACATCAGTTTGTAATAATAATAATAATAAGTTTATTTGTTCAGAAAGACATTACAAATAATGCATAGGACACATCAAAACATAAATCTTAAAAAGAAGAGAAGAATACAGAAGCATCTCAAATAACAGATATTAAATCACTAATATTATAAAGGCATTTAGTCACTGGAAACTCATGAACATGCTTCTTGAATGATTGAAATGTGTATACTCCTTTGACTGTAGCAGGCAGAGCATTATAAAATTTAATGCATCTTGCTTTTGATTCTTGGGTGCAAATTTTTAAGTTTTATTGTGTAATATGGAGGTCATTAATTCTTCCTGTGTTGTAATCATAGAAATTGCTATTTTTCCCATAGACATGTTTTGCCTCACATACAGCACAGCATTATAAACAAAAATAGAAGGAACATTCAAGAGTCCTAATTTTTTTAAATGGGTCGGCAATGTGCTCTGAAGGGTGCATTGCACATTGCCCTGACAACCTTTTTCTAGACCTTGAAAATCTTATTTAGTTTGGTAGAAGAGCCCCAGAGGACAGTGCCATAGGTAATACGTGAATAAAAATAAGCAAAGTACACATTTATTAACACCTCAATACTGAGTGAGTGCTTCAGGATATAATGTGCAGAGTTTAGCTTTTTACATAACTTGTCAGTATGATAAGACCATTTAAACAGAGGGTCTATATAGGCACGTATAAATTTGAACTCCTTAGTGGAATTGATCACATCTTGGTGGAGAGAAGAATATAAGTTTTGACACCATTTCTGCGAGGTGGAGAAGAATATAGCCAGTGTTTTACTTTCATTTAAGGTGAGTCTATTGCCCTTACATCACCTGCAAAACCTCTCTGCTTCCATCAGCTAGTTTTTAGTAACAAAAACATTCATGTCATCAGCACACATAATAAAATTATTACAAACTTTAATCATAAGGTTCTCAGGTAAGTCATTAATGAAAATGAGGAAGAGAACAGGGCCTAAAATGGACCCCTGTGGCATGCCAGAGAGTACCAGACTAGGGTCAGAGAAATATCTTTTACCTTCCTTAAATATGGAAACAATTTGCTGGCAGTTTGTTAGGTAGAATTTAACCAGTTGTTGGTCATGCCTCTTACACCTAGCCTAGCACATTTAGCCAATAAGAGATCATGATCAACAGAATCAAAGGCTTTGCTAAGATCAAAGAAAACTCCCAGAGTACTATTTCTCATATTGAATTGTTCTATGATGAATTTTATAGCAGTAAATAGAGACTGCTCTGTGGATTTCCCTTTTCTAAATCTAAATTGGCAGCTAGAGATGATGTTACATTTTTCTAGGAATTCCAGCAGTCTAGTGCAGAAAACATTAAAATATTTTGGAGATTTGCGATACAAGGGATATAGGTCTATAGTTATTAATTGGGTTTTTATCACCCTTGTTTTTATACAGAGATCAGGATTATCTTAGAGGTTTCTTAAGTTTCTGGAAAAATACCTTGATTTAAGAACTGGTTGATCAGAAACCACAGTGGAGATATAATTGAATTTCCACAAGCTTTAAGTAGTTTACCTGTGATACCCCCTAACCCAGCAGAGTTCTTGAGACCAACTTTGGAAAGATAAGTATATAACTGTAACTCACTAGAGGAAAGTGATCGAATATCAGATAGGCGCATAATTTCGGATACCATCATTTCTCCTCTGCAATGTTTTGCAACCACCGATCATCTGTGGAACTTGAGCATCCTTCAACAGTCTTCCTGCAGTGTACTTGTCAGGTTGATCATGTATTCTGTGTTAGTGTGAAAAGTAATTTTTGAATTCTACAGTTTAAGAGTTTTATAATGGCCAATTTTGAGAGCATTGATTAGGAGGAAGGTGATTGCTGATTTGAATTTACTGTAGCTGGTTAAAACTGGTTAAAATGTGCAATAGATGTAGTTTGGTTTGATACAAACTTTTAACAAATTTGCAGCCAAGCTTTTAGGTCATGGGTGTCCAGATATGAAATGTTATGTAGTGGCCAGAAAATCTTGAAGTGGCCGCACGAGAAGGAAGAGGGGTCTATGGGAGTTTTTTGCTAAAACAGTAATAATATTTGTTTTTTATATTACATATTTAAGTAAAAAATACTTTTTTGCATAGTATTTTTAATTATTTTAATTCAAATTACAAATTTATATTTTTTTCTAATGCATTTTTCTTTAATAAAGTTTAATTTTTTTACAAAGTATTTTAAAGTAGTTTAATTTAAATATCATCAATTTGTAAATCCTTTAATTTTGAGGATGATAATCTGAGCTGATGGGTCAGATTTTCATCAGTCAAATTATACTGGTATCTATTTTTTGTGAATTTCATTAGGGTGAAATGTTGTTCACAAAGATAAGTACTTCCAAAAAGCGATATCATTTTTAAGGAATGATCTCGGAGACGTGGATATTTTTCTCAGGTAATATAAATGTTATGAAAACCTTCTTGTTTTTCTTTGAAAGCACAATGGCCTTCAATATCAGACTGCAATTCAATAAGCTCAATTTGCAAATGATCTGGTGCAGAATTATAGTCCTCAATAAATGGGTTTGAGAAAATTTCAATTTCATTTTTCATTTTCAGAAGTACGGAAAAGAGTTCTTTGAACTCAAGAATTAAAATATCAATGTCCTTCACAAATCTTTTAGTATCTTTTTCGGTTAATATGATTGACTTTATAGATTCAAAATTATCATATTTGTTTTCCTTTAGCTGATTTTTAAATAAATTCAACTTTCCAATAAATGTTTATCAAACGATACATTTCAGATATTTTTGTGTCTTTTCCCTGCAGCTTCACATTTAAATTATTGATATGAAGCATTATATCAACAAAAAAGGCAAGTTCCAAGAGAAACTTTTCATCTCCAAATTGATTGATGGGTTTCCCTTCTGCTTGCATGAAAAAGTTAATTTCCTCTCGTAGCTCGAAAAATCTTTTCAGCGCTTTTCCTCTGCTTAACCAGCGAATATTAGTGAAATAAATAACATCAGTCCCTTCGGCTTCCTCCACATTCTTAATCATTTCCTTAAATTTTCAGTGTCTCAAAGCACTGCCTCTGATGTAATTAACTGTTTCGATGATAATATTCATGATATGCTCCATATTAATGCACTTAGAACATAAATTTTGTGCATGAATAAGACAATGGAAATCACTGACTTCAGCACAAGGGAATTTTTGTATAATGTTTTTTTTCAGCAACGATACTGCACCATTTTTAGAACCTCGCATTGATGGCGCCCCATCAGTCACAATTTGAACAAGCTTGGATAAGTCAATTTTGTGTAGCTGCATTTCATTTAGAACTGCATCACAAATATTTTTTCCACTTGTGGAGTCATTCAAAGAAACTATATTCAACAGTTCCTCCACAATCTCGAAACTCTCAGTTATACCTCGAATAAAAATTGCCAATTGAGCAGTATCAGTGATGTCCGTACTTTCATCAATACACAATGAATACCTGGCAAAATTCTGGATTTTAGAATTCAAAATTTCACTGTATTTTGCAGAAATGTTTACTATTGTTTTACAAATTATCTGTCTAGCGGTGGCTATTTTTTCAAATAACTGTTTTTTCTCTGGTGCAAGAATCTCTGCCGCAGCCACCATGCATTTTTTCACATACTCTCCATCCGTATGTGGCTTCAAATGCTCACCAATTATTTTTGCCATCACAAGGCTTGCTTTTTCAAGCTTTGAATTTTGATCATTACCTTTTCTAAAAATATTTTGCTGTTTATCAAGCTCATCTTTTAGTTTCCCAACCCTTGCCTCTCTCTGCGGTGCTGTTAGCTCTCCAACTCGATCCTTGTGTGTCTCATAGTGTTGTTTTATGTTGTCAGTTTTCAGAACAATTGATTTATGGCAGAGTAGACATAAAACATGGGATTTATCATCAATAGAATTATCTATAACGAAGTATTCAGTTGTCCATGAGCTCCTAAATTGCCGATTTTCATCAAAAAGTCTTCCTTTTTTCTGATGAGTCATTTGAAGTTATCTAAATTTAATAAATAAAAAGTTTTTTTACATTTTCTAAGGATTATAATTATAATAGAATTTACTATTGTAGTTTTATTTCCAGGAGTATCAAGTTTGGGCACGCCTGAATAAAGGGCAAAATATTAAAGTTTACCTTCGTTTAGGAAAACGTGGGTATTGTAAAGCAGCCACCGGTCGTCTCTACTTTTTAATAAACTTCTTAATTTCCATGAACATAACAGCATAACATCGTAGGGTAACTGAGCATTCAAATAAATTTTCGAATTTTCAAAGAGTAAGGGAGAAAATGCATCAACGCCACAATTATTACGTTACAGTTTTGTCTCTTTGGAATGACATCACACAGCTTTGAAGTGAAGTGACATGCCGCCCTCGCTCAGTTCAGCTCAACTCTTGTGGGGAAAAAATCAGCAATTTCTCGACAAATAAAAAGCCCTTTTACTTTCATGTTTAGTACTACCATATGTAAAAACTTATTTAGAGGCCCGCACAAAATCGTAACGTGCAAGCAAACGCTAGTAATCACTGTAATCATAAAATTATTAATATAGTAACACTATAGCATCAAAGACTTTAATGAAGAAGGTAATTTTAAGGTAGGAGGTTACCATTTAAAAACGAAATTAATTGATTTTGTTTCAAGTTCACTTATAAGATATTACATTGGTATTATACCTTAATTCTGAACATTGTAATACTGGACCTAAATTTATCAAAGAAAGGTGCTAAAATATAACTAAACTCAAAAAAATATTGCTAAAAAGTATTTAAAAATAATAATTGCAAATTATTTTTAAATAATAATTAATATAACTATTCACTGAAGCACAAAAAAGTCGATAAATATAAAAAGGCACTAAATTGCCAACTCTGACGATAGGTACATATTTATTCATCCTGGGAACAAAAATAACAAGCGAGGAAATAACTACCAAACAAGTCCCAGAAATAAAATGCCGAAAACACATTCACCCTTACCAAAGGGAATTAAGAATTAATAAACTTTAATTGATCATATTGCTAAAACAATAATTATGTATACTTAAACAGCCTATACAATTACGAAAATTGAAAATATTTTGGAATTTCTTCCCTCAAAAGTGGCCGCAAGTACATTAAAAACTAGCGAGCCACAAGTGGCCGCACAAAAACGTGAAAGTGGCTGCATGTGGCCAGGTGGCCGCAGTTTGGACACCCATGTTTTAGGTTAATCTGTCATCTTGTGTTTGCAAGGGATTTTCCCACTATCAGATACTATTGATTCCAAATATCGGATATCTGATATTAGATTCAATTTTGTAGGATGAGATTTATGTGCATCTATAGTTAATTGAAATGTATTAACTGAATAAATAACTTAAATGAATTAACGTAGGACAAATTACTTTTAACATTTAGCACTGTACTTGTTACCTTAGTACTTGCAGTGCTAACATTTAGCACTGTACTTGCTACCTTAGTAGTAGTAGACATTGACTGAAACGAGTTGAAAGTTTTTGTTTGTTTTTTTCTAACATTTTCATATTGTATTTTTGGCATTTATTAAATGTGTTCCTGACATTTTCATATTCTTTAAACTTGGTTATGTAAATAAGAGTTTCCCAATATCAAACAGAATCTGATATTAAGGACCCATGGTATCCAAAATTAAGAACCCTTTTAAATTTCAATGAAAATTGTCATTTTTACTTAATGTTTAATTTTAAGTGTATTTAAAAGTAATAACAGAAATCACACTTAAGGCACTTATAGTACAGTAAATGCTGATAACGTAAGTGGTAATTCTGTCTTTTTTGACTGATTCGTCACTTGACAACAACTGATTGAAAAAAGTATCCGATATTCGGTCACTTTCCTCTACTACTATAAACTAATTGATGTGTTACTGTACAAGTTGTATTTCAAAAGTACACTGTAACGTAACACAGTTTTTATGCAATTTATCCTTACAAGTTGTGCATTCTCATTCCTTTTCTTTTGATTCAGATAAAATTTTAACCATCTCACTGTCTGATTCTATATCACTATTATGGTTATATTGGTAAAAATCGTTTATTGATACTTTTAAATCAACCCTTTCTAAAATAAAATCATTCAATTCCTGTCTGAATATATCAGTTGTAGCATTCGCATGATATTTAATAATTATTCGGCTCAAGTGTTCTAAAGAATTAGGTGGACACCCTTTGAATCGAAATTTTTGGAGTCTAAACAAGAGATATCGGCATACAGCTCTTTGTTTTACAAATCTTTGCTCTACAGCTTCAGTTGTTGTGTTTAAAATGATGTTATGCACTTGTGCTCGAAAACGAGTAATGGAATTTTCAAACTGATGATTATTTGAATTGTCACCGAGCATATTGTTTTGACTTTTGAGTTCTTTCTTTTGGAAGATTTTCTTCCATTATTAATTTGCTATTTTCTTCTTCTAATAATCTATTTGCTCGTTCCACAAATTTTTTAGTTTTATTATAAATATCCTCAAAATCTCTTGAAAATGTTTTTAAATTTAATCATCTACTTCTACCTATCTGAAAAGCTTTGAAAAATCCAAATTAATATCAAGATTATAATCTCAGGATTTTGGGATGATAAAATTCATACTTCTGACCTTACGATGAGACAAGAATTGAATTGAATTGCGTGTTTATTGGGGCGATATTGAGACTAAGTCAGTGTCTCCTCTTCCACCTAACCCCTTGTCATTTTACAATACAATATAATTACAAATAGATAATTTGATGAACACATAATCACATTGAAAATCATAAAAACATGTATCTACATACAAATATACATTCATCACGACATTTGTTAGGATAAATAAATAAAATGTATGTACAAAGAAATTCACCACTTGTCAATAGTAAATAGAATGTAAATGTCACAATGATGATGATTGTTATTCATACTATATACATAGACAAATAAACATTCATCATTACATTTTATGAACAAATATCAAGAGAAAAAATGAAATAGATTCATTTACAAAATAATCATCTTAACCTATTCTCATTTATATATATAATTGTCACATTGATGCTGATTTTCATATACCGTATATACTCGTGTATAATTTGAGTTTTCAAGACCAAATTTTTGTGCAAAAAATTGGAGGTTGAACTATACACAAGTAATACTTTTGTGGGTTTAAAATCTCAGATCTAAAAAATTATCTTTTTAAAAATATCTCAATAAAAATCAAGATATTTTTTGGTCGCCCACCTCGCTGACTTTACTTCTATGATATTACGAGTAATATGCATCTATTAATTTTCGTTGTATAAGCTTAATTTTTGTCTATTTGCTAGAAATTCTGCCACCATTCATATGTCACATCCAGTGGTGGATCGCAGCTAAAATTAGTGGGGGTGCTGCGCATCTTTTTCATGAACTGGGGGATGGCTACTGAAGTACTGACATTAAGCTTAAGGAATATATATTGTACTACAAAAATAAAGAAAGAATTAAAGAAAAAAGGACTCGTTATATTAAATGTTATCGATAATATCAAGTGGAAATAGGGGGTGCTGCAGTTCCGCAGTGCCTATACACGAGCCGCCACTGGTCACATCTCATAGTTAAAAAGTAATAAATATTTTTCTTCTCAAGATCGTGCAATAAGTTTACGATGTTTACAGTTTATTATTAGTATAGTATTATTATGATACTAAAAGCTGTTGAAAACCAAGATCGTTCTATATACCTCGATTGTGAACTTCGAGATATCGAAATGAAAAATGTCGAACCTGTAAGTAAGAGTAAGTAGAAAGCTAGGGTCAAATTATACTCAAGATATATGAAAAAATCTAATTTTTTTGCCGAAAAATCAGAGGTCAAACTATACACGAGTATATACGGTACTCATAAGTATACATCTAACAACATACATCTAGTTATACACTTGTAGATATTTATCATGAAATTTTCATGAAACAGATCAAAATAAAAAATTAATTTACAAAGAAAGTCAGATTAAATAATATATTACCAATGTTTATCCTACAAAATTACTTAATTTAATTTAGTGGCAAGTTTCAGAAGGAAGTGCTTTGTGCTTTCTAATGTGGGAGTAATCTCAAGCAGAACCTGAATTGAATACAAGGAATTAAGTGAAGGAACTTTCTGTACTGTGATTCTTTTGTAGTGAGAGTAGATGTTTGTAATAGGCCTGTTTAAATGAATTTATAGATAGTGAATTTAAAAGAAAAGCCAGAAGTTCATTCCATAATCTGCAAGCCGTTCCTGTGAATGATTTATTATGGGGAATGAGAAGTTTGTGATTTCCTCTTGTGTGTAACTATGAACAGTATTGATACTATCAAACTGCAAAGAAAGGTAAAAAGGCATGTTATTTTTACGAATTTGGAATAATAGCAAGAGTAAGTGCAGGCGCCTTCTAGGTTCAGCCAAGAAGGTTTAAGTAGAGGTTAAGAGATATGATTAGATCACTTTTGATTGTATATGTGTCTACACAGGCATTCTGCACTCTTTGAAGTTTAATGGAGAGCTCTTTGGTTAAATCCTGATAGGGGTAGTATAGGTAGATCTAATACATCATGAAACATCCAATTCCATCAAACACATAAACAGATACTGTGTCTGCTACAATCAAAAGTTTCTATATTAATATCAGACCATTGTTACTATGCTTTCATGTATTAGAGATCAGAATAGGTTTAATTTAAAAGTCTTTTCCCGACTGATCTTGAGGATGGATTTTGAAGCTCTTCTCTTATTCCGTTTAACGTAGTGTGTGGGTGCCTCGAGAAAAATCTTAGAATTTTTTCTCCCTCATCCAAAGTAAGATGTTCAGGAAGGTAAAAATCTTGATGGAAATGAAAGGATGATGAAAATCTCCTTCTCAAGTGTCTTGGGGCATTCCGCCTAATCTTCAACTGTTTCCCATGAGAACATGCCTAATCTGCATGAGAAAGTCTCCATTCAGTAGGTGGATGACAGGGGTTTCAAGTATCTCAAGGTAATATCAAGTTGAGCTTACCAGATGATTGGTTCGCAATTCATCGTCCTGTGAGTAGAATATATAACAAGCGAGGAAAGAATTTCAAAGCGTCTCGATATTCAACTGCACCTTTTTAATGTTTATCATTTAATTAATACCATAAAACACATGCCAGTTGCCCATGCCTAAAACCGACCTTTGGTGAGGCTCCCTTTTTGACGAGGTCCCCTTTGCAAGGCCCCAGCTAGCACCTCATGTGCCTGTTCATAAATTCACCTCTGAAAATATGTTCAAGACACAAAAACAGAATGATTCTTTTGCGAAAACTGTGGGAGACTGGTGGATGATGCATACAGCATGTGGAGAAGGTATGGAATTTTTTAAGAACACAATGATTAGTCCCAATACACTTTACAAAACTGTGTCTCATTCCATGCAGTGAGCTCTCAAGTGAAGGATCAAATATGTGAGAAGCCAAAATTCGTGGGAGGTCATGCACATCTAGGTAAAAAATACCCAAAGTGGAAAAGATAAGCATTTATCTTTTTAATCATTAGCCTTATTTGAGCTTAATCCACAGTACCCTCCACTTGGACTCTCTATTATAGATCTATACTGTTTTGTCATTCTTATGACCAGTTGCTTATAAGTAATTACGTGTGTATTTCTTTCAGTTTTGCTTTTGCATGTGAGTAGCGTAAACTTACAACTTCGTCTCCAGAGTGGCTGCATTTTTGAAATGGAAGACACCGGAAAATTTCCAGTGTCCAATCCGCACCTGATGACATATAGACAATTATAATAATGGTAAAGTACAAAATATTTACATTTTAAAGAAATCATCCTTCATAAAATCCTCAAGGCAATAGTATGTTTTTCCCAATAATAAATTTTTTAACTTGATTTTGAATTAACTCAAAGATAGGCATTTAATGCTGGTTGGGAGTCTGTTATATAAATACATAATGAAAGTATATGAATGATAAGAATACAAGAATAATAGTAGATGTGATAAGATGTGATGTACTAATAATAAATAATGTTGGATGTGTAAATATTAGTGATCAAAGTACATGAGTAGTAAAACAATTTGTAAATTATGAACATGATAAATACATATTGGTAGTAAGGTACAAATGACTGAATTACAAGACATAATAAAACATTTTAAAAAATTAAAATTAAATAAAACCAATAAATTTGAGTGCCATTGAGCTTAATTGTACTGATAATTAGTGTATAGTTGTACTCCAGGTATTTAAGACATTGCACTAGCTCCTTGCCTAATATTGCACTTAAGGATCTTTCATTCAAATACTCAAGGAGTATCAATGTCGATGAAGTTCGAAAGTTCATTTGCTATCCTAGTCATTCTTGGAATTGGTCTATAATAAGTATAGTTAGTTGAATAAAATTCTCTGCTAAACAATTGTATAGACCTAGTGTGGGTGGCAGGAACATGAAACTTGATTGATTTGAGGATGGCAAACAATGCTATGGTTAATAATTGTATTCAAAAATACTTAAGTTGAAGCGTTCACACCTGAGGTATAGCGATTCAACATGCAACATATTCATAATGTCTGAGTAGGGAATGTTGTCATAAGTATAACCTACCCTGATTGCAACTAGTCTTATAAAGCACCTCTGGACATGTTCTATTTTTTTGGAAAGCAACTTAGTGTAAGGGGACCAGACGACATATGCATATTCAAAAATTGATCAGACAAGAGTACAATTAAGTAACCTTAAAATGTAGGCATTGGAAAAGTCTGGAAAATCTGATGATGAAGCCCAGGACCTTAAGAGATTTGTTGACTCAGAGTTGATATGTTGGTTGAATTTCATAGAAGGAACCATAAATACACCAAGATCTTTTGTCAAATCAGTATGAGGGAGTTTCTGACCACAAAGCGTATAATTATATATAATTGTATCTGTGAAAGATTATTTAACATTTATTTATGTTTATGAACATATATTTATTGCACCAGTCCTGAATTTCATCTAAGGCCAATTGAAGGAATGAAAAGTTGCTCAATTTTGACACATCACAGATTAGTTTGAAATCATCAGCAAACAGTAAATGAGGAATTATTATCTCAGATCCAATATCATTGATAAAAATATTGAAAAGAAAGGGACCAAGATGAGATCCTTGAGGGATACCAGAAGTTGCAGTGAGCTCATAAAAGTGCAATACTTTAATTTTACCGTTAGCATACAACCATCAAAATAGCTAGAGAGTCACTGATGTAAAGGTCCACTGATCCCAAGAAATTCCACTATAGCTAGTGAGTGTGACTGACTGTATTGAATGCTTTCTTGAAGTCTGTATAGACAACATCAACTTGGTATCCAATTTGAAAGAAATTTAAAATGTGATTTAAGAATACAATAAGGTTAGATGATGTTGAACAGTTGGGAGTGAACCCATGCTGCTCATTGAAAATGATATTCCTGAAGTGTTGACTCTGCTTACATAGCACAAGGCTCTTGAACACTTTAGTGAAGGATGATTGTATTACAATTGACCAATAATTTTTTACATCACTCTTGTCTTCTGATTTGAAGATCGGTATGACAAAACTTTCCTTCAAAATATTAGGAAAAATGCCATGAACAAGAGAATTAATGAATAATCTATGAAGAGGCTTAGATGGAGCTACAATGCTTCAAAACAGATGCTGGTATACAATCAGGACCAGCACTTTTACTCATGCTCAGTGACACCAATATATTTCTAACATCATCAATTGTGACCTCACAAGTAGAAATATGCATTAAATGGTTAGCTGGGTAACTAGGTGGAGATGTGGAAATAGTGGTATGTACATTAGAGAAATGTTCAGCAAAGAGATTGGATTACCATACAACTGGTTCAGAAACATTGAGTCAGGTAGAACATTCTGACTCCTTAAAGCATTTATATATTTCCAAAAGTGGTTGACATTGAAGGAGAATATGGACTCCATATTGTTGACAAATTCATCATAGCAGTTTTGAGATAACCTTTTGTATAAGGAACATACACGTGAGAAATTGGCATAATCACTTGTACAGAAAAATTGTTTGTATGCTCTATGCAATTGTTTTTTTAAATTCTTCAGAAAACCAGCAAGGAAATTTAAATTTTCAGAGTTTTTAACAGGAGTATTGTTTCTAATGACTAAATGTAGCATGTCAGAAAATTGAGAAAAAGCAGTATTTACATCTAAGTTGGAAATGAATATATCCCAATCAATATTTCTCAGAACCTCAAAAACAGAATTGAGATCAATATTTTTATAATGACAATAAGAACTTGACTCAACCAAATTATTGGTTTGATATTTACAGTGATGGCAGGATGGTAATTCTCAGCAGGATGTAAACTGCTGACCACTTTGTGCAATTCAATGTGTTGACTAGAGCTGCAGAAAAGATCAAGGATTTTGTTAGGTGAACCTGCGAAGAATAACCATCCTGCCATCTCCATTGTTTATTTGATAAAGTTCTAAATGTGAGATAGTTTCAACCAGAATATTATCAGCAGCTGAAATTTCATTTGGATATGAAGTTAAACCATCACACCAGATCAATTCAGGAAGGTTATAGTCACCTACAATCAATATTTGAGAAAAGTCAGTCCGTCAGTTCTTCGATGGATAATCAGTATGACTCATCTGGTGATTTGAGAGGTTAACCCCTCAAGCATGCAGGATGACATATGTCATACAATGCAGCATCCTATGTGACATTTTGTGACAAGGGGGGGGGAGTATATGTAATATGTATATGTGATGTCACAAATAAGTAAAGATTTTTGCCAAGATCTTGTGCTTTATTTCCTTAATTTTCTTGAAGTGACATTCACTAACTTTTATTTATTCTCTGTTTTACTTGTCTTTCCTGCCACTGGCCCTCTGGTGGAAACTTGTAAATAACAGTTGAAAAACATAATGCAAAACTAAACCTCACAGAAAAACTCCAATAACTATTATAATAAGCTGTATACTTAATTATCAGCTTAAGTTTTTATTGTGTTGGTGTTCTAGTCCTCCTCTATGTTCTAGTCTCCTTGACTGTTATTGTATCATATTCATTTACAGTAAAGTGGCTAAAACCAAGCCATGTGAATGTTAGTTACTATTTTTAATTGCCTACCGTAAAAAGTCTTGGTAAGTTTTAGTCATGAAATGAAGTCATTCTTAATTATAATAGAACTAAAATAATAATCATTTGTTAATTTTTCAAAGAGAATGTTTTGTAAACATTATTTAAACAATAATTTTTCTAAAATAATGCTTTTAGTTATTTTTCGTTTTTGGACAAGAAAAAAAATATTTTAGAGAACTCGCTATTAAAATATTGGCAAGTCATCAGTATATACATATTAGTTTATAATTTAAAATTAAATATTTATTTTTGTATTTCAGAATGTAATTCAAAAACTGCTGTTTTATTCAAATACTAGAATATTTTTAACAAGAAAATCAGGTATATATACTTGCATGTACAAAATGATAACTGAATTTTTTTGAGTTAAATACTTAATAAAATATGTGAATGGATCTAGTATTTAAATTGTACTTTTCATTGGAATTAAAATAAGGAAAATAATAAGAGCCTCTTCTTTTTAAGGCTTTTAAATATTATGGACTTGATTTGTACAATATCTATATTTATGTAAATATAAAATAATTATCCTCTTATTTACAGAATGGATAAAGGTGAACTATTTCAATCATTATTTAAGTCATACTTATAGGCAAAACCATCAAAGAAACCAAAGGATGTGCAGCAAGAAACTGTAAAAGTTTGGAATCGTATTAAAAAAATGCAAAATTTACCATCAATAGTGACCTCCATCATTAAAGAAAATGAAGCTTTAGCAGTGAAAAATAAAGGAACTTTATTATGCTTTTTGGAAAAACAATCAAGAGTATCAAATATCACTACTTTGGAGAAAAAAGTTAAAAGTGTAGTTCCTGAGAAATCAACTAGTATTCCTAAAGAAAAATCTTCTGCATCTTGCATTGTAGATATTGTCAATAAACCAAAAACAAAAGTACAAGATGAACTAAGAAAAAAAAATAGATATAATAAACAGTGATTTAGTAGGACTTTATAAAAGAAAGAGTTGTGGACAACTTACTAATGAACAACTCGAAAAACTCAAAGAAAATGAGAAAAAGAAAAGAGAACTCGAAAGAGAGCTTAAAATAAAAACATCTGACCAACAACGACAGAAAAAATCAAGAGATGAAAGAAAAAGAAAAGTAGAAGAAATTTGTGAAAAGAATCCAAAAACTAAAGAAGTTTTAAAGAAGAGAGATACAGTAGGTAGACCAAGAGTTGAACTTGATCAGCCGGAGTTGTTAAAAGCTATTATTAATATAGCTATCCATGGTTCTGCATCACATGAACGACGAAATGAAGATTCTTTGAGAGGTATCAAAACTTTGGATGAGCTTACTGAAGAATTAAATAAGATCGGCTTTAATATAAGTCGAAATGGCGTTTATGTTCGCTTACTTCCTAAATGCAGTTCATCTTTAGAAGGAAAACGGCATGTTATCACTGTCCCAGTCAAGCTCATGAAAGCTCAAAATGATGCACACTTCCAACATGTTGATGGGCAATTTTGCAGAGTTACTATTAATCATTTGGAAGAAATTGCTTCAATTCTTGGACCAAATGAAGTATGCTTCTTGAGCCAAGATGATAAGGCTCGAGTGCCACTTGGCTTAACAGCAGCAAAGGAGCAATCTCCATTGGTCATGCATGTTGAGTATTGAGTAAGTTTACCTGATCATGATTGGGTTGTAGCTGCCAGACATAAGTTGAATCCTTCAGTTTATGCTGGAATTGAAATTAAAAAAAATGGAAATGGTGATCCAACTGCAGTATGATATTCAGGCCCAACCTTTATAGCTATCAGATCCGGTAAGCACTCTTCTTCAACAGCATTTTCACATGCATTTGACTTTGAAATACTTTTGAAGTTACCCGAATTTGAAAGTATCACAAGGTTTCAGAACGAAGTAAAACCGGTGGTAATTTTTACTGTGGATGGTGGCCCTGATGAGAATCCTCGATACCAGATGGTAATTGATGTTGGAATCAATCACTTTTTAAAATATAATTTGGATGCCCTTTTTATTGCAACCAATGCACCTGGCAGGAGTTCTTTCAATCGTGTTGAGAGAAGGATGGCACCTTTAAGTAAGGAACTGTCTGGAGTTATTCTTCCTCATGAGCATTATGGAAGCCATCTTGATTCACAAGGCAAAACGATTAATGATGACCTTGAAAAAGAAAACTTTTAATATTGTGGCAATGCATTGGCAGAAATATGGGGGCAAATGGTAATTGATGGATTTCCAACTGTAGCCAAATATATAAGTCCAGAAAATTCAGAGATTAATCCTGAAAATTTGTTGACAGCAGATGCTGTTTGGTCATCAAAGCATTTGAGGACTAGCCAATATTTTACACAGATTGTGAAGTGCAGAGAGACAAACTGTTGTTCAGCACCTCGAAGCTCAATTTTCAGTATTTTAAGGGAACGATTCCTACCTCCACCGATTCTAATCAAACAGACAAATGAAGGTTTAAAAGCTCCATTATCAACAGATGAGCAAGGTCTTAATTTGAAGTATCCATCTGTTTTCATTGCAGGTAGTATTGATTTGGAAGAAATATTACCAAGATCTGCCAAAAGTTTCAAAATTATGCCATATGATCTATACTGCCCATCTATTCAAAAGGAATTAAGAAAACGAATATGCAATACCTGCAATCTGTATTTTGCTTCAAATGTCATGTTACAGAAACACTATAAGATACATAAGCAGACAGAGACCATGCCACAAATTCAGGAAAGAGTTAGGCCAATTCGTATTGCTGCTGGACGACAGCATGAAATGAAAATGTTCAATATGCAGAATGGATTGATGAAGAAAATTTGGATTTGAATGAAATAAAATGTAATACAGATGATGGAGATTCAAATAATATGCATATTTATAGTATGGATGAGATTTTCCGAACACCATGGAAAGAATTTTTATTTCTAAGTTGTTCAAATTTTTCATTTTGTTTATATCCATTTTTTAAATTTTTATTAATTGTTATTGCTTTTAATGAATGTATTCCATAGTTAGTGAAGTTACAAAAATAGAGATGGGTTAATCTGGAAGTTATAAAAGCATAAACTTCGTACATTGTTGGAGATGCCAGACATTGTTTAAAGAGTACATACATGTAATTTTTATATTAATTAGTATTGTATTAGCATACAATGGAATATCTGCTGCATTTAAGTATTTCATTATCTATAATATGTACTTATAAAAAGCAATAATTTTATTTGAATGTATTGAATTTCTTTCATGTAATAACAGATGAAACATTGTACAAATTATGTCTGGACATATCATTAATTTTATATAGCCAATATGACTAAATTAAAAAGGACAAGGTTTTGTGACATGGGAGGGGGGGGGGGGTGAAGCTGTATGTGACACTTTGTGACAGAGGGGGGGGTCAAAAATCCCAAAAATGCTGTGACATCATTTAAGGATGGTCCCTTAGATTATCATTTGAGGTGGCACTGTATTCACATTTATGAACTTGCTCAATTATATCATGATTAATATAATATTTGGCAAATTGGATGGTGGACAAATATTATAAATCCCAATATCTATAGACATTAAAAGATTGAATAAATAATATATTTACAATATTACATATTAAAAGTTTTCAAGAAAAGTTTTTCATGCTTAATACCTAATTACAAAATTTAAAGCAAATAAAGGAAAATTGCAATTGATTTTTCAATATTTTAGTCTGGAGATTTAAGGAAGTAAAAATTCCAAGTTTTTTAAACTCTATATTCTGAATTCATATCATGGATAAAATTTTGTCTTTTAAAGATTTTGATTCATGTATTAAGAGTCAACTAAATCAATTTGAAAAAAATATTCAAGTTTTTCAACTGTTCAAAAATTAACTGTTCTTGAAAAATTCAGTGGAGCTTATTCTTTTCAAGTTCCATGAACCAATAAATAAAGTTTTTCAACAGTTATTCTTTTTTAAATATTTTTTGGAACTGTTATTTTAAAATTCCATCCGCCCAATTTGCTGTACATTTTTCAATTTCTTTTCTATTTACATTTAATCAGTGAATTTTTAAAAAAGTTTTTCAACTGTTATTTTTTTAAACTGTTATTAAATGGCAGTTCTTTTTCAAAGCATTAAGTTTTTCAGAGCAATCGTGAGTTTGTCTTTTTAATCCAAATGTGAGTTCATTCCATTTACTGCAATTGTAACAACTCTCCTTTGTCTCATCTTATTTATCTAGCCCTGCACCCAGACTTCTCTTTGCTCTCACACCCACGTTTGGAGGGGATGAAGGGGTGAGGGATTTTTTCCCTCACCCCTTTTTTGAAGAAAGCAGAAACAACACATGAAAATAATACTGTTCTTGTAATAATGAAACTTGTCATTTATTGTAATTTTTGTTGCAAGTACAATTTGTATCATGGCCATGTACAATTTTCACAGCAATGCAATAAAGAGAATACAACAAAATATTGTTAGTCACAAAATTGAGAAAGTCCAGATTGTCCCGGCCCCTGTTTTAGGTATGTTGGACTTGGGGGGGATTTTTATTAGGCATTTTTTTGGAAAATCCTCTCCTTCACTTCCGTTGTAGATTTCTTCCCTGCTTCCTCCATCCTTGTTCTGCATAAGGCAGCTCCTGCATCAACTAGTAGTAGTCACTCTCTTCATTTCACTTGACTGCCTCAAGTCTTCAGCACAATTTATTCACTTGCACATTTCAAAAACAAACATTTGACTATAATAACAATTGCCCCCTCAAAATAAATGCCTCCTATTCATCAAGAGGAGCAATGTATTGCACGAATGGAAAAAGAATAGAACAATGCCAGCAGAATTGAATCAAAATACAATACTACAGCCATGATAAAAAATCCACCAATAAATCACTCAATTTCCTCAACAGTGGCAGTGAAAATTCTAAGACACGAGAAATATACAATGGGCTTAAGCAAACAGGTGCTTAAAAATGCAGGCTTGTTTAGCAAAAAACTTTTTTCAGCATGACATTAATGAAATAATCCATGGAATTCACTGTATTTACCTGAATAAAAAGATTTTTTCTTAATATTTTATAAATTCTTACAATGTTACATATTAAGCTGAAATATTTTATGTGTCATGCAGAATAATCTCCTTGACTGGATTTCAAAACTTTTACATCAATAACCTGAGCAATCAAGACTAAAAAAGGGGTTATATTTACTTGTTCTTAATGAAATTCAGACTCAAAGTGATGCTAAAATATGAAAATTTGGGGTGTTATCAAAGTAAATGCTTGATGAGAAGGAAGCAACTACAATTCAAGAGAAAATGTTACAGATTCAAAGAAATAGCACTTGCTACTTGTTCTTAAAGTAAGTTCAAATTCTTATATCCAGGTAAATACATTAATGCACAAAATTTAACGATTCGAAGTTTATTTACTGAGGAAGTAGTAATTACATTTCTTGACTCAACACTGCTGGCATTACTAGCTCTCCATCCACACACTACATTGCCCCTCTGATGATTTAGCCCTTTCATGGCCAAATTAATTTTGGGTAAATTCAGCAAAACAAATCAATTTTATTATTTTAAATCGCTATCAATAGTTATGAATCTTTGAATTTTAATATAAAAAATGTTTATCAATTACAATTGCTAAAATAGATATGAATTTAATAGTAATTCATTAAATATTTGGATATAATTAAGTAATTTATGATAAATTTAAAGAATCCATTCTCAGAAGAGCTGAGAAAAAGTCTGAATTTTTCCAAGTCCTCAAAAAGTCTTACTAGGTGGCAGCATACAAAACTAGGGAATTATAATCACCTTATGTGATGCAAATAATTTAGTGGAACATATATCGTACAAAAGCCATGAAAGGGTTAATTCATCACAAATCACTTAACCAACAGGAGGCATTAACAACATGACGAGAGACAAAAGAGTTGAAAAATGTCTCTCAAATAGGAAACAATAACTACCTATGAGTTATCAACAAATAGAATTGAATGAGCTTCTCACGATATATATTTGAGCAAAGAACTTGACGATACCATTTTAATTGCTTCTTTGAACAAGCCTCATCCAAATTCTCAACTTATACTCTCATTCTCCTTTAGAATACCTTTCCTCAATTCACATTTAAACAATTGTGTGCCAAATAACTACATATACAGCTGTTTGTGTAAATCTTAAGGCATATTTTAAATTCATCAATATTTTTTATAACAGTAACTTTTTAATTTCATGCTTCTCTCTGAATCCTCGCACTGTATTGTCATCCTTGATGAAAGAATTTGTAATTGAGATCAGCATGAACATTTTATCACTGAACAGACATTCCATTATTTCTAAAATTGTGCAAACGGTAACATTTTGCCAATGCTATTTGATCAGAACTTCAAAAACATTTAGCTAACTATACAATTGTATAGTAATAGCTAATTATTTCATGTAAAATGATTATGATAGTTTTAAATAATACTAGTCATTGCAATAAGATAGTTCAGCATATAAAAGTTAATATGATATTATATTCCCAAACATGCATCACTTGAAAAAATTTTCCATAATATAGATGGCTTCGACAAAAAAGATATGTAGCTTACTAATTCAAAATATAAATTTCATAGTTTCCCAGTATGCATTTAATTATATACAAGTTAAGAAAATAGAAACAAAACTGCTGAGAAATTGGCCGTTCCATTAATTTTCAAACAAAGAATCTCAAACTTTTTTCAATGCTAAATTATCACTAAATTGGCAATGTTTTGTGATAAACGTGCACAATATAGCATTTTCTAGATAAGTACAAAAATTATAGTCTAAAGTCTTGAAATTTGGAAGACAGACGAATTTCCTGACATGTCTATACAAAATGTCTAACCGGAACTGCAGACACTTTTGTCCAAACTTGCCATTGTATGGGCTTTGGCACTCAAAGGGTTTTAACTACAATATCATTTTAATTGATCCTGTGAATTAGCTTAGTCCTTAAATCTAAACTTAAGTTCTCTCCTTAAGAATCTCTATCTCCTAAACAGTCCTGCATTCAAAACAACATAACACAATAAACAACCTGAAAACTACCACTTGAAACATTAACTTCGAATCCCAAACATACATCTGCTCCAGTCAACTCTTTTAGCAACACTAGTTATATAGATGGCCATAAAGTGAGGTACATAATTTACTTAAATATATAAGCATACACTACAGGGACTACAGCTGTAGTTATTGTGCTAAGTGTGTGGCGCTGGAGTTCGAGTTATAGCTAAGAAGGCAGGGGGTTTGCTCAAGGCCTTTCAAAGTTTCAGTTCCATACCTGCTCCCAGTCGCCGTTGAGTGTTGTGTTTTGGTGATTTGAAAGATTTTGCAATGGCCAATGTCAATGAACAGCGAGTGTGCACCAAGTTTTGTCTAAAACTTGGAAAAACAGTCTCAGAAACATTTGAAATGTTGCAGACAGCAGTTGGAGACGAAGCTCTAAGTTGTTCAAAAACATTTGAATGGTTTAAGAGATTTAAACCATGGTACACATATTTAAGAGAAATATGAGTCACACTGCATATGAAAACAGGCTTAATATGGGAGGTGCTAAATCCATCTCAAATAGATCCTTACGCAGCTCAAACATGAATGAAGAAAAATTCAAAGATTGGAATTCAGAGTTGGAATGCCAGAAAAGTGCTTAAGAAAGAAAAATCAGAGAAAAATTCAGTTTCACACAAAATTTTCCATAATGTTTTTGTGGACCTTGTAGTAATAATAATTGTTGTCCGATTTTGACCAAAATTGAAACCAGTTGACCAATTTGAGCAAAACTCCACTACCAAATTTCATCATAATATGTCTAGAGGTTTCCAAGTTTTAACATGCAGACGGAAACGACCTCACCTATATGCATTCACTTTGTGCAAAGAATGCATAATAACGACAACTTTACATAAGGACTTACATGTATTTTAAAATGTACCTCTCTAGCTTCTCGTTAAATACTCATCTGAGCAAAAAATATTGAGAACATTGTGAAATCTCAAAGAATGCATTTGGAAACTCTGTGTACTCTGACATGGAGTACACCTTTCCAATCTTGTTGAGATTTCAACGGCTACAAGAATGAAAAGGTATGCATATACTATTAACTATAAGGTTTAGGTGATACAATACTCAAAAATGCATAGAAATCGAGCAGCAGCATGTCATTTCGATCTGCCTCCCACAGAAAAAAATGATCGGTGAATGGAGAAAACAAGAGAAAAAGCTGAAAATGATGGGAAAAGAGAAACATAGTCTTCATAAGGTTGATCCCAAATGACCACAACAAGAGGAGGAAGAGATGGATAGCAGAGCAGAGGAAGCTTGGTATAGCTGTATCGATCAAAATCATTATGCACAGGGCAAATAGAGTTGCAGAAAAAAAAGGACTAGTTGATCACATGTTTCGTTATTACATATGCATTCTATTTATTATTTATTCTAATAAATTAAAATCTCATCTTGCACTTAAGTTTAAGAAAGTAATATTGGTAAAGGGTATAAATGCAATGTGTGCGGCTCACTCTGACAGCCTAATTAATAGGACTGCCGAGTTCACGCAGGTCACGTATATCTCTATTAACTCTCACAAATTAAGTTAATCTAAAACATTATATTTAACTGTTATCATGACATAATATATTCTGTAAAAATTACCAGATACAGACTTAGATAATCATGGCTAGAAAAGATACATGACGCGGCCCTTCCTGTATGACTTGGTGAACCAAGATACTTTTTTTTCCTGAAAAGTCTTCTAAAAAACCGGGGTGTGTCTTATAGCTTATAATACAGTAACTGATATGTCATTCAGAAACTCGGATAGATATAAAAGAGAAATCACTAAAAAATATTTATTTGTTCCATAATCTGAAAAATTTAAGGGTCCAAAGGCATTTGTCCACTAATGCCACCATTATGGAACTGGATATGTTTTTCTCCTTTGGTTTCCTTATCATCTTCTCCATACATATAAGCCTAAATTTAGGCATTTTGGAATAGGGAAGATTGGTCATAGTAACAAGTCAACAACAATGGTACAAACACATGTTCTCGTTTATTTGCAGCATTTAACCCACCACGAAACGAAACAAGTGAAACGCGGAAAGATTCTGCGTTTCACTTGTTTCTCGATCGTCTTCTTAATACTTTCCGTTTCAAACCTGGCAGTTGGCTTTCAGTCACTGTTGGAACAGGTTCTACCCCTGATGATGCCCACCTTGTGGGCGAAATGCATTGAGTTTTGCAGCCCTCTAGTTGTTTTGGCTAAAGGAGTATTCCACTTTTGTTAGTTTTGGCCAAAGTAACGAAATTTCATATTAAGCATTTATTTTACTTATAAGTTAATTTGTAATTCTTTATCTTTATTGTGTGTAGACACTAGTTACCAGATATTATTTACACTAGATGTGAGTTCTTGCATACTGGAAGAGCTTGGAAAAAATCACCATACACTAAGATCTAAACTCATAAAGAAACGAATGTGACCTCCAAGGCAACAGCACTTGAGCCACGCGGAGCCCATATAAATAAGATAATAAATTGCAAGAGCTCTTGCAGAATATTTCTAATTTTCCACGAAATTAAATCACCTATCTGTAATTTCCAAATTCTCTGGCAACTGGCTTGCGTCCAAATTGAGAATTTTTGGAATCCGTATACATAATAATAATTATAATTGTGAAATAAAAATGGGGTTAGAAGATAAAATAAAAATAAATTCAAATGTTGGTCTCTAAATATTTTCATTTTATGGCAAAGAAATGTCGCCCATAGCAGAACATCACCGCAATTGTTCATCTATATCTTGTAAACATCGAAATTTTCAATTATATTTACAGCTTTAAGTATATGTACTTATTAAATCTGATTTTCAATATTGATATGGTCGAAAGAGTTTTCTAAGATAATAAATACTCATCTCGCACCATCGAAAAAAATTGTAACCTTTAAAGGAAAACTTGAACACTCCTCTAAGATTTCAATCGTACGTGACCTCCGATTTTTCATATCTTCAAATGATACGTTAAGAAGCGAGAATTTTCGGCCAGTAGAGTGTTTCAAACATTTCCTACGTGTTACACAAAGGAATTTACTTTTTGCAAAGAAGGGTTGGAGGTCAAAAAAATGCTGTCTTATTTACTTTAAAAAAATATTTTATGAGCAAACATTTAATTTTTTCGTTTCCAGTGAATTGGCACCTGCCCATATTGAGTTATTTTGCACAAGTATGTAATTATCGTCTTGCATTTTGATGTTAATCTTAAATAAAGTAGGCCCTCGCTATACGTGGGGATGTTGTTCTTGGAAAGCTTCGTGGAAGCCAAATCCACAGACACAAAAATCAAGGGCATGTTGGAGAAGGAGGATCCTAGTTTACAGAACTTAACATATTATTAAAAGAATTAATTCGTACATTTTTTGCAAAAGAATATTAAAAATATATAAATCATGTTTATCAATAAAATGCCATTAACGATTGAAACGTACTTTAGAAATCGTTCAAAACGCATTACTTTTTAAAATACAAGGAAAAATGCCTACTTCAAGAGTCTGGTTTGCTTTGTCCCATCTTTTTTCATGTTCACAAAATTCACTGATAAAAGCAAATAATTAAAAAAGAAAAAATAATATCAATTTTCTAAATAATTTGTTATGAATTTAACACTTTTAAGACGTCTCCAACTCCAACTGATCCCGTAGCAAAGCTTAACTTCTAGCACCGTCTTGAGTTCAAAGTGCCACAAATTAATTATACTGTATGCTGCATGTTTACCTTTATCCTTCCCTATGACATGAGAGCCAAACTGATATAGTTCCTGCTTTTTAATGCTATAAGGCTTATTCAAACTGGTGCTTAAGCGAAACTTATCGCCGTGCAATTCGAGATTGCTATATGAAAGGAAACCGAAAAAATGTCAAGCAAAAACGTGTTTCCAAGGGTGAGTGACGAATAAAATCAAAGTTCGTAAAACTTAGTGTATTCCTCGAACACAATTTCTCACTTAAGGTACGAGATGTGTAGTAGCGAACGAACTTTTGCTCTCACTGCGCGTAAATGTCCATATACGTACCACCCGTTTCAATTTAATCTCACGGCTCTAGACATCATTAGTAGGTAGTTTTATAAAAAATGATAATGTAATCGTTTTTTCCGTCAGTCAGTCCGTCCGTCACATTTCCGTTCTATATAGGGTGACCATACACCCCAGTTTAGCCAGGATAGTCCCGGATTTTAGATGTCCCGGCGTCCCGTCCGGTTTAGTATTTGTCCCGGTTAAAATTTTTTTATTTCATAAATATAGAATAAATAAATCTCATTCCACCAGTTATACGTATGTTATCACGCAAGCAATCCATTTAATATGAATTAAAATGTCATCTTTCAATTATGTTTAAATAAGTACAATCCATAAGGGGTCCATATAGGTGCAATGTGTGCAGCATACTCCGACAGGGTACAGCAATCTTTTCTACGTGGTGGGCCACACTCAATAGCTGTAAATGCTTCCGAGGGCCGCATTGGAAGTCACGAGAGCTTCAGCAGGCCTGATGAGCATTCATGTCTGAAATTACCTAGAGATTCTGTCACGTCATATTAGTGAAAATCAAGCCTAATATTTTACTCGAGTTAAAACTTCCTACCATAAAAGGTTTTTAAACCATAATTTTACTGAAAAATACAGGGACCACATGGGACCTGCAGGCTGAAGGTTGCTGGCCCTTGATATAGATCACTGAAGTAGAATAAACTTCATCTACTTTGCAAGACAAAAGAAAATTAATACATGGAGACATATTTTAAAGATCGTTTATGCTCCTTATGCTTAGCAGAGTTGTTTGAAATAACATTGCATTGGAAATACGAATATGCATATCATCATGATCGATACTATATCTCTCTCCTCTGGAAATGCCCCACCCTGTTTACCTTCTCCTCTCCGGCCATTTCCTTCTCTGTACTTCTCTGCACTTGCTCCATTTTTACACAATCTATAGCTCTGTCCTTCTCTACCCTTGCTCAGTTGCCAAATCTGTAGTGATAATGGTGATATTGTCATTCAAGTGAAATTATGAATCTTAATCATAGTAAATTTCATATTGAATCTGATTTGTGCAGTTTAAATTTCTAAAAATTTGGGAAAATTTTTAAGATTTGGAAAAACTAAAAATTTGGGCTCACCAAGTTTTTAATCACTTAATAAACATACAACATCAAATCTTAGCTTCTACTGATCCAATAGGGACAAATTTTTTTGTTATGCCTATTGAAAGAATTTTAATAACGAAAATTTAAATGATAAATACATAATATTAATCGAATGCCTTTAAAAAATTATTAACATCGTTCTTTCCCCCAAACTTTTCCTTGGACATGAAAAAGTCAATCTACAGGAAACTTTTTCCCTAATTGATTCAGAGAGATACATCAAGCAAACAAAATGTACAGAAATGTTACAATTTATTTTTGGGGAAGTCTCCATTCCAATAGCATTTGGAATTCTCATGCTACGGATGTGTATGCAAAAACACCATATGTGCCGACTAAGAAGCAGAACTGTGGTTGAATGTTGTAGGACCCAAACTTTTTGAATGGGAAGACTGCCTGAAATCAATAAACATCAGTGGTGCAGCCAGAAATTTAGTTTGGGGAGAGAGGCACAATACTTCAACACATTATTATCTGAGCACTTGTTCATTGACTCAATTGCAAGAACCTTTGTGTAATGATAGAAGCAACTGAATAAAGGTACTGATTCTAATGTTGATGCCTTCAATCCACCTTATTCCCATCTGATGCTTTCATACTCTATGCTTTTGTTAACATTATCTATGATCTTAGGGATGGCAAATGCCCAGTTGCCATCCCCCTGTTTGTGCGACTGTTTAAGACCTTGCTCAGTGATTATAAAATTATATTTTATTATTTTAGCTTTCTTTTACAGGAAAAATTCCCTCGCTTAGCATATTTTTGCTAAATGTCAGTTTTAAGAATGTTACTATGACATTAACCAAGGGATAATTATGTATACTTCTTACATACAGGCAATATAACGATTTCCAATGTTGGTTTTTGAGTTCCTCTGCCTTCTCTCAAAGCAATTTTGAAGCCTCAAAAAAATATCTCTAAGAAATGAGACACAGAAAAGTAATTAAAAACTTATCCTCGACAATTCAGCCAATGAAGAAAGAGGCTTCATTTGAAGTGAACACATGGATCCAAAGTTGTTTGCCAATTCTCAACAAAGAGGGTTTATGATCCTGTAATAAATAGGTGAAAGGTTTGCACCAAGGTGTTACTAAGAGAATTGTCAATAGGTGCCAGCTGTTTAGTTCCTCAAGTAAAATGTGCGTCTTATGAAAGAAAGAACAGAATTATCCATGCTGAAGATTTTTCCCAAGAGAGAAGAGCCCAATGTTTGACACAATGAAACAGTGCCATCTGAGAGATGAAAGCAAGTAGCTGTATGATGTGTCATGGCTTTCGACATACTCCACTATGAAAGTTGTGACCCCAATGAGTGAGGATAGTGATTCAGTAACATTTAAAGTTAACTGGCAATGTGCTTTCCCAACTACAGTTGGCACAAGAGATAAAAAGGTAATACAGTAATCCCTTCATATTCATGGGGGTTACATTCATGAAAAAACCGCGAACATAGAAACCACATATATGGATACTAAAAGATTACGGAAAAAATGGGGTTCATAATAATAATAATACTTTATTAGGCCAAGGACATGAGAAATACATGTATAGGGGATGTCAAAGAAATTACAATTCCTCTCAAGTTACTTAGTAATAAAAAAATAAGACACACTAATTAGTACAATACATATCAAAAGTTATATTAGGTAATTTACATCCAAATTGCATAAGTTATTTATATAATAAGTAGATTGTGTTAACATAATTTGCATTAATTTTTTAAATGTACTCTTCCACACTGTAGAAGGAGAATGTTTTACCTCTTTTTTGAAAATACTAATAGTTTTAATATTTGTAATGCTACAGGGAAAGGCATTATATATCTTTCTACAGAAGAAATATGGGCTATGGTTGTAGAGTGAGGTGCGATGTTCCAAAATGTTTGTCAAATTTTTGTCTTGATGAACAGTTATGCATTTGTAAGTTTTGATAAAATTGATGGTGATTTTCTTTTATAAATATAGAGCATTCAAGAATAAGAAAACAAGGATGTGGTAATATTTTATTTATATCAAATGTCTTTGTGTGAGGTAAATTTTTTAATATAAGTATTTGTCTAATGACTCTCTTTTGAGAGACAAATAGTATTGGAAGTTGAAGAGATGAATCCCAGAAAATTATGCCATATTTAAGTATAGAGTATGTATATACACTACCTTTTTGAACTTCGTGTGCTTGCGGTTCGTGAATTTGCACTTTGTGACAAAAATGTTTATGGCTATTACTTCTGTTTCATACCGATTATTTGCATTTCGCATCATGCGTTTGTGATACCAACTAGCATGAACTCCCTCTACTTTTTTGTTTCCAAGTTCAGTTTAAACTTTGGTGCCCTAGAAAAGGACATTATTATTATTATATTATATTTATAATGCTCATTATTAGCAGTTTTTGAAGTAAATAAACATGATAAGTCTTGACTTAACTATTTTGTAGCTCAGTTTGAACTTCACTGCCAACTCTGCTATCTTCAATGGTAAAACTTTAGTTTAAAATTTAAAGAAATGCCATCATTTTGGTATGTAATGTTTTTATTTGCTATTATCTCTGTATTTCAAACGTAATTGAAGGAAATGTTATTTTGTTTTGTTAGGTTTTTGTTTTTTATTAAGAATTTTTAATGTAAATCTAAGAATTGCTATCATCTTGTAACGTAAGATTTTTTGCAGCATATTTTTAATGTGATTTCTGAAAGAAAAGTTACCGCTTTAATGCTTTGTTTTTATTTTTTGTGACTTATTTTGAACAATTAAAAGAAATATTATCTCTTAGGTTTTGATTTTCTGTAATGCATTTCAAATGTAATTAATAAAAGAAATGTTACCACTTTTTAATGCTAGTGCTTTTTTTGCAGCTTGAAAATGTTTGTTGCAGAACCCAAGAAAACATCCATGTATCACATACTCAACATTCCACTTCAATAGTTCATCAATTTAAATTAAAGTATTTCCTTGGAATGAATAAAAGAAGATAGAAAATCACATGCAAAAATGTGTGGAGATAAAGTGCTGAAAGAAGTGTGATCACTTTGTAATGCTGGATTTTCATTTGCTATTATGCATTTTAGATAATTAAAAGAATTTTTTCACTTTATGATGGTAGGTTTTCATTTGCTGTTACGTTGCTATTATGTTTTCTTTTACTTTCTGTTAAACTACTTTATTTATGATAAAAAAGTGAATTTTTTAGGCTGACTGGGAACCATACTCCCATTATTACATTGCGTCTTGTGGGAAAATAGGACTTGCACTTTGCAAATTTGCATTTTGCATCAGTTTTTCAGAACCAATTATTCACGAAGTTCAATAAGGTGGTGCATACATAATATATAGTGATGAGTACAGTCTGGGAAACTTTATCTTGTAATGATCGAATAATAAAGATTGCAGAGTTAATTTTTTGGCAATGGATTGAAAGTGATGAGTCCAGTCTAGAGTATCGGTGATGTTAAAACCTAATAATCCGGTTTGAGATGATTGTTCGTATAAAATGACAGAGGAATAATTTGCATCATGCGATAGGGATGAAAATGGAGAAAAGTTGTCTTTGAGAGGTTAAGGGAGAGGTGCCTGGAAGTGGACCATTCTTGGATGTCATTTGCTGCTTCGATAGCTTCAATTGTTAATAGATCTATTGTTGGGGGAGGTAATCATTTGAAAGATGTCACCAACAGAAAGTATTTCAGTTGTTTTGGTTTTGCACCGGCTCAGATCACTCGCATATAAGACAAGAGCGCCACATCTGGAGGTTAATGATGGAGAATTAAGAGATAATTTCTATGAATTAGTTACATGCGAGGCTTTAGAGCCAGAGCTCTCTGGAGCAGCTATTTTTTGATGGAGCTGGAGCCACAGCTCAAAAATGTTCCAGCTGCGGCTTCCAGTTTTAATATTCCTGAGCCATTTACAGCAAAAACGCTTAATAATCAAGTCTCTGAGAAATTCGTTTGAGACAGATCACATAGGCATATGAACGAGATGACAACTGCACTGTCACTGAGAAAGAGTAGTTTCAGAATATAGGCATCTTTGTTAACTGAATCATGTCTTTTTTAACCCGACCTGAAACATTCATTCCATAATTTTGACAGAACCAAGAGGTAATATGCAAAGAAACACGTTCTCACTGCAGAGAGATATCTATGGAGCCCCTTTGGCCTCAGTTATGCTGAATAATATTTTCTTTATTCTGAAAATCTTCAAATAAAAATACAGGTGATGCTCATTGTATTGCCAATTCGATTATTGCACTTTCATTTTAACTAGTTGTTAAGCTATCGCTTCTCTTTTTTAAAAGTTTTTTTGTCTTTTATAAGTTTTAGAGACATTTTATTGTTTGTAATTAATTATTGTGTTAATTTATTTGATCGTTCCACATAAATAATCATTACTTTGTATGCTTCACAGCCGTAACATTGCAAGCTTTATTTATATTTTGCATTAAGAATTTCTTTGAATACTTGAATTATCTGCTCATATTTCAATAAAATAATGTTCTTCATAACCATTTTTGTTTTATTCTGCATTTTCAATTTTTTATTGTATTTATAGCGATTTATTTTCTCATTATATCTTAATTAAAAAGACCTTTGAAGGAAAAGGTTTTCAATTAGTGGCAGATCATATAGCAAAGTAAGTAGGTTTCAATACCAGATATGAATCAATCCAAAACTCAATCACAAAGCTTGCTGAAAACAAGAGAACTGAATTAAATAAAATCTTGAGTAAACAGCTTGTTAATATAAAGATGGATGCCATTACTCGTCATCAGAAAAATTATTTGGGAATCAACACCTAGTATTTTTACCAATGAAAAATAAAAATTGAAACCTTGGCTCTTATTGGTACAGAGAGTTAACAAAATTCAGATGTTGTGAAGAAAATGGTTGGAAGTACACTGTATAATTTTGTTGTATATAAGTCTCAAAGTGTCTGTCTCAGTATGGATAATGCGGCTATTATGACTTGCACTTTTGAATAAAGGTAAAGAAAATGAGGACGATTTTTCGAATCAAGAGGAAGAGCCAGATGATGAAGATGTGTATCAACAACTTGAGTTTGAGAATCAGGTAGAAAATTCTCCCACCTGAGAAGCAAACCCTCATCTTATTTTCCCACAGTGGCGTCATCAGCAGCCACCTGACATTTGGCTGTGTAATCCACACATTAGAGCTGGCAACTTGACATGCATTGAAGGAAAACTACATAGCACAATTCTTGGCAAAATTAATGCTGTTGTGAAGAAACTTAGAGCACCAAGTATGATTTCTCTTACTAAGAAGCATCCCAAATTAGCACAAGTTAGTTTTTAGCCCTAAAGTTCAATCTTCAACGAAAAATGATATTTTAAAAGCTATCCTTTTTCTACATATGAATCAAGAGTTTTAAATTTTTCACTTCTTTTCTTTCTGTTAATTTCATGGGACATTAAAATAAATTAACCTTATTCAAAGTATTTGTTTCATCTTACTACTTATAAAATTTTAGTCATTTATATTTAAAGATACATAACAATTAAACTAGTTCAGAAATTGTGTTTTTCTTTGTAGTAAATGAGGAGCAAAAAGTAAATAAAAATGTAAACCTGAGGTTTGATTTATAATTAATATATTATTATGAATAACACTAAAAAGTGTTAAAAGTATAGTCAATTTGCGATGAAAAATGATAAGTTTAAATTTCAAAATTTGACGAGCCAGAGCTGGAGCTAGGAAATTACATGGAGCTGGAGCCAAACGCCAAGATCTCCACTCCAAAGTCCTGGTTAAACGAGCTATCCTAACCTGTTGAGATTTGTTTGAAATGAATGATTTTAACCAATCAAGTGCATTTCCTCTGATGCCAAGAAATTCAAGTTTTCTAAATAGAATAGTGTGGTTAACTGAGTCAAACGCTTTAGTATAGTCAGGGAAGATGCCTATTTTTTTTCTTTTTTGTCAAGAGCAAGATAAATCTTAGAAATAAAATTAAATATTGCTGTTGATGTGGGTTTCTTTTTTATAAAACCATGCTGGGTTGGAGAAAGACAGTTACAGCAGTCCAGATAAGCAAGAAGTCTAGAAGTCATAACATTCTCAAATATTTTTTTAAATTAGGAAAGATGAAATATTGAATGATAATTTTCAATGAGATTTTTGTCCTCCTTTTTATAAAGAGGATAAATAATACTATGTTTCAATTTAGATGGAACTATGTTATGGAGTAAAGATTCATTTATAATATAAATTATAGGCTCTGCTATATAGTGACTAATTTTAAGAGTATGGAGTCAGGAACATCAACAAAGCCAGAGGAGTGTTTTCATCTATTTTTTTAAGAATAGCCTCAAGTTATTTTTTTTCAACAGGTGTCAGATAGATGGATTTGGTGGCTGAATTTTTTCGGCTAGGGGGACAATTACCTATTTATACAGTAATAACATTACCTATTATTGCTCTTTAAACTTATCTTTAGCAATTATATGCATAAAAATTCTTCCATGATAAAAAAATTTCAAATTCATGCCAATCTGTAATTCAGGCTCCCTTACTTCTTGATGTGGAATCAATAAAAATATTTGATACAGGGTAGGCATAATAACGTCTCCCATATTTTATTCACAATATTTTAAGAAAAAGTGCCAGAATTATTTCAGTAAATATGATAGGGTATTTATAATTTAATGAATAAATAAAAATGTCCCTCTTTACTGTTATGGAAATCTAGCAACCCTATGGACACCACTCAAACATTAGATGAGTTATCTCACAAATGTTATCAAGTGTAGTTCTTCTTAGATGCATATGAAAATATCTTTCTTATTATTGCATTGAAAGCTAAACTAAACTGCTAGGAAACAAAGACAGTCAATTTGGTACATATAGGTACCACTCACAAATACATTTAGTGGGCCCTGCAATATGTGCCGCAAAAGGCAAAATTTACCTCACACAAACACTGAAACTTGCTACAATAATTTCTGCATGAAACCCCAAATATGGAGGGATTACTGTACTTTAAAGGATTAATCCTGCACAAGGCTCACGAAACAGGTATGCTTAATTTTTTATCTAATATAATTGTCCAAATAGATCACAGAATAATCACAATAAAATAAAGCTTCCAGTGATCTATATTAAAATATTATGTAGTTGAATTTCTAAAAACATTTAATACAGGATGTAGGCATAAGCACTAACTCGATGGCAGAGGAAATTTGCCAGCTGTATGTGCCACCCTTTCACAGACACAGGCAATATACTTGCATCCAAACAAAACCTCAGGCTTTGTGTCAAGTTCTTGATGTCCTCCTTGTCCAACCCAAAAAAGTTCTGGTCCATTATTGTCAGCGCAATTGTAGCAGAATCCCACTCAAAATTACTTATAATGATGCTAATGCCTCTAGTTCTCATAGAGCTGATCTGTTTATTAATTTCTTCTCTGATACTCCTGCCTCTCCACATACTACAAGTCCTATCAGCGGTAGTTAATCACTTTTCCTTCAACCTGTTTGTCATTTCTCTCTTTCCAATCCTCAAACTACACAACAGGAAGTCCAAGTATATCTTTTGAAGATTTCCCCTACTCGTGCCATTAGTCCTATATTTCTCCACAAATGCACCAAATCACTATCTCTTCCACTGTCTTTTATCTTTAACCATTGCTTCTCTACTGTCACCTTTCCCTGGCAATGGAAAGCAGCTAACATTGTATGTACCAATATTGAAGTCTGGTAATAAATCAGATGTTATGTCTTACCACCCAATATTTTTACTCCCTATCATTTCATCCGTTTGTGAGAGAATTATTCTCAATAGATTATACTATTTCACTTCTCTGCACCTCTCTTCTAATCAACATGGCTTCCTCCCTGGATGCTCTTGTCTGTCTAACCTTGCTGTCTTTCAGAATCATGTTATTAACTCTTTTAGAGAAAAATCCCAGCTCAACACCATTTTTCTTGACTTTTCAAAAGCATTCGACTCACTAAACCATGATCTTTTACTTTTAAAACTTAGTCACTGTTTTAGTATACACTGTAACTTTCTAACATCAATTTCCAGCTTCTTGTCTGAAAGAACTCAATGAGTAGTACTTTCCAGACATGCTTCTTGTTGGGCGTCAGTTACTTTTGGTGTTCCTCAAGGTAGTGTCCTTGGGCCCTATTTATTCAATCTTTTTATTGATGATTTATCTGATCTGATACCTCCTGACTGCTCCCATACTCTCCAATATGTTGATGATTGCAAAATTTTTAAACAAATAGACTTGACATCTGATTCTCGTAAATTTCAGAAGGCTTTGGATACAATACCCAGTTGGTGCGATAGTTGAGATCTTTGAAGTGTAAGACCCTAACCTTCTCTCTCTGAAAAAACCCATTGATAGTTAACTACAAATTAAATGGCTGTGATTTATTAAGGGTTGACTGTCACAAAAATCTTGGCATTATTGTTGACATAAAGCTCAATTTTTCCCCTCATATTACCAAAATAAAAAATAAGACTGTCTCTTTTAGGTTTTCTTTATAGATTCACAGATACAATAGACCCCCATGCTCTGCATACCTATTTCTGCAACATCATCCTACTGACCATTTCTTACTGTTCTCTCATATGGGCAATGTCAGCCTCATTGAGTCTTTCTTCTATTGATAGGGCAGTTAATTTTCTTCTTCAAATTGTCAGAGTCTGAATTCCTTCTTTCCGTAACACCTCCATTAACGATGTTCTGTCTTCACTTTTCCTCGAATTTCTTACTGTTCTTAGAGGAAAAAGTGATCTTTCATTGCTTTATAATGTACTGAATTCTAACATTGATGGTCCTGTACTTCTCTCCCTGTTTAACTTATACATCCCAAACAGAGATACTCATCTTTCCTGCCTCCTTAACCTCAGTACACCTAGGCTTTTGATAACCAAACACTCAATTTTCTTCCGTCTCCCTGCTCTTCTTAACTCAATACCTCCAAACTCAGATGTATTCAATCAACCTTTAAAAACCTTTATCTCTTCATTTTCTTCTCCCCTTTAGTTTATCTTTCCTTTTATTTGTTATAATTTAATTTGACTCCTTAATATAAGAGGAATAGACGTAATAAATATTATTTAATCTGAGGACACATGAGAAAATAAACAGCAAAATATACATTGCACAAACTTTCTCATCTATACTATAATTTCAAATGTTTGGATGTATGTATGTTATGCTATACAAATTCACACCTTCAAAGGTATCGTAACGAAACTTGGTACAATTATTGGGGGCACCAAGTGAAAGGCCGTAGGGTAGTTTAAATTTCCGACAGATTTTCCATAAAAAAGTTATTTGCATTTTTTTATTCCCCGTAAGATAACAGGCAAAAATTTACTTTTATAAGTGCAGGCTTTCATTCATTTGCATATATAAATTCGAAAAATTGATGTAAGAACTTCATACCTGCATAGTACAGGGTGATTCAAAAGTCCCCGAACTCTGAACATTCAAAAGTCCCCGAACTCTGATTTAAAAGACTTATTTAAATTCAATAGATTTTGTACATGTGAAATAAGTTTTACATTGAAACCATTACTAAAGTTTACAACAGATGCTGGAAATGTCCATCATTTTGTGAAAGACACATATTCACCCGACGACATATGTTGGTGGAAACTCTTTTCAGTACATTGACTGGGATGTCCCTCACGGCTTTATTGATCTTGTTCCGCATTTCCTGCAGCATTCTAGGGTTGTTGCGATACACCGTCTCCTTCAGATAGCCCCACAAAAAGAAATCTGGAGGAGTCAAGTCCGGTGAGCGAGGTGGCCAAAGATTTTTCGAGATTAATCGATCACGGAGCTCCTCGATTGTTTTGTTGGACATGTGGCACGTTGCGCCATCTTGTTGGAACCAACAATAACGCTCATCAGCTTCCAGCATGGCTACAAATTGATGGATGATGTCTAAGTACACAGCTGAATTAACAGTTGTATCGAAAAAAATTGGTGCCACAATTCGCCGCCTAGACATGGCACACCACACTCCAACTTTCAGCTGGTGAAGTGGGACCTCATGCAGTGCATGAGGATTAACCGCAGCCCAGATGCGAGTGTTCTGGCTATTGACATACCCATTTAAATGAAACCAAGCCTCATCGCTGAAGAAAGTCATGTTAAGCTGTTTAATCACATTTTTGCGAGTGAATCTCCTAAACCATTCGCAATAGGCGACACGCTTTTCTGGACCCAGTGGGCGAAGCTCTTGCACTACTTGAACTCAGTATGGCCGTAGCATCAGACGTTTAGTAACCCTTTGGCAGGCTGAATAAGACGCTCCAACCTGCTGTGACAACCGCCGAAGTGACTTGCCGGGAGAGCGCTGCAGGGCCTGTTGAACATGCTCGGTAAACGCGGGCGTTAACACGGACGGTCGGCCGCTTCTAGGCCTATCATTAACAGTACCAGTGTCGCGAAAATGGTGCACAAGATCATACACTGCTGTTTTCCCTGGAATAGGAGCATCAGGGAACTTCTCTTGAAACAAGTGGATGCAACGTTGATAAGATTTTTCCGCAAAATAAGCTTCCAGCACCGCGACCCTCTGTTCTTGGCTGAGACTCATGGCGGACTGACTAACACTTCCAGCCGACTCCCAGGCATTTGCACTGGCAGGTGGTGATGTCCCCACTGCAGCACGTTCGCCAAGGTCACCCATACATACTAAAACCAACAACACTCGATGGTCTCCTCTTGTTTACAGCAAACAATTTTTTAAAATATATAGTTCGGGGACTTTTGAATCACCCTGTATTAAGAATAAATGATCATAGTTTCTTAATCTTATCGTCTTTTTTTCTTTGACTCCATATCGCTCACATTTCACATTTATTCCCATTAATTTGGACTAAATTTGCATTTTGATTGATAAATACATTGACAACAATGACATTGTTAAAGTCCAAGGACTTAATGTTGCTTCAGTTTATTTATTTAGTTACTTAATAAATATTCTTATTTAGTGAATCATGCTTACACATGGTGTAATAATATAGTATATTCTTTAATTTAAATTTGAATTTAATGTTTTTTAACACATTGCTGGTATTTACGTATTTTATATTGTCTATAAAAAAGCATTGGAATAAAATAATTTGTATTTCAAAAATCAATGTGAAAAGTTTTAAATAATGTATATAAATTTTAGTAATAAAATGTTCTATATTTCGTTTGAACAGCAACCTGTGCAAAGCCAGGTAAATCTTCTATATATTCCTATATATGTGAGAACCAGCTATCTGTAATGACGATGTTATGGATTTCACTCTAAATTGGCCTTTGTGCTGTATGTGAAATATGTTTATAAATAAATTCAGATACCTCGTGATCTCAATCTCAGTTTGCAGGTGTCAGGATCTGTTCTGATCAGTTTCCAAACCACATCCATAGATCTAACAAGCTCAAATGTGGTAATATAGCTTCCAATGCTTTGTAAGAACATTTTTTGTTTGGTAGCAACTATACTGCCTGTGAAAGGGTTAAGCTTAATACTGTCTTCAAAGTTTGGAATGGACTACAGTCAAACCCCAATTTAACGTCACCATTTGTCCATCATTGACATAGGCGTTAAAGCGGGGGGTGGCGGTAAATCAAGTTATGTTTCCCCTATCTCTATTAATAAAAACCTTACTTTGTGCTTAACGCTGACGTCATCAATGGCACTTCTTAACATGTTTTTAACAAACTTCCTGATTAGGTGGAGGGTTGAAATTTGGCAGATATGTTTGATTCAAACATAAAAATTAAATGACAAAAATAAATTACAAAAAAAGACCCGGGTTCGACTCCAGTGGGGCAATTTCCATTTCTCGTAAGATAACATGTAAAAAGCAACTTTTTAATGTGCAGGCTTTTATTCTTTTGGAAATTAAAATTAGAAAGAATTGAAGTATGACCTATGAATTTCAACTATGTTTTGGGAAAATTAATGACGTTCCTTATTCTATTCATCGTTTACCACCTACCATTCAAAATCTCCATATTAAACCCTTAAATCACATATTTCGGAAAAATATTGGCTTTTAAACGGAATGTTGCCTTGCCGACCACGTCATTGTTAAACTTCCAGAAGCAATTGTTGTCTCAATCCACATACATGTAATATATATGAGTGAATAGATTACCTTAAATTATAGTAAGAGTTTTCGAAAAATTACGTAATCCTAATCGGACTGGGATTTAGTTTGGATTCTTTTGCTTATCTAAATGACCATATAGATGTAGAGTAAGAGAGAGGGGGATATGTGGAGGGAGATAGGAAGGAAGGGATATAGAATGGAAGGTACATACATAGAGAGTAAGGGAGGTATAGAATTAGAAAAGGATGGGAACAAAGAGATAAAAAGGGAGACAGAGAAAAAGAGGGAGAGCTATGGATTAGGACATGAGGGAATGAGAGGGGGGAGGTGGGAGAAAAGAGAGACAGAGAGAGGGAAGGAAAGAGAGAAAGGGAGGGAGACAGAGGGATGGAGAAAGGGCTGCAAGAGTGTGGGAGAGAATATTATTATTTATTTATTATTATGACTTCATTTTTGACAAAGGGGTCATCATTGGAGAAAACAAGAATGAGAAAGAAATTCTCCTGAATCTCTATTTTGGCAAATTTTATACCGGCTCTTACTCAATAATTACACCTGTTATTATTCATTTCTAAGTTCCCCATTGAAATTTAATGGGCAATTACACTATACAAATAAACTAATTTTGTGATCATTCATAATAATGAGTTACGATTACTTAAGATGTATGGTTTCAGTAGGATTACCAGTCTTACAACATGTTTTTCAACCATATAGTAACTAACACCCATCATATGACAGGCAATACACTAGTATAATCATAAGATAGAAGTTCTGTTCACAACGATTCATGTGTGGCATATGAGAGGGGCTAAATCAGGGTTTGAAAGGAAATGCATTTTATTTTCCACATTCCTCTATGTTCCCAACTCTTGAAACTTTCTAATTTTTCATTCCTCTACATATAAGATCATACTACAAAATAGCACTTCAAATATTTATAATGCATCTAATTCACCTTTTGTTTATTTTTAGATAACACCTTCAGAAAATAATTTGGTGAAATATAATCCTAGATTGGGATTTGTAATTTCCTCACTTGATTTTAATGCAGATGGACTATATGAATGTGAGGGAAGACGAGGGGATATTGAGCAGACCATTTCTATTGTTATACAAGTTCTCCGTAGGTATTTCTTTATATTTTATGCAATTCTGCATTTGAAAGGAATAATGATTTTTAAGTAAAAGCATTTTGGCATATGAAAAAGATAATTTACAACCAAACAAGTTTAAGACAGTGCAATGATGGAATTGCACTGCATAACAGCAGGACACTTTTGCATGACATTTAAAATTTTTATGAAATGCTGAGTATTTGCTCTCATTTATATTTTTATAAGAGTTCTCCATAGGAATTTCTTCATATTTTATGCAATTCTGCATGTGAAGCTGAAAGATATGGACTTTTACGTAAAAGCATTTTGATTTACACCCAAACACTTTTAGGCCAGGGAAATGACAGAAATGCACTGCCTAACTTTTGCATAATATTTATAATTAATATCAAGTATTGTCTCAAAATTTCTGTCAAGCATATTTTATGCTAATCAAAAACCTAATTATGTATCCACACAAATTATTTAAATATCTTGAAATTTATTTATGAAATCTTCACATAATTAAATAATTTATTTAATAAAATATGGTCTGTGATATTACTTTTTATCAGCCTGAATTCAAATGAAACAAGAATTCCAAACCAGCACTAATGCAGGCTGGTTTCCCAGAGATGACATCCCGAATTGATTATTTATGTATATTGACAGGAAATGTTTCAGTATGTGTTAGTCATTTCAAGGAATTCTCATACCATATCTACCACTTGTAGTTCATAGTTAATCAATGATAGATAAAAATTGGAAAACAAATTAATAGAGAGTTATCATTGTTGAAGAGTAGTCGAGCGAAAAAGAAAATAATCCATTTGTTTACTCGTCTATGTTCAAGCCAAGTTTGGTAATAATCGTGTCTGTGGCAACAATCCAATAAAATGCGATTTAAAATGCAAAAATGGCATGTTTTAATAGAAATTCAAGAAAATATGATCAATTATCAAAATTTGGTGATAAGAATTAGAATCTACATTATTTTCCCCTTAGCACAGTACATATTGTGTCGGTATTTACCTAAAGAAGAGCATTTGGAGGCTGTTTTGAGTGTTTCAACCCCTCAATGACAAGTTATGCAAATTTTCCTTAAACTGGCTCAAGATTTTTCTTGGACACCTGTAACAAAGTTGGTAGACGGTCCTTTGAGTAACTACTTTGAGCAATAAATTGATGTAAGGATAATATCTCCATAGCCAAGCACTGTTGGATACATAATATATTAAAGATTTGTACTTATTTTTACCTCCTTAATGTACCCTGAAAGTTTGTCGGTATAATTTTGCAACACCCTGTATAAGTATATACACATATATATACCCACACATATCATTATATATAGACGTTCCTTACAGAGGATGATATCATTATATATAGACGTTCCTTACAGAGGAGGAGGAGGAGGATATAACATACTAGTAGAAGGTGCTTGCATTCTGCAAGCATATCATCTCACCTTGAAAACCATTCATTTTTCAGACATATATCATCATTACAAATATTTTCTTAATTCTAAAAATTTCACCTCAGCAGCGATTTTCGTTTTTCCCTTATGTAAAAATAATAGATTATAACAATCCCCAAACTTTGCAATTTTAAGTATTTTATACTTTCTCCATTATGGGCTACTAATGCTACACATGTCTGCCAAATTTTAAAGTTGTAGCACTTCTAGAAGTGAAATAATATTTTTCTAATTGTTTAAATTTTAAACATTTTTAACGGCCGCCGCAATATATTTATGTAGAGATTTAAATGTTTATTTGTGCAAATGCACTACTCTGTAAATAACTTGAAAATTTCAGCTTCCTAGCTCATCCCATAGTATCTAAACAGTTATCTATTTGCTTCAACTTTAAGAGTTTTTAACGGCAACACAAATTAAAATATCAAAATTTCTATAATCCCTGATTCGTTTTTTTACAAATCTTACCTCTAAAAACATTTCAGCTCCGTAGCACATTCGGAAATACAAAAACCTTGAAAATTTGTTTAAACAATTGCGAATTTTTAGCGGCCGCATTGTAGCACTTTTTGAAGATTTTTGTTTTTTCCAGTCAGTTTTGCACAAAATCCTACTTAAGAAAAAAATTTCGAATCTCCAGCTCATCTGGAAATGCCTAAACATTAGTATCCTCCTCCTCCTCTGTAAGAAACGTCGATATATAATGATAACATATAGGAGGATACTAATGTTTAAGCACTTACAGATGAGCTGGAGATTCGAAATTGTTTTCTTAGGTAGGATTTTGTGCAAAACCGACTAGAAAAAACGAAAATCTTCAAAAAGTGCTACAATGCGGCCGCTAAAAAATTTCAATTGTTTCAACAAATTTTCAAGGTTTATGTATTTTTGAATGTGCTACGGAGCTGAAATTTTTTTAGAGGTAGGATTTGTAAAAAAAAACGAAATAGGAATTACACAAATTTTGATATTTTAATTTGTGTTGCCGTTAAAAACTCTTAAAGTTGAAGCAAATAGATAACTGTTTAGATACTACGGGATGAGCTAGGAAGCTGAAATTTTCAAGTTATTTACAGAGTAGTGCATTTGCACAAATAAACATTTGAATCTCTACATAAATATATTGCGGCGGCCGTTAAAAATGTTTAAAATTTAAACAATTATAAAAATATTATTTCACTTCTAGAAGTGCTACAACTTTAAAATTTGGCAGACATGTGTAGCATTAGTAGCCCATAATGGAGAAAGTATAAAATTCTTAAAAATGCAAAGTTTGGGGATTGTTTTAATCTATTATTTTTATATAAGGGAAAAACGAAAATCGCTGCGGAGGTGAAATCTTGGTGCAGAGGATAAAACTTGAATTAAAGAAATATTTACAATAATGAAATATCTCTCTGAAAAATGAATGTTTTTTCAAGGTGAGATGAAATGCTTGCAGTATGCAAGCACCTTCTACTAGTATAGATATATAATCTACAAAAATATGCCAGTTTATATTTATCAAAGCTTTCACTTTCTTAAAGTCTAATACAACAATACTTGATATTAAACTTCACATATACATAATATTAAAAATATGAAAGTAATCAATTAAAATCTCTTTTAACACTGAGAAAATAATCGTGCTTAAATTTCACAGTCAAATAATAACATTAATTTTCCTTTATATTCTTGGAAAGATCCAAAAAAATCAATCTTGGTGTGGATCTCATTGGCTAGCCTCCTCATACGTGTAATAGGTGAATTAAAAGTGTAATAATTTCTATGGTAATCTAGATGAAATGGAACAAAAGAACTTATTGAGTGAACGGGGATCCTAAAATTTATAAGGGATAATAAATTAGGGCAATCAAACATACTATTTATTATTTTGTATAAAAAAATTAGGCCTGTGCAGGATCTTCGACTGTTGATGTATGATTCATATTTTATACCTTTCATTTTTAAAAAATATTGTCTTTGTAAGGTATGTTGCATTTATGCGACACTGGGCAATTTGAACTGTTTGTATCATTCATCCATATAAGGTCTAGAAATTGTTATAATCAATTTTTCTTTCATTGTGTCGATCTAGCTGTTATTAATATTTGGCTTATCTATCGACAAGTTTGTGAATCGCTCAGAATTCCAAGAAAAAAGCAAAATGATATGCTATTATTCAGGATCTCAAATGCTAGAGCACTTTGTAATGAGGGAAAAGAGCCTTCAAATAGAAAGAGAGGTTGTCCATCATCGTCACCAATCAAGAGAGACTTTTAAATACAAAAACATTGAAGTGCAGTGCAGCCAATACTGGTGCAGGACATAAGAATTGATGGAGTTGTTCATTGCCCCATGGTAAAGAAGTGAAAAAAGCCAAATTGTGAAGGTCGGACAGTTTATAAATGTTCAACATGCAATTTCCATCTTTGCCTGACTAAAAAGAAAAAGTTTTTACGATTTTCATGAATATAAGCCAATTACATCTCCTAATCTAAAGAGGTAATTAATGCCGAGTTGATGAGAATATGCCTGTTTTTCCCAAAAATTCATCATCCCAAAAAATAATAAAAAATATTTATTAGTTAGATTTAATTGGCATTACTCATATTTTTTAATTAAATAGAATAAAATTTGAAATTAAAAAATTTTATTTTACTATTTAAGAATTTCAGGCATTAAGGGGTTAGGGCAAAGAGGGGATCCCAAATGCCGGAATATCTAAAGAAAATTTTTTTGAGGCAGTGTGGCAAATCGAAATTCCACAACAGAGGGTCACAAATGCACATTCGGATAAATCTGAATGTCACAGTATAAGGGTTAAGAAACAAACAGCAGTGAAGAAATTTAAAATTTGGTTCAGATAATTGGACATTTGAATACAGTAGAATCACGATTATCCGACCTTCGATTATCTGCCATTCCGTGTTATCTGTGCAATGATTTTGTTCCTTTATTACGGTCAATCCCAGGCTGTGAAGAGGTGAATAACGATGACATAAGAGAATAGATGCATCAAGATGAGGAACAAGAGTTGACCAATAACGACATAATAGATCCTGTGAATTGTGTTGGCGAAAACAATTCAGATGATGATAGTGAAGAAGCAGAAAATGTCCCCAAAATTAGTCATAATGACGGATTGAGAGCTATCAAAATCGCATTTACTTATGTTGAACAACAAGAAGGGGCAACCGCTACGGACATACTATTCTTCAGGCATTGGCGAGATCTTGCCACAAATAAAAGGAAGGAGAATTTAAAACAATTATCTATTACCAGTTTTTTTAAATAAACAATATTTTTTCATTTATGTACATATTTTTTAGACAGTGTATCTTGTGTTTTATTTCTTATTTCTGTTTACATTCTTTCATATTGTGTTTATAATGAATAAAAAGATGAAAAATATGTAATATTCTGTTAATATGTAATTATTTTCGATATTTTTATTGACCTTCCATATTATCTGACATTTTTTATTATCTGACATCCTCTCAGTCCCAATTCTACTGTACTTACAGTTCTACTATAATAGATGCATGATATCACTCATTTATCTCTAGATGTTTGAAAGTTTTCAGAAATCTTTTAGTCTGAAGTACATATATCGATAAATAATCAAATTTCACAAGTATTTGGTACTGTTAATATTTACAGCACATGCTGATACAGTGCCAAAACCTCACATTGATTATGAAAATAAAAGTCCTTTGATAGTCGGCAATGATTTTCACCTTAAGTGCTCTGTTCAAATGGATATGAAAACCTTAATTACGATAACATGGACCATTCCAAACCAGGCTTCTAATGAGGTAAAAATAGAGTTATTTTTCAGTGCATGCAGTTATGCTAGTCTTTTCTTCATTAAAATGATAATGCTTGCGAATGAAAAAAAAACTAGTTACATCATTATTTTTTCTATTCTTTATAGAGTGGATGCTTGGAAATAGGAGATTTTAATATTTCCAAATATCACAACTTTCGTGTCGTATCCATAAATTTAACTGTTCATAATGTAACCAGCGATGACCAAGGATATTATAATTGCGCTGTAATAGGTCACCCTCTAAAAACAAATAAAACTGAGGAATTTGTTCGAGTTTTTGGTAAGAGAGCATTTTCATTCTTTTGATGTTTATCTAAAAAATATGATATTGTATTTCTTCACTATACTTTTCAATTTAAAGGAATAATTCTGTAAGTTTTTATAAAACATTTTCTTGTCATATTCATTATAGTGCATGTGCCCCATTTATGAGGATATGGATGAAAATTGTGCTATTTTGGAAAGATAAAAAGTTAGATTAAAACACAATTCATTCTTAATCAGTTTAACATCTGAGCATCTATACCATGGGTCAGCATCAGGGCTGGCTCTAGGGGCGAGCACTTGAGGCACAGGCTTGGGGCGCAAAATCAAAAAGTTAGCTGTAGTTAATTCTTAAAAAATCTAATATGCCAGTCCTAAAGGGCACATTATATATACAAATATCATATCAGTGACGAAATGAGTTGCCGAATTTCTATTTTTACTCTTTTCAAGGCAAACTTTTCATTCCAATTTTGAGCTATAAAAACCTTTAGAAAGTAGTAAAATTGATCACAAGCAACCTGATGGTACAGATGCAATTGTACCCGGTAGCGTTCTGTAACGAATATTTATCTTTTTAGTCATTCCTACGTATGTATCGTTATGAAAGTGATTTGGTGAAGCAATTTCTTCTGAAGTGGCAATAATAATCTGATTATAATAATTTCAGTATAATAATGTGCAAAAATTTAAATAAACATTATTAAAAATTCATATTTTGAGATGATAATTGGGAAGCCTTCAGCTTGTTGTAATTTCAGTTTCTAGAGTGGGCTATGTAAGGTGTATATCGCTTGGGCAGCATATGTACCTCATGCAAATCCCAAGACAGAGTATTCCTCACCATGTGTACAGTGATTGGGTGGGTATATGTTGATAAAGGAAGTAATATATGGCATGCAACAATGCACTAGATAATTCGGTGGATAGCCTTGTCGAGAAAACAGAAGATAGCAATTTGCTAGCTAAATCGGTGATCGGGTATGATCAAATCAGAGCCACCTTAAAACTTTCAGCTCTTGCAACTAATAGTGTTGAGCGGACACATAATACTGGAAAGTGCCAATCTAAAAAGACTTTATGACTTTGTCATATAGAATTTACATACAAATTCAAACAATTATTATTATTAATTATTATTATTATTACTTGCAATTTTTCACCAACCTCTCGGAAGTGGCTCATTATAACATTTTAGCTTTAATCTTTACCATAATGTATCTCATTGTAGTGAGTCGTGACCAGTTTAAAAAAATAATTAAAAATTAATAACAATTATATTAAATGTTATAATGAATTTTGTAATAGCAATGAAAAATGATGGTGGAGAGGCGCACTAGAACTAATTTGGTGCTCGGGGCGTGAATACACATTGAGCCGGTCCTGTGTATGAGTGCGTAGTACAATATCTCAGTGAGGGCAAATGTGAATGTGGAAGGAAAGGATGCGAAAGATAAACAAAGCGACGCTAGCGACACCAACGTTAGAATAAAGAATATTACATCTCCCCTTATATTACAAACCTAGAGTCGGTCCTGATCAGCATATCGAAGTGATATTCTCATCTCAAAATCATAGAGGAAGGCAATGGGTAACCAAATGAACTCTACTACCTAGGAACCATGACACACAAATTGAAGAGAAATATGAATCACGCTGCATATGAAAACAGCCCCAATAGGGAAGATGCCAAACCATCTTGATGAATCCTTACACAACTCAAACACTGATGAAGAAAATGTCTAAGATTAGAATTCACAGTTGGAATGTCTGGAAATTGCTTAGAAAAGGAAAATCAGACAAAGTGCAAGGCGTGACCATATGTTACCATAAGATGGAAGTTCTCTACACAAAGATTCATGGGCGGTATGTGGGGGTGGCACTATATAGCGGGGGCCATAAATCAGAGTCTGACTGTATAAATATTCTTTGAAAGGATGCCACTCTGAGTCACGGGAACAATTTAAATGAAAGATATGATTATGATGAGCAACATCACAAAACAGCATTACTACAATGACGACTTGTGACCAGAGATGTAGGTGATGTGTTACAACATGAAAATCCATAAAAAAACACCCTACTTCTTGTAGATCAGATCAATTCTAGTATATTTTAAGGCAGCATAATGGTCGATGATGTCATTGAAGAAAGGATGTTTATCAACAAGTTCACATAGAAGTTCTCTTTGTATTGCGATATTAGCTCAAGACGATAATTTTTGTTGCAATATAATGTTCCTTGAGCAATTTCTTATTTTTTTAAACAGGAGAAAAAGGAGTCTCTAACAAATTACATACTAAATCATTTTCTGGATTCATTTTTCACAAAAAGCAAAAGAGAAATTATTTACGCAATTGACGAGAAACACCAATGTCAATCCTATATTTAAAAAAAGGTAACACTATTAACTAAATGCAGCAGTGCACCAAGCAATGAACAACCAAAATCAAAGACAAACTCAAGACTGAGGGAGACGGGAGAGTGAAGTGTGACCCAAACCCTCTTCACGAGGCAGCGGCTGACGTCGCCCATTGCCATAGCACCACCCATCCCTGCCTACCCTAGCATAGCACATCCACTCTGGAAAGAAGTCTTTTCAGTCCAAACTCTCAGCTCTCCACTTTGCTTGTAATGCATTTGTAATGTTATCTTAAACAGAGTGCTCTCACACTTTTGGCTTGCACATCTACCTAATTATTAAAAAAGAAAGTTTGGATGAAAACAAATCATTTTAATGGTACGATATATTATTTGTTTTATTTAAAAGTTATAGGTGAAGCGGCACTCCCCTCACTTCACCTGGCAAGCCGCCACTGGATTACTAAAATGTTTTTAAGACTGACAACATCCTTGAGAGAAGAATATGGCTTGGCAAGGAGAATACATCGATGGTAAGATCTCTTTATTTCAAAGTAAGGGAATTGAAAGATTACATAAAATAATAGATTCCTGTAAAGGAACAGGCTGAAGGTAACCAATACATGGTTTTAAACATCATAATAGGTGAAAATACTTGTGGATAATGCTGGAAGGCATATAAAAGTATTGCCTTGATTATATCAAGAGAAAGATAGTGGGATGTGGTAGAAAGAATGTGAAGACTTGGAGGATTGCAGAGATGAGGCAGAAAAGAATCAAAGCAAGGAAAACGTTGACCACAATTAAAGGCAGAATGGTATGCTTTTCATTACGGTAGAAGATGTAAGGAAAGAGCATATTTAGTTATTATATGAAAAATACAGGAAGCTGAAATATTCTTTTTTCCATTGTGGAATGAGTGTGACTGAAACTGAGTAGATACATTTCTTTATTTCATAATCTCATCTACATCTACATCTACATCTACATCTACAGTTTACCCTGCAAGCCACCGCAAGGGTGTGTGGCAGGGGGTGTATTAACACCAAGGGGAAAACTCCAAAATTAGGCCTTGGTTTATGCCCCTACGCGAGGTTACTTTTGATCGCAAGTTTTATTCTGCTCAGCTATCGTTCTAGGGAAAAATGAGCCTTTGTATCTCTCTGTCCTACAGGCTATCTCTCTTATTTTACGAGGATGGTCCATTCTACCGATATAGGTGGGAGTTCTTATTATTTCTTTGACGTCGCTGTATAAAGTACTCGTTCTAAATCTTTCAAGAAGTTTTAACCTAGCACGTGATCGGCGCTCAGCTAGTGATTCCCAACCTAAGTCCTGTATCAAGCCTGTAACGCTTATATTTCTATCATAACAATTTTTGACGAATCTAGCAGCTTTTCGCTGCACTTTCTCTAACTCGGCGATTAAACCTTTCTCGTACGGATCCCATATGCTCGACGCATACTCTAGCAGCGGTCTAACTAAAGAAAAGTAACATGTCTCTTTGACTTTTTCTTCGCTTTTACCTACTATCCGTTTGATGAATCCTAGTTTTTGCTTAGCTTTCCCAGATATATTTCGTATGTGTGTGTCCCACGAGAGGTTACTTGTTAAAATGACACCTAAGTATTTGACGGATTCGGATAATTTTAGATGTACGCCTTCTATACTGTAATTCATCGCCTCAATTTCTTTGTTTCTCCAGAATCTCATGACGGAACACTTACCTAAGTTCAGCTCTAATTGCCACTCTTTACACCACTCGAGAATTGCGTGTAGGTCGTTAGAAAGTAATGCTTGATCAGCAGGACTGTTAATCTCTCTGTAAACTACCGTATCATCCGCGAATAACTTGATTTTACTTGTAATAACATTATCTAAGTCATTTATGTATATAAGGAATAATAGGGGACAGATGACACTTCCCTGTGGAACGCCGGAGGACACGCTGACCGAATCTGATTTAAATCCATTTAAATCTCATTTCCAGTACATTCTCCTTCTAAAATACAATATCATGTTTCAATTATTAAACAATGACAATGTAGAATGAACAACAAACCACCAATTGTGGAACAAAACAGCAGAAAAAAGCTGTCATGTATTACATTCACTACTCAATTATAACTGAGCAAACCTGCTCAACTTCACTTCTCATTGTGAATCTTCTGTTCGTTGCCACACATCCATGACACCTCCTAACTGAAGCAATTTCCATCCCTTCATCCCCACCCTAATCCTCCAACACAGATTTACACACACTTATTTCTCCTCCATCCATTAGCATTAGGTAAGGATAAAAGTTTTTTAGTATATGGTGATAATTTATAAATTGTTAGCATTAAAAAAATTAAAATTTTTACATATTTACATATTTTTATTTAAAATAATGCAACCATTTGATACATGAAATTAATAATATTCATAACTAAATATTCCATTCTTTTCTATAATTAAGGAGAGACCTGTTTGCTTGACTCAACTCACAAAGTTAGACGAAGGGTTTAATAATAATACTCCTAAATTTGGAGTAGAATATCAAGCAGAATCATTGCCACATGATATGAAATGGGGTTTTCCACAAGAAAAATTGAGAGATGGCTGAAGAATAATTGCTTTCCTGGTCATATTTACATTTACATTTATAAAAACTTTCCTACAAAATGTGTTTTGATATAACATGTAAAAGAATAATTTGTCTGCCTGATTGCATTGTTTGCTCTAATATGTTGATTAATCTACCGGCATACATGTTTTTAAATAAAAGTAATAGCAAAAATGCTATATTTATTACACAAATTAACAATAAGAAATAAGCAACAATGCAAATATTTTTTTTTAATGTCATACTATTTGACAGACAAATTGAGCAATTGCATTTGACTAACCTAGTTAGAGCAACTTATCAAAGGGAGCCAGAGCACCAAAATGTTATGCAAGTAACACTCATCAAAAGAAGCTATTAATCAAGGTTAAAATCTTAAGAATTTAAACTAGGAATAACTTATTTGGAATTCGCTTATGCTAATAATACCTATTTTCCTGATGAAGTAAGGTTTTGGGTTTGGATTGTGTGTATTGTATTTTATTTCATAAAACTATAGAATGTCTGGAAAAGGATGCTCTACTTATAAAAGCTTACTAAAAAACCTTTGGAACATAGTGATCTTAAATTAATTCAATTTGTTGTGTATCTTAAATCAGCAGCAACAATAAAAAGTGTATAAAAAAATTATTAAAACCAATAATGACCACATATCATATTCCATTAAACAATAATATTGCCTAAAATAAGTTATCTCTATGATACACCTGGCAATCCTATAACATAAGTTTTTATAACTGGGATTTGCTACAAGTCCACTTGGTATTCATACCAAAAATTCATACAATGCAGATTAGGGTTCCAATTAACAGTTTAGTGGGATTTGGGATGTTGGGTTCCAGATTGCTGGGCAAGAAAGTAACACATTGGAGAGTCCAAGTGCTCTGTCTACAAGCTTAGATAATTGAGAACAAAACTATTTGTGGAAAAAAACTAAGCAGCAGAATGACCCACTACTATCTAAAGGCCAAGAAGATACTGATGCACTCATCCCTGGAGGCTACAATAGCTCATTGTCTTATTAAATGAACAACAACATTTGTTTAAAGTGAGTCTGAAGCAACAATGATTAATCTCCTAAAATATTTAAATTTCTTTCATCTCATTCACAATTTGCAGACTGTAATAATTTGGAATGGTTTCAACATCATAAACACTATGCAATACCTTGACATGTTAATGTTGTGAGACAGAGAATTCTCAATATCAAGGATATAAAGAGTCTCCCAAAGCTGACCAGAGATATATCTTCATGAGCATTAATTTTGAGAAAATCCACTCACTACTGAGACAGAAACAGTTAACAGAACCTTCAATGACCCCTAAGACATTTTTAAAGAAACTACAAAGAACATGTCACATTAATAACCAATACACATCATGCAGAAACAAATTTGGAAGATGAAGCAGCTCTTTTTATCATTAGCACCACTGATATAAGAACTATTTTCTCAATACCTTATCATCACTTCCATAGTTGAAAACAATTATGTGAGACCTCCTCACACACTAGTTGAATAGTGATTTTTTTGCTATTTCTTTGACTATGATTAGAGCTAACACCCCGGTGACTAATGCCAAAGTATACTTTCACCAGTCTTGCAGTAGCTGTTATTGATGTGTTTATGGAAAATTACTTAAAATTAGTTTTAAAATAAAAAAATCAATTATTTGAAAAACAGATAAATGCCAAAATTTTGAATTCAAACACATCTAAAGATTAATTCCAATATGAAGATTAAAAATAACAGTGGGCACAGTCTTAAAAAATGTTTCAAGTTAATGAGTAATTTGAATAACACCCCAGAAAAATGGCAAGATCTGAGATTTATAAAATAGAAATTTAATTTCCAAAAGTAAAAGTATAAGCTGGGCTGACACTAATACACAAAGTGAGGCAAGACATATACTCTCCCTTTTCTCAAAAAAAGGATGGCTAGTACGAGAGAGCTGCAAGTAAAGCGAGAGGGATAACTCCCAGATATATGGTGTTTATCACAGTGCAATAACATATTGTGTGAAAATAAAAAAGGCACACAGCAATCGGTATTAATTTTTCAGCGCAAGAAATCCTTTCTTTCTAATTTGGAGGAGGTCAGCTGATTTTTGTGATACAAAAGAAAAAAGCTGTCTGGAAAAACCCATTATGGTAAATTGAGTACAGCATGTCTTTGGTTTAATGTTGCCTTGATTAACGTTGATCCACGTTAACAGCATACAAAAATTACTACCATATTCAAATTAGCGTTTTCAATTATTCAAGTTAGCAGTCAGAGTTGTAATGATGGTGGCACACATTCTTTTTTTCCATTATGATAATTTGCTGTCAAAATATATTTGACTTAACAATGGACCATTTGAGGATGAAAAAATATCCCAATAGTTAAGTAACTGGTGCAAGCTTTTCCATAGCATAATGCCTTGAATTAGGGCCCTGTTTGCCTTCCCCATCTGCCAACCCAGTCATCATCATCATGCTTCTGTCCGAAGACAGGTTTTAACTGAATCGCTGCCTCCATTTCTCTCTCTCCCTAGAAGGCTCTTTTATACCTCTATAAGTATTATATCCCTGCTTTATATTATCTAATATTCCTATTCTTTTTCTCCCTCTTCATCTTCTTCCACTAATTTTTCCTTCTAAGATCGTCCTTTGTAAACACTGTCTTCTCAATATGTTTGCTTTTCTTTTCCTGATTGATTTTATTAGCGTCCTTTCTTCTCCCACCATTTCTAATACTTCTTCGTTTCTCTTCCTCTCTGTCCATTTCACTTTCATCATTCTTCTCCATACCCACATCTCAAAACTTTCTAAATATTTTTCCTCCTTTCTCCTTACCGTCCACATCTCTGCACCATAAAGACCTATGCTCCATATGTAGCATTTTGCTAATTTCTTCCTTGTTTCTAAATTTATTTTCTTGCTTGTGAGAAGCTCCTTCTTCTCATTAAATGCTGCTTTTGCCATTGCAATCCTACTTCTGATGTCCTGTGTACTACTTCCATCCTGTGCTAAAATACTCCCAAGATATTTGAAACTACTTACTTGTTCCAATGTTTGGCCATTTACCATTATATTTAATTCTTTATGTTCCTTTGAAACCACCATGACTTTCGTTTTTTCTGTATTGATCTTCATTCCATATTGTTGGCCAACATCAACTAGTCTGTCTGTCATCCTCTGAAGCTCTTTCTCACCTTCTGCTATTAAGCCCTGATCATCTGCGTATTTAATGGTGGTAATACTTTCACCTCCTATCTTAAATCCTTTCTCTTCCATCAACGCTTCTTCTGTTATTGTTTCTGCATAAATATTAAATATTGCTGGTGAAATAGGACAACCCTGCCTCACTCCCCTCCCTATTGAAGTACTTTCTGTTTCTTCTCCTTCAACCCTGACTCTAATCTTTTGATCAAAGTAAAGGTTTTTAAGCAGTCTTTTATCTTTCCAATCTATTCCTATTTTGTTTAAAATACCCAGCATTTTATCCCATTTCACTCGGTCAAAAGCTTTCTCCCAATCTACAAAACAAAAATACATATCTTTATTGACTTCTAGCGCTCTTTCTATCATCATCCTCATACATCCTATAGCATCTCTAGTCCCCCTTTGTCTTCTAAAACCAAACTGATTATCTTGCAGCTCCTTTTCTATTTTATATTCAATTCTTTTGGTTATTATTCTGGTTTGAACTTTAGCTGTATGAGAAATTAAACTAATAGTTCTGTAATCCTTACAACATTTTGCATTGTTCTTTTTCTCCAGTGGTACCATCACAACATCTAAGAAATCTTCAGGCCATATGCCAGTATCATATACTTGGTTAAAAAATTTTGTGAGTTGCTTAACTGCTTTAGATCCCAAAACCTTAAGAACGTCCACAGGTATATCATCACTCCCAACAGCCTTCCTTCTTTTCATGTCATCAATTGCTCTTTTAACTTCAGACTCGAGAATACTTGGTCCTAGCTGATTTTCTTCCACATCCTCTTTTTCATTTAATTCAATATTTCTTGGCTTTCCTTCTTTGTCATACAGAACCTCAATGTATTCTTTCCAGACATTCTTTACATTGTCTGGCTCCGATACTATTTTACCACTTTTGTTCATGATTCCTTTACGTCCTATCTTTCTTGCTTTTTTCTTGAATAGTTCCCTTGCTTTGCTATACATGAGGTCTGTTCTACAAATTCTTTCACAATCGACAATCTCCTCACATTTCTCATTTATCCACTGTTCTCTGGCTTTATCTGTTTCCCTTCTTAAAGCATTATTTAACTCCTTGTACTTTCCTTGGCCTTCTTCAGTGTTTATGTTCTTCCACTTTCTCCGCTCTTCCATTTTTTGCAGCATGGCTGCTGTGATCCAGGGATTTTTGTTTCTTTCACCCATTATCTTTCCTACCTTCTTTTCCATTACATCTTTAATGTTGCTATGGATGTATCTCCACTCCTCATCTACATTCTTCCTATTTTCTTCAGCTCTCTCCCCCAACCTTTCCTCCAGCTCAGTCATGATAGCCTCCTTGTTTTTAAGGAGTTCCTCTAAGTTCCATTTCTTGTTAACTCTTATGTTTCTCTTAATGCTCTTCAGTCTACATTGTGTATTTGCCACCAAAATGTTGTGGTCAGAATCGATATCTGCCCCTGGTAGTGTTTTCACATTTTTAATGCTATTTCTAAATCTTTCATTGACTAGTATGTAATCTATCTGATATCGTCTCTGGTCTCCTGGGCTTCTCCATGTGTAAAGTCTCCGCTGGTGATGCTTAAACCATGTATTAGTTACAATTAATCTATTTCTATGGCAGAATTCCACAAGTTTTTCCCCTCTTTCATTTCTCTTCCCTAGTCCATATTTTCCCACTATGTTATCTTCCTGTCCCCCTCCGACTACACTGTTCCAGTCTCCCATTACTATGGTGGTGATCCTTCCTTTTCCCTCCTCCTCCAATATATCCATAATCTGTTCATAGATTTCATCTACTTCATCGTCGCCAGCATTAGTCGTTGGCATGTACACTTGAATTATAAGCATTTCCACTGGCTCCATCTGAAGTTTTACGGCTATTAATCTATCATTAACTGTCACTACCTTGCTAATTCTTTCAGCTATCTCTTTTCTCATTATAATCCCCACTCCCCTTTCCTTTTTCTCTCCTCCCGAGTAAATAATCTTAAATTCGTCTGAATTTATCTCGCCTTCTCCTTCCCACCGAACTTCACTAAGACCTGCTATACCTACATTATTCCTTCTCATTTCCCTTTTTAAGTTCTCTAGTTTACCCCCTGAATTCATAGTCTTAACATTCCATGTGCCGATTCTTAATTTCTCACTACTTCCTTTCTTCTTATTAATGTTACATTTCCTTTGTGCATCCCCTACGGTAATCCCCACCCGGAGATCCGATTGGGGGACTATTTTACCTCCGGAATATTTTACCCCAGAAAGATCCATAGAGGTATTTTCAGCTTTCAGCCAACCCAGTACATAAGTAGATATATAAAAATGCAAATATTCCACAAAAACAGTAATAGTAGCTCAACTGGTAGTTATAAAGATAAAGAACAGCCTTTTTTAATAATCTATTTATCTAAAAAAAATGTAGTTGCATCCCTACAAGATCGATGGTAGACAAAAAAATTCAGCATTATGTAATAAATACTGTAAGATTAAAAATCTCAACAACTCTTACCTATATTATCTAATTTTAGAGGTTTTTAATAATAAATAAAGCTATATAACATGCCCCAAGTTGAAACTCGAAACAAGTAGTTCTGGAAAGAACTAATCTGCCTACTTTTCTTTCAATACAATTTTAATATATCACAAGTAGGGTTGCACTCAGATTTCCCGTGGTACAGAAGTGCTTTTTGTCAAATTCGCCGTAGTATAAGCATAATGTCTTTACTTTGAAATAAGAGAATTATTTTTCTTCATATTGTGATAGCCCTGCTTTTTTGATCCGTTGTAAACATATGCATCTTGTTTTGCCATTCTATACTCGCCCCCCAAACGAAATTCCTTTGAAATATGTTCAGCCAATACCTTCCAAATTCATAGTTACAGAAAAATTCTAACCTTGATATTGTGGTATCCCTGTTTAGTCGACCCAGTTGAAATGTGACATTTTGGTTATTTATTTATATAAAGATTAAATATACTACATATATTTGGTTAAAATCCATTGGGTCAGTTCTCTAGAAATACGTGTAGAAGAAATATTATATAACTTTTTACTGTGGTAGTCCTGCTCTTTAGCTCCACTTTTAATATCTTGATTTCATTACAAATCTTATATGCAATATTTAATTGAAATCCATTCAGCCAATTCCTTCAAAACCCTTAATTACTGAAAGTTAAATTGTAATTGTGGCTAATTTGGTTAAAATATGCTAATATGGTTTTATATGTGTATATTATAAGAATTAAATTTGGTTAAAATTGATGTGAACAGTTCAACACAAATACATGTAAAAATATTTTGTTATCCCTTGTATTGTGGCAGCCCTGCTTTCTATATCCAAACTAAACATCTTGATTTTGTTATTTTATGTTTCATGCCTACTCCTTACACAATTTAGTTGAAATCGGTTGGGCCAATTCCTTCCAAATTCATAATTACCGAAAAGTTTACCTTGGCAATTGTGGCACCCCTGCTTAGTCGGTCCAGTTCATATGTCATTTTGGTCATTAATTTATGTGAAGATTCTATGTACCAACTTTAGTTGAAATCAGTTCATTCATGAAGAAGATGTTAGGGGGCACACACTTACACACCGACACCAAGGCGATCTCATAAGACTACTTACTTTCCATTTTTTGGAAAGTAGGCTAAAAATGTATTTCTCGTAAATATATCAAAATTGAAAACATGAATTTAAAGGAAATACCTCCTGCCTTTATAATATTTTCAGCCACTTTACCAAAGAAAACTGATAGTTATTACCAGGGCCGGCGCAAGGCAGTCTGGCGCCCTAGGCAAACTTTTTTTGGCGCCCTACTCCAATCTAAATTACACTAAAAATCTAATAGATGAAAACTATTTTTAATAGAAATTACAGAAAGGTGTCTATAAGCACCAGTATTACTTATTAATGAAAGATCGTTTTTATTATTAAATAATTTTTATCATAATTACTAATAAAATATTTAAAAAAATGTTTTTCAGTATACACACTTTTATGTGCACTAAAAAGAAGAAAATAAATTTTTCTGCTCTCAACTTGAATTAAATTTGGTGTGCAGAATAAGAGTGGGTGGCAATTTTTACCACCCGCTCTTATTCTGCCAACCAAATTTAATTCAAGTTGAAGGCAGAAAAATTTATTTTCTTCTTTTTGGTGCACATTAAAGTGTGAAAAACATTTTTTAAATGTTTAATTTTCTCCTTTTTAGTCTTCTTATATTTTAAAGTTGAGTTTTTGGATTATGGAAAATTGAAAAGATTATAAATTGAATTTTCCAAGTTTATTTCAATATAGGAAAATTCTTAAAATATTTTGAAGTTCCACTATAATTCATTATGACAGCATTAATTTCTCTTAAAAGCATTAAAAGGTCTTTAATTTCCATTAAGATCATTAAAGGTCCCTTTAAAAGCAATAATGTCGTTGCCATGGTTTTTATACATTTCCATTGTTGAAGAGAGGAAAAATTTACACTTTTCCGATTCAAAGTAGATATTTACACTAATTAGGTATGTATTTGACTTCTGCCTTAAAAAATTAAGAACTCCATTCTTTCAGCTAAACAACTGCTCTTTTCCCGAATTCGCATCCGAATTTTAAGTAATTATAAAATGCATTTATAGAAAGCCTTGCACTGAACCCCATGCTTTTCTTATGGAGTATTGAAATGGAACATTGGGGTTAAAAATACCCCATAAATATTTACTTTTTTGTGAATTTCGATTTTTCTCATCAATTGTCATCTGAAATAAGAATATACCCGAAATTACAGCCCTGTAGCATTTATAGGGGCAGAGATATAAAGTGAGAAAAATTTGAAAGAAACATACAGATTGTAACAAAAGTAACGCAACATTTTATAACTGTATTTATTAATGATTATAAAACAAGAAAAAGACTAAATAAATGATAAAATATGAAAAGTGTCAATGAGTTATGTTCTAAAATTTTCAAAATGTCCTCCGTCATGATTAATACACGTCCGAAATCTTTCGGTTACAGATCGGCAAACCTTTCAGCAAATATCAACACCAATTTCTTCTATTGCAAAAGATATTGCATTATTTACTTCCTGAAGACTTCATGGCTGCTGACTATAGACTTTATCTTTCAGAAAACCCTATAAGAAAAAATCAGGAGGGGTTAAGTCCGGCGAACAGGGTGACCAAACAATGAAGCCCCGGCGACCTTATCCACCGTTGAGGAAGTTGTTCATTCAACCAATCACGTACAATTAATGCATAATGAGATGGAGCGCCATCTTGCTGAAAATAGCCTCCATTATTGACATGATTCTGAATTCTGGGCCACAATCATTCTTGTAACATAGCCAAGTAAGAATTCTTATTGACATTTCCATTAAAAAAGTAAGGCCCAATAATCCTCGTGAGGAAGTTCCACACCAAACAGAGACACCTGGAAGATTAACCTCATTTGCAAGTACAATGTGCAGATTCTCAGACTCCCAATAAATGCATTTATGCCTGTTGATGTGGCCGTTTAATTTGAAGACAGCTTTATCCGACGAAATGATGTTATCGACAAACCCTGAGTCACAAGCCTGCATCTTCAGAAACATTTCACAAAACTCCAAATGCTGGTCGGCATCATCCTATGTAATGCATTAAGAAGCCTTGGTATGTATGGCTTTAGCTTCAGAGTTTTCAGTGTTCTTAAAACTGTCATGTAGTTGAATCATCTTCTGTTAGTTGTTTTGAAATTCTGCATGTTGATGATGACTGCTGCGGAATAAGCTGATCACGAACTGCATTATGGAAGCCTAGATTCTTCACCAATGATGGGCGTCCACTTTTCGGAGCATCGGCTACTGAACCAGTCCTCTTATACTGTAAGTATACTGTATACTGTATACTGTATACTGGAGCAATGAGGAGGACGATGAAATTACTCTACTAACTTCAGCGTAATACTTTCTTTCATAATATATTTGTACCATCCTTATTATTTCATTCAAGTTTAGTCGAAATCTCGCCATAATTAGTTTATCTTAAACAACAATCATTTAAACAAATCAATTAAGCAAAGATCACTGCATAATTATTTAATACTAATCAAAAATAAAATTTATATAGAAAAAAATATAAATGTGTAATTTATTTAAGTTACAGTAATTACAAAATATTGCATTACTTTTGTTACACCCTGTGAATATATATATATATATATATATATATATATATATATATATATATATATATATATATATATATATATATATATATCTCACCGAGTAAGTTAAATAAAAGTATGTAAAAAAAAGTTTTTCCACATTAAAAAAGCTTCATGGTTAGTAATATTGGTAAAAATGGGAATTAGGAAGAATATTTTTTACCAAGAGATTAATCATAACTTAAGGCTCATAAGTTAGTTGGTATGTCAACATCTTCAAGAATTACACATTTTCCCTTGGATCGTCATTAGCCCGCAAGATACCTCAAGTCCTTGGTTGTGCGAACCCTTCCTTGATGGCCAAGCTCACCCTTCCCAGCGGTGTATCCTCTGACCGCAGGGATGAGTAAGCATGAATTAATCAAAACTTTTTAAATAAATTTCCGATGAGAATGCATCTGTTTAACACTGTACATAGTTTCTCGACTATGCACATCTTTTGAACAGCATTCTACGGCAAATATTAAGGAAGTTGATATTTTCACTCAAAGGTACCAACCCATTGGATTTGTTTCCTGCAGTTTCTGCCACATTATATTCAACACAAATGCATGTGAAAAATATAACAAAATGAATCAATAAAAGATGAAAGATAAGTATACATTACTTTTTTAAAAAATACAGACACACACATATACAGTGTCGTGAAATCAAAACATTGGCTCTTCATGGCGCCCTAGGCAGTTGCCTGTTTGCTACCCCATTCCACCAGCCCTGGTTATTATGATAGTTAAACGATAATATATTTCTTAACATTTGTCATATGCTGACATTTATCTGTACATTAAATGTATTAGCTGAGTTAGATGCATGCATTTCTCTGTAGCCAAAGGTATGTCACTTCACACATCAAGTTACTGGGGTACTGAGGCTGATAAGCCTGGTCATATGATAAAAGGAAATGAAAGGGGCTTGACAATTTTACTTACACATCCTGTATCAAATTCTTCTGTCACTGCCTATGCCAGAGGTTTAAATAGCAGATGAACGAGGTTAAAGATGCCATTAAATACTTTCCTATAAAAAGAAAATAACACAGTTTAAAATGGCCAGTATAATAAAAAATTCTTGTGTCAAAACATCAAAATAATTTACGATGTCATATGTCAATCTGATTTCAATTCAGAAATTACAAATGTTATCAAAAACATGACAAAAATTCAGTACCATGAGACATCCTAAGAGAAATTGTGATTCACCAATGCTGAGCTGGGGCCAGTTCACAGAAACCAATAGATAACTTGTGAAAAAGTTTTAGAAGTTTTGTCAACTGGTTTGCAAAAGCTTGTGATTGCTGTTGAAAAATTAAATAAATTTTTATTGATCCCAGGACGTTTAAATACACATATAGGACAGGTCAGTCAAAAGTATTACAGAAGATGTACTATGAAATAAACATACAAACAAAAACACAATACAAAAGGATATTACTAAGGTAAATCAAAAAAGTTATTATTTACACATAAATTCTTCTGTAGAATAAACACAATTTTCAATAAAATATATTCTTTTAATTTGTTTTCAAATAATATGCAACTACCAATATTTTTCATGTTTCTTGGCAGTTTATTATAAAACTTAGGTCCTGCATATGCAGGACTATGACATTTTGAGGTTATGTGAGGAGGCCCTCAAGTCGAGATTACCACTAGTGTTTTGGCTATGAACCTATTTCTTTCCAGCTTTAGGAGGGCATGATTATCAAAGACAAACAGAATCGAATGTAACAGAGAGATCGAGGGTAGTGTGAGAAGTCTAAGAGCCTTAAAATGACTTCTGTGGCTTGTACTTCAAGTCAAAATCTACAATGAAAACTAAGAAATTGATTGGAACTTGGTAAATTACCTATCATTTAACAATAAGTAAATGTTTTAACTGAAATGAATTGTTTGTACTCTAGCAACACTAAAATAATTATAATAAAAGATTTATTTTTCTAAGAGAATGTTATGTTACCTATAAAATAAGTACCTACACTTCGAATGAAATAATTATTTTTTTTTTCTTAGGTAAAAGTTTATTTTTTTGAGAACCGTTTGCTAAAAGATTGGCAGCTCAGCAATGCCTTTCGCCAATTTAAGGAAAAAACATAATGAACAGGATTAAAATGATTATATAATGAAGTAAAAAATTACAGCATAAAAATTCTCATTTAATGATAATTTTAAAGTCGTTCATAATTGATAATCAGGGACAAAAATTCTAAGATTATAAATAATTTAGTGAATAATTACACCTTTCAAAGAATTCTTACAAGTTAATATGGCGATTAACAATCCTCATTAAATTGATCTTCATACTTGTGATTTTATTCTTATTTGCCATTGGTTCATATTTTTTTAAGCTTATAAATACTTATGGTTATTATTACCGTTCAATGTATAATTACTACTATTGACCATCTTTAAATGTGCTGACATTTACATTCTTTACGTCTTATTCGAACTTGGGAAACATCCGTTGCGTGATGACACGTTTTATAACTGCTACGACGTTCATGTACATATATTTAAAGTCACGCTCACTTTTTTCCACTTACATAGAAGTCCATGATTTTAAGATGTATCCTGAAAACGCTTAAAAAGATGATCCCCAATTGTTATACCAAGTCATAATTTAAATGCGGCCGCCAATATCATAAAAAGGAAACGATATTCGTTTGTTTGCAGCCCTTTTCGTTTGTTTTGAGCCATGGGTTAATATGAAGATAAGGGGGGGAGGAAGTACTTGTTGTTGTTGACCAACTACTTTGTAACGTGAATCATAGTCATCATAGGCGCTTTGAGTTCTAAGAGTAGGGCGTGGATTCAGCTTAACATAATACTTACTTAAGCGAGGTAAAACATCCTATGTAAGTCAACTATTTTTAAAAAGCTGTCATAGCCTTCCCTGTGGAATCAATCGCTGTATTTATTGCAGATGAGACGAGTGTTAGGTGGTGTGGGGCAGGTGAAAGAGCCAACTTCCGAAGTGCAAGAAATTGTGATGACTGTAAAATCAGCTGCCGAAGAAAAACTTGGACGATCGTTCTCTGAATTTTCTGTTAAATCTTTCAGAACTCAAGTTGTTGCTGGTACAAATTATTTCGTCAAGGTTGTGTATATTTCTTCCGTCCTCTGTATTTGTACTAATTCCTAATATTAAAACTATCGAAAAATAAATTGTCTCGGTATCAAATTTAAAGAGTTCCGTTTAAATGTTCTTGAAACTCATTTTTTTAGAATATGCCTTATTTTTTTTACCGAAATTCGATTATTATAGGTTCATGTCGGTGAAGGGAAGTATGTTCACCTTAGGGTCTACAAAAATCTACAACGGGAAATTTCACTGCATGGGGTCCAAGATAAAAAAATGGAAATGGATGTAATTGAATACTTTTAATTGATCCTTGGGTATAATTGGAGGATCTGGATTCTTAATTTGTTTTTTCTATCATTTCTTTTATATTTTTCTACGTCTGTAAAATGTTTCAAAAATGCATTAAAACTAGTGTTTTTTATGTAGCAATTGATTTGTGCCTTTGTTTCCCATCGTTTTAACGGAATCGTTTCTATGTAATTACTCGAAACTTAACTTGACGTTACTCTTTCACAGCAATAGTAAATTAAATCAGATGCGATATTCTGCTGTGAAACTGCAGATATAAACATTGGGAGATATCTTAGGAATTATGTTTTAGTTATTTTTAAAACTTAATGAGTATCAATGTAATCAACAATTTTTAACCTGGCAATTCAGTAAAAGGAAAGAAACGCAGAAAAAATGTTCCAATTTAATTTATCGTCAACTCGTTAAAAAAAACTATGTATATACTCAAGTGTTGCTAGTTATCTAATTGTATCTATTCTTTCCGTGTAGTTCTCAATGTATTTAAGCAGCCTATGAACAGTGCTCATATTTTCCTTATGAACCATGTGACCAAGTACTGGACCATAAGCCATAGTTTGAGAAACTGACAAATGATCCAAGCCATAAGGTGAACTCAATGATTCACTTTCTTAAATTCGGCCTAATTAAATATGGCAAGTTAATACATTTTATGAAATAGGTACATGATTTTCTTATTGTTATCTCTGAAAGTCAATCTTAACCAAGTGTATTTTGACAACTGTCATTTTCATTTACTAAATTTCTGATTTTTCTAAAAGTAACCATAGCCTTATGTCCACACAGGCAAGTCCACAAATAAATGGAGAATATTAATTACATCACTTTTGAGCATGAAACATGAATTTCAGAAATAAAACAAGACATTCACAACACTAAAATAAATAATTAATTGTCATAACATCATACATATTTGACAATTTTTAAATTAACTTTGGTACTTAGCACTATACAGTATCTTATTCTGAGACGTCCACCAATGCATACACTGCTATAACTTTACTAACAAATTTGTAGGTGAGTTTTGGGTTAATATCACTATCGCAGTCAACGCCAAAAGGATTTACTTCTTGCCTGCTCTCATTTTCCTCGAGATACAAAGCATTTCCAACCTCCTGACCAGACACTCTGGCCATCTGTGATGCCTTCCTTCGGGCATTTTCAATGGATAACCGCACGGCTTTTTCTCTATAAAGGGGTTGAAAATTATTTTACCCATTAGTGAAACTTAACATGCAGTTATTAAGAAACAAATGCTATTAAAAAAATCAGGTAAATAAAATTGGATGCTCAGAGAGCATCTTAATTCTACAAATATTTAATATAAAGATTATTACCTGGCTTCTTGCACACTTTTTAATGTATGTTTCAACCGAGGAGAGGAAATTGTGACGAATCCCCCGAGTTTTTCAGTTAGTTGGTTGGCAATTTCTTCATATGTACTTAAATTTGAACATTTAACGTGAATTTCTTGTATCAGGCGGAAATCACTGCCGACTATTGTCAGTATCTGATGGGTTTGGATGGCTTTCTCACCCTATGAGAAAGAGAAGCAAAACTTAATTATTATAAGCAATAGTTAACAAAAGTGGGTGAAGCAATCATCAATTTAAAATACCTTTACTTTGCATTTATTGAGAACATAAATTATATAATGAACTCGCTTGGAGACGCTTTGCTTTACATCTTCAACTGTAGCACGGGTCATTTGCAACGTCAATATAAATTCAACAACATCAGCATCCAGAAACACCTCCGCGTAACCTTCAACCTTCGCTATTTCTTGGTCGTACAAATCAAACTTGGGCAATGATTCTTGTTTACAGCTTACCGCTCTCATGTTTCCATACATGCCCTCAGTTTCATTTAAATATACCATCCTTTTTGATACTTTTATGGTAAATTTATAAGCATAGTTATTTAATGAATATTAAAAATCAGGATTAAACCGATTTCCAAAGGTTACGATCTAAACTAAATCCTACCATTTCGATTTCTGCACAAGAAGTCAACAACCACCAATGACGACGAATTACGATATTCATTTTGCTACTAATGGCAGTTAGTGAAGTTATATACGATATATATCGCACAATTACGATTTCTAGTTTTAATATCCAATTAGTTATCACCAATATCGGTTGTTTTTTTAGGTAGTTATTTTTGAAGGAATGGAAGAGGATATTCAATTAGCCGTAATAGCTGTAATTAACCATAGATTTCTACGTAATTTGATATGTAATTGTAAAACCTATCAGGTTTACAATATCCAATGTTTTGGTGTCATCATCAGGCCAGCGAAAACTTGAGGCATGTCATCGTAGTTAATGTTCGTAAACGAATAAACTACGAAAGGTAAGAGATCAAAATTAATAACAGTACTTATTGATTAATTTAGTAGAGTTTTGGTATACTTTTTAAATATCTTAAACTTACCATACATTATTTTTTAAATATTTTCGATACGCTACCTGCTGAACTATACGGTCGACGAGATGTAGGTAATATGCTGTCGCTGTGAATATAGAACATTATATTTAATTTGTGCTTGCATGAGAATTTATCAACAACCCCCGCAGTTTTCTGTTACGTCGAATTATCTAAAACTCCGAAAATCGCGCGAGGCAGGCACCTTGACTATTAAATTTTTTTCTGAAAATAATAACAACATTAGCGTAGTGATGTTTACAGAGGTATTTTTATATAACATAATACGTTTATTGATATGGTGTTTTGGCAAGGACCTGTGACAAAAAAATGAAATTTAACGGAGATGTCGATTGCGCTACCGACGACACTCAAGCATCGGCAAAACAATCTGCAATGCCGTTCTTGAATTATTATAGGATTGACAAGTGGATAAATATAACCAAAAACCAGGGATTAAAAAAACCTTTGCTATAGATTACTGAATCGCAATTGGTCGATAATTTTTAACATCTGACATCCCAGATTTGAACACTGGCACCACATGACCCAATATGGTAGGTTAATATGTCTCAAAATAAGTGAAAGAATACCATCAGGGCCAGAAACATTGCTTACTAATCTGAAAACGAATTTGCTATGGTATCAGGTTTATCAGCAGTTGTATTCATATTTATTCATTCAAAGATTTTCATTTCACAAACAAAGATCATCTACCATCAATAAAACCAACAACAATAATGCCCAGAAATAAAAAACAATCTAAAAGTGTCCACAGCAGATCCTAATTTTATTCCCCCAAACTTATCTCTCCCATCCCCTGTGCCTTTCAGTTCAAGAAATGAAACAATTGACTAGGGAACAAATTTAAAATCTTGCACTTAAATGTATATTGTCTAAAGAATAAAGTCAATCAATTAGAAATACAAGAACTTCAACAAGGCATTCTGTTCTTGTCAAAACTTGGGCTAAGAGATAATGAGATAAGAGCTGTTTGTCCACAAGTCTGTAGACCAGTTTCACCATATTCGAGAAACTAAAAAATTGTGGTATTATTTATGTCAGGTCTAACGTCATGTAGAATCAATACCAGTTATATCCACAGAAAGAGACAATGTTTTGCTGTGAAGTGCCAAATACAAAACCTTCAATTTCTTTGTTTATTTATAGGTCACCAAGTGGAGATTAAAATTCCTTTTTATCTAACAAAAACTTCAATTTCTTTATGTTTATTTGTAGGTCACCAAATGGAGACTTAAAATCCTTTTTATCTAACCTTGATAAAACATTAGCTTCATATAAATCCTCTAAATGTAACATTATCATCTATGGTGATTTTAATATTAACTTCAATGTTGAGAATCACCAAAAATCATTATTTTTAGATTTAACATCCTCTTTTAACTTGTCCCCTACCATCTTTACTACCACAAAAATAAATTCTAAATCATCTACCACCATTGATAATATTTTCATTCCCAATTCCTTATTTCAATATAGTAGCACCATGCTATATCTTTTTCTGATGACTTTTCATAATTAAAAAAAGAGCTCTTGTGCTCATCTTTAACATAAATCAATGAACCTTCTGTAGGAATATTTTTATGAAAAACAAAGTAACACTTCCATGCATCTTTATTTATGAATTGGTAATGTTTGTTAAGCCTCAGACTACTAAGGGGGGTAACAAGATTACCCCAGGCGCTTATTTTTTTATATTTTCCTTAAAATCATTTTCTGATTTTTATCCTCCTATGTAACTGTTTTTTTTAATTTATGAAGAGCATAATTATGTAAAAAAACAAGGTATCTAACAATTTCTGATAAATATCGGAAATTGTTTTGGGGTAACCCAGTTACCCCTCTAGGTATTACTCAGAACAGTATTCCTCATTGAAGAAAATAAAAAATTTCGGCTTAAAGAGCCTGCAATAGCATTAATATACTTGTTTGCCTTTTTATAAGCCTATAGTTATCTTCTAAATGTTGTACTTGCTACTATAGGTTTGAATTCGGCAGGGCTTTTTCATGTGCCCCCAGACCAACAAACCAACTCATAAATAGCCAATGAAATTCTCAATTAAAAACACATCTGGTTTGTTAATGTATTAATATATTGTAATGTTTGTATTTGATGTATCAAGTAAATTGCAAAAATAAAATTAATTTCACAGAACAAAAATATTTAGATTGTTTAAATAAAAATAATTTTCAGTATGGGTAGTTGAAATGACTTTAAATTACTAACAAATTAAAGTAATAACCGATTTTGATGAAAAATGTTTATTTACAATAGAAATTTTGTGGGCAAATTCAGTTACCCCCTCTTGATAGGACTGAGGTGCAAAATATCTTGGTACTCTGAGGGTTAAAGAAAACTTCCATCTCCTCTACCAAGATCAATCCACCCACAACATGCACACAATACAGCACCATCTCTCCCTATTTGAAAAGGGTCCATGCTACTGCAGTAAACTGTATAATGCTCTCCCAAATAATTTAAAAACTTGACAATCTATAAATGAATTCAAAAAGGAAACCAAAATCTTTCTTGTTACTCACTCCTTTTATAATGCGAAAAGAATATTTTGAAACTGTCAAGATACTCTGTTTTCTTCTTGCTTTTTACCCAGATTCCATTTTATTATGTTTTGTATTGTATTTCCTTTTGTTAAAATGTACTGTATGACAAAGCCCACTTGGGAAGGCTCCACCTTTTGGAAAGATTCCATTTAAAAGAAAAAGAAACTTGTAAATTTACACTAACAATTTTAATATACGACCGGTTTTACATGTTACAGCATTATCAAGTGAAACCAGTTGTATATTAACATTGTTAGTGGAAATTTACAAGTTTCTTTTTCTTATAAATGTGCTGCATGGTATATATCCTTGTTTGTATCTTTTGACGGGCTCCATGTTACATTCTGTGGCCAATGGAAGTAATAAAAATGAATGAATGAATATAATTAAAAACATTAGACAAAACATTAGTTTTCTTTCAAGAGTTAACATAGTTCAAGAAGAATTTTATATTTATTGATATTTATAATTAAGCATTACCTATATAATTCTTATAACACTGTCTTGTAAGAGTTTTACATTCAATTCTAAGTATACAAAAAGCTATATAATCTGTAGCAGAATGGAATCTTTATAATTTATATGATAAAATGTTTTAAATAACAACAATCTGAAATTCTTGAGAAAACCATTTAGGATATTTGGAATTGCAATTATACTTTATAATGGGAGTATGAATATTCACTATTGATTGCACAGTATTAATAAAACTAGAAAAAGCCATATTTACATCAATAGCATTTTTGAAAATCCTAGTTTATACAACTTTGGTAAAAATATACTTTATCAAGATAACAGTTTTTTAAATCACAGTGCTGATGAATATAATCTAATTATATAATATTACATTCACTATTTATACACAAACCCAATGGAGGATGATAATCTTCCATTTTAAAGAGAGGATCATTAACAAGCTAAGTAGAGTCATCTGAGGAAAATACATGGTCTAGTAGTTTATCTTTGGAATTTGTGATTCTATTGACCTGGATGTAAGCAAAAAAAGAAAATGAGGAAAATTCCATGTTACACTTAGGCTGAATTTGTTTTATTGTTAGGACAGACAGCATTTAGGAGGTTATAGTCACCAAAGAGTAACATAGGAGTAGCAAGAACTTCATCAATGGTAGAGCAGTGCTCTTCATAGTCTGATAAAGCACAGGCTGGAGGCAGTAGCAACTGCAGCTATTAAAGTTTTTGTTTTGCAATGACATTATACAACAAAGATGCTAAATGTTTTACCTGGTGACTTTTGCCATGTATGAATTAATGTCAATCTTAACAGCAATGAAGGTACCACCATAACTCAATTTATCACTAGTTAATTGATCAAGATCCTTTCAGTAACTTTTAGGTCAGAATCACTTATGCTTTGATTCAAATTAGTGTTAGCGATTACAAATATATCAAGATTTGAAGAGCAAACATTAATTTTTAAATCTGCAAGTTTTGTTTTTAAATCTTTTTTATGATATCACTACCAAGTCTTTCTATCAAAAGCTCACATCATCTCATAAAAGCTTCCTGTCTCTCCCATCTCGTGACAATATTACCTAAATAAATAAAACATTCCCCATACCAGCTTTTCCTCATTCACTGTTACATTAACCAGGGAATACCCACCTTTGTAAAATCTCATGAATTTTGTTTTCTTCTTATTCATCTTCATCCTGATTGCTTTCACCTTTTCATTTAAGGAACTAACAAGCATCTGGAAGCCTTTTTCAGTATTACTCACCAATTCTTTTCATCCACATATGTAACTGATGTAACCAGGCTTCCTCCGGCTTTTACTTGTTTCTCTACATCTTTCAATGCCTCCCTTATCATTTCTTTTAGCCGTATGTGAAATTAATCAAGCAATAATTTATTTAACACAAACAGGTTTCTCCAAATTACATTTGTTATAATAGATGTACAAGAAGCACACACGACCATGTCCTTGGAGGGATTCGAACCTGTGACCCTGGCATTGGGAGCTAGGCATGCTAACCACCCCTCTGCCAAAACCGGCATTATTCTGTGATCTTGGCATTTATTTGATTAAACCTTTTTCTTTATGGAAATTGAAATTGATGTAATGAAGTCCTCTGGCCCATGTCCCTCTTCATATATATTATGATATAATTTACAGAATCTCTGAAGAAGTTATGGCTACAATAATCCAAGAGGTTGATTAGTCAGAAATTCCATACAAACAAACAAAAGCTCTCTTTCCCCCTTTTCCTAACTACTTCAACATTTTCATGGAAAGTCATTAATACCTACTTCTTTCTTCAACATCAAATCCTGAAGAGCCTTTTCAATCTCACTAATCAATATTAGCAGTCCAACACTGTTGCTGTCTACATCTTTCTCCCTCTCTATCTCAGTAGATTCCGACTTCAAATCTTTAGCGTATAACTCCTCAATATACTATTTCCATCTATTCCTCACATCATCAGGTTCAAATAACAGTTTTACATTTTGTCTTTAATTGTAGCCAGCATATTTCCTTTCACTTTTCCATACCATAAGTCCGGTATGCCTTGTCTCTGCAGTTTTTCCATGTCCTCACCTTGTCCTTTACAGCACAACTCTCTTGGTTTAGTAATTTCTCTCTTTGTCTTATTCTTTTACTCTCTATACATTCATCTTCCATATTCTGTGTTAATTTGCTTCCCTCTTTTCCATTATTTAATCATCTCCTCGGTTAACCAGGGTTTCCCTATTTTCTTATGTTATTTTGTCTGTACTTTTATTTGTGCTTTCTATGATACATTTTCATATTCCCTCGGTTGTCTTCAACCATTGTTTGCCTACCTGCATTTTCTAAAGCTAATCTAATAGCCTCCTAATAATCATTCCTCTTTATTTACTCATTTCAGTATTGGATTTACCTTTACTATTTATTTATACATATATAATATATATATGTATATAAATTTTCTCTATGAAAATTACATTTAAGTGTATGTAATTATATTTTAAGTACAGAAAAATAATTCTTGAAACAATGTGAATTACTAATTACAAAAATGAAGTATAAATCAAATTCAAACAACATATAGTAGGTATAATAACCACATGAAGGTTAATAAAAGTTATGAATGCCTTCTCTTGAACTTATCTTAAGAAAAATTGTCAATCATTATCAGTGCAGGCCCTCAATAAGTAGGATGCTGTTTCCTGTTTTGAGCCCCAAGATTAATATTAATTTTCAGTAAAATTCATTAATGCATTATTCACTACAAGTTTTAATGAAAAGTAAGAGTACATAAAATAATGGATTACATAAGTATAAGAAAAGTAATTTTTGGGTGGTTGTGTGAAGAAAATTAACATCAAAATATACTCTCATAGTTTTTCATTTATGTAATGTACAGTGAGTGTAACATAAATTTATTCCATTTTTAGATGTTCTTTGCAAAAAGTAGGAGATGGTTGCTTTTTATGTCAGGTCATGTCCATTCACATTTCCTTTCCAAAACTATTGGTTTTATTTTCATGAAATTACATAATAACAGCAAGCAATGAATTTTGCAATATAAAGATTGTTGCCTTTTAATTAACTATTTCTAACTAAAAATTATTTTATAAAATATACTAGATTCATGGCACCAGCTGGAGGCTCTGATATAATTCATACACTGCACACCCTATAAGGCTGGCCCTGATTATTAGATTGGGATCTTTACTACTTCAAGCATCATTTTCAAGTAAATCCAAGCAATTACACAGTCTAACATAGCAATCATATAAATCAAAATAGGTTTAAATGATAATAGGTACATGCTTAAAAGACAAGAATGAAGTTGCACAATACTGGAGAAACAGAATAACAAACTTGCATGTTTTTACCAAACTATTGTCCATATTGTGCACATGTACAATAAGCAAGGCAACAAGTAGCAAACCAACAGAAGCCCCATCCAGCGAAAACAAAGTATCACAGTACAAAAAGTGAATTTTTCTTCATTAATTTTAAATTGATAATTTCAAGTTTCTGATATTTTACACGAAAAACATTTATTTCAGAGCCCCTGGTATGCGCCAAGTGTGACTACTCTTAAATTGCCAAAGCAGTTTTTATGCTGAAGTAGTTAATAGATATGAAATAAACACCCGAAAAAATAAGAATATCTTCATCATCTCATTGAGATGGTAGGACGCATATGTCCTCTTTCTCTCACTATAACTTAGAAATCTTAAGGCAGCTTACATTTTTAGGAATCCATATCATTTATCTAATGAAAAATATGAAGCTGTTATAGAAATTTTATTTGTTAAAAAATTGTGACATACATGTATCTAGTGGTAGCAATTAACATTGAGGAACACTTCATGCTTTAATAATGGGTAATGATTCAAGGATAATGATACTAGAAAAAAACAAGTACACCATGATGCTGAGACAATCATTCGCATTAATGGAATGCTCATCAGGAAGAAGTCATGGAACTCTGAAGAAGATTGATTTTTTTCAGGCTTTCTGCAATGATGCAGGTTTATTTATTTATTTAATTAAAAATTTCACATACAGCATTCGCCATTTTAGAGTGAAATATATAACATCATGAGTATAAATAAAAGCGAATAAAAAACAGGAAAAAAACAGAATAATAATAATAATAAGAATACAACACGAAAGAGAAAAGGGAAAATAACACTGCGGATAGAGCACAAAGAAATTAGAGGTGAGAATGAGGTAAATGAGCTCTAGAACCTTTGATAAATGATTTACAGGAAAGGATAAACGGATCTATGTGGGAAGGTAAATAATTAAATATGGTAGGAAGATGGAAAAAAAGAGAGCGCCTAATAATAGATAACCTTGTGGTTGGAATGTGGAGTAAATCCATAGAGCGTGTTGTTCTAGAGGGTACTCGTAAACGAAAGAGGCCAAGAGTTCTGGACTGTCTATATTAGAGTTTAAAATGTTATAACATAAGGAGAGGTCAGATTTTTGTCGAGATACCGAAAATTGGTCTAGGGACAAGGCCGTTAGGATGGCTTCCTTAGAGGAAGTCCGGAGAGAGGGTATACGATATTTAACTATTCTAACAAAGAAATTTAGTACGCAATCAAGAGAAGAAAGATTAGAGGCTGCAGCCATAGACCAAATAGGGGAAGCATAATTCACAACTGGGAAGACTAATGTGGAAAAGTATAATTTAAGGGAAGCTGCATCCTTTATGTCCGTAAATCTGTATAATATTCCTAGTAGGGACATAGCTTTGCGTTTTGTTGCAGTTATGTGTGCTGTGAAGTTTAACTTATTATCAATTAATACCCCTAGGTCCTTCTGAAGAATGGTTCTGGGTAATAAAATAGAGTCAATTGTGTAGTTAAATTCTAGAGGATTTTTGCGAAGAGTTACGGTCATTACGGTGGATTTGTTTTGGTTTAATCGAAGAGAAGAATCAGAACACCAGTTGGTTACGATGTTGAGTGCCTGTTGAAGTATTAAGCTGTCTTCAGCGGAGTGAATTTGCCTAAATATTTTGCAGTCATCTGCATACATAAGTATTTCGGCTTGAGAGGGACGTAATTGAGATGATAAGTCATCAATAAAAAGGTTAAACAAAAAGGGGGCAAGAACACTGCCCTGAGGAACACCTGAAGGAACAATTGACCAATTTGAAGTATGGCCTGAAAGAATGACTCGCTGATATCTGTTATTTAAAAAACTACGTAATAGCAGAAGGAAATTTCCATGCAAGTTGAAGCGGTGACTAAGCTTATTAAGTAGATGGTTGTGATTCAAAGAATCAAAAGCCTTAGAGAAATCAAGGAATATTGTATCTAGTTGTGAATTATTTTCTAAGGCTTCCACGGAGTGCTTTTGGAAAACAGCTAGATTTGACAAGCAAGAGCGGCCCGGATGAAGGTTGGAGGAAGACCAGCTGAAACTTCCCCTAGTTGAGCTACATCGATGATGGACATTCCTTTTCCTCGAAATGCTCGTAATATGACCTGGGAATTATTTAAAAAATGCAAGATTACAAACAATATAAGGCAACTATGAAGAAATGTGATAATACCAAGGAGATCACTACAATGACAATCTCCAATTACATTCTCTGATGAACAAGCAATGAAGGAAGGCTGATCGATTAAGTAAAATGAAGTTGGCTAATAAAATACTAACATTTCAAAGCTGTGCAATTATTTAGTTTAAATGAATGTATAACGTTTCATGTAATACAGGTCAAATATATAAATTCTGTAAATACACCCTCTCAGCCACGCTGAGGCAGCAGTTAGGATTTGAGAGGGAACATGCAGTTATGTTTCATACCATGTGATTTAAATTATTATCAAACTTTATGCTACCTTACAATATTGTCATTAACTCTCAAGAGTATCACAGAAATACTTCATACTAGAACTTACACATGAAAATTCATCATTATTTTGTTAATTAGTTAATCTGAGCGCAAAAAGGAAATTATATAAAATTTAATTTATTATATAATATAAATAATATATATATATATATATAATATAAATTCTGTAAGTACACCCTCTCAGCCACGCTGAGGCAGCAGTTAGGATTTGAGAGGGAACATGCAGTTATGTTTCATGCCATGCGATTTAAATTATTATCAAACTTTATGCTACCTTACAATATTGTCATTAACTCTCAAGAGTATCACAGAAATACTTCATACTAGAACTTACACATGAAAATTTATCATTATTTTGTTAATTAGTTAATCTGAGCGCAAAAAGGAAATTATATAAAATTTAATTTATTTTTTAAAACCATAAACTATGTTAGTTAATCTGAGGGCAAAGATACACCCTGTCGCCATGCTGAGGCAGCAGTTAGGATTTGAGAGGGAACATGCAGTTATGTCTCACGCCATGCAATTTAAATTACTATCAAACTTTATGCTACCTTACAGTATTCTTTAACTGAAAATACTCTTAGCATGCTCAAATAACAAACCCACTACCTTCTTCGCAGCCTCGGGGGTGTAGTGGTCACCTGAGGCATTGAGGGATACCTGACATGAGTCAAGGGCGGGCATCAGGTCAACATAGTCGACTCCTTGGGACTTACATAGGTCCCGCAGTCTACCGTTCAATCCCACTACCCGGCACCAGACCATAGTACCACAATCTGTGCGTGGGACAATGCTGCAAATGCTAAGACGTGGATCCGCCCCCGAATCCTCCCGGGCACGGGACAACTCGGATATCAAGTTCTCGAAAGAGCTGATAATTTCCTCTGACACGCGTCTAGAGGCGTCGTTGGTACCCACATGTGCAACGACATTCAACGAAGAGCAACCCGTGGTCAAGATCGATGCCTTTAACTCCCTCGTCACCTGGGGTATCGTGCCTCCAGGTATACTCTTGGAGAACACCCTCTTCTGAATACCCTCCCGGCGGGCCTGTAATATCAAAGGTGCCATCAAACGTCGGACATCCGAGCTCCCTATCAATAACAGACCCCCTCTTCTCCCGGCCCACCTTGGGACCGGCCTCCGCCAAGACGGGAGCTAGTGCGGCGGCCGCGGAGTCGTCCTCCGGTAACACCGGGAACCTATTGCTTGCAGGAAGAGGGTCCGACGAAATGTTCCCACCTACCCGCCCTCGCAGCACCACCCCACGACCCTCCCGAGTGGACACCACTCTCCACTGACCTGGTTTACGGACCCTTGGTCCCTCAGCTCGCAATGAAGAGTCACCCACTGATTTGGTGCAGTTCGCTTCCAAGGAATACTTCTCACCCTTCAAACGCGACAAGACTGACTCGGAGCTTTCAACTCTCTGAAAGAGATCCGACACCAACTTCTCCAACTCCATGTGTGAGAAGTTATATACGATATATATCGCTCAAATATGATATCGAGTTAAAAAAGAAGCATCTAATGTTTTTTCCAACCTTACAGTTATTAACTGAAAAACGTACAACTACCCGAGTGTAGTTGTTTGGAAAAGGCAGACAGAACAGAAATGTATAGCGAGATAGCGATTCAAGGATTTCCATCGAAATGATGCTGAATTGACAGGAAGGTTATTAAGCAATTCAGTAGCAGTAACATTTGGTTATTAACACTGGAATGAATGCTGTCAAGAGAGCTAACAAAGTAATTATTAAATTCATGAGGATTTACAGGAATATCAGTAAGGTTGTGTCATAGCCGTTTCACTTTAAATAATGGATAGGGTGACCAGATTGAAAATTTGGTTTTGGGGTAATCGCACTATCAAATATAAAGAACGAACAATTATAATAAGAATATTTTATTTTTTATATTTGTAGATTTTCACAATATACAAGTTCATGGAACACAGATTTAGTCAAATTTTGGCACACTTAGTCAAATTTCTTGCAAGTCTTTAAGCAAAATTTAAATATTTTATTTTATGACAGTTATGAACACTAAAGTAAACTTTTACAAATGTTATCATGATATGTTTTGCATCCCTCCCTAAGGACTGCATAACCTTACAGAGGTGGGAGGGTTTGTGTACTCTTATGAACCAAAGAGCTATGCCGGCGGGAGATAATTCTCCTGGTAGGACCATCCAAACCGGAAAGGTCTGAGGGGAAGAGTCAGACTTAGAAGCAGTCTGGGGGGTTTTACATCCCCATGTGCAAGGACAGCAGCTTGCACAGTACCTCTGTAGGTGGTGATCATGTGGATCTGAACAGCTACAGACGGGTAATCACTCTGTGAAACAGCGATGAGGAAAGCAAGGGGAAACTACCTCATTATATTTCCCATGATAGACTGAAAAGCTGCAAATACCTCTATGGATCTCTCTGGGGTAAAATATTCCGGAGGTAAAATAGTCCCCCAATCGGATGTCCAGGTGGGGACTACCCTAGGGGATGCACAGAGGAAATTTAACATTAATAGGAAAGCAAGTGGTGAGAAATTAAGAATAGGCACATGGAATGTTAGGACTATGAATTCAGGGGGTAAACTAGAGAACTTAAAAAGGGAAATGAGAAGGAATAATGTAGGTATAGCAGGTCTTAGTGAAGTTCGGTGGGAAGGAGAAGGCGAGATAAATTCAGACGAATTTAAGATTATTTACTCGGGAGGAGAGAAAAAGGAAAGGGGAGTGGAGATTATAATGAGAAAAGAGATAGCTGAAAGAATTAGCAAGGTAGTGACAGTTAATGATAGAATAATAGCCGTAAAACTTCAGATGGAGCCAGTGGAAATGCCTATAATTCAAGTGTATATGCAAACAACTAATGCAGGTGACGAGGAAGTAGATGAAATGTTTGAACAGATTATGGAGATATTGGAGGAGGAGGGAAAAGGAAGGATCACCACCATAGTAATGGGAGACTGGAACAGTGTAGTCGGAGGGGGACAGGAAGATAACATAGTGGGAAAATATGGACTAGGGAAGAGAAATGAAAGAGGGGATAAACTTGTGGAATTCTGCCACAGAAATAGATTGATTGTAACTAATACATGGTTTAAGCATCACCAGCAGAGACTTTACACATGGAGAAGCCCAGGAGACCAGAGACGATATCAGATAGATTACATACTAGTCAATGAAAGATTTAGAAATAGCATTAAAAATGTGAAAACACTACCAGGGGCAGATATCGATTCTGACCACAACATTTTGGTGGCAAATACACAATGTAGACTGAAGAGCATTAAGAGAAACATAAGAGTTAACAAGAAATGGAACTTAGAGGAACTCCTTAAAAACAAGGAGGCTATCATGACTGAGCTGGAGGAAAGGTTGGGGGAGAGAGCTGAAGAAAATAAGAAGAATGTAGATGAGGAGTGGAGATACATCCATAGCAACATTAAAGATGTAATGGAAAAGAAGGTAGGAAAGATAATGGGTGAAAGAAACAAAAAACCCTGGATCACAGCAGCCATGCTGCAAAAAATGGAAGAGCGGAGAAAGTGGAAGAACATAAACACTGAAGAAGGCCAAAGAAAGTACAAGGAGTTAAATAATGCTTTAAGAAGGGAAACAGATAAAGCCAGAGAGCAGTGGATAAATGAGAAATGCGAGATTGTCGAATGTGAAAGAATTTGTAGAACAGACCTCATGTATAGCAAAGCAAGGGAACTATTCAAGAAAAAGGCAAGAAAGATAGGACGTAAAGGAATCATGAACAAAAGTGGTAAAATTGTCTCGGAGCCAGACAATGTAAAGAATGTCTGGAAAGAAGAATTTTTGTTTTGTAGATTGGGAGAAAGCTTTTGACCGAGTGAAATGGGATAAGATGCTGGGTATTTTAAACAAAATAGGAATAGATTGGAAAAATAAAAGACTGCTTAAAAACCTTTACTTTGATCAAAAGATTAGAGTCAAGGTTGAAGGAGAAGAAACAGAAAGTACTTCAATAGGGAGGGGAGTGAGGCAGGGATGTCCTATTTCACCAGCGATATTTAATATTTATGCAGAAACAATAGCAGAAGAAGCGTTGATGGAAGAGAAAGGATTTAGGATATGAAGTGAAAGAATTACCACCATTAAATACGCAGATGATCAGGGCTTAATGGCAGAAGACGAGAAAGAGCTTCAGAGGATGACAGACAGACTAGTGGAGGTTGGCCAACAGTATGGAATGAAGATCAATGCAGAAAAAACGAAAGTCATGGTGGTTTCAAAGGAACATAAAGAATTAAATATAATGGTAAATGGCCAAAAATTGGAACAAGTAAGTAGTTTCAAATATCTTGGGAGTATTTTAGCGCAGGATGGAAGTAGTACACAGGACATCAGAAGTAGGATTGCAACGGCAAAAGCAGCATTTAACGAGAAGAAGGAGCTTCTCACAAGCAAGAAAATAAATTTAGAAACAAGGAAGAAATTAGCAAAATGCTACATATGGAGCATAGCTCTTTATGGTGCAGAGACGTGGATGTGGGTATGGAGGAGAATGATGAAAGTGAAATGGACAGAGAGGAAGAGAAATGAAGTATTATAAATGGTGGGAGAAGAAAGGATGCTAATAAAAACAATCAGGAAAAGAATAGGAAATTGGATAGGGCACATATTGAGAAGACAGTGTTTACAAAGGAAAGGAAGGAAGGAAAAATTAGTGAAAGATGGAGAAAAAGAATAGGAATATTAGAGAATATAAAGCAGGAATATAATACTTATAAAGGCATAAAAGAGGCTTCTAGGGAGAGAGAGAGAGAGATGGAGGCAGCGATTCAGTTAAAATGTCTTCGGACAGAAGCATGATGATGATGATGTTTTACATAATTATTTACAATATAAATTCAGTAAACCTGATTTATTTTATCAAAATAGAAGTATTTATCTAACAATATTTTTCATTTGAGCGAATTTTTTTTTAGCAATTTATCATTTTTTAATACAACTGCATAAAATTCTTTGCATGACATATTGTAATTGGTTTTCACCAGTAATTCTCCCTCAACAGTTTTTAGGTCTAATCTGTCTAAACAAAATTAATCATTTTTTCTATATTAGGTAAATCGTATGCATTCAAAAATGTTATCCAAATATCTGTGACATTTTTGAGTTCTTTTATTTTAGTATTTTTATGGAACGATTTTAACAGGACGTACTCTTCATATAGCAAATCAATATTGATATTGGAAATTTTAAATAAATCTATAACTTTTAAGAAAAGATCAAAATGTGCCACTTCATGTAGTTTGAATATGTTAAGATACTCATACTTATCATTTTCAAAACTAAATCTTTTTTCAATGTACTGAATTAAAGTTTTCAGAAAATCGTCTGCTCTTTTCTTAAACAAATTTATCTCTACTGGGTTGTGACAAGATTTCAATTTTTGTATAGCAACAAATCCATGAAAATGATCATTTAATTTAGAAAGTAGTAGATCGCAAAATTCGTAATGTTCTTTTAAATTTTCTAACCTTTTACAATGTGAACTAAATTCATTATATGTTTTTAAAATTATACATTCTATATCAACTTCGGTATCTGATGACAATGAAGAGGACATTCTGTGAAAACAAGGGTTAATGTAATATTTATAGAATTTATTGTATTAATAAATAACCGGAAAAATAGTATTATTAAAATTAGTACAACAATAATTGGCTTCAAACATTACCTGTATCAAAATGATCATAATAAAATCTGATACAATCCAGTTATATAAATAAACAGTTTCCGAAGCACATGCCAGGAACTCTCAGCTTCACACTTCGCTGCAAAAATCACACTGGCAAGCTTCTCTTATTTCTTTGCTCTAAATTCCTTCTGGAGAATGTATGGTACACTATCTTCTTTTATTTGCTGCGTAAGCCCTCACGATAATACAATGAGATAAAAAAGATCTCAAGTAGTGACTGCGAGACCCCTTACTTCCTTCTTGTCAGGCCTGTGACAGGTGCTGAACATTACAAAGTATGCATAATATAAATATCCTATAACGCTTTATGTAATTAGGATACAAAGTGGTTTTTTCGAGTCTTTAGGCATGCATTTCAACAAAATAGTTACCCTCCGCTAATTCTTTCCTCTTATATAATTACCTAAACTTGGTATTATATGCTTTGTCGCGTTCACATTTTGCTTACTTAGTGGCACTCACAGTAAAGGCAATATTCAATAATTATTCATTTAGTATAGAACACTGAGAAAAGAATTTTATGCCCGAAACACTGAAAAGGGTATCTTTCGTACCCCATTTCAGATTTTAAAAAGGGGGTATTTTATAAATTTAATTCAGTAAATGGGGTATTATACCCCAAAATGGGGTACGTCTGGCCACCCTAATAATGGACCATGCAGCCTTACATCTATTGGGTGCATGATTAATGAAATTAGTGTTAGCTTTAAGTTTTGCTTCATGTAGTTTACTGAGATAATATTTATCTAGATCTTTGTACATTTGTTTAAGATCTTCAGTCTTCATTGATTTATAGGCACAATGTGCATGGATTAATTGATTTCTTAAAAGTTCATTTTCAGAAGCAAACCACTTATTTTTGTGTCTTACCACATTTTGGTTGTATTAATTTTAATGGAAATTAATATTGAAATATAGAAATAATTATGTCAAAAAACAATGTGAAATTTAACCCTCGTAACAGAGTAAGGAGACCCAGTCAATAGATGATAATAGAAATTTAAAGTTTTCAACACCATGAGGGGTGAGTAGTCTGGAATACTTAGATTTGGAAGTGAATTTTGTGGAGGTGTTATTAACTTTAGTATGTACATTAAATGCAATGGCACAGTGGTCAGAAATTAATGGATCAAAAACTTCTAATTTATACTTTTGTTTATCATAGGTAGTAATGATATTGTCAAGACAAGCTGACTTCCTAGTTGGCACACAACTAGCACAGCAAAGATTAAAGGATCTGAAAAGGTTATTCTTATTATGGTGCTATTCTTTGCTGTATAACGCATATCAACATTAACTACCAATGTAACCTATATTGTTAAAGTTGCGAGTAGAAAATGTATTGAAGAGGTTTAAACAACAGTGTATATATAATTCACTTGGTCAGAGTAGCTATTTGGTCGATTAGGGGCAGAGGGAGAGGATGAAGAACAGGAGGGGAAGGTAGTTTCCTTCAGTGCCTAGTTTCAGATTCATGCAATCATTACTTTTTGAACTATTTGTTTGCCGACAACATTCATGAGTGCAAGTAGAAGTAATTTTGACATTGCATTAGCGTTCCATTAAAATTTAATTAATAGTGAAAAACGCAACCTGATCCTTAATCTCAAACTCCTATTAACTCAGTTACTAAATAGAATTGACTGAAATAATATTTGCTGGTGGAGGTTTTCGGGTTTCGCTGCGTTGGCGGCATTTCTGGCTCTCGACGTTTCGCAGACGTTGCAGTCTGCATCTTCAGGAGATGAAGTGAGATCCGATGGTAGGGATCTGACTTTTATATTCACTCGTGCCTTCCTAGTTTAACCGTTGTCCATCGCAAAATTGGCTCGTTCGAGTTGCTGTCCCTTTCTCTTTGGAGGTTGCTCCAACGTATTTTTCCTCCCTTTCACTTTTCCGTTGGAAGAGTCGCTTCCATGTTGCGCTGATGCGCAAACCGTCGTCCCGGTTGAAATTGACCGGATGCTTTTCGATCTCAATAGCTTCGCGAATTAACCTCGGAAAATATCGATCTTCTTTCGCGAGCAATTTCGTTTCTTCGAGCGTGATTTTATGTCCCGGGCCGGAGGTGAAGTGCTCCGCTATGGCCGACTCCCTCCATTTTTTGTTCATCATGGCCCGTTTATGTTCGGCTAAGCGACAGCGAATGGATCGTCCTGTTTGTCCGACGTATACGTGTCCGCAGCTGCATGGAATCCTGTAGACTCCTTCAGATGTTAGCGGGTCGAGTGCATCTTTCGCAGACGGAAGTTCTTCTTTTATTTTCCTTAGCGTGTTAAAACGGACGACGATATTTTCTTTTTGTAGAATCCTGGCTATGCGTTCTGATGTCCCGGCGATGAAGGGAATTTTTGCGTAGGCTGTGGGTTTTGGTCGTTCCACCGAAGGTTTTTGTTTCGGTTTTATATTCCGCCGGATGAATGGGTGACTGTAGCCATTATTCATGAGTGCCCTTCTTATATGCTCTTCTTCGTCTTTTAGGGACTCGGGGTCGGAAATCGTCTTTGCTCGGTGCATCAGGGTCTTGATTATTGATGCCTTCTGTTGAGGATGGTGATGGGAGGCAGCATGCAGGTAACGATCAGTGCGCGTCTTTTTCCGAAATACGCTGTGTCCAAGGCTTCCGTCAGGTCTCTTCTTCACCATGACGTCGAGAAATGGTAGGGTGCCGTTCTCTTCGACTTCCATGGTGAACTGGATGGCCGGGTGGACTTGGTTGAGTAGACGGTGGAACTCGTGAAGTTTATTTGTCCCATGGGGCCAAATGACGAATGTGTCATCCACGTAACGCAGCCAGCATGAAGGACGAGGACCACATGATGATAGCGCCTTAGACTCGAAACGCTTCATATACAGATTGGCTATGACGGGGGAGAGAGGGCAGCCCATAGCTGCTCCTTCCTTCTGCTCGTAAAACTGTCCGTTCCACATTTCATATTTAATCTGGATTCCAATTGATCATTAAAACTGTGAAGAATTGACATTACTTCAGCTGCACATATTTTGTTCTTTTTAATTTGCTCTATATTCGACTGAAACAATGTTGCCTTACTATGCATGATATGCAGAGTAATTTCATCTAATGGTTTTTCAAAAAAATCTTTTAGAAGTTTGGGACATTTATCTAAACTAAAAAAATGTAAGCTTAATGGATCAAATAATTGAGTAACACGTTCAATGGCAGGTGTTAAAGCCAACCACCTGGTTTTTGAGTAACCTAATAATTTCTTATGCTCAACTGAAGCGACCTCACAAAATTTAGTTTGACTCTTTACTCTCACAGTGAAACGATGAAAATGTAAGTATATTTGTGGAAGGATTACTTCTATATCTATAGCCAGTTGACTTGAGAATACACAAATATACCAATTAAAAGAACGCGTGGCTTGAGTAAAAGGAAGGACAATAGAAGAGAAATGTTCAAAAAGGAGGACATGGAAGGACAAAAGGTTTAGGGAGGACAGCGATTGAAAAAGAAGGACTGTCCTTCCAAAAGGAGGACGTTTGGTCACCTTATATATAATGAAGTAAAAAATTACAGCATAAAAATTCTCATTTAATGATAATTTTAAAGTCGTTCATAATTGATAATCAGGGACAAAAATTCTAAGATTATAAATAATTTAGTGAATAATTACACCTTTCAAAGAATTCTTACAAGTTAATATGGCGATTAACAATCCTCATTAAATTGATCTTCATACTTGTGATTTTACTCTTATTTGCCATTGGTTCATATTTTTTTAAGCTTATAGATACTTATGGTTATTATTACCGTTCAATGTATAATTACTACTATTGACCATCTTTAAATGTGCTGACATTTACATTCTTTACGTCTTATTCGAACTTGGGAAACATCCGTTGCGTGATGACACGTTTTATAACTGCTACGACGTTCATGTACATATATTTAAAGTCACGCTCACTTTTTTCCACTTACATAGAAGTCCATGATTTTAAGATGTATCCTGAAAACGCTTAAAAAGATGATCCCCAATTGTTATACCAAGTCATAATTTAAATGTGTCCGCCATTAACATAAAGAGGAAACGATATTCGTTTGTTTGCAGCCCTTTTCGTTTGTTTTGAGTCATGGGTTAATATTATAGATAGATCGATTTAGTCTACTGCGCATGGGCGCAACATTGGACACCGGTGACCACGTTACTTGAGGCACGCTGCCGAAGCATCCCGTACGTAGTGGTTGATTTTTATAGTTTTGGTGTTGAGTTTTTCATTTATTGAGCTATTTAAGCACTCCATATTACGCAATATGGTTGCTTCTTGTTGTGCATATAATTGCAAAGAGAGATATGTGAAAGGAGGACCGATTACATTCCATAGGTAAGTTTAATGAAAAAGATAAACGTCTGAGACGCGTAAGGATGAGATTCTTAAAATAAGTTGTATTGATGCAGTTTTCTGTTGTAATAGTGTTTCTCAACTTATTGGAATATTATGGCTAAATAATTTTCTTGTATAATCAAGTACTTTTAATCGATAATCGTGTTTTTCTTTTAATATGTATTGATATAAGAACATGAAGTACGTTCGAATAGTATATAATCTTGCCGAGAAATATTTACTTAATTTTGTGTTTATAATACCGCATTTAAAAATACTTTAAGTGTATCATAATTTAATTAATATATTCCCGGCTCTTTTAAACGGATTTGTTAATGTGTAAAAAACAAAACCCACGTGCTGCGCAGATGAGTACTTGGAAATGTATTTATTATTGAAGATGTAGAGTCGTTTATTTATGAAGTTATTATTTTATAAAACTTACATAACGTCTTATGCTTTGCCTGTGAATTTCTAGCAACAATTTTTAACGCTAAATTTTAACTGTCCTCTTTTCACGTGATAAAAATCTGGTCACCTTACTTAAGTGCTATATAAAAATCACATTAAGCTATGATAAATCAGTTTTATTCAAGGGGTGATGAAATGTAAGAAATTGTTACAATAAAAATTTTTGACGTAAAACATTGTTGATGTTATTTATTTCTATGTTCCATAGTAACTAGCAACTAATTATTAAAAGTGCATCATTTCATATTTTCAATTGTATTTTTTGTCTTTTAATAAGAAAAATCACATGTAAATTTACTGTACCAAATAATTAATAGTGTAATGTCACCTGATATGATTTATGGAAGATATGGAAAAATGTTATTAGAGTTAAAATAAGATTGCATCAAAATATATTGGTCGACCATATTTCTTGTTAATAGCTTCTATTCATTTCTGTGTTGATCTTAATGAATATTGCAGAAGAATATACATATTCTTTTGATATTCAATAATACTCTGCATTCAAATAATTCGTATACATCCCACAATTATAAAATTGGCAATACATAGGAACTAAATCTTATAAATCCAATTTCGGTAATTAAAATGAACATAATTTAATATAATAAAAGTTAAATTCTACTCTTGTATAGAAATTTCCACCTAAAGAATTTAAAAACCTATTTTTTAGCCTATTTCCAGAATGGAAATAAGCTTGTAGTTTCGTCGTGTCCGTCTGTTCTTCCCTATTAACTGTTTGAACCAATGGACCGATTTCCATGACAATTGGCGGAAATCTCTTGCTACTGAAGCCGAGATCGCCAGGAAAGTGTTCGTTGCAAAGATTGGAAGTCCCGGGTTCGATTAGTATCCTTGCCGTTTGATTTACATTGGCAATTTGATATCCAACGTGCAGGTTAATTTTCTCTTGCGCATTAAAATATCTTAGAATAGTAATCTCGGAGCGGGATCTGCACTATTCTCTGAAGAAATTAATGAAAATTTTAATTTATATCGTAGAATGTTGCTTATCGATCGTATTCCTTCGAAGTCCGCGTAAATACCGGCGTTTTAGAAGTTTTTATAACATACGAGTGTTGCCATCGCAACGACTATTGTTGGATTTGGTATAGTCCAGTACATAAGTAATTTTTTCCACGCAAATACGCGTGATCAATTTAGTTTTCCGTTCGAATGTAGGTATATGTAATATTTTATAACGCTAAATTATGAAATTTGGGAACAATGGGCAACTCTTCCGCGGTGATTTTAGAACTATGAAAACCTATATAAGTATTAAATATTATGTGGAAAGTAGGCATCATAAGTTCCGTTTGGATCATCTTGTTATTGTTATGGATTCAAACTGGAGGCAGGGCTGAGAAGATTCCCCGGTGTCTTTCTATTATTACAACCGAAGGGAAAGTTTTAAATCTTCAAAAATATCAAATTATTTGGGGTGTTTTCTTCATCCCATTGTTTCATTTTAACCTTTTAAAGGAACAGAATCTATTTTAAAACTCCTTAATCCAAATACTTCCGCGGCATTGCATGTTTGAATGGGCGACAAAATCTGTCCCCTGACTTAAGTCACGTGACTCGAGCTAAGGCATATGTTGGGGCAACTTTCTCTCCACTGCGCTGGCAGCCTGGCAGGAAGCGCGCTCTATATATTTCCTTACTCTGTGGTTAATATGAAGATAAGGGGGGAAGGAAGTACTTGTTGTTGTTGACCAACTACTTTGTAACGTGAATCATAGGCGCTTTGAGTTCTAAGAGTAGGGCGTGGATTCAGCTTAACATAATACTTACTTAAGCGAGGTAAAACATCCTATGTAAGTCAACTATTTTTAAAAAGCTGTCATAGCCTTCCCTGTGGAATCAATCGCTGTATTTATTGCAGATGAGAGGAGTGACAGGTGGTGTGGGGCAGGTGAAAGAGCCAACTCCCGAAGTGCAAGAAATTGTGATGACTGTAAAATCAGCTGCCGAAGAGAAACTTGGAAGATCGTTCTCTGAATTTTCTGTTAAATCTTTCAGAACTCAAGTTGTTGCTGGTACAAATTATTTCGTCAAGGTTGTGTATATTTCTTCCCTGTCCTCTGTATTTGTACTAAATCGTAATATTAAAATTATCGAAAAATAAATTTTGTCTCGGTATCAAATTTAAACAGTTCCGTTTCAATGTTCTTGAAACTCATTTTTTTAGAATATGCATTATTTTTTTACCGAAATTCGATTATTATAGGTTCATGTCGGTGAAGGGAAGTATGTTCACCTTAGGGTCTACCAAAATCCACAACAGGAAATTACACTGGTTGGGGTCCAAGATGAAAAAATGGAAATGGATGTAATTGAATACTTTTAATTGATCCTTGGGTATAATTGGAGGATCTGGATTCTTAATTTGTTTTTGCTATTATTTCTTTTATATTTTTCTACGTCTGTAAAATGTTTCAAAAATGCATTAAAACTAGTGTTTTTTATGTAGCAATTGATTTGTGCCATTGTTTCCCATCGTTTTAACGGAATCGTTTCTATGTAATTACTCGAAACTTAACTTGACGTTACTCTTTCACAGCAATCAAAACAAAAGTGGAATACTCCTTTAGCCAAAACAACTAGAGGGCTGCAAAACCCAATGCATTTCGCCCACAAGTTGGCTTCCAGTCACTGTTGAAACAGGTTCTACCCCTGACGATGCCCACCTTGTGGGCGAAATGCATTGGGTTTTGCAGCCCTCTAGTTGTTTTGGCTAAAGGAGTATTCCACTTTTGTTAGTTTTGGCCAAAGTTATTGAGCTACTATCAATTTTCACAGCAATAGTAAATTAAATCAGATGCGATATTCTGCTCTGAAACTGCAGATATAAACATTGGGAGATATCTTAGGAATGATGTTTTAGTTATTTTTAAAACTTAATGAGTATCAATGTAATCAACAATTTTTAACCTGGCAATTCAGTGGAAGGAAAGAAATGCAGAAAAAATGTTCCAATTTAATTTATCGTCAACTCGTTAAAAAAAACTATGTATATACTCAAGTGTTGCTAGTTATCTAATTGTATCTATTCCTTCCGTGTAGTTTTCAATGTATTTAAGCAGCCTATGAACAGTGCTCATATTTTCCTTATGAACCATGTGACCAAATACTGGACCATAAGCCATAGTTTGAGAAACTGACAAATGATCCAAGCCATAAGGTGAACTCAATGATTCACTTTCTTAAATTCGGCCTAATTAAATATGGCAAGCTAATACATTTTATGAAATAGGTACATGATTTTCTTATTGTAATCTCCGAAAGTCAATCTTAACCAAGTGTATTTTGACAACTGTCATTTTCATTTACTAAATTTCTGATTTTTCTAAAAGTAACCTAGAGCCTTATGTCCACACAGGCAAGTCCACAAATAAATGGAGAATATTAATTACATCACTTTTGAGCATGAAACATGAATTTCAGAAATAAAACGACATTCACAACACTAAAATAAATAATTAATTGTCATAACCATACATATTTGACAATTTTTAAATTAACTTTGGTACTTAGCACTATACAGTATCTTATTCTGAGACGTCCACCAATGCATACACTGCTATAACTTTACTAACAAATTTGTAGGTGAGTTTTGGGTTAATATCACTATCGCAGTCAACGCCAAAAGAATTTACCTCTTGCCTGCTCTCATTTTCCTCGAGATACAAAGCATTACCAACCTCCTGACCAGACACTCTAACCATCTGTGATGCCTTTCTTTGGGCATTTTCAATGGATAACCGCACGGCTTTTTCTCTATAAAGGGGTTGAAAATTATTTTACCCATTAGTGAAACTTAACATGCTGTTATTAAGAAACAAATGCTATTGAAAAAATCAGGTAAATAAAATTGGATGCTCAGAGAGCATCTTAATTCTACAAATATTTAATATAAAGATTATTACCTGGCTTCTTGCACACTTTTTAATGTATGTTTCAACCGAGGAGAGGAAATTGTGACGAATCCCCTGAGTTTTTCAGTTAGTTGGTTGGCAATTTCTTCATATGTACTTAAATTTGAACATTTAACGTGAATTTCTTGTATCAGGCGGAAATCACTGCCGACTATTGTCAGTATCCGATGGGTTTGGATGGCTTCCTCACCCTATGAGAAAGAGAAGCAAAACTTAATTATTATAAGCAATAGTTAACAAAAGTGGGTGAAGCAATCATCAATTTAAAATACCTTTACTTTGCATTTATTGAGAACATAAATTATATAATGAACTCGCTTGGAGACGCTTTGCTTTACATCTTCAACTGTAGTATGGTTCATTTGCAATGTCAATATAAATTCAACAACATCAGCATCCAGAAACACCTCCGCGTAACCTTCAACCTTCGCTATTTCTTGATCATACAATTCAAACTTGGGCAATGATTCTTATTTACAGCTTACCGCTCTCATGTTTCCATACATGCCCTCAGTTTCATTTAAATATACCATCCTTTTTGATACTTTTATGGTAAATTTATAAGCATAGTTATTTAATTAATATTAATAACCGGGACAAAACCGATTTCCAAAGTTTACGATCTAAACAAAAACCTATGTGTGTGAAGTTATATACGATATATATCGCACAAATACGATATAGAATCAAAAAAGAAGCATCTAATGTTTTTTTCCAACCTTAACTAAAAAACGTACAACTTTCAGAGTGTAGTTGTATGGAAAAGGCGCTCTGCCTGACAGAGCATAAATGTATAGCGTATAAAGAAAGAAATTGAATCCAGGTTTTCTGTTAGATTTATTCCTTATTTGGATGATTGGCTATTGTATGGAGTTATTGTAAATTCAGAAAATATTGTAACCTTTTTGGAAAGGAAATTAGGAATAACAATTAATCGAGTTAAATCTGTTCTAACTCCAACTAAAGAGTTAACATATTTAGGAGTAATTATTAATACTGATGAACTGAGCTACCATCAATTAACAAACCCTTTGTTTGACCCCTAAGTCTATTGTTAGATTAAAACAACTGATTTCATATATTCCGTGCTCTTCTTTTAAAGATCGCCAGCGAATAGCTGGGTATATTTCCTGGATCTGCTTTGTTTATAGATTTCCCGTTTTTAGTACGAGATGTATTCGCTAGTGACAACTCCTGGTGTAAGTTTTTGGTTAACAATGTTGATTTGAAAAGCCCTCTTAAGATGGGCCCATTGCAGCAGTCCATGAATGTTTTTACGGACGCTACTCCTAGGTCATTTGCTGTGGTAATTCCCGCATTAAATGTAACCAAAGCATATTATGTACACCGGCTGTTGCCGATAGGGTTGGCCGAAGCTTTGGCGGCCCTTATAGGAATTTATATAATACAAGAAGTGTATGGGTTGGAGAAAACCCAAATAAATTTGTATACAGATAATTTACAGGTAAAATATTCCTTCTCTAAAGAAAGAGGAGAATTGTTTCGCTTTAATATAGTATGCAAAATGTTTATGTACCTTTTATTAATAAAGAATCGAGACAACAGAGTCTCTTGGTGCTACGTCCCTTCTGAGGCCAATCTGGCGGACAGACCTTCCCAGGCTATCCAGCACTTGTAGACCGGTGCGGCCATATTGTGCGTATCGGTTTATAAGGGCTGGGTGGCCTGACTCGGGGTCAGTCCAGTTTACCTAAAACACGAAGAGGCGCTCAAAACTAAAGACAAGAAAAATGACAAGACGCACAAAACCATCCAGGTCCCCCCCCCCCCCATCGCCATCAGTCTGGACTCTCCCAGGTAAATCAGGCAAAGGGATCGAAGAAAAAGAATATCCGCCGCTAGAAGAGAAAGAAACCAAGGAACAGCCCATTAGGGAAGAGAAAACTTTTAACAACGACTCAGATATGAAAACACTAGTCGCGACTATGGCCCAATTTACTGCAACAATCCAGCAGCAAATGACGGCCATGATGACGCTAATACAGACCCTAGTAGCCGCCATAACCGCTCAAAATGGCAATGGACGCTAGGGTCAACCAAGCGACTGCGATCATCATGGCCCACTGGAATGCAAACGGGGTCGTAAGAAACAAGACGCCGGAGCTCATTGAGTTCCTGAGGAAACACTCAGTAAATATTATTTTAATACAGGAGACGCACCTTCAACCGAATGAGGATTGGGCTGTTCCTGGTTACGAGATATTTAGGAGGGACCGAGAAAGTAACACTCGAGTGGGTGGAGTGGCGATTCTTGCCCGTGAAGGTATTGCATGTGCAAAAATAGACGACAGAAGCTCTGGCCCGATAGAAGCAGTGGGTGTCAGAGCTGACAAAACTATGGGAACCATCACTATCATAAGTACCTATATCCCACCAAATAAAGAATTACGCATGCAAGACCTAAACGGGCTCCTTAGCATGGACAATGGAGTAATAATCGCGGGTGATTTTAATGCGATGCATTGGGCATGGAACTGCAGTAAAGATAGCAGGCGTGGTAATCTTTTAAAGACATGGGCACGAGATAACCAATTTAGGGTAGTGGCTCCGAGAACAACGACGCGACCAGGACCAAGGAACACAGGAAGTGTCCTTGATTTTGCACTGGTCAAGAACTTTGATCAACGGACAGTGTCAAAAACGATCCCAGAGCTAACGAGCGACCATTACCCGGTGGTTCTGAGGATCGGCACACAAGTATTATTTTATCAACAGGACAACCACCGCATGTGCTATGGACTTGGGCTAATTTTAGGAAAATAATTACGGAGTCACTACCAAGCGATGTGCCCACGATATCCACCAGGGAGGGAATAGAGGAAGCGGCAGAATTGTTGGGGAACGCAATCAATGACGCAGCGGAAAAAGCTATTCCGCGAAGAGCAAGAAAAGCAAAAGAAAACCTGGAGATCCCTGACGAAATCAAAAACCTCATAAGGAAAAGGAACTGGGTGAGGCGGCAGTGCAACCATTACGGCACCGCCGAACAAAAAAGAGATCTCCGGGGACTAAATAGAGAAATTAGGGATCAACTGAGGCGCCTGGGGAGGTACCAATGGTCCATCAGACTGGCAGATCTTAATATAAGTGACAGTTCCATATGGAAGTACACGCGTTCCCTAATTAATTCTGCCAGGAGTGACCCCCTGGTGGAAAGCCCAAGAGGCAAACTCACCACGCCTGCTGACAAAGCAGAATATCTTGCGGCTCATTTAGAACAGGTTTTCACGCCCAATGACGCGACAGAATACACTCCAGACATAAAAATGGAGGAGATCGAGTCCATGCTAAGGGTACAGCACAACGAGGATCAAGCCACTCCGGTGTTCTCCATCAGAGAATTGGCAGAAGTTATAGCACGCTTACCAAAGGGGAAGGTGACAGGCAAAGATAATATCCCCTATGAACTAATAAAGCGACTGCCAATCTCTGCAGGAGAATAACTTATCTCGATTCTCAATGCAGCGGTAAGGATAGGACATTACCCTACCGGCTGGAAGCATGCAAACGTCATATACATACCCAAGGTAGGAAGGAGGGTCTTAAAAGCCTCTGACTTCAGACCAATATCCCTCCTCCCACCTTGGGAAGGTATGCGAAAAAATGATCTACCCATATATATTGACACACGCGGAAGGGCATGGTGTGATCCCCCAAATGCAGTTCGGCTTTAAGGCAGGACACTCCACAACACATCAGCTGCAGAGGGTGGTAGATTTTATTACGGACGCCTTCAACAGGAAAAATGTATCTGTTGGAGTAGCTTTTGACATAAGCAAAGCTTTCGACAAAGTATGGCACTTAGGCCTACTGCAAAAACTTTTGATAGCAAAATTTCCCTCTTGGCAGGTGAAATTTATAAAATCTTACATCAATGACAGGCCATTCACCGTAAAATGGAATGGTGCCGAAAGCTCGACAAGGAGGATAGCAGCTGGTGTTCCACAAGGGAGTGTCCTAGGGCCATTATTATTCTCTATCTACACGGGCGACATTCCGACAGGTGAGGGGGATTGGAATTCCACCATTGCTCTCTACGCGGACGATTGTGCGATACTGACAAGAAGCTTCCAGCCGGAAATGGCCGTCCGATATGCCCTGAGGCAAACCGAAAAGCTTACGAAGTATTATAAGAAATGGAGAATCGAGATAAACCCCAAAAAGACCCAAGCAATCCTCTTCCAAAAAAGGGATGCCGATTTGCCGAGACAGCTCTCAATAGAAGGTGCTGAAATTCCCTGGGCTAAACATATTAAATACCTTGGTGTAACGATGGACGAGAAACTACGGTTTGACAAACACGTAAAAAGGATCAACCTTGCGGCAGCAGGGAAGAGAGCCAGACTCTTCCCAATTTTTAAATCGATTGACGTGTCCAGGGAATTAAAAACACCTATATAAGGCAATGATCAGACCGACACTCATGGTCAGTCCATGGGGATGAAACTGGAATGGGAAAATTTTTTCCAAGTTGTTGGCAAAAAGTCCCGATTAGCAACATGGAGCGCTAGTGTTGCTACCGATTTTAAAGAACCGGATGTCAAATATCCAGCCAATACCAGCCAAAGACTACCCCTAACGGATTCTACACTTCCGGTGTTGATATTTGGAAGTGTTTTGGTGTTGTTGCCACGGTTTTTCTGTTTTGATAAAAAAATGTTTAACGGAGATTATCTCAAACATAAAAGGTGTGCTGTTCCCGCCTGCGGTTTGAACACGGGGTTCAGCTGTATGCCTCTCCAGAGAATAGGAACAGGTAAGTTTAATTGTATTTATTCGTAAGGTACATGCGGTGCATATTGCCAAAAAGTTTATATAACCAAGCGGCAGTAATTAGCTGGTTTATCAAAGTAAATGAGTTTATTACACATTATCAAAGAAAATAAGTTTATTTATATTGTGTCATATCGCCTTTAATCATTCCTCTGCCATTCTCGTGCTGGTGTGTTACATTGAAAGGCCATTGTAAATGTAAGTTAGTATCGCGTTTTCGTCCAGCTGTGTTCAACATTCAAGGTAACTAAGAACTTTTTATTGCAACTACGATGTAATTATAAAATATTAATTATTTTTACAGATATTTATTTTCGTATTACGCGTTTATATCAGCTAATACACTAAATGTGTGAAATAGATAAAGAGTTTTTCAAAGCATTTTGGTGATGGTCAGGCGCGTGTTGAACTACAGAAGATTGTATGTGATTGTATGCTATAGTGAAAGGCTGTTGTAAACACAAGTAAGCTTCATGTTCTCCTCTGGTTATGCTAAACATACAAGGTAACAAAACCTTTATTACAGTTGTGAAGTAATTATAAAATATCCATTATTTTCTTTACAAATATTTATTTTATATTATTTGACATAGATATCCAATTTTAACATATTTCACCCAATAAACAACTATTTCTGACAAAATAATTGTGGGACAACCGAGTTACCCATTTTGTAGAGAAATTATACCTCTTTCTAATGTTATATGAATATTATGTTGTTAATGGTTGTGTGTCTTCCATGCAAGTAGTGGCAAGTTGTGAGAGCAATATAGCCATGCCTTGGGTTATCTTTATTTATTTATTTTTTTATTTTATTTATTTCCATGCGGCCCCTAAACAGCCGTAATCGGCCTTTTACAAGGGGCTCGTTAACATAATAACAAGGACTATCACAAACATCCATGCCCTAGATAAAGAAAAACCCACCTAGGGGGGATTCGAACCCGCGACCTTCGGATTGGTAGGCGAGGACGTTACCCTGCCACCACCGAAACAAATCGGATTTTAGCATTGGTATATTTTAAAAAATATGGTCAGATAATCACTAGCTGGTGGCTGTATTAGTTATTTTCAAGGTAATATAAATTGATTTTCCTTAAGATGGCAATATTCCCCCCATTACCTTACATTGACTTAAGTGATAATTGTTCAATAATTATGTAACCTAGGGCAAATGATAAAAGCAAACTATATTTTTTTCCAAACAGGTACCTCCAATGGGCGGCTTTTGTTGGGAGGAAGGGGGAGAAATGCCCGCTGTGGATCAAACAAAAATCCCACAGTAACACAATTTGTAGCTGCATTGAAGACATGCCTAATTCAGGGTTTAATTAGCAGGGATTTGAAAGGCTCAAATTGTGAAGGTGAGGACAGTGAATCTTTGCTTAACAACATGCGAGAGTTCATATGTTCACAATCTGACATTTCTGTAAAAAGTAATACTTTAAGTTTAGATGAAGAATTAGATTTAGATGTAGAAGATGTTAAACAAAACTGTTTTTCATTGGCCTATGTCACAGGTTACATAGCCAGTAAAATCCTCCACCGTGGCAATTGCAGCAACTGTCGAGCTATGCTCACCACTGATTCACGAGATGATTACCACCTTGCAGGTATTGTTTTCAAGGCGTATAGCGACAGGCCTGGCCTACGGTATCCAAATGAAAACTTCATACAGTTCGTTGGGTCTGCCGCTAATACTGCAGAGAGACTACTCTGCGAGGTGGTTCATTTAGGGTCAGTGAAACAAAGAGTTGTTGCAACCATAAAGAGGGATATCAACCATGATTGGCTCAAAGATGGTTGTTCAGAACACCACGTATGTGTTTCTGACGCCATCTTAAATTTAGTATGTAAGATTAGTTTTAAGTGGTGGGCGAAGAAAATTAATAGGGGCACATCTCAAAGATATGATAAGGTGGCGTGGAAGCAGAAACTGAAGATACTGTCCCACAAATAGGAGTGCCATATATCCACAGAGCATCCCACCTTTGTATATTTATGTAAATATTTGTCTTTCTCCATATATGAAGTTTATTACTGTAATCACTTTACGCTCCTTTTTATTTTCCTAATTGTTGGAGCTTCAGGGCTATATCCAACAACAGAAGGCAACAGTTTGTGTTTATTTCTGTTTTTTGTAAAGTCTTTAAAATTTTCTCGCAGTTCCTTAAAATATTTATTATCATTTAACCTATTTGGAATTATTAGAAGTATTACAGGTATGGAGAAAGTCATGTGGTGGCCACATCAGATTTTTTTTACAATGATTTGCCTCTTCATACATATATTTATGACATGTCTTGTCACTATCATCTACTGATGATGAGAGCTTCATTCTTGAAATGTACATTTAGAATTAGAATACTAGCCTCATTTTAAAAAATTTTTAAAGATGTGTGGTTGAGTTTGAGTGTATGCGTTTTTGAATTTAGTCTGTTTGGTCCCTGCTGTTGTCGTGAGATGCATGAACCATCAGACATTTGTTTGAGATATCAAGTCCCTGGCATGAGACAATTTTTCCATAAACTTAATATATGTTGCCTTTGAGTATGAGAACATGTGTTTGAATTTAGTCTGTTTTGGTCACTGTCATTGTCATGAGATGCATAAACCAGATGTTTTTGAGATATCAAGTCCCTGGCATGAAAAATTTTTTCTCTCAACTTGATATATTTTAATTTTTTACCTCAAAAAAATTTTTGAGGTTCATGCGGTTTAAGAGTTTGTTGTAAATTCTCAATTTTTCACCGTAGTCTCCTTTCATATAACAGCGTGACTTGTTTGTCCATACATGAATGTTTCATTTCCTTTGCTAAGTGTACCTAATACATGTTGTTTCTATTAATACCTGTTTGTATGACCTTAACTGTTATTCATGTGCAATTTGTTAGTGTATTTCATCAGGAACAGATTGAAACGTGCCAGCAATGTAGTAGCATCGGGACTCTGATTTATAGAGGTCCCCAAATTTCAGATTATTTAAAGTTTATTCTTGAATTTTGTCAAAAAAGGACCCCTATTTTTCCTGGCATAGACTCCCAAAATGTTTCGATCTAGTCTGATATTTCATGATGAACTTCTAAATGACTGTATACAACTATGTAAATGGTATATATTTTATACCAAATATCTTTGCATCGCATTTGGACATTTCTATAAATTTTTTATGTAAAGGTTGTTTAAAATTAGTGTATTTCTTAATCTTTTTTATACTTCATTTGTTATAATTGCTGTCACATGTATATTATATTCTATTACATGCTTTGTCTTCCACAACCCTCATTGTACTCAGTGTGTACGACATATGCTAATAAATTCAGTTTAATAATTCAATTCTGTATTCTTTTTATACCTTCTGTTGGCTATTTTGTTGTTAATATTTTTTAATCTAATTTTTATTCTAAATTATTTATTCTGTGTATGTATAATACTCGACTAGTCCAGCAATAGTCATTGCAATGGCAACATTCTCGTAATAAGTGACAAAAACGCCAGTATTTACGCGAACTTCGAAGAAATATGATCGATAAGCAAAATTCGAAGATAAAAATTGGATCGTCATTCTAGAAAGTCGAAAATACCGCGAGGGGGTGGGGAAGATTTTTAACGTGACGTCTCGACGTAGTTCCACTTTTAGCCATTGGCAGAGTGGAGCACTCTGCAAGGAAAACTTCGGCTTAGATTTTTAGCATTGAGTTACCGGTCTTTCCGTTAGGGGACTAGTCTTTGCGTAGCACCAAATGGGGTTTGTATTGTGCAAAGTGTCATTTTATAAATTTTGGGAAATATAGGCGATTCGAAAAGGTAAAGGACATCTGGTAATTTAAAATATATCGTTATCAATTATTTAATGGGCATATTATGATGAAGATGCGTAGGAAAAAAATAAATGTTACTTGTATCGCGATTCATCGTCAATCAAGAGCTGAAAAAGAAAGAATATTAAGAAACGAAGCAGTGTTGAATATTCGTAATGAAAGGTCTTTTCTTAATCTGTGTATGTGCGTCACTATTGCGTTCTAGTTGTTAAACATTTCTAGTTTTAATATCCAATGAGTTATTGGTTGTTTTTTTGGTAGTTATTATTTTTGAAGGAATGGAAGAGGATATGCAATTAGCCATAATAGCTGTAATTAACCATAGATTTCTACGTAATTTGATATGTAATTGTAAAACCTATCAGGTTTACAATAACCAATGTTTTGGTGTCATCATCATCTAACCATGTAGAATTAATACCAGTTATATCCACTGAAAGAGACAATATTTTGCTGTGAAGTGTCAAATACAAAACCATCAATTTCTTTGTTTATTTATAGGTCACCAAGTGGAGATTAAAATTCCTTTTTATCTAACAAAAACTTCAATTTCTTTATATGTTGATTTGTAGGTCACCAAAGGGAGACTTAAATTCCTTTTTATCTAACCTTGATAAAACATTAGCTTCATATAAATCCTCTAAATGTAACATTATCATCTATGGTGATTTTAATATTAACTTCAATGTTGAGAATCACCAAAAATCATTATTTTTAGATTTAACATCCTCTTTTAACTTGTCCCCTACCATCTGTACTACCACAAAAATAAATTCTAAATCATCTACCACCATTGATAATATTTTCATTCCCAATTCCTTATTTCAATATAGTAGCACTGTGCTAAATCTTCCTCCGAAGACTTTTTATATATGAAAAGAGAGCTCTTATGCTCATCTTTAACATAAATCAACAAACCTTCTGTAGGAATGTTTTTATGAAAAACAAAGTCTTAACACTTCCATGCATCTTTATTTATGAATCAGTAATGTTTGTTAACCCTCAGACTACTAAGGGGGGTAACAAGATTACCCCAGGCGCTTATTTTTTTATATTTTCCTTAAAAACATTTTCTGATTTGTATCCTCCTATGTAACTGTTTTTTAATGTATGAAGAGCATAATTATGTAAAAACAAGGTATCTAACAATTTCTGACAAATATCAGAAATTGTTTTGGGGTAACCGAGTTACCCCTCTAGGTATTATTCAGAACAGTATTCCTCATTGAAGAAAATAAAAAATTTCGGCTTAAAGAGCCTGCAATAGCATTAATATACTTGTTCGCCTTTTTATAAGGCTGTAGTTATCTTCTAAATGTTGTACTTGCTACTATAGGTGAATGGCCGTTGTTAAACCTACAGAATTCTTATGATATGGAAACAACAGAAAAATAGTCAATAGTAATTTAGAATGTCTTACATTTACATATTATAATATATTTATTATGCAGGCAGAGTGGTAGCCAAACTAGTATAGTGTTTGCTGCTAACCCCACAGTCAACGGTTTGAATAAAGCAGGGCTTTTTCATGTACCCCCAGAGCAACAAACCAACTCATAAATAGTCAATGAAATTTTCAATTAAAAACACATCTGGTTTGTTAATGTATTAATATATTGTAATGTTTGTATTTGATGTATCAAGTAAATTGCAAAAATAAAATTAATTTCACAGAACAAAAATATTTAGATTGTTTAAATAAAAATAATTTTCAGTATGGGTAGTTGAAATTACTTTAAATTACTAACAAATTAAAGTAATAACCGATTTTGATGAAAAATGTTTATTTACAATAGAAATTTTGTGGGTAAATTCAGTTACCCCCCCTTGATAGGACTGAGGTGCAAAATACCTTGGTACTCTGAGGGTTAAAGAAAACTTCCATCTCCTCTACCAAGATCAATCCACCCACAACATGCACACAATACAGCACCATCTCTCCCTATTTGAAAAGGGTCCATGCTACTGCAGTAAACTGTATAATGCTCTCCCAAATAATGTAAAAACTTGACAATCTATAAATGAATTCAAAAAGGAAACCAAAATCTTTCTTGTGACTCACTCCTTTTATAATGCGAAAAGAATATTTTGAAACTGTCAAGATAATCTGTTTTCTTCTTGCTTTTAACCCAGATTCCATTTTATTATGTTTTGTATTGTATTTCCTTTTGTTAAAATGTACTGTATGACAAAGCCCACTTGGGAAGGTTCCATTTAAAAGAAACTTGTAAATTTCCACTAACAATTTTAATATACGACCGGTTTTACATGTTACAGCATCATCAGGTGAAACCAGTCGTATATTAACATTGTTAGTGGAAATTTACAAGTTTCTTTTTCTTATAAATGTGCTGCATGGTATATATCCTTGTTTGTATCTTTTGACGGGCACCATGTTACATTTTGTGGCCAATGGAAGTGATAAAAATAAATGAATGAATATAATTAAAAACATTAGACAAAACATTAGTTTTCTTTCAAGAGCTAACATAGTTCAAGAAGAATTTTATATTTATAGATATTTATAATTAAGCATTACCTATATAATTCTTATAACACTGTCCTGTAAGAGTTTTACATTCAGTTCTAAGTCTACAAAAAGCTATATAATCTGTAGCAGAATGGAATCTTTATAATTTATATGATAAAATGTTTTAAATACCAACAATCTGAAATTCTTGAGAAAACCATTTAGGATATTTGGAATTACAATTATACTTTATAATGGGAGTATGAATATTCACTATTGCACAATATTAATAAAAATAGAAAAAGTCATATTTACATTAAGAGCATTTTTGAAAATCCTAGTTTATACAACTTAGGTAAAATTATACTTTATCAAGATACCAGTTTTTTAAATCACAGTGATGATGAATATAATCTAATTATATAATATTACATTCACTATTTATACACAAACCCAATGGAGGATGATAATCTTCCATTTTAAAGAGTCCAAGAGGTTGATTAGCCAGAAATTCCATACAAACAAACAAAAGCTCTCTTTCCCCCTTTTTCTAACTACTTCAACATTTTCATGGAAAGTCATTAATACCTACTTCTTTCTTCAACATCAAATCCTGAAGAGCCTTTTCAATCTCACTAATCAATATTAGCAGTTCAACACTGTTGCTGTCTACATCTTTCTCCCTCTCTATCTCAGTAGATTCCGACTTCAAATCTTTAGCGTATAACTCCTCAATATACTATTTCCATCTATTCCTCACATCCTCAGGCTCAAATAACAGTTTTCCATTTTGTCTTTAATTGTAGCCAGCATATTTCCTTTCACTTTTCCATACCATCAGTCTGTTCTGCCTTATCTCTGCAGTTTTTCCATGTCCTCACCTTGTCCTTTACAGCACAACTCTCTTTCTTTAGTAATTTTTATCTTTATCTTATTCTTTTACTCTCTATACATTCATCTTCCATATTCTATGTTAATTTGCTTCCCTCTTTTCCATTATTTAGTCATCTCCTCAGTTAACCAGGGCTTCCCTATTTTCTTATGTTATTTTGTCTGTACTTTTATTAGTGCTTTCTATGATACATGTTCATATTCCCTCGGTTGTCTTCAACCATTGTTTGCCTACCTGCATTTTCTAAAGCTAATCTAATAGCCTCCTAATAATCATTCCTCTTTATTTACTCATTTCAGTATTGGATTTACCTTTACTATTTATTTATACATATAATATATATATATATATGGATGTCAACAAGGTGTTGGGATGAGGAATGAGGATTAGTTCTCTCTCTGTAGCTGAAGAAGGAGTAGTTCCGAAAGCTTTACGTTTGTGATGTTTCTTTGTTTTTGTGTTATTTTACGTGTGTCGCTTCGACATCCCCGGGGCCTCGCCAACCTGAAGTCGTCTGATTGGTGAGTGCTCACTGGGTTTCCTCATCCCAACACCTTGTTGACATCCATATATTCATTTTACCTTTCCTTTTCCGTAAGTTGTTATATATATATATATATATATATATATATATATATATATATATATATATATATATATATATAAATTTTCTCTATGAAAATTACATTTAAGTGTATGTAATTATATTTTAAGTAGAGAAAAACTTCTTGAAACAATGGGAATTACTAATTACAAAAATGAAATATAAATTAAATTCAAACAACATATAGTAGGTATAATAACCACATGAAGGTTAATAAAAGTTATGAATGCCTTCTCTTGAACTTATCTTAAGAAAAATTGTCAATCATTATCAGTGCAGACCCTCAATAAGTAGGATGCTGTTTCCTGTTTGGAGCCCCAAGATTAATATTAATTTTCAGTAAAATTCGTTAATGCATTATTCACTACAAGTTTTAATGAAAAGTAAGAGTAAATAAAATAATGGATTACACAAGTAAAAGAAAAGTAATTTTTGGGTGGTTGTTTGAAGAAAATTAACATCAAAATATACTCTCATAGTTTTTTCATTTATTAAATGTACAGTGAGTGTAACATAAATTTATTCCATTTTTAGATGTTCTTTGCAAAAAGTAGGAGATGGTTGCTTTTTAAGCCAGGTCATGTCCATTCACATTTCCTTTCCAAAACTATTGGGTTTATTTTCATGAAATTACATAATAACAGCAAGCAATGAATTTTGCAATATAAAGATTGTTGCCTTTTAATTAACTATTTCTAACTAAAAATTATTTTATAAAATATACTAGATTCATGGCACCAGCTGGAGGCTCTGATATAATTCATACACTGCACACCCTATAAGGCTGGCCCTGATTATTAGATTGGGATCTTTACTACTTCAACCATCATTCTCAAGTAAATCCAAGCAATTACACAGTCTAACATAGCAATCATATAAATCAAAATAGGTTTAAATGATAATAGGTACGTGCTTAAAAGACAAGAATGAAGTTGCACAATACTGGAGAAACAGAGTAACAAACTTGCATGTTCTTACCAAACTGTTGTCCATATTGTGCACATGTACAATAAGCAAGGCAACAAGTAAGCAAACCAACAGAAGCCCCATCCAGCAAAACAAAGTATCACAGTACAAAAAGTGAATTTTTCTTCATTAATTTTAAATTGACAATTTCAAGTTTCTGATATTTTACACGAAAAACATTTATTTCAGAGCCCCTGGTATGCGCCAAGTGTGACTACTCTTAAATTGCCAAAGCAGTTTTTATGCTGAAGTAGTTAATAGATATGAAATAAACACCCGAAAAAATAAGAATATCTTCATCATCTCATTGAGATGGTAGGACGCATATGTCCTCTTTCTCTCACTATAACTTAGAAATCTTAAGGCAGCTAACATTTTTAGGAATCCATATCATTTATCTAATGAAAAATATGAAGCTGTTATAGAAATTTTATTTGTTAAAAAATTGTGACATACATGTATCTAGTGATAGCAATTAACATTGAGGAACACTTCATGCTTTAATAATGGGTAATGATTCAAGGATAATGATACTAGAAAAAAACAAGTACACCATGATGCTGAGACAATCATTCGCATTAATGGAATGCTCATCAGGAAGAAGTCATGGAACTCTGAAGAAGATTGATTTTTTTCAGGCTTTCTGCAAAGATGCCGGTTATGATGAAGGTTGGAGGAAGAGCAGCTGAAACTTCCCCTAGTTGAGCTACATTGACATTCCTTTTCCTCGAAATGCTTGTATTATGACCTGGGAATTATTTTTAAAATGCAAGATTACAAACAATATAAGGCAACTATGAAGAAATGTGATAATACCAAGGAGATCACTACAATGACAATCTCCAGTTTAGAATTATCTTCGACTTGCTTTTCTCCAGCAAAAATATCAGTCCAAAATGTTGTGAACCCTATAAATACATATATTATGGAAAATGTGAAAAAAAATAATTACATTCTCTGATGAACAAGCAATGAAGGAAGGCTGATCGATTAAGTAAAATGAAGTTGGCTAATAAAATACTAACATTTCAAAGCTGTGCAATTATTTAGTTTAAATGAATGTATAACGTTTCATGTAATACAGGTCAAATATATAAATTCTGTAAGTACACCCTCTCGCCACGCTGAGGCAGCAGTTAGGATTTGAGAGGGAACATGCGGGTATGTTTCATGCCGTGCGATTTAAATTATTGTCAAACTTTATGCTACCTTACAATATTGTCATTAACTCTCAAGAGTACCACAGAAATACTTCATACTAGAACTTACACATGAAAATTCATCATTATTTTGTTAATTAGTTAATCTGAGGGCAAAAAGGAAATTATATAAAATTTAATTTATTTTTTAAAATCATAAACTATGTTAGTTAATCTGAGGGCAAAGATACACCTGTTACACCCCCTCGCCATGCTGAGGCAGCAGTTCGGATTTGAGAGGGAACATGCAGTTATGTCTCATGCCATGCAGTTTAAATTACTATCAAATTTTATGCTACCTTACAGTATTCTTTAACTGAAAATACTCTTAGCACGCTGAAATAACAAACCCGCTACCTTCTTCACAGCCTCGGAGGTGTAGTGGACACCCGAGACGTTGAGGGATACCCGACACGAGTCAAGGGCCGGCATCAGGTCAACATAGTCGATTCCTTGGGACTTACATAGGTCCCGCAGTCTACCGTTCAATCCCACTACCCGACTCCAGACCATACTACCACAATCCGTGCGTGGGACAATGCTGCAAATGCTAAGACGTAGATCCGCCCCCGAATCCTCCCGGACACGGGACACCTCGGATATCAAGTTCTCGAAACAGCTGATAATTTCCTCTGACACGCGTCTAGAGGCGTCGTTGGTACCCACATGTGCAACGACATTCAACGAAGAGCAACCCGTGGTCAAGATCGATGCCTTTAACTCCCTCGTCACCTGGGGTATCGTGCCTCCAAGTATACACTTGGAGAACACCCTCTTCTGAATACCCTCCCGGCGGGCCCGTAACATCAAAGGTGCCATCAAACGCTGGACATTCGACCTTCCTATCAATAACAGACCCCTCTTCTCCCGGCCCACCTTGGGACCGGCCTCCGCCGAGACGGGAGCCAGCAACGGCCGCGGAGTCGTCCTCCGGTAACAACGGGAACCTATTGCTTGCAGGAAGAGGGTCCGACGAAACGTTCCCACCTACCCGCCTCCGCAGCACCACCCCACGGCCCTCCCGAGTGGACACCATTTTCCACTGACCTGGTTTATGGACCCTAGGTCCCTCAGCCCGCAATGAAGAGTCACTCGCTGATTTGGCGCAGTTGAACAAGGAAGACTTCTAACCCTTCAAACGCGACAAGACTGACTCGGAGCTTTCAACTCTCTAAAAGAGATCCGACACCAACCTCTCCAACTCCGCGATGCGTAACCTCGTGGCCTCGCAACCAGCGTCACACAAGTGGGGAACAGGTGTCTCCGAGGATGCCATCCTAAGCTGAAAAATAACGTATTAACAAACTGTAAGATACACGGGTAAATTTGTCTGGTGTCCCGTGGAAGGAACAAGAGTCAGTCGCAGGTATAAATTAAAAGGCGAGTCACAACCCAAGCAAAGTAAGTTCGAACACGAGATAGGTTAATACTCAAACAACGCAAATTCTAAATACTATTCAGCTGACAACCTTGCGTGCATAACCTTAAAAAAAATAAGCAAAGGAACAATAACTACGGATTAAGACTATTTATAAAAGTAAGAATAAAAGGAGCGCTAGAAAACTACGATATAATACTTACTGTTAACTATTACGGTAGCGTAAAATAAACTCACAAAATGTTACAAAACGAAATAACTAATACTACAGATAAGGTTAAAGTTATGAAACTATATAAAAGCAATGCTAATCCTACTTAACAATACGGCTACTACTACTCTAATGATACTGTGGTCGCTCGTAGATCCGAAGGAGTTAGCTGGTGGGAGCGAAACTCACGTCCCACGTGCTCCTCAACAACTTTCTGAAAGAAAGGATGAATAGTATAATGAGATAATATCTGCAAGATTGAGACTAGGCTAAGGTGACCAGATTTTCAAAGTACACAAGGGAAGGGGCGTCGAATCCTAGCATATATCTACTCCCACCCCCTCCCCCCGCTCAAAAGAATTTTTCGTTTTACTTTTTTATACGAGGGTGTAGATTAATTTGAAGCATAACAAAATATTGGTTTTAATTTTCTTCTATTACTATAATTGAATTAGAAAAATACTTGATTAATTATCCTCTATTTCAGAAGTAAAGGGCTTAATGATAAATACTCAACAGAACAATTTACTTTTTTTGATAGACTCAGTGCATTAGTTGATATTATTGGACATCTCAATGTTATGAATTTAAGGAAAACCTAAATTATTCGATAGCCTGTTTGATAGTATTTCGTCCTCTAAAATGAAGCAATAGTAATAGCACTGCAATAACGCCAACAACAACGGATCACTTTGGACACTTGAAAATGCATTGTGAAAAATCCGGGATCACTGCGACAAATGCATAGAAAATGTCGGTATACGCAAGAATGTCCACCGTTTCAACGAATGATGGAAGAGCTGATCTAATTGACTTTACCGCTCTAACGATTAAGTTCTGTTGATAAGGGCAGGTTCACAAAGAGACTAGGGAAATAGTTTTAAAATGACACGATAAGTAATATACCGAAACTGGGAACAAAAACGAAAGGAAACTTAAGAAAGGGTACACATCCAAATTACAATTGTAACAATTAAGTTCAAGTTCATAGAAATACATTAAATGGGAAGAAAATACTATCGTCGTTGAACTTCGGCAATTTATATCCACATCAAGTGTTAATAGCAAAATATAGCACAATAACCATGTTGTGCAATTACACTCATCACCTTTCAGATAACTAACGACGTTTAAATAAGACATTTCCGTAAAAAGTCGAATCCTTTATAACTCATGATCGTTGTCTATTCCTATGTTTGTACTTACATGTTACTAAGCGGTGGAAAAAGAAAGCAGAAATCGGCCGCTTCGCGATAGAGCTTATTATGGAAGCAGTAAAGATATACCTTAAGAGGCTACCGGAGAGGCGAAAAATTCCAGTGCTGACCGTGGCGCTATGGGCATTCACGGCTAGTATCAGAACTACGTTCAGGGATCAAAATGCCCATCCTCTGTAAGCTACTCAAGGGTCACCACTCGACCATAACTCGACCGAGGTTTGTTTACATTTCTGCAGTAGAGTTTGGCTCGGGTTGTTTTCTTCTCTTTCCTTTGGCTGGGCGAGAAAGCTAGGGCCGCTGGGGCGGAGGGGAAAATCTTGGTGGTCAGTTCTTAGTGCCGTCTTTATGTTTTTGACAGATTGCTGTTTTCAATATAATCAAGTTTCCTTAAAAGAGTAAACAAATATGTAACGTTTACACAGTTGATAAGTAAATTTTACTTGGTTGATTAATAAAAACGAACAGAAAAGTCGTTCATGAAAAAAGATAAACTAGTACCGAATCTATGAGTATTAGAACCATTACGAGTGAACAAACATTGCTTATAGAAAAACAACAACACTTACAAGCAATGTTCCCTCTTAGCTGCGCGCGTGCGCGGCCGCGGACGACCATTTTCCCTCCGCGCACAGCCACTTCTTTACCGCGCACAAATCAGAAAATCCACCTATCCGGAAAATCCTCAATCTAATTACACGTTTCTCCATAACATTCATTACTGTGACAGTGCAAAAGAAAAGGTAGATGAAAGCAAACAAATATCGCAACAGATACTATAAATATTTTTAAGTCCGTTTCACTAAATATTTTTGCGCACTCGCTTACCCTCTCTACTCACGAAGATTGGTCGGTCGCGCAGAACCTTAAAAAATTAGAGGGAACATTGCTTACAGGTATTAATTCGAAAAAAGATCTTACATCTTCCAGACATTTTCTTTCTTTGGAAACATTCTATTTTTAAGTTTTGATAAACTTTTCAAAAAATTTTGTTATAAATTACATTATATACGGAAATTATAGTACACAGTAACGGAAACTATACTTCAACATAACAAAAAAATATAATTTTTTCTTAACTTTAACACTCGTTTCTATCCGTCCCTTTTTCTTACAAGAAATACTTTACATCCACCTTATTTATTAACAATTAAATCAATTAAACATACATGTCAGTGCCACGCAAATGGCTGATCCCCCAATCATACTTGGGGGATATCAATCTACTAGTCTTTATTTCACTCACTACACTCACTGTTCGAATTGGCGTTGTCCCGAGACATGCTCCACGTATATGTCTCGGGAACAACGCACGGCGGCCGAGCACATCCTCTTCTTCAGGGTGGCGACTCGTCCCTTGTGGATTATGAGGCGGTTGAGGATCGCGTCGTTCCTGGCGTCCCAGGAATCCAGCGACCCCACGACGATGGCTCCCAGCCGCACCTCGGTCCTGTAGCCGCTCCGCGCCCGCATCCTCTCAGCCAGGCCGTCGTACTTTTCCATTTTGAAGGCCCTTGATGCGCGGAGGGCTAAGAGGCGGTTCTCGAAAGGCAAGGTCACATCGATGATGTGGACCGTACCTCCCGGTGCCTCTCGGATGACGAGGTCCGGCCGCAGGAGCGATTCGTCGCCCGGGACCCGCTGGTCGATGGAGACCTCCCACGACGATGGCAGCGCTTCCACCAGGAGATTTTGAATGGCGTTGTGACGCCGTATCCACCCTTGGCGATTCGACCGGCATTGGTTGAGCACGTGCGGCAGCGTCTCGTCGGCGTCGCCGCACCTCCTGCAGGACACGTCCTCCCTCCGCGCGCTTCCTCTCATCGCGCCGAAGAGGGGGAGGACGTTCAGTCGCGCTCTGTGCACGAAATGCCAGTCGCACAGCCTGGTGAACTCGCCGGTCCTGATGAAATGGCTGCCGACGTCGTTCGCCGTGACGGCCTCCATCATCCTTCCCTGGTCCGGTTTTCGGACGAGTCGCCTCCTCGTGTCCTCGGCCACCGCCTCCCTGATGAACCTCACCAGCCGGTGCCGCGCTGAGGGGGGGGACGATGATGAGCTCCATCCTCGGGGTGGGGTGCCTCACCCGGATGGAGATCTCCCTCCTGGCCGCGCTCCACTCCCATCTCAGGCCGCAGAGAGGCTCCAGCCCCTTGGTCGCCATCCTCGCCCTGGTCCATGTGGACGCCACGTCTCCCGCATCTCCCCCGAGATCGCCCTCCATCGATCCCGAGAGATACTCGCAGAGGGTCCCCCTCTGTGGAGGCGCCTTGGCTCTTCCTATTCGTTTATGCACGGCGTCGCGCAAGCCGTGCCATGCGGCGTCTCTGACGAGGGGGTCCTTGCATGTCAGCATGCGGAAGGCGTGGGTGACGGCGAGGATGTTGCCCTCGACTGGGAGTGGAACGTATCCCCCGCCTCCGAGGCGGGTGGGGAGGTGCATCATTTCGCGGCTTGCCCGCACCGGGAGACACAGCCACGACCTCACCGCTTTCCGGATGGCGCCGTCGGTGCTCGCGAGGTCCTTCACCGGGACCGCCGCGATCCGCAGGGGGAAAGACATCCTTGGCAGGAGAAAGGTCGAGAGGGCGTCGATCTTCTGCCAGGGGAGCAGGTCGCTCTCCGAGAGGGAGGTCAGATCGGCCCGTAGTGCCTCAAGCGTGGCCGTCGGGGTCGTCTCCACTTTGAACCCCGACGGGCATCCGAGGTATGGGTAGGGCTCCCCCTCCCTCAGCGGCCGCATCGCTTCCCCCTGGATGGCAAATGGCGTCCCCTGGACCCTCACTCTCCCCTTGCGGAAGTCAAGGTGGAGGCTCGCGCACTTTCGGGCCTTGAAGGTGAGGCCGCACCAGGCCGCGGCGCTGCTGGCCGTGAAGAGGAGGCTGCGCAGAATCCCGGCATTCCTCCCGATCACCAGGAGGTCGTCCGCGTACGCGAGGACACATACGGAGGTCGGGCCGAAGGAGTATCCCGCCGTGGCGCGCTTAGCCAATAGGGCCCGCAGGAGTGGCTCCATTGCTAGGTTGAAGAGGAGGGGTGACAGGGGGTCGCCCTGCCTCACCCCGCGTCTAAGCGGGATGAGAGGGGTGATCCCCTCCTCCAGCGCCACCTCCGTCGCCGCCCCCTCGTAGATGCCCTGGATCAGGGCCCGCATCCTCTCCGGCATCCCCATCCCTCTCAGGACCCGTTGAATGAGCCGATGCGGGATCGACCCGAAGGCATCCGCGAGGTCCAGCCAGGCGAGCGCGATCTCCTTTTTGTTCCTCCGTGCGTCCTCGAGCGCCGCCTGTAGGACGAAGTTATGCTCGAAGCATCCCTCCGTCCCAGGCACGAACCCCTTTTGGCAGGGGAAGGAGAGCCGCCTGCCCCTGAGAGCCCATGACGATATCCTGTCGGCCAGTATGCCCGTCAACAGCTTGGATATCGTCGGGCTCAGGGCGATGGGCCTCCAGTTCCCTAGGTCTTCCACGGCGCCCCCTTTGTGGATCAGAACGGTGCGGGAGATCTTCCAAGGTGCAGGTATCCTCCCCGAGGAGAGGCACCGGTTGAAGATTCCCGCAAGCACCCTCCCGTCCGGATCCACTTTCCTCCATGCGTCGTAGGGGACGCCGTCTGGCCCTGGCGCCGTCTTTTTGGCCTTCTGGGCGTTTTCTCGTTACGATTTATATAATTTAATTCACAAAAGACGATAGAGGTAATCATTATTGGTGTACTTAAATGTATGTAAGATTAATAACAGGAAATTATGAAACTAAATCCGGATACGTTTCCAAATTATAGAAAATTATACGTATTTATTAGTTAGACTTACATCTGCAGTTAACTGTTAACCCTTTTTCTTTTCTTTCCTCGAGTTTCACGAGTCACGGCTTGAATACAAGTTTCTCAGAGGCATCGATCGCGTACGACGCGGGTCCACTAATTCGGGAAGAATCCACTGGAGGTAAAAGTTGCTCAATTTCTCCTCAATTCTTTTCTTCCAGAACTCGTCGTCTCTTTCTATTTTCAAAAAAGGCTCGTTTTGTGTCCATATTTAAAAAAAGCTATATTTCCTTCTGGTGACGTGTAATTGTCCCTGTACTTATATAATTCCAAGAATGATTTTGTGTATAGGCATTTTTTTCAATTAAACCAACCTGTAAATCACAAGAAATGCATACAAGAAACAAAAGAAAAATAATTTTTTACCTAAAAATAGTAGTTGTGGTTCTCGTTAATTTGCCCATTTACTGACCAAACCGTTACCTTCCTTGCTTCAACCCCGAGAAATGTTTATTTGACGTTTTCTTAATCGTTTGATGTTTTCCGTATGCGCCAAATTTCATTTCGATTGGATAAGATTTGGAAATTAGCGCATTGCGCAAACGCAAATTACGCAGTAACTATAAGGGTGGTAATCTAGAAAACTATAAGCATTAGTTAATTGTACATGCACACGAAGTTTGGTAAAAATCAGACAACCAAGACTGCAGTTATCGTAGAACAAACAGACAAAATACATGGACTCAACAGGAGAGACCTCGCTTCGCTCGGCCAATTATACAAGGGGATTCGCGGGGTCTTCGGCCTCGCTTAGCCCACTTAGGGCTGTGACGAGCGACTGAAGGGATTCAAATAAATTTTTTGGAGTAAAACAATCCCTAAAATGTGCAATTTTAAGAATATTATACTTTTTCCATTGTACTAATGACACACATTTCTGCCATATTTTAAAGTTAAAGAACACCTAGAGGTGAAATAATATTTATGTAATTGCTTAAATATTAAAAAAGGTTTTAACGGCCGCAATAAGAACTTAATGGAGATATTCAAATGTTTATTTGTGCATTTGCACTAAGCTGTAAATTGCTTAAATATTTCAGCTCCCTAGCTTGCTCCGTAGCACCTAAACATTAATCTATTTGTTTAAGTTTTAACAATTTTTAAGTCAAACAAATTAAAATATCAAAATTTCTATAATCCCTATTTCGTTTCTTTACAAATTCTACCATTAACAAAATTTTCAGCTTTGTAGCACATTCGAAAATACACAAACCTTGAAAAACAAACATACCGCGTCTCTTTCCTCTTGTTGTTTGCTGCGCACACTTTGCAGGCCCTGGAAAGATATTTTTTCTTCCCCTTTCCTGCAATCGGATGATGTTTGCTTAAGCTATCTAAAAGTCTCTCTGGATGTTCTTTTTTCGCAGCGTGCTTAGTAGGCTTTTCAGTCTCTTCAACTTCGTCATTCGAAGACTTACCCAATTCTTCCCTGCTACTCGCCCAATGTTTCGCAATGTCAAGTAAAAAAGTTTTGAATCTAATTTTACTGGAGTTATTCAAGGTTTTATACACGCTAAATGAATTGAAAAGAGCACAATTTATAAGCCATAACAAAACCTTTTTGGATCATTTAATTGTTTTGCTCAATATTGTATAATAGGATAAATACATGTCAGCCCTATCTACTCCTTTCATACACTGATTGTATCTTACAATGCACGTAGTCACCTGGCCCTCGAAGAGGACGGACGTGCCTTTCACTTCCTCCTGCGAGCGCTGACCTGCCTGCGAGCGACACCTGTAGTAGTAGCAGTAGCTGTAGTTTAGCTGTAGCCGTATTGTTGTGTTAAGTAGAACTAGTATTTTTTCTATTTATTCTATTTATTTTTTCATCTTCTTACGTTAATTGTTTTGTTGTAATTGTAGTTTAACTCATCTTTGAGCGTAAAGCTTACTCATCCTTCTCTTGCCGTATCATAGTAGTTAATTGCGTCTCTCAGCCACTAAATCCGTAATCTTTGTAATATTTATTTATAGTAGCGTATTACCTTACTCGTTCTTAATCATTTCCTTTTACCTTAGCATTTCTTTAGCTTCTAAATCTACATTGCTCTTGTGCTAAACTTTCTTGCTTATTTACTAACGTTGTTGGTGTAGTGAAACACTTTCCCTTTCACTTTTTACCTGCGCTCGACCCTAATTTAACCTTGAAGACAGCCAACCGCGTATTTACGTTAGTTCTAGTATATTTATATAGATAGTACAGATTAGTTAAGAGGATAGGATGGCTACTCCGAGGACTCCTGTTTCCTCCTTCTTGCGCGACGCTGGTTGCGAGGCCATGAGGTCTCGGATCACGGAGCTGGAGAGGGTGGTTGCGGACCTCCTTCAGAGGGTGGAAAGGTCGGAGATAGCCTTGGCGCGTGGGAGGGGTGCGGGTTCTTCCCTGAGAGCAAACCGCGCCAAAATGGCGGCTCGGGTTCGCCTGGGTGCGGAAGCCGGCAGAGCGATCGGGGAGGCTCCTGGCTCCTCTTCGCGGGTCGAGGGTCCTCCGGTCCGGAAGCCCGATGAGTGGTGTGTGGTGTCCACTAGGGGGGATCGTGGGGGGGTGTTGCGGAGACAGGGAGTTGGGAACGCCTCGGTGGCCCCTCTTCCTGTTAGTAATCGGTTTGCGGTGTTGTCGGAGGACGACTCCACTGCCGTTACGCCCGTGCCCGCTCCCGTCTCCTCGGTGGAGGCCGGGCCCAAGGAGAGCTCGGGGGGAAAGAGAGGGCTGTTAGTGATAGGGAGCTCCAACGTCCGGCGTGTGGTGGCACCTTTACTGTCACGGGCCCGCCGGGAGGGAGTTCACGAGCGGGTGTTCTCCAGGTGTATACCAGGAGGTTCGGTACCCCAGGTGACGAAGGAGTTCAGGGTGTCGGTATCGGGCACGGGTTGCTCCTCGCTGCGGGTGGTGGCCCATGTTGGTACCAATGACGCTTCGAAGCGCGGCTCCGAGGAGGTCTTAAGCTCTTTTAAGGACTTGGCCGCTGAGGTTGCTCGTGTCCGAGAGGAGTCTGGTGCTGATGTGCGGCTTTCCATCTGTAGCATTGTTCCTCGGACGGACTGCGGTTCTATGGTTTGGAGCCGAGTGGTCGGGCTGAACCGTAGGCTGTGGGACTTCTGTAGGGGCAATGGAGTGGACTTCGTTGACCTGAGGCCGGTCCTGAACTCATGTAGGGCATCCCTAAACGGTTCTGGTGTGCACTACACTGCCGAGGCTGCGGAGGCGGTAGCGCGTAGGGTGTTTGAGCATTCTAGGGCTTTTTTAGGTTAGATTTAAGCAATTGCAATTTTTTAGCAAGCGTTGAGATGCACGCCAATAGTAGATCAGATGGTAGGTTAGAATGTAGGCAGCTTACCGGTACGGGATTAATTGAGAGCATAATAGGAGAAAATGTAAGAAATCCGTGCGGTAACAGAATTATCGAAGGCATGGGGATAAACGATTTTCCATGCAACAATTCCGTAGATAATGCGTGCGACCTTAACAACGCTATAAACCCGACGTTAAGTAACAGTAGAATACATTCCAAGCGTAGAAATAGTCGACATAGTAGGAAGGATAAGGAGGCAGTAAATAATAATAATTATAATCTTAATAATAATAACAGTAATAATAACTCAGTAGAGCGCGAGGAATCGTTACGTAGTCATAGCGAGAAATTAAAAATCATTACGGTTAATTGTCGCAGCATTCGCAGGAAGGAGGCAGAATTTGAACATCTTATTCGTAGTCTGCGTGCTGATGTAGTTATAGGCACTGAAAGTTGGCTTACGGCAGACATAGCCAGTCAGGAGATCTTTCCTCGTGACTATAGCGTATTCAGAAAAGATCGATGTATCCGGTCGGGAGGTGGAGTCTTTATAGCAGTTAGCAATAAATACGAAAGTTACCCATTACAGATTAACGACGACGAAGTCGAAAGTGTTTGGTGTCGTGTGAAAGGAAGCGACTCAAAAACTATAAATATATGCGCTTTTTATAGACCCCCAAATGCGAGCGTGGAAACTATTCATTCTCTGGAGAAACAAGTGGCGACGCTAAATTCGTCTAATAAAGATAAAGCCATTATAATCGGGGGCGATTTCAATCTTCCGTCAATAGATTGGAGGCATAATTGCTTTTATCCCGGAGGTAGAGAGCGTGAATCGTGCGAGGCGTTACTAGAAACTTTCGGTAAGCACTCATTGTATCAATTAGTGAGATTTCCCACGAGATTTAATAATATATTAGATTTATTTGTTACTAATCTTCCTGAGCGTATGAATAGAGTATCTGATGCTGAGGGAATAAGCGATCACAAGGCAGTTTACGTGGAATTTCAGTTAATTATTGAGAAACAGGTTAAGGCCAAAAGAAAACTTTATGTATTCGCCAAAGCCGATTTCACAAGATTTAGGTCTTTTCTGCGAAATAAATATACTAATTTCTGCAATTTAACCGATAGTGCAGACGCGGAGGAATCCTGGTGCATGTTCAGAGATATGATGCGAGAGTGTACAGATAAATTTATTCCGAGCAAACTGAAGCGTGATAGTGCAGAACCTAGATGGTACAATCAGGAAGTAAGAAGCGCTCTCCGACGTCAAAGAAAACTCCACTCTCGCGTAAATAACACATCCTCAACAGCTACGGTCGAACAGATTGCAATAATAAGGCATCAATACAAGGAGGCGCGCTCCATAGCCAGAGTAGCAATGCGTAATGCGTTTAACAATTATAAAAAGAAGGTTTTACAGGAAAACTTGAAAGAGAACCCAAAAGCATTTTGGTCTTACGTCAGGGAAGTTCAAGGTAGGGGCCCCACTATTGCGTCACTGGGGTCGGAAACGGGAAACGTAGTTCACGATAGTATGGATAAAGCAAACCTATTAAATCATCACTTTCAGAAAGCTTTTACTCGTGATGACGATGAATGTGAAACCCCTATTCCTATGCGTCAGGGCGATTCGATGGAAGATTTGGTATTTTCGGAAAATGGCATCGCGCTCCAACTTCATTCAATTAAGCCAAATAAATCTCCTGGACCGGAGGAAATTCCCGCGCGTGTAATGAAAGAATTAGCTGCTGAAATCGCGCCGTATTTGAAAATTATATTCGAGAAATCCATTAGAGAAGGAGTAGTTCCTAAAGATTGGAAGGTGGCACATGTTACGCCCATCCATAAGAGTGGCGACAGAGAAAACCCCGAAAATTATAGGCCGATATCCTTAACTTCATTATCGTGCAAGATACTTGAGCACATAGTCTTTAGCTCTGTAATGCGCTATTTAGATAGTCATTCATTGCTTAGCGGATGCCAACACGGATTCCGGAGAGGTAGATCATGCGAAACGCAGCTCGGCCTGTTCGTGGACGATTTGTTGCGATGCGGAGAGAAAAATACTCAGGTCAATGCCATATTCATTGATTTCAGGAAGGCGTTCGATAAAGTATCTCATAGGAAATTAATTGCGAAGTTAGGACAATGTGGTATCAATTCGAAAGTTGTCGGTTGGGTGAGAGACTTCCTCTCGAATAGGGAACAGATAGTTGCCATCGATGGGAAATACTCGTCCCCCGTTAAAGTTGCTTCGGGTGTTCCTCAGGGAAGTGTATTGGGCCCTCTGCTCTTCTTAATCTATGTAAATGATATGTGCTCGGTTGTTCGTAGTAAAATTAGGCTTTTCGCCGATGACACCGTTCTATATAAAGAAATAAAAAATCAGGAGGACCATCAGTCTCTGCGTGAAGACTTAAGAGCCATTTCAGCGTGGTGCAAAGAATGGCAAATCGAAATTAATTATACTAAATGTGCCGCAGTCACGTTCTGGAAAAGTAAGAACAAAGATTTAGGTTTCGAATATAAAATAGATGAAATGAGTATTCGACAAGCTGAGTATGTAAAATATTTAGGAGTAACCATTTGTCGAGATCTTTCGTGGGACATGCACATTCGTCGAGTTATAGGCGCGGCCAACAAGAAACTGGCATTCATAGGTAGAATAGTACGGAACACTACAGAGAAAGTACGCGAAACATGCTACTTATCACTGGTAAGACCACAAGTGGAATACGCAGCGAGCATATGGGATCCGCACGAGAAGGGACACATAATTCAACTAGAAAGAGTACAGCGCAGAGCAGCCAGATTTGTAAAACAAAAGTACGAACATAAGGAAAGCGTCACCTCTTTATTGAGCGATTTGAACTGGGTATCACTGGAGGACCGTAGATTGCACTCAAGGTTGAAACTTCTGGAGAAATATAGGTCAGAATGTCTAAAAGAGGAGGTAGTGGGAATAATTGTGGCACCGACGTATATAGGTAGAAATGATCGAGGCGATAAAATACGTGAGATCGATTGTAGGACGGAGCGTTATCTAGGCTCGTTCTTTCCGAGGACAATAAGAGATCACAATAGGAAATTTCGAATTGCGTTAGACAATCTTTAGGTAGGATTTGGTGTATTGCACCCCCTGCCACCCACCAACTTGGTGAATTGCAGGGTAACTTGTAGATGTAGATGTAGGCTTCTTCACTGGCAGTCCTGTGCAGGGCTGTGCAATGATATCTTGGGGCCCGGATGCAAGGCTTCTTTTTAGGCCCCCCCTCCTGCCCCAATTTTTTGTATACCTATAGTTTTTTACTTGATTTGTTTAAAAAATATATATATTAGTAAATTAAAAGTTATCTGTAATTCTAAATTCCTATTTTGAAACTACAAAGATCACAATAAAAAAATGGCAATTTTTATTACTGTTTGTAAGGTACAGTTTGAATATAATATAATTATATAACTTATTTCTAATCGCAGGTACACAATATTCTTGTTTATTTATTTGTGGTAGATTCTACCCAGTCCACACCATACAATTATAAAAACGATAAACGGCAATGTATGAAGTTTTCATTAATTTTGTTTTCATTGGAATTTTTATCAATCTGTACGTATCTCAATATAATTGATGTATGTTCTTTATGAGAAACATCTGGTGTGCAATCCATTTGTAAACTAATATTTTGTCTTTTTAACATGATTTAAATTTTTTTAGCTACTTCTTCACTAAGACATCTATTCTGTGATCTATTAGAAAGATGATGGCGAATGCGTGTTTTACTTTCTCGAATATTAACAATGTTATGGGAGTTTTTAAACAATATGCAGCAGAAGCAGTAAACACCATCTGAGCTCACTGAATAAATTAACCATGTCGCGATATTGTCTTCCTGTTTTTTAATGTATGTTTATAATAACTAGCTAAGAACTTCCTGTTGTCAATAGCGTCTTTTTAGGAAAATTTATATCTGTAATTTGTTGTGGTCCTAGGTTTATCAACTTTATTCTAAATTCATCATATATGATTTTAGGCCATGTGGCTGGATCATTACTACCTAATTGTTATTATATCACTTGTATTGGTATTATCGGATATGAGTTCATCACAATTTTGCAACATGGAATCATCTGCATAGACGTATCTTTCTTATTTTCTCCCACTGTAATGACCAATGCTCAAATAAATACTCAAATAAAAGTTCCTCCAAATTTATTTCCGTGTCGTTTTTCTCCAAACGGTATCACCCGCGCTAGCTAAATTTTCCTCAACTTCACCTATTTCAGATTCACTATCACTTATTACACGAGGAGCTTCTCTTTTTCTCACATCGAATAAAACACTATCATCACTTTCTTTCTCACTACTGTAAATTTCTTCATTGTCCCCACTCGGTAAATCTGACAAATCGTCTGTATATAAATCACCCAAAGAATCACCTCCTCTCTCCCTACCCTTTTACCTTATCACTATGTGTTTTCCATTCTTAAAACTTTAAGATGTCCATCTTTGGAGATACAAAAAGTTGGCAACCCTAAACTGTTGTGTCAGATGAATCAGATTAAATCATTTTTCTACTCAATTTGTTATTATTTCTGTAAATACAATCTTACTGCAATATTAGTCTTATCTTGAAAACAACGAGGAAGAATGTAAAATAATTGTCATAATGTAAATATTTGTGTTTATATACATATAATTTCAAATAAATTACTAAAATTGAATAGTTGTATTCCTATGACTTAAAAAAAATATATAACAATAGGTTCGAAACATTACTATGACTTTTTATTGTATTTTAGATGGTGGGCCTCTGAGGCCCTTGGTAGTTAAAATCGCTTGGTAGTTCTAGAGTTAATTAAGAGAAATACTTCGCTTTAATTTTTTCGCTTGCGATATTTCAAACTTATAACGGTGAAAACTCGAGCACAAATTTAATGTCTCCCCACCACGAGCTCGGACTGAAAACTGGCTGTAGTCCGCCGAAACACTACCTTGGACATAAAAAGAAACTCGTCGATTACATTACTTCCCCGGTGCAATATTGTATATACATGAAGTGAATATTGAAACAATTAAAAAGTAGTTCGTATATAATGAAACAAAGTTGTTTTTCATTGCTCGCGTTGAGACCTTTGTAAGAGCGCTTGTCTGAATCAAGTGAGCGTATCGAGAGGTAGAGTCAGGAAGTGTAATGAGCGTAAAACCGAAAAAAGCGTATCGCGAGGTATACCTGTATTCCATTTATGGAATATAATTTTTCATCTTGTTTAGTGGTTACGTTAGACCCCATTCTTCCATATCAATATCCCATAAGAAAATCATACCTTACGGCCGGAGAGTATTCAATTGAATAGGTCGATTCAGATATAATCCATTATAGACATTTATAACTTTTTACTTAATGATCGGATTTACGTTAAATTTTCGGAATATCAATGCCTTAGCGCGTTATTTATAACTTATTTTTTACAATTATAGTTCAGTAGGTTTATTCGTTATCGCAGAAAAAAGAATAACAGTTTATATCAAAAAAATATTTAACTATTAATCACAGTTTTTAGTGTTAGAGTAGTTTCGACGCAATTCAACTACATTCAAATAATAATCAAGTTATCTGTAAGCATTCGACTAGCCGCTTTGTTCTCCTTACGACCCAGTTGGTGAGTTCCCCTCCCCACTTTCTTTATCACTTCCACACACAGATGGTTTGGCATTCGAGAACTGTTTACGAATAACATCGCATGGATAGGATGTCTGAGAACGACTCCTTTTCTCACGATGCCTTGTCCGCGTCAAAAAGACGTGCATCTCAACTTTGACGCGCGATCATTTGCGCTACGTTTATTGGAAAGAATATAAAAAAATACCATAGGAAAGCTTATTTTATGCTTAATAAGGTTTGATTTTTTAATATTTTTAGACAGAAAATGTAAAATTTTACGGCGAGTTAAACACAGAAACTACCCGTAAAAACCAGCTACGCAGCCAACTTTCGCGAAAGTAGTCATATATAATAATTCATAAACGAATAACTACAGAACAAAATCATTTGAAATTTAAAACAATGATGAACTAAGATATAGTAGAGGCAATGCAATAATTTTCTAAGCTCTATGTTAATTACAATGGTTTTAATTGGGTAACAACTTTAAAAAGAAACTCGTCAGTGGGGAAAAATGATGGAGGAATTATGAAAACACTGTTGTAAAGAGAGACATAAAGAAAATTTTTTGTAGGAATCAGATTTTGTTTTAACGTTTTTGCTTTTGTTTAATTAATTTTAATCTACACACAGTACCGTATATGTTGCTTTCTGGGCGCTTTGCGATGTTGCCAAATGTCTCCTTTGTCTCCCTCGCTGGTAGGCGGTCATGGCCCGCACAAAAACCCCCTGATCTCCTCTTAAGTTTCGTCCTCACTGATTTCGTCGCTGCTGGAATCCTCATCGAGGTTGATAATTAAGGGTTCCACGATATTCTTTAGCACTTGGTCCTTGGCGGCGTAGAAGTCCTCCACCTTGATAGTGTGCTTCACAGCGTTTTCCCACACGCGCTTCGGGGTGTTACGCAGTGCCTCCTTGCACAGTTGCAGGACGTCTTTGATTTTGTGCGTTTTGTTGCGCTTTGCCACGTAATTTTTAACCCAAGCCCATATAAGCTCGATTGCATTGAGTTCACAATGGGCCACGAGCTGACTTTGTTTCCCGAATAAACTTTGCACGTTAGCCCAGGATTCGGCGACTTTCAAAGCATACAGGCTTCCTGTTGTATTTTTTAAAGCGAAAGCCAAGCATCTTCATCCACCGTAACAAAGTAGATTCACTTACGTCTGGAAAATCAGGAAAATCTGATTTCAGTTCGATTAGAATATTAGACACTATTGGATATTCTTTTCTTAAGTAAAAACTATGCACTTTTCTTCGTAGCACTCCTTGAAACATTTCGTCTAATACAATTCGCGCTCTACCGCTGCTTTTTTTGGGAGAACTTTCTGAAGGACTCACATTTTTCTTGCACTCATTACTTACATTTACTACAGTCCTTTCAGTAACATTACAACACATTGCAGTATTTTTAACAACTTGATTAGGATCAAATTTAATCACACCATTTGAAAAAATGTTCTAGCACTTTGAATGACATTTTTCTCAAGGCTACGTAATTTTTTGTTAATCACAAAAGGTTCACTTTCTAAATTATTTTCTTGATCACTCGAGAAAAGACCGTATTTGTTTTTACTAATATTTTCTATTCGTTGTAAAGCTAGTCGCTTTCTTCGAGGCATAGCGAAAACACGAGGCACCAACTGGACTGAGATGAGACACTAAATGAACTAAGACAACAAAACTCTAGACAAAACAAGTACCTTCTTTATTGCTCATTATATGAGTCATTAGCAGCCTCCAATGAGGCTAGATGGAGAGAGAAAGAGATTGGAGTTTAAATCCCGCTCAGCCATCCCGCACGCCAGATTGGTATGGCAACGTCGCTACCTACATCAGCATAGGAAATGAAGCGCCTTATGGCTACAAAGAAAAATATCTATATAAATTTATTAAAAGTCTTTATTAAATATCTGAATCCTACAAAAAATTTTCTTTATGTCTCTCTTTACAACAGTGTTTTCATAATTCCTCCATCATTTTTCCCCACTGACGAGTTTCTTTTTAAAGTTGTAACCCAATTAAAACCATTGCAATTAACATAGAGCTTAGAAAACTATTGCATTGCCTCTACTATATCTTAGTTCATCATTTTTTTAAATTTCAAATGATTTTGTTTTGTAGTTATTCGTTTATGAATTATTATATATGACTACTTTCGCGAAAGTTGGCTGCGTAGCTGGTTTTTACGGGTAGTTTCTGTGTTTAACTCGCCATAAAATTTTATATTTTCTGTCTAAAAATATTAAAAAATCAAACCTTATTAAGCATAAAATAAGCTTTCCTATGGTATTTTTGTATATTCTTTCCAATAAACGTAGCGCAAATGATCGCGCGTCAAAGTTGAGATGCACGTCTTTATGACGCGGACACATTAACATAAAACTACATAGAATAGCAAATTATTTTAATTACCTTAATAGTCCAATTTTGTGTGATAATTCAAGAAGCATCCAAACACAATTGAACGTCACGCTCTCTGCAACAGTAGGTACACCGTATCCTTCTTTTTTCCATGATTAGTGCACGCAACACATCTCCTTTGTGGCCTCGATTTCCTCCCCGTTGGCTGTACTTCTCTAATGTCTTTCTTTGAGTCTCGGAACCGTGTTATCTTTTGATTGTCGACCAGGCACATTTCCTTTCGCTGCAATTGCATATTTGGCAAAGATTCCTTCCATTAACAGAATTCGGTATGACAAATGGTCTACTTTTTCACTATACATATATAATTAATGACTTCAAAACTGCGGCATTCAGTGAGTGTCTCTTGAACAGTTCGATGTACCATTTTGCCATTCTTTTTCTTTCAATTAAATGTTATTTGCTTCCTCGGTTAACCTTATTGATATGCAATCCTTTTCAAGGAAATATTTCAGCTTTTATAAACATTTCATTCGATGGATGAGCCTCCCTAAACCAAATAGGGAAAAATTTTCTCGCAGGTCAACTTTTTCATGCCTTGACTAAAAATTTGAAATAAATTTTCAGTTTCGCATATTGTTAAAAGACATTTCATATAGCTTATAAAATTATGAGTTATACAGTAGTCATTCTTCATCATTGCAAAAGTTACATGATGAAAATTGTCCTGTTCCGTTCAGTAGCAGCGGAAATATGACGTTGTATGTATCGGAATGTAAGCGTAATAAAAAATTAGAAGTTTTTTAGGTAATACTATCGTCTGAATCACTTTTCATCACCGCTTCCGTCTCAATTTCCTTACTTGGTTCGTTTGACCTTTTCCTTCTCGTTGATGCTATGATTATTTAATTTCTAAAAATTACCACTACAAAACACAAAATTGTCTCTGCACAATGCTAAGCTTTCCTTCAGAGTAACTTCTTTAGAGCGACACGAGAATATTTTCCCTGCGACCCGAAATCATTTCCGCTCAAGAAATAGCAGCAAGACATCATCGAAGTGGCTTATTTGTAAACAGACCTAGGTTACGCGCAGACGTTTCTCTCTCTCATACTGGGAAGGGGGGGGGGGGGGTTGGGGGTTATAACTAGTGATGGGCATAATCGAGAGATCATAATAAGGGATATCTCGGTAGAAAGGAGTAGTTAAGAGTCATTCGAATGATTTAGTAGTTAATAATCTTTCGAATGATTTAGTAGTTAAGAATCATTCGAATGATATTAGTATTTAAGAATCATTCGAATGATATTAGTAGTTAAGAATCATTCGAATGATTTAGTAGTTAAGAATCATTCGAATGATATTAGTATTTAAGAATCATTCGAATGATTGTAGTAGTTAATGATCATTCGAGTGATATCAGTAGTTGGGAATATTCCGAATTATATTAGTAAGTTACTTAAATCTCCATTATTACCGATTATTCATCCGGAAAGGACATTTCGTCTGATATTGACGTATCTTGCTAAATAATTTGAAAACATTCATTTTATAACTAAAATTATGTGAAATTAATTGTCATATTCTTTATATCCAAATGCACGCGGAAATTAAAAAATCTTTCGGAAGGAAATCTCAAAAAATATTTTTTTACATCCAATTGAAAAAACTTGCCTTTTTATGCTTAAAAACACGTTATGAATCCCTTTTGCCAGTAAAACATGTGAAACGACTTTATGGACTTTTTTTCGAGCAGTAGAGGATTTCATTGAATTACAAGTTATCCTTTAATATTTTTTGTTCCAAAGGTTCGAATTTCAGTTACGTTCATGGCCAAATCTTATTATTGCACTATATGAGATACACTGAATAAGAATCAATGTAAAATGAAAATATTTACTGCACAGTACAAATCATTTCTAATGAAATAGTAAAAAAATATTTCTTCATGGAACCCAGTGGTGTATTTTCCGCTTAAGAATTTCTACGTGTTCCTATAATATCTTTCCGAACCGCAGTTTCCATAGAGAGACCCTCGCCCCTCTATTTTAGCGGTCACTCGAGATGTTGACGTTTTTTATACATACGTTGAGTCTGTTTCTCTCTCCCCAAGTCCCCAGGCAAGATCTCAAGATCTTAACTTAAGGACTTAGGGGAGGTGACCCGCTTGTGGGTCAAAGAATGCGGCGGGAGATCACCGTGGGTCGCGTCGTCTGGAACCAACACGTTAAACAAATGAAGAAGGGGAAATGAAAAAAGCAACTCGAGTAACCCTCTGAACCAGGGAAGATACTGTTGGTGCTTGATGTCTATAGTCGACAAACTTAAATCTTTGAATTCTATATGTTAAAAATATGTCTGCCCAGAAAAAAGGGAATTTTAAATGGGTTAGCACGTATGGCTTACAAATTAAGAACATCAGCGTCTTCAGAGTCGGTAAACGCGATTTTCTCTAAAGTAGGTATATATTTTTAGATTGACATCTGTTAGTGCTACATGAATCTCCCATAAAATGAATGAAGATAATCACCTCGCCATCGAAATTCAATAGGCATTCATTGGACCATATAACAACAATAATAAGCTAGTCTTAACATAAACAGTTAAGAAAAACATTTAACAAATTGTACTGCCTTTCATTTTCGTCGCGAAATCTGTTGAGATAAAACGAAATAAAACAGATATCAAGAGAAAACGAAAAATTCACCATCATAGCCACTTGCATATGGGGAAAGACGCACATAAATAGAATTTGTATTGGTCCAAAAGACAATTATAATATTGTATAGGACAAGGCAAGGTATATAGCAAACAAATATTTTCCTCCTTACCGAATATTTTGTGAAAAATGGTTCTAAATACATTTAAGCAGGCCCGGCGCGTGCACGGGTGCAACGTGTGCATCGCACACGGGCGGCCGATAATTGGGGGCAGCCGACAAGAGTTTAGACCAAGGGTTCCCAACCTTTTTTTGCTTGTGGACCCCCTGAGTTCTAACTTTACGTATGTGGACCCCCATATACGCATATGTAATATTCCTAAATGAAATATTTATTTGTAGGTTAGTAAAAGCTAATAATTAAACAATTCCTAAATGAAATATGTATTTGTAAGTTAGTAAAAGATAATAATTAAACAATTCCAATATAATATAAAAAATGTAAATTACAAATTTTGAAAATTTTAATTGATAAAACTGAAACATATTTTTACTTGTAATGACAGAAATAGTAAAAAAAAATTTAAAAATACTATTTCAAACAACATATATAAATTTATTTCTAAGGCTATTAAATAGGATCCCATTAAATAGGCCCTATTAATGAGATCCTTGTGGCTGATGTTTTGATATTAGCATATTAATATCTGGCTCCAATTTTGTGAGAGTCAGACGAAGATCACCTCTTTTTACTATATAAAGTCGATTACGATTTTTTGTTAACAACTGTGTTACACGACTAAAGCCAGATTCCACAAGATAAGATGATGGGAAAACAATGACATACATTTTAGCTTTCTCCCATAAAAGCGGATATTTACAGGCAATGTCACTATTCTTCCATGCATCATGCTTTCCTTTTTTGAATAGACTTCGGACTGTCTCATCAGACCGCAATTCAACAAGTTCCTCTTGTAAATCAATTTCAACATCAGCAACATTTACCTCAAATGGGATCAGCACCCAGTCTGGGATGTTCAGTTCTAGTAGGTCCTTGAACCGTACAACACAATCATCATCTTTTAAATCACTGCTAACTGAAGCGAGGTTTGGAAACTGGTCAAACGCACGGCGTGAGATATTAAGACTGTACAATTTGAGTTTTCCTAGGAATGCATTAATGGCTTCTTTGCTAGATATTAAATCACAATTATGTCCTTGCTGCAGCTTATTAAGAGAATTCAGTTTTTGAAACACATCTGAGAGGTAAAATATGTCTGTTTTCATGGCAAACAACTGTTTTCTAATCTCCTTTTCGTTTAGAAATGATACAATACTGTCCCAAAGGACGACGAAGCGACGAAGACAATTGCCTTTAGACAACCATCGCACCTCTGTATGCAGTACAAGACGGTCAAATCCTTCTTCATTTTCATCACAAAGTTTGCGAAAGAGACGATCTTGAAGAGCATTAGCCTTAATGAGGTTGACAGCTTTTATTACAAGAGTTAAGGCTTCATGAAGACGTCCACTCAATCTCTTCGCCACCAGATGTTGGCGGTGAATCACGCAATGTATGCAAAATACTTTTGGCAATGCATTTTTTAAATGAGTGATAAACCCCCTGTACCTACCGACCATGGAAGGAGCGCCATCAGTAGCACAAGCCATTAAATTTTCTAGTGGAATATTTTTTTCTCTAAAATAAGACTGGACTTCTTTAAATATTGTTTCACCTTTAGTATATGTTTTGAGGAAGCTTGCAAAAAGCATTTCCTCTCTGAGTTGATTATCATCCATATATCTTACATATGCCAATAAAAGTGCTTCATTGCCCATCAAAGTTATTCATCGAGTTGCATTGCAAACTGTTTCACTCGTAATTGAGCAATTAGTTGATTTTCTACATCTTCAGACATTTCATCAATGCGTCTGGATATTGTGTTATTGCTCAAAGGAAGGTTATCGGTAATTTCACGTGCATTTTTGTTTAACATTGTTGAAATTACAATTGATATCGAAGGCAAGATGACAGTTTCCAGATTTTGCTATTATTTTGCTGATTTCATATGATGCTAATAAACCGCTATCTTTATTGCTTGCTTGTTTACTAAAAATCTGATCCAATTTCTTTCTTCCTTGAAAATTGTCTCGTAGTTTTCGGAAATACTCCACTGATTTATTTTTCTTTTCGCTGTGCCTTGTCTCCAAATGGTGACGAAGCTTACTTGGCTTCATGCTATCATTAGACAGCACAGTCATACATATAAGACACATTGGTTTTGTGATATTCTCTGGTGATTCAATAAAACCATACGACAGATATTCAGTCGAATATTGTCTTGTTTTCTTCTTTGCATGAGCCATGGGTAATCTGAAAACAATAATAATATTATTAACCTCAAATATTTAATGTTGGAAATGCTTGTAGGTACTAATGGAAATATAGTTCACTAGAACAATAACGTTCAATAACACAAACAATAGATTTCACCACGACGATGCCGATTAGTCACTATAGAATGAAATGACTGCCTCTGACTGACTGACTCGTTCTAGATTAGTCGGTGCCTAAATAATGTTTTCTTCTTCGAGAATTTTCTATGGAAAGAAATTTTTTTTCCGTCAACTAAACAAGGTTCCAGAAAATACGAGTATCTTCTAACTGCGAATTTCTGGACTTTTCTATGACATTAGTTTATTTTATTATTATTATTAAATTATTTTATTTATAATATTTTATCATGAACCCCTTAGCTCATATTATGGACCCCCGAAACAATTTTTTTCTTGTGGACCCCCTCAAAGCTTCTATGGACCCCTGGGGGTCCATGTGGACCCCGGTTGGGAAACGCTGGTTTAGACCCTACCTCCGGCAAATTGAGGGGCAGGCCACCCGCTGCTCACCATTTGCTTTCGGCGGTATATTCGAAAAGGAAACGGGAATTCCAGAGCAGTCGTAAACAGAGGACCTTTTCTCATTGTTCTACTCCTATCTTGGAAACAGACCTTCTGTGGGCAGGTCAGAATTTAGACGCCCTAGCAATCTCATGAAAATGCGGGCATTTATTGCTTCCTTTCCCCTTCCTTAATCCACGGATTTCCTCTGAGGACATTCACCCTCGCAGTGGAAATCCCAATTCTTCATCTGTATAACTCAGTGATATGCTCTCTTGAATTTTTTTCGGAAAATGATGTCCTCTATCCGAATATATTTTTTAATCGGCACCTCACAGATCATATAAGAGGAAGGGAATCAAAAAAGTGTTTTTTTAAATGTTGGAACCCATTGAGATTGCTTGACGACGATCGTTAAGAAAATATGTTTATATTTATTATATCTACTGTTTAGGAATCTATTAAGATAATATTGTTGTGTGTAAAAACGCAATTTAAGAAATTCAGTTTTTAAACCAATTAATATGCCATCGATTAGAAAAGGTCATTTAGAAAGAAAAACTGGAGGTGCAAAACGGCCGACCCCGGTGGCCGAGTGGTCAATGCCATTGGTTCCACTGATGGGGTCGCGGGTTCTAATCCCGCTGCAGGCATGGATGTTGTGAATGTCTACAAATTGTCTAAATATAATATAAATGGTGCGAAATGACCTTAGCCGTCGAAGCACCTTAAAAACCAAATCTACTAGGTGCAAAACGAAAGGCTCTATCAAGAGCAACTGTAAGTGTGGAACAGAGGCAAGTTCGGCTTTATAGCCAACGTTGTATTATTTTTATTGTAATATGACATCAAAAGTGGTATATCATTGTATGGGGGCTCGGCCACTAATCTACATCTACATCTACATCTACAAGTTACCCTGCAATTCACCAAGTTGGTGGGTGGCAGGGGGTGCAATGCACCAAATCCTACCTAAAGATTGCCTACCGCAATTCGAAATTTCCTATTGTGATCTCTTATTGTCCTCGGAAAGAACGAGCCTAGATAACGCTCCGTCCTACAATCGATCTCACGTATTTTATCGTCTCGATCATTTCTACCTATATACGTCGGTGCCACAATTATTCCCACTACCTCCTCTTTTAGACATTCTGACCTATATTTCTCTAGAAGTTTCAACCTTGAGTGCAATCTACGGTCCTCCAGTGATACCCAGTTCAAATCGCTCAATAAAGAGGTGACGCTTTCCTTATGTTCGTACTTTTGTTTTACAAATCTGGCTGCTCTGCGCTGTACTCTTTCTAGTTGAATTATGTGTCCCTTCTCGTACGGATCCCATATGCTCGCTGCGTATTCCACTTGTGGTCTTACCAGTGATAAGTAGCATGTTTCGCGTACTTTCTCTGTAGTGTTCCGTACTATTCTACCTATGAATGCCAGTTTCTTGTTGGCCGCGCCTATAACTCGACGAATGTGCATGTCCCACGAAAGATCTCGACAAATGGTTACTCCTAAATATTTTACATACTCAGCTTGTCGAATACTCATTTCATCTATTTTATATTCGAAACCTAAATCTTTGTTCTTACTTTTCCAGAACGTGACTGCGGCACATTTAGTATAATTAATTTCGATTTGCCATTCTTTGCACCACGCTGAAATGGCTCTTAAGTCTTCACGCAGAGACTGATGGTCCTCCTGATTTTTTATTTCTTTATATAGAACGGTGTCATCGGCGAAAAGCCTAATTTTACTACGAACAACCGAGCACATATCATTTACATAGATTAAGAAGAGCAGAGGGCCCAATACACTTCCCTGAGGAACACCCGAAGCAACTTTAACGGGGGACGAGTATTTCCCATCGATGGCAACTATCTGTTCCCTATTCGAGAGGAAGTCTCTCACCCAACCGACAACTTTCGAATTGATACCACATTGTCCTAACTTCGCAATTAATTTCCTATGAGATACTTTATCGAACGCCTTCCTGAAATCAATGAATATGGCATTGACCTGAGTATTTTTCTCTCCGCATCGCAACAAATCGTCCACGAACAGGCCGAGCTGCGTTTCGCATGATCTACCTCTCCGGAATCCGTGTTGGCATCCGCTAAGCAATGAATGACTATCTAAATAGCGCATTACAGAGCTAAAGACTATGTGCTCAAGTATCTTGCACGATAATGAAGTTAAGGATATCGGCCTATAATTTTCGGGGTTTTCTCTGTCGCCACTCTTATGGATGGGCGTAACATGTGCCACCTTCCAATCTTTAGGAACTACTCCTTCTCTAATGGATTTCTCGAATATAATTTTCAAATACGGCGCGATTTCAGCAGCTAATTCTTTCATTACACGCGCGGGAATTTCCTCCGGTCCAGGAGATTTATTTGGCTTAATTGAATGAAGTTGGAGCGCGATGCCATTTTCCGAAAATACCAAATCTTCCATCGAATCGCCCTGACGCATAGGACGCATAATCTCACGAAACATCAATTCTGGTGGATATAAAACAAAGGAAAACCTGTTAGTTCAGGGATTAGTTATTATTTACGCATAGTAAAGTTTAGCCTATATCAATTTGTGCTTTCCTTTTAATATTTTAGAAAAATTACAATTTACTTAGAGTGACATCCAACTAAACATATGGCGTTCTTTGTATAAATACCATACTTTTCTGAAATATCTGGAGAGTTATGACAGATAGGCATTGGGAGAAACCCACCAATAATAACTACGATAAGAGGCCGATTTTGCAAAACCGTTTCTATCGTCCATGGATGGCAGTTCCAGGAATGTGTTTACTGCAGCGGCGATGCCCGGAATAAAGGATACTCTTGATGGGGGCCCTCTCCACGGGTGAATAGGTAATCGTCTTTTTTCTCCCGAATAAAGACGATTATCTATCTATCTATCCACGGATGAATGCGAGTTGCCATGAGATCGGAAGTGCATAGTTGGGAGTCGTTGCCCTACTAATGACTACGGTCAAAGACAGAGAAAGGGGTAGTAGGATGGGTAGGTGAAGTAGTAGGATTTTCCGTACTGCTGCGTTGATGGGAAATCTACGTGGGGTTGGGGGTTTTTAGAAAACGGCGGTTGAGAGACCATGGGAAAACCATGTTTCAACTGCCATTTCGTGTTATCCGAAGAATGTTCGTGGATTTATTTTATTAGGACCAAAAATTATTTTCGGGTTAATCGATATTTCGTGTTAACCGTTTCGCGTTAGGCGAATAAAAATACACTGAGAAGCATAGGCTCTGGAACGGACCGAGCATGCATTTCGTGTTAACCGATATTTTGTGTTATCCGTTTTCGTGTTAAGTGGTTTCCACTGTAGACTGTTGTTAGAAATTAAAATAAAATATTTATATCTCTCTGATGTGTACACCCCCCGGGCAACGCCAGGTAATTTGGTATATGTAGGTATACATAAGAGAAATTTGTTGATAAAACAAACATTTTAAATGCATTCGTCAATCATCGCTATTAACATGGGGGATCAAAATTATAGATTCCCAAGTGCGATCTCGGATTCTATCAAACGGATTATCATAAAATTTTGTATACGCACAATTAAGAGAATGTTGTCTAGAAAACCAGAATTTATTACTGCATTGGTCATTCATTTCTGCCAAGGGATTTTAAATTTCTTAAGTAAATATTTCGATCGCAGCTTATATTCAACAGATTTCGATGAAGTTGGAAATTTCCATCGCCTGCAATAATATAATGAATTATTCTATTAGATACGTGAAAACAAATTATTGCGTGTAGTCCCAATTCAAAAGACAGGGAAGTGTTTATTTTACTGATTATCCTTTTTGCTAAAACCAACCTTATCCCGGGCGAAGAACGGGCACTTCAGCTAGTATTAAAATAAGAAAAGAGTAGTTATTTAAACGTTCGAATATATTAGAATTATCAGAATAAGGGGGTCAAAGGAAGAATGTTTGGAGAGGATGAGGTGTTTTGCGAATAAAAGTTTCCATTTTGATATGGAGTTCCACGTAGTAAAGCCTTCACTCATTGATTTCTTTCTTAAATTTAGCATCTACATCAGAGGTGGGCAAACATTTTACTCGGCGGGCCGCATAGGGAGTTGTTAATCTTTTGGCGGGCCGCATAGGGAATTGTTAATCCTTTGGTGGTTCCGCTAGAAATCGTAACTAAAATAAAACTCATTTTGGTTACTGTGGGTGTGTTTTTACGGCAATAACCGAGAAATTTTTACAGTTGCGCCACCTATATGTGAAAATTTGACACATCGTGCGCAGTACTATAAATACAGCTATTTTATTGTAAAGAAGAATGTTTTCTGATTATATAACATTTTCATTATAGCCAAAAATATTTTTCACGGAGCCATTTGTCTCCGAGGAACCAACTTATTGTTAGGGAAATACTGGATTAAATATCAGAACGAAAACCATCCAAAAAAAATTATTTACCCTCAAAGAAGATATTAATTACTTAACACTACAGCTACTCTAGTCGCTCGAGGCTACGTAAGAACTCACAGGAGCAAGTGAAAGGCACGTCCGTTCACTTCAACAGCCAGGTAAAGAGATGGTCGATTCTATTCGGGCTTTTTTTGGGTCTTAAATGTGACCCATGTTATTATTTACTGAATGTAAACGCCTTAGCTCTGCTTGTAGTTTCTCTCTTTATTAATACCTAGCTCTTCTTCTTATTTTCCATAAAGGCTTAGGAAAGAAAGAAATGCAATGTGGGTTGGAGGGAAAGGCACTTAGTGGGGAAAAATGCTTGACACTTCAGTGTCTTCTCACGAAAGAAATTTGGTGCTGTGAGGATGAGCCGAGATAAACGAATAATTTATTAAAACCACTCCATAAACACAGAACATGGCTCAACTGAATTGCAGGGTAACATGTAGATGTAGATGAACCTAAGCGAAAGATTTGAGTTCATTAAGCATTACACGCCTTTCTCCCTCGCTCACTTTCAACAAATATAAAAACCACTATAAAATATTCCGTTCATTTCAGTCTTATGAAATTAATTGATTCATAATACAGAGCCCAAGACGAAGCCAACAGTGTGCGTCGCATATCTCACAGCCTTATCGTTGCGGAGATAACACGGTTTTATTTATTGAATAAAATGTTGTAAACGAGTAAACCTAGAGATTTGATATATTGCACACGTTATAATAAGACTATGACTCACATATTATTAACATTTAACTGCAATTGGACGAATCGTTTCGTAATTATGAACCGGAAAAGTGACACCTACCGTCTCAGAGCTCTTAAAAGGGTGTCTTTCTTCATTCTCACCCTGAAAACATCTTCGAAAAATTCAAACCTACCCTCATTCAACACGAAATTAAACATGCTACACGGTGATATGCCTCCTACCAAAATCCATGAAGCTGTTTTAGAGATATTTAGTCTCAAACTCGGGTCTACATACTTTTGGCGCCGAAAGTGGTCTGCCTGCGGTAGCGTGCGTAGCGTATATACTAGTAGAAGGTGCTTGCATACTGCAAGCATTTCATCTCACCTTGAAAAAACAGTAATTTTTCAGAGAGATATTTCATCATGAGAAATTTCTTTAATTCTAATGATTTCTACTTGGACCGGTTTTCGTTTTTTCATTAAAGAAAAATAATGGAGTAAAATAATCACTAATTTTTGTAATTTTTGGAATATTATACTTTTCCCACATTGGGTTAATAATGCCACACATTTATGCCAAATTTTAAATTTGTAGCACATTTAGAAGTGAAATAACATTTACCTAATTGTTTAAAATTAATTAATTTTTAACGGCCGCAATAACAATTTCCTGAATACACTGTAATGTTTATTCGTTTAAATAGACTAATCTCTAAATAACTTTAAAATTTCAGTTCCCTATCTTGCCCCGTGGTATCAAAACATTTACCTATTTGTTTAAACTTTAAGAATTTTTAACTGCCAAAGAAATTAAAATATCAAAATTTGTATAATCTCTATTTCGTTTTTCTACAAATCCTACCTATATAAAAAATTTCAGCTCCGTAGCAAATTCCAAAATACATAAACCTTGAAAATTTGTTTAAACAATTGTGAATTTTTAGCGGCCGCATTGCTGCACTTTTTCGAGATTTTCGTTTTTTCTAGTCGGTTTTGCACAAAATACTACATAAGAAAAAAATTTTGAATATCCAGCTCATCTGGAAGTGCCTAAACATTAGTATCCTCCTCCTCCTCCTCTGTAAGAAACGTCGATATACAATACTAGTAAAAGGCGCTTGCATTCTGCAAGCATATCATCTCACCTTGAAAATACATTAATTTTTCAGAGAGAGATATCATGAGAAATATTTCTTTAATTTAAAAGATTTATCCTCGGGACCGATTTTCGTTTTTTCCTTATTGAACAATAATGGAGTAAAACAATCGCTAATTTTTGCAAATTTAGAAATACTATAGGTTTTCCACATTGGGGTAATAATGACACACATTTCTGTCAAATTTTAAATTTGTAGTACAATAAGAAGTGAAATAACATTTATCTAATTGTTTAAATTTAAATAATTTTTAACGGCCGCAATAAGAATTTCATAGATACAATGAAATGTTCATTCGTTTAAATAGACAAATTTCTAATTAACTTGAAAATTTCAGCTCACTAACTCGACCGGTAGTACCTAAACAGTTATCTAATTGTTTAAAATTTAGGAATTTTTTACTGCCAAACTAATTTAAATATCAAAATTTGTAAAATTCCTATTTCGTTTTTTTACAATTTCTACCTCTAAAAAAATTTCAGCACCGTAGCTCATTCGGAAATACATAAACCTTGAAAATTTGTTTAAACAATTGCGAATTTTTTGCAGCCGCATTGTTGCACTTTTTCAAGATTTTCGTTTTTTCTCTTCGGTTTTGCACAATATACTACCTATGAAAAAATTTCGAGTCTGCAACTCTTGTGGAAGTGCCTAAACATTAGTATCCTCCTATATGTTATATATCATTATATATCGACGACTCTTACAGAGGAGGAGGATATAACATACTAGTAGTTGGTGCTTGCATACTGCAAGCATTTCATATCACCTTGAAAAACCATTAATTTTTCAGACAGAAATTTCATCATTACAAATGTTCTTTTAATTCTAAAGATTTTACCTCCGCAGCGATTTCTGTTTTCCCCAAATGTAAAAATTATAGTTTTAAACAATCCGCAAATGTTGCAATTTTAAAAAATTTACACTTTCTCCATAATGGGGTACTAATGCTAAACATTTTAGCCAAATTTTTAAGTTGTAGCACTTCTAGAAGTCAAATAATATTTTCTAATTGTTTAAATTTAAATAATTTTTAACGGCCGCCGAAATTCATGTTTGGTAAAATTGAAATGTTTTTTTGTGCTAGTTGACTACTTTGTACATAACTTGAAAATTTCAGCTCCATAGCTCATCCCGTAATGTCTAAACAGTTATCTATTTGTTTTAACTTTAAGAATTTTTAACTGCCAAACAAATTAAAATATCAAAATTTGTATAATCCCGATTTCGTTTTTTTTTATGAATTCTACCTACAAAACCCTCCCTAAGGACTGCATAACCTTACAGAGGTGGGAGGGTTTGTGTACTCTTACGAACCAAAGAGCTATGCCGGCGGGAGATAATTCTCCTGGTAGGACAATCCAAGCCGGAAAGGTCTGAGGGGAAGAGTCAGACTAAGAAGCAGTCTTGGGGGTTTTACATCCCCCTGTGCAAGGGCAGCAGCTTGCACAGTACCTCTGTAGGTGGTGATCATGTGGATCTGAACAGCTACAGATGGGTAATCACTCTGTGAAACTGCGATGAGGAAAGCAAGGGGAAACTACCTCATTATATTTCCCATGATAGGCTGAAAAGCTGAAAAATACCTCTATGGATCTTTCTGGGGTAAAATATTCCGGAGGTAAAATAGTTCCCCAATCGGATCTCCAGGTGGAGACTACCCTAGGGGATGCACAGAGGAAATTTAACATTAATAGGAAAGCAAGTGGTGAGAAATTAAGAATAGGCACATGGAATGTTAGGACTATGAATTCAGGGGGTAAACTAGAGAACTTAAAAAGGGAAATGAGAAGGAATAATGTAGGTATAGTAGGTCTTAGTGAAGTTCGGTGGGAAGGAGAAGGCGAGATAAATTCAGACGAATTTAAGATTATTTACTCGGGAGGGGAGAAAAAGGAAAGGGGAGTGGGGATTATAATGAGAAAAGAGATAGCTGAAAGAATTAGCAAGGTAGTGACAGTTAATGATAGATTAATAGCCGTAAAACTTCAGATGGAGCCAGTGGAAATGCTTATAATTCAAGTGTATATGCCAACGACTAATGCTGGCGATGACGAAGTAGATGAAATCTATGAACAGATTATGGAGATATTGGAGGAGGAGGGAAAAGGAAGGATCACCACCATAGTAATGGGAGATTGGAACAGTGTAGTCGGAGAGGGACAGGAAGATAACATAGTGGGAAAATATGGACTAGGGAAGAGAAATGAAAGAGGGGATAAACTTGTGGAATTCTGCCATAGAAATAGATTAATTGTAACTAATACATGGTTTAAGCATCACCAGTGGAGACTTTACACATGGAGAAGCCCAGGAGACCAGAAACGATACCAGATAAATTACATACTAGTCAATGAAAGATTTAGATATAGCATTAAAAATGTGAAAACACTACCAGGGGCAGATATCGATTCTGACCACAACCTTTTGGTGGCAAATATACAATGTAGACTGAAGAGCCTTAAGAGAAATATAAGAGTTAACAAGAAATGGAACTTAGAGGAACTCCTTAAAAACAAGGAGGCTATTATGACTGAGCTGGAGGAAAGGTTGGGGGAGAGAGATGAAGAAAATAGGAAGAATGTAGATGAGGAGTGGAGATACATCGATAGCAACATTAAAGATGTAATGGAAAAGAAGGTAGGAAAGATAACGGGTGAAAGAAACAAAAAACCCTGGATCACAGCAGCCATGCTGCAAAAAATGGAAGAGCGGAGAAAGTGGAAGAACATAAACACTGAAGAAGGCCAAGGAAAGTACAAGGAGTTAAATAATGCTTTAAGAAGGGAAACAGATAAAGCCAGAGAGCAGTGGATAAATGAGAAATGCGAGATTGTCGAATGTGAAAGAATTTGTAGAACAGACCTCATGTATAGCAAAGCAAGGGAACTATTCAAGAAAAAGGCAAGAAAGATAGGACGTAAAGGAATCATGAACAAAAGTGGTAAAATAGTATCGGAGCCAGACAATGTAAAGAATGTCTGGAAAGAATACATTGAGGTGCTGTATGACAAAGAAGGAAAGCCAAGAAATATTGAATTAAATGAAGAAGAGGATGTGGAAGAAGATCAGCTAGGACCAAGTATTCTCGAGTCTGAAGTTAAAAGAGCAATTGATGACATGAAAAGAAGAAAGGCTGTTGGGAGTGATGATATACCCGTGGACGTTCTTAAGGTTTTGGGGTCTAAAGCAGTTAAGCAACTCACAAAATTTTTTAACCAAGTATAGGATACTGGCGTATGGCCTGAAGATTTTTTAGATGTTGTGATGGTACCACTGGAGAAAAAGAACAATGCAAAATGTCGTAAGGATTACAGAACTATTAGTTTAATTTCTCATACAGCTAAAGTTCTAACCAGAATAATAACCAAAAGAATTGAATGTAAAATAGAAAAGGAGCTGCAAGATAATCAGTTTGGTTTTAGAAGAGGAAGGGGGACTAGAGATGCTATAGGATGTATGAGGATCATGATAGAAAGAGCGCTAGAAGTCAATAAAGATATGTATTTTTGTTTTGTAGATTGGGAAAAAGCTTTTGACCGAGTGAAATGGGATAAGATGCTGGGTATTTTAAACAAAATAGGAATAGATTGGAAAGATAAAAGACTGCTTAAAAACCTTTACTTTGATCAAAAGATTAGAGTCAGGGTTGAAGGAGAAGAAACAGAAAGTACTTCAATAGGGAGGGGAGTGAGGCAGGGTTGTCCTATTTCACCAGCGATATTTAATATTTATGCAGAAACAATAACAGAAGAAGCGTTGATGGAAGAGAAAGGATTTAAGATAGGAGGTGAAAGTATTACCACCATTAAATACGCAGATGATCAGGGCTTAATAGCAGAAGGAGAGAAAGAGCTTCAGAGGATGACAGACAGACTAGTTGAGGTTGGCCAACAATATGGAATGAAGATCAATACAGAAAAAACGAAAGTCATGGTGGTTTCAAAGGAACATAAAGAATTAAATATAATGGTAAATGGGCAAAAATTGGAACAAGTTAGTTGTTTCAAATATCTCGGCAGTATTTTAGCACAGGATGGAAGTAGTACACAGGACATCAGAAGTAGGATTGCAATGGCAAAAGCTGCATTTAACGAGAAGAAGGAGCTTCTCACAAGCAAGAAAATAAATCTAGAAACAAGGAAGAAATTAGCAAAATGCTACATATGGAGCATAGCTCTTTATGGTGCAGAGACGTGGACGATAAGGAGAAAGGAGGAAAAATATTTAGAAAGTTTTGAGATGTGGGTATGGAGAAGAATGATGAAAGTGAAATGGACAGAGAGGAAGAGAAAGAAGAAGTATTAGAAATGGTGGGAGAAGATAGGATGCTAATAAAAACAATCAGGAAAAGAAAAGCAAATTGGATAGGGCACATATTGAGAAGACAGTGTTTACAAAGGACGATCTTAGAAGGAAAAATTAGTGGAAAAAGAGGAAGAGGGAGAAAAAGAATAGGAATATTAGATAATATAAAGCAGGGATATACTACTTATAGATGTATAAAAGAGGCTTCTAGGGAGAGAGAGAAATGGAGGCAGCGATTCAGTTAAAACCTGTCTTCGGACAGAAGCATGATAATAATAATAACCTACAAAAAAAATTTCAACTCCATAGCACATGCGGAAATACATAATCCATGAAAATTTGTTTAAACGATTGCGAATTTTTAGCGGCCGCATTGTTGCACTTTTTCAAGATTTTCGTTTTTTCTAGTCGGTTTTGCACAAAATCCTAACTATAAAAAAAATTTCGAATCTCCAGCTCATCTGGAAGTGCCTAAACATTAGTATCCTCCTATCATTATATATCGACGACTCTTACAGATTATTTATTATTTACAGAGTAGTGAATTTGCAAAAATAAACATTTCAATTTTACCATATATGCATTGTGGCGGCCGTTAAAAATTATTTAAATTTAAACAATTAGAGAAATATTATTTTACTTCTAGAAGTGCTACAACTTTAAAATTTGGCTAAAATGTGTAGCATTAGTACCCTATAATGAAAAAAGTGTAAAATGTTTAAAATTGCAACATTTGGAGATTTTTTAAACTATTATTTTTACGTTGGAAAAACGAAAATCGCTGCGGAGTTGAAATCTTTACAATTTAAAAGAATATTTGTAATGATGAAATGTCTGTCTGAAAAATGAATGTTTTTTTAAGGTGAGATGAAATGCTTGCAGTATGCAAGCACCAACTACTAGTATGTTATATCCTCCTCTGTAAGAGTCGTCGATATATAATGATATCATTGTATATCGACGACTCTTACAGAGGAGGATATAACATATAGGAGGATACTAATGTTTAGGCACTTCCAGATGTGCTGTAGATTCGAATTTTTTTTCTTAGGTAGGAGTTTGTGCAAAACCGACTAGAAAAAACGAAATTCATGAAAAAGTGCAACAATGCGGCCGCTAAAAATTCGCAATTGTTTAAACAAATTTTCATGGTTTATGTATTTCCGAATGTGCTACGGAGTTGAAATTTTTTTTTAAGTAGAATTCCTAAAATAACGAAATAGGGATTATACAAATTTTGATATTTTAATTTGTTTGGCAGTTAAAAATTCTTAAAGTTTAAACAATTGGATAACTGTTTAGGTACTACGGGATGAGCTAGGAAGCTGAAACTTTCAAATTATTTAGAGAATAGTAAATTTGCACAAATAAACATTTCAATCTTACCATATATGAATTGTGGCGGCCGTTAAAAATTATTTAAATTTAAACAATTAGAAAAATATTATTTTTTTTCTAGAAGTGCTACAACTTTAAAATTTTTCTAAAATGTGTAGCATTAGTACCTTATAATGAAGAAAGTGTAAAATTTTTAAAATTGCAACATTTGGGGATTGTTTTAAACTATTATTTTTACATTTGGGGAAAACGAAAATCGCTGCGGAGGTGAAATATTTAGAATTGAAAGAATATTTGTAATGATGAAATATCTGTCTGAAAAATGAATGTTTTTTCAAGGTGATATGAAATGCTTGCAGTATGCAAGCACCAACTACTAGTATGTTATATCCTCCTCCTCTGTAAGAGTCGTCGATATATAATGATAACATATAGGAGGATACTAATGTTTAGGCACTTCCAGATGTGCTGGAGATTCGAAATTTTTTCATAGATAGGATTTTGTGCAAAACAGACTAGAAAAAAAGAAAATCTTGAAAAAGTGCAACAATGCGGCCACTAAAAATTCGCAATTGTTTAAACAAATTTTCATGGATTATGTATTTCCGCATGTGCTATGGAGTTGAAATTTTTTTTGTAGGTAGAATTCATAAAAAAACGAAATCGGGATTATACAAATTTTGATATTTTAATTTGTTTGGCAGCTAAAAATTCTTAAAGTTAAAACAAATAGATAACTGTTTAGACATTACGGGATGAGCTATGGAGCTGAAATTTTCAAGTTATGTACAAAGTAGTCAACTAGCACAAAAAAACATTTCAATTTTACCAAACATGAATTTCGGCGGCCGTTAAAAATTATTTAAATTTAAACAATTAGAAAATATTATTTGACTTCTAGAAGTGCTACAACTTAAAAATTTGGCTAAAATGTGTAGCATTAGTACCCCATAATGGAGAAAGTGTAAAAATTTTAAAATTGCAACATTTGGGGATTGTTTAAAACTATAATTTTTACATTTGGGGAAAACGGAAATCGCTCTGGAGGTGAAATCTTTAGAATTAAAAGAACATTTGTAATGATAAAATGTCTGTCTGAAAAATGAATGTTTTTTCAAGGTGATATGAAATGCTTGCAGCATGCAAGCACCAACTACTAGTATGTTATATCCTCCTCTGTAAGAGTCGTCTATATATAATGATATATATATATATTATTATATTATATATATTATTATATTATATATATTACATATATTATTATTATATATAATGATAGTATGATGGATTCAGAAAAAAATCTGCCCTTTTGGCTGCTGCTGCAGGAGCGGTTTTATTAGCTGTGTCTAACAGTAAAAAAAAGTCCGCTCGTAATGGGTGAAATCTTGGAAGTGATTACGGCATAAAACTGAACGCACAAAAATTAAGCAAAAATTACTTGCTTCCTCGGTTAATTATAGACGGTACACGAAATTTAATTTTTCAACTCGGGATTGTCCCGCCAAAATCGGCAACTTGACCGTCTTGCTCCTATTCAATACGTCCACCAATCATGTCCTATTGCTCGAGGAAGTTAGCTCCGCCCTTTTCCAACCATTCATACCTCGACGGATCTCGCGACACATCCGCACACCACCGCACACCAGGGGGTCGGCACTCGGATAGCAAAACTGGGACCGTCTGGAGCCAGGGTGGGGGTAATATAACAAAACGCTTGATGGGAAGTACGGGAGTTGGGGAAGTAGGTAGCGGGGGCTTACGCTTGTTTGTTGTTTGCGCGCGCATTCTAACGGTTACTACGGATTTGAATCAGCGTGTGTTGTGTTGTTGGGAAGTGTTGCAAATTTCGTCAAGGTTTGGCCACCGTGTTGCATCCCCAGTTGTAGGGAAAAGGAGGTTACTCGAGTTAGTTAAGTATTTTGACATCATTAATTTATTCAAGGTATGCAAATGAATGTAGCTCGTAAAGCAGTCAATGGGTTGCCTTTAACCATCATAGTAAGAATATGATGCCACCACGATTCTCGTTGTGGCATCAAAATTGTATCGAGGTGCATTAATTTTTAATAGGTTAATATATCTATTCCCTTATTGCCTACGGATAAGTACATATTGCATTAAATGTTCATGTGTTTGGACGTTTGAACGAGCATTCACATTTCGAAAGGTGGCGTTACTACAATCGTCATTAATAAAACTTAAAATAAATGTTTCTCATCGGAGAAACAGAAAAGTGTGAGGGCATTTGGACCCATTATGATATTTATTAATATTTAGAAAAGCCTGAGTGTGAATGTATATTTTTAAATGATGAATCCAGGTTCTCTCATCCCACTTCCGACTCAAATCTGCGATTCAATGTTTGGATGAAGCTGATTGGGGATCCTAAGCTACTAAGCATGGACCCATAGAATGAGAGTTTGCCTGAAGCATTTCTCGCGGGAGAATTTTATTGAAGGCACCATGAAACTTCGGAAGGATTCGATTCCGAATTTACTCCTCCCAGGTAAATAATTTTAGTGAAGTTTTCCATACACGCTGTTAATCTAGTGATTACTGTGTTTTTGTCTTTCTACACATCACCTCTATGCATGCTGAGCCATTGTCTCCTATGGTCTCCTCTCCACCTGGTAGGTGTCTTGTGTTTTTAAAAAATCTTGCGTAACATATTAGTAACATTGCTACTGACCATTTTCTTGTTATTCATTGTGAATTATTTGATATTGTTTTTTGTTAGTCAACTCAATGGTTAACTTGTATTTTCTTCCCACAGCAGCTGTGCAAGGTGCAGTGAGTGAGAAAGTCATGTGTTGCCCACGTCAGTTTATTTTATGTATCTATTATGATATAACTGTAGTCTATTACTTCTTGCTTAAAATATTTTTGAATGTATTTTATATTATTACATATATTATTTATATATATATATGTATATATATATAATATATATATTATATTATATATATTATTTTATATTATTACATATTATTATTATATTATTACATCAATAATGTTTGGAATGTTTTATTTTCACTTATGATGCGTTGCTAAAGAAGCTCTTATGTGATATCCATTCATGTTTATACTATGTCAACCTTGTCCTATATTTGTTTCTACAGATTAATGGACCAATAATATTATCGTTATTTTTTGTAAATTGATTTGCCATATTTTTTTCTCAATAAACGTGTAAAGAAATATCTGTTCTTTTCTTTTAAAAGTGTGTACCAATTCCCACCTAAACATTTGATGGGTAAATTGTTTTCAGAACTGTAAAAAATTGATGGAGGATCATTGCGCCAAATTTATGGAATAATTAAACTATTTAATTTACGGTAAATCGGCTGCCCCTACGAAAAGCGGGTGGTTAGACACAGAATTATATACTTAGTTATTGTTATAAACAATATTTTTCTACCTTATGTTTTAGACCCACCGGAAATGTTTACGTTTTACGGGAAATTTAGACCGCGACCCGAAGAGAGACGAAGAATCCAACGCAGCGAATAAACTTGTGGGGGTAGGTGCCTAAAATATACATCTGCAAACGTGTCATGTAATGTTTAATCTATGATGTTAACATCTACAGCCTACACCCTTCAGTCTTTTGATAAACAACCATTAACTATGGTGTATTTCTCCGAGCGTAGCTAGCAGCGCATCAGAAATATATTCTTTAAAATTACTTAAAAACAAGATAATCGGCTATAAGATACACAACATGGTCGATTTCTCATCTTCGAGAGCGCCGTTCGCGGCCGAACTGACTGTGGAGATTTCCGATTAAGCGTTGTTTTAAACGTCCCAGATTCAAATTGACAACATCGTGCAATTTAAACAAAAGTGCTTAATGTGGTTGGTCAATATCAATTTCGTACGCCATTGAGTTTTTCTGTCAATTGGTATTTACCTCAAATAAAGTCTTCGATTCGACGCTTTGGTGTCTTTGAACGTACAGAAATAAGTTTTCTCTCAATGGAAGTTAAAAAAAATGTTAAAGAAAATGATATAATTAGTTATTAATGTGAACAATATTATTCTATCTTTTGTTTTAGCTCCACTAGAAATGTTTAAGTTTTACGCAAAATTTAGACCGCGGCGCGTCGAGGGTTGAATAACCCAATACAGCGAGATATCTTGTGGGGGTAGGTGATTATGGTATACTATATACACTAACTAAAGTTTATTGCGTAATTTGATAGTTTGTGCTAGCTCTTCGGATATGTTATCATTAAAAAAAATTGACACCTGGAAGGCTTTAGTGACGCACACAAATTTATTCATGAATATCTGCTGTGTATTACCTGTTATTGCTGATATCCAACACTGCTTGTTTTTCTCGTATTCAGTTCCTTTCTCTGCAGTTGATTGATGATGAATGAGCATGAACGCCAAAAGTATCATTTATCACTTCTTTATACCATTATGTGTCATTAAAATTGCTGATTACGATAAAATAAGATGTTTTTCAAATTACGTAAATGTTTTTAAACATCTTAATGGCATATGTACTCCATAATTTGCAATAAAAAAACTTTCGACACGTTTCAACTTCTTTGTTGGTCACTCCGACTATCGATATATCGTATATAACTTCACGGACATTACCATTTCGATTTCTGCACCGGAAGTCAACAGCCACCAATTTTGACGAATTACGATATTCATTTTTCTACTAAAGGCGGGTTTACACGGTTCAATTGGTTCAATGTCATCTACATGTTACCCTGCAATTCACCTTAATTGGTGGGTGGCAGGGGGGACATTAAGCAATCCGATTGAATCAGCAGCATTGAACTTCCGCATTAAAATAGAAGTTGTTTATACGAATCGATGAAATTGATTTCACCAATTCAATTCAACATTGCGCCAAATGAAATCGTTCCTGGGGTATTTGCATTATTTGTGACCATACACGAGTGCTATAAAATACTATCAAAAACTAAAGAAAGAAAAACTCGATGTTTTTGGATAAGAAGATGGATCATGAGACGACATATTTTAGGAGCATCGGAATCTTTGTTGAAAGAATGGGGTTTTCTCTGTCATTCTTGATTTGATAATCACTGTTTTTGCTATTCCACAAGGACTCGTAATTTTTTATCAAGTCCAAAAACAACGGTGTATGTTCCTCTCTCCACTTAAAAACCATGATTCTTCTGTACAATTCCGGGAACGAACCAACACAACTCGCTTTCTTCAGTTCACTTGTCATTCACGGCTTAAATCCAGAGCATCCGTGATGTCTCGAGACGAAAATGCTTTCAAATTCTCCGTTCACACGAATCAATCATCGTTCAATTTGAGTGATTCATTCCCATTGCTTCCATGTAATTGAACAAAAGTAGAGTTCGACCCTACTTTTTGCAATGTTCAATGCGATTGCTCAATGACATTGAATTTCTATTTCCACTTTTCAATTTTTTTTTCTATTTGGATGATTTAACCGGATAGTTCAATCAAATTGAACCGTTGAAATGTGCCTTACAACACATCAAACTTGGAACTTTATCTGTTGTACCTTCACAGCTTCGTTTTAATTTACAAATCCACGCCAAATTTATTCGGAGTTTTACCAAAATAATGGCTAGTTATTCAAGCGATGTTATTTTAAAATTCAATAAAGCGTCAATACCCCACACTAATTTTTAACTTGCGAATTTTCCCAAAACGGTAATTCTCATTCTCTCCGCTTTTATCTAACGGAAAATTCTGTTAATAAATATCACGTTTTTCCAAAACCAATATTCTTCAACAAAGCTCATCGTTAGCAAGAGATGAAAGTTATTTACGATTTATGCAATCATGTCAAAAAGATAAATATTAATGTAAGTATAACTGGTATGCCAGTATTGATGCCAAGGAGATATCGAATTTTTGATTCACTTATTTATTTCCTAATCGGTTGTAATTAATAAAATAATCGACAATCATTTAAAACTTACCTCATTCGCATAGTAGTAATATAATCTTTTTGTTCCCGTTCATTTTAGTAAACAAAATAACCTATTCATGATGGTATTGTTTTTCCTTGGATAAACAAAATCTATAGATTTATAAACTGATTAGAGAGGTTCTTCATATCAATTATCGTAAAAATTTGAGTTATTATATTTTACATACATTCGTTTAGTTCAGGCCTTTTCGCCCTATTATAATTTTTAGGCTGGTTTCCAAAGGCCTTATGAAATGGTCCTGTCTGTGTATCTGCGTGTGTCCCCTACTGCCAACTTTTGCACCAATAATCATGAAGCGTGGCATGATGACCGTGCTGCCAAGGTCTCCACCTCCGGGATATATTTTATTTGGCGAAGATATAAGTCCCGGGTTCGATTCCAGGAACGTTTTTTGCCCATTTGTTTTACAAAGGAAGTCTCAAATTCATCGCGCAGAGATGTTTTCTTTAAAACTTTAAAATATCTTAAAATTGTGATATCGAAGCGAAGTTTGTAGTGTTATAAGGGAAAAAGAATGTACGTAGATTCTAATTACTATCGCCGAATTTAAACGATTGATCGTATTTTCTTGAATTTCTACTAAAACAGCGTTTTTGCGTTTTAAATCGCATTTTATCGGATTGTTGCCATGAAGACGAATATTACCGAACTCGGCTTGAGCATAAACGAACGAACAAAAGGGTTATTTTCTTTTCCGCTCGACTACTCTTCAGCAATGGACAGTTGATCCATACATATTAGCGTATAAACAGTAACATTTATTAAATTCGTTTATTTAAAAAATACCTGCAAAATATAATGTCAGAAAGAGAGATTTTGACATTGCTTTTAGTATTTTAAACCCGATAATGCTCTATTAATTTATTTTCCAATTTTTCTCTATCATTGATAAACTATGAATTACAAATGGTATTTATGGTATGAGAATTCTTTGGAACATACCGACACATTTCCTGTTAATATAAGTAATCAATTCGGGACGTTAACTTTGGGAAACCAGCCTGCATTAGTCCTGGTTTGGACTTCTTGTATTGTTGAGTATTCTTTATATTTTAATTTAGTTGATATTTATGATAGCATTTATGAAGATTAATAATATTCAAGTACTTTATAAACATTAGGTTATAATAGGTTGTAAGATAAGCATGGTTGAACCATGCTAATTACCGTATTTTTCGGCATATAAGACACTTTTTTCCAGAAAATTGGTCCCCAAAATTAGCCTGCATCTTATACGCCGAAGGTAAGATTATTTATTACTGTTTTCAATACTGACACTAATGAGCACACTCATCTCCAAAATGAAATAATTGGCAGTCATTCGTCGCAAAAGCAATAAAATGTACATTATTAATAGTGAAAAATTTGTTAATATATACAATAATACCTTATGCAACGTGAATTCCGAGGACGTATTTTCATTATTACGCTTTAATACGTTTGCTCACAATGAATACAATTTCGGCGCGTTTTCGATGTTTTAGTTCCTAATGAGCCCGTTAAATAGCGCGATTAATGCCATGGAACAGTATAATTCGTGTAATGTCATAAATATTTTATACGATCTAGGATAAATAACGTTACATGTATTGAGTTCGCAATGGCTACAAAAGTGAAATTAATGCCTACGCTATTAGTTATAAGTTTCAGGCGATTCAGTACGCAAAAACGCACGGAAACCGAGCAACAGCCCGTCATTTCGGTCCACCTGACACAAAAATATACGGCACAATATACATTGCACAAACTTTCTCATATACGTATATATGTTTGGTCTACTGTGTACGTTTATAAAAGAAAAACGTTTATAAATCTTATTATAGCCTAAACAGTCAAACTAAATCGAATTACATATCATATTTGTGGATAATATCATTCATAATAGACACTCTGAAGGGTTGTACGATACTGCGCAACAATTAAGGGTACTTTATTCTAGGATATTTTGAAACAAAATTCGATTTACTCAAAAATGGCTTTTGATTAAAATTCAGCCGATCGTACAGCCTGATGTCACTGATAATACTTACTAAGCCATATGTCTTAAAAAATTACTAAATATCGACCAGTGACATTACAATGTACGCTAAGCTACCTTACCTAAGCCCTATGACGTCACGCCACCGCCGCGATCCACCCAAATTTTTACTACAGCCTAGACGGTTAAACTAAATCGAATGATATCTCATATTTGTGGATAATATCATTCATAATAGACATTCTTAAGAGACAATTAAGGGTACTTTATTCTTGGATATTTTAAAACAAAATTCGTTTTATTCAAAAATGGCTATAAGGATTTTGATTAAAATCCATCCAATCGTAAAACCTGATGTCACAAATAATACATACTAAGCCATATGTCACAAAAATACTATATATCGTAAGTGGCATTAAAATATACGCTAAACTACGGTTAAATTTGATTTATAGACGTTTTTCTTTTACAAACGTACACAGTCGACCAAACGTATATACGTATATGAGAAAGTTTGTCCAATATATATTGCGCCGTTTATTTTATCATACCCTCGCGAGCCGCACAAAAACCCTTCGCGGGCCATAGGTTGGGCACCACTGCTCTACACGGCAAAATGCAGAAAAAATCAACATGTACACACAATTTTCGGTAAATATATAAAAGACGAGGGAGTGCATTATTCCACCTTTGGAATAAATTTGGTAGGGACAGTAGCAGGAAGTTAAGTGAAGTTACTGGAGCGCAACGTGACTTTATACTATTCAAGAAATGATCCTTCCACGATTAGAATACTTATTAACATATCGGTTTAGACAGGAAATCTGTCGAGTAACGTTCTGGAAAAATGAGCGACTTGGGTTTTCCAGTGAATAGGACAAACAAAAATAACACCTAACTGCAGAAATATCGAAGAAACGGAGAGATGCAGACAAGTAGATAATAGCGAGCGTCGCCTTTTAAGAAAATCTACGAAAATAAACCCATCGTAGGATCGATTTCGTTTTATTTGTAGGTCATCAAAGACCCTTTCGGGGTAAATGGGTTAAATCCAACTCAATCAGATTATTGACCACCTTTTTTAAGTTCGCGTGCCCTGTTTTCCCTATTGAAAAGCGCTGTCTAGGAGTCTCGCTGATAGAATGTCCTAGTTTTACATATTTGGAGAGTAGGATCGATATCTTGCACTAATATAAAATAGGACCTTGCTGTTTAGCTTCTGTGCTGATTTTGTCTAACTTCCCGCTTCCACCGTTTAGGTTGGTTTTTTATTGATTATTTGCTCTGGATGTACTTCTTCCATATTGCTTCAGGAATTCTCGTCGTTCGTATCTTTTAAGATGCTTTCTTCCTCGTAAAATCTTCTGAGAAACTAAGCCTTATGGACAGTACCCTAGCTAGGATGTGGCGAAGGTGGCATTTGCAATAGGCGCCGCTTCCAAAAGCACCAAACTTGGCAATTGCGACTAAACTTGCCTAAATGCAGTGTTCTCTTTGTCACTCTCCGCAAAATCCCCATTCTCTGGGATTGTGCAATGAATGGAACTACTTTAAAAAGGGTGACACTGCAGAGAGATGTAGGTGTCTTGACAGATACTAAACTTTTCAGGACACATTTTTACGATGAAGAGAGAGGCTCCCCCCCTTCTCTCTCTCTCTCTCTCTCTCTCTTTGGCATTCTTTACAGATACACAGAGCTGAAGGATCCCGTGGCTTTGAGGACCTATTTCCGCTCTATTGTACTTCCCGCAATTTCATATTGCTCACCAATTTGGTTCTCATGCTGCATAACTAATTTACGCTCCCTTGAGAAAATTATGAATTTTTTAATAAAAATTATTAGAATACGTGTTCCTTTTCTTCGTTATGCTACAAAATATATAGTTCTCTCCACAATAGCTATTGACAATCTCTCTACCAATTATCAGAAACAAGATATTTCTTTTCTCCACAAAATTCTAAATTCTCATATTAATTGCCCTGAGTTATTATCTTTTTTCAACATTCATGTGCCCTCTAGATCAACCCGATTATCCCACCTTCTTCACACGAATACCCTTAAGATTTCATTGATCCGGCGTTTTCCTTTCTTCCGTCTTCCATCCATATTAAATTCCCTCCCATCTGATCTTGATGTTTTTCGCCTCTCACTTCCCTCTTTCATGAAACTCTCCTCAGTTTTTAAGTAAGTGATACTATATGCTAATATTATTATTTAATGTTATTTATTGATGTTATATGTTTTTATACTTCACTGTAAAATGGCATTTTAAAGCTGTATGTGAAATCATTTCTAAATAAATAAATAAATAAACCTTCCCGCAAAAAGGTTTATTTTATCATTAAAGTATTAATTTAATACTCAAATGTTAAAGTTATTTTTAATAAAAACGCCGTTATTCTTTATTGAAACGGATGAAAATAAATATTCTACCTATTCCTAAAAATCTGATGTGGCCACCACATGACTTTCTCCATACCTGTAATATTTCTAAAAATTCCAAATAGGTTACATGATAATAAATATTTTAAGGTACCAAGAGAAAAATTTAGAGGACAAAGAACAGAAATAAATTCAAACCATAGCCTTCCGATATTGGAAATAGCCACGAAGCTCCAACAATTAAGAAAATAAAAAGGAGCGTTACAGACAACTAGGCGTAAAGTGTTTACAATAGTCGCCGGTAGGTGGTGTGGTTGTGGCAGCTTAAAATTTAGTTTTTAATATATCTCTTAAACAATGCATTATATTGGAAAATGTTTCAAACAAAGGTTGTAGAAAATGAAATTTCGTACAACTTATATTCCAATACGTTTTACATATATCAAATATTAAAGCAGATATTCAAAATAACGGATAAGTGACAAGAGTAAACACCCACGTTCAGTTTACAGATTTTTATCAAAAACTAATCAACTATTGTTACATTCATAAAAATGTTAAATACGAAATTTCGCATTGACCCGATTAATAGTTTTTTAGTTAGAGTGCCCACAAAAAACTGTCACACACACAGACAGCATCGAGGAAATAGTCAAAACGTGTTCCGGAGATCTCAAAACGTGGATTTCCGTTGAAATCTCGAAATCTATTTTTTTCATGGAAACAATACTTTCTCCTATACGTATGGAGAAAGTAAAAATTAATTTTGGCTGAAAATGAATGTCGCCGAAGGGCTGAGCATTACTTTAATTTTTTCATCTTTATTATTTCAATTCATATTAATTGTCGAACGCCTCAATAAATAAATTAACATGCTCGTTAAATGTTTCCATGACATTTTTGAAGTAAAAGAGGCGCTGGAATGGATCATTTACCGAGGCTTCAAAACTGGTGAAAGAAAAAATGTCTTTCCGTGGGAAAATATTTTCGCCCATAAGAACGAAGTATCGTCGAGCAGCTATAATTCGAACAATTTTTAGTCAGAAAATTTGAAATGTTCCAATATTCTTGCGTGACGTTACTCATATTACTTATACGAAAGAGAAAACTCATCGAAAGTACATTCAGAGTTCATTATTTGTCGAATGAATAAACGTGAAATCGAATAACAATAAAATAATTAAATAATAGTGGACGAGTCAAACGAGAAAGGAAGCGGTACACAAAGCACGCAACCATGGACGTACACAGGATTTTCACGCGAGAATTTATATATAAACATTTTTATTAATTTTTATTTTTAAAATATAATATTTTTACGTTATAACAATCATTAGCCTCTTGAAATATTAAAGATACTTTATTAAATACAATGCAAAAAATATAATGTCGAGTTATAGTAAATATACAAATCAATCAAAATCTTGAGTCCCACTCTACTCCCTTTTAAATACGGTGATGCACACAACAAAACCGATTGGACAAAATTTCTTAACCCGTTAGGTGTGACCAATTTCTATGGCTTACTCCAGTCTTCGCTCCACAATATGGAAATATTCTCGAAAAAAATTCAAACCATATTGATCAAAACCCTCTCCACAGCTCGTGTGAATATAAAATTAGATAATATCGGTTTTTATGGTAATTCTTGGGATCGATCGTGAAATATTGACACACTGCTCCATTTCTCCAGTTGCATATTTACAAATATAATGGTTTCCTGAACAGTTATGCTGTTGTTTGGACTATTACAAAGCATGCGGCATTCAAAGAATGTATGATTGGTATTTTATGGTAATTGCATGCGTTTAAAACCACTTCTGAATCGAGCCATTTATTTACTATATGAATGTTAACTTGGAGCTATGCTTAATGTATATGATGCCTGCAATGTTTGTACATTAAACTTGTTTATTTTCCTAATTTTTGCTTCGAGAATTAACAAGAAAAGGATTGTTTTCGTTTTTAACGGCTTCTACGACCCAAAGGTAATATATTTTCGAGATCGCCAAGCCGATGGTTAAAAATCAATATAGAACTGATTTGATAAAATCAGAAAGTTTGAACCTCGACGCCTTTCTTCGGCGGGCATTCGCAGGTACAACATCATCGACGATAGAGCAATCCACAACTCCTCGTTACTGGTGAGTAAAAACGCCCAAAATTACTCAGATCGTGACTAATATTTATCCTCGATTACTTTAACCCACAATATGGGTGCCATTTTATAAGGCGTTGGCGGTCCTATTATAACTCTAAAACAACGCAGCTCAACTCCCGAATCCCATAAGAAGATAGATAGATAGACAATCGTCTTTATTCGGGCGAAATTTGGACCATAAGGTTCATTCTTACATTTAAGAACATCAGAGTGATCGGATATTTATCATTCCAGTGCTTTGTTTGTATATGAAGGGAACCATGACGGGGAAAAGGCACGCATTTATAATTTTCGGCCTTTTCTTACTTATTAAGAGTTAAAAGGAAAAACTATTCCTAGTGCGTTTTTGGATGATACCAACATTTCCGTGAAGTCTTCCGTCATATGTTTCGTAAGAACCTTATTACGGACTATTGTCGTTTGCCATGTTCATTTAGTTAACACTCTCATTGCCGTAAGTTTGATCACCCGTAGGAATAAGCATGACTTTGATTGATAGATTTCGTAAGGATTATGAATTTTCGCGTCGTATTACTTTCTGTTGACAATTAAATTAGTCCAAAACGGAAGAAACGTATTATTCTGATTATTAGCATCATTTTTTAATGATGCTAATCGTATGACGGCATCGTTGAACGTTATAACGTTCAACGATGCCGTCATACGTTATTTTTGCGATCTTCTGCTTTTGTCCTTAACTGCATTTAACATACTTTTTCTTTGATCGATCTGTCTATTCATTCTATATTTATATAAATATTGTCAATTTTTATTTGAGAAGCGTACGATAGATAGTTTTAATACGTTGCTTCCATTTGAAAATGAGAACACTCGTAACTAATGATTTCGGCCCAGTTTTATACTGAAGAAGCCACAAAAGGGATTACACGTAAAATCCTGCGTGCTCCCTATAAAAAGAGCCTAGTTTTTGAAATTGATAAGTATCACAATTTTTAACAGGATTTTATCAATGCGGCAAGGAAAGTTACAGGAACTGCAGCAGGAAGCAAAGGGTAGGGAAGGGGGATAGCGATAATTTACTCAGAAAAAATTTCGAAATTCAAAATTTTATCTTTATGGTTTCAACATCTCTCATAATTTCGAATCCTAATTTCGCGACGAAGATCGCTCGTTCTTAATTTGGCTATAAGACCGCGTATAGACTTTACGTCAATCACGGATTTTATCATAAAGAACTGCGGAATATGGAACTCTCTTTCGTGTAATTTTATTCCAAAATAGTAATAATAAAATTTTTAGTTTCCTTTATAAATTTTATTATTATTATTATGCAGGCTTACCAAATATTCAGGGAACAAAACCGGGACATAACCGTGACGTCTTTTATTATTTCTGTTTATTACATAAACTTTAATCTCATATAAACGAACTGTGCATAGTCTACATTTATTTTCTATCGCTATTAAATAATTGTATCAATTTTCCAAATACAATATTATAATAGCTAGGCTTACCATGTTTTCAAACAGCTAAACCAGGACATTGGTAGATGAGGGAGGGAGGGGAGGAGATGGTAGTCAAAACTATCTAGAGGCAAAGATCAGACATGTATTTAATATTACAACATTAAATTCAAAATTCAGTATTTTAACAAAAAAGAAATTATTTGACATTAGGAGCCACTTAATTTATCTATAAACAGAATTTACTGCCCCTGACTTTGACTCATTTATTTTCCGGGACGGTACCAAACCGATCTGGATGTCGGGACCTCGAAACCGGAACAATGCCGGTCAAACCGGAACGTGTGGTAAGCCGACTATTATGGAATCATTCCACAAAGTAGAGAGCCTTCCAAAGTGGATTGTGTTTATTCGAAAAACTTCCTGCATACCACTTAGGAAATTTCTGAAAAAAAAAAAACTAATTGCATAGTCAAAGGGTCATAGTATTTCCTCACTGCATTCGTCAAGTGCTCAATGAAATAGCTTTTTTCGCGCCTCACAGAGGATAGCGCGAATGTGCATCTTCTACGACATAGCTTTTGTTAAACGTGGATTCTTAATCCTCTTGTGCTGATATTAGTAGAATACTACCTTTGGAAGAATAAATAATGTTTTCTAATTTTACCAATCCTATGTGTTATTGCCATAGCTCTGCCATCGCAGCTTTATTCTCTTCCTTTAGTTTTATTCCCGCTAGTCTTTTTACGTTTGTCCCCTGACCTGCTGAAATAGAACTTAAAAACACATCCATTTTATTTCCTAGAGCTTAAAAAGCCGTATATTTTGCATATTAGCCTTGTAACAAAGGTGTTGCAATTAAAATAAATCGGTCACATGAAATTTTTTTTGTGACGGTTTCACCTACTTTTTCGCAACCTTATCTTAGTTGCAATTTTATATTGTAAGATTTTGATATAAACCTTAGTTGTGTACATTTTCGATGCAATTTATCATACTCAAATAGTTCAACTTTACAGTATCATTTGCCAAATTACCTAGCATCTGTCATTAAAAATAATACATTAGACATGTTTTTTATTATCTATGCCAACTCTATCCTCAGTTAATGCAGGCGGAGTCTAATTTCAAAGAAAATATAACGTCATCTACTCACAGTACCTTGGATCTCTTTGAAATTCAGATTAATTCTGTCCAACTCCTCCCTTAGGAGAGATTCTATATTGCATGAAAAACCGTCCTATCTAGCTTGTATAACGAAAACGCGCTTTTCACTTATGTTAGTACTTTTTCATTCCAATATAAGCAATCTTAAGATGCTTGTTATTTTTGTATGAATTAATTGATAACAACGTGAAAATTCTGGAACTATGAATTACGACGGTATTGGCTGAACCGATTTATACGAAAATTTCGTTTGTATGGCGAGTATAGAATGAAAAAATGAAATGAACATGTTTAGAGCGGATCTAAAAAGCAGGGCTACCACCATATAAGGAAAAATAATTTTCTGATTTCAAAGCAAATACATTAGTTTACGATTTTACTACGGCGAATTTGACGAAAAGCGCTTCCGTACTACGGGAAATCCGTGTACACCCCTACTTGTTGTATTTAGGTTTTTTATGATAATATGACATGGGCGGTGGTCTGTATTTAAGTTGACAATGTAATGCTCAATGAGTGACTACAATAAATTTCTATTCTATTCTAATATTGAGATATTTACTCAATATATTTGTATGTACGTTTCGATTTTGAGAATATGAAAATCATAATAATAGAACATTCCTTGATTTTATATACATAAAGTAATTGTATGATAGAAGGATACTTTGGTATTATCGGGACACTTCCGCAGTGCCGAGGCGGTGAAAGTGGCGAAATTTGGAATAAAGTACCACGAATTGCCAGTCGGCGATGAAGCTTGCGTTCTATTATTACGATTGGTAAATATATATTAAGATGAACGCCACCCGAGGGTGAACGTGAGGAGGAACCAAAACACTTCAACTAACCTACCCAACCCGGTGGGGCCGAGTAGTGTTCCAGGGCCGGCATGATGGGGCATGCAGGGTATGCTACGTATAGGGCCCACCAAATTTTGCTTAGACTATACTCATTATCGTCGATAACTGACACAGAAAATTGATACACATCGATACAGATAAATGGGCTGTGTTAAGGGGTCAGATGCGAATACAAAAATCAATATCTGATGGCCACAAACTAAATTGTCTGCTGTTGAGAGAGGTAGCAATTATGTGACGTCAATTTTTACATTTTCCAACGGCTGAGCTTCGTCAAGTGATGTGTCACGGGGGAAAACGGGAAGCGTCCGGCTTCGGACATTCTGAGACGATTTGAACGGCAGAGGGTTAAAATTTTCTTGCCCTTAGCTTTGCTAAGCGTTTCATCGAAGAAGCTTCGATAGTATTCTGCTACTTCTTCGTGAATTCAGCGTCTAGCTAGCAATTATTTATCAGGTTATTGGTTTCAATCGTAAAATAAAATTCATAAGAACAATGGCGTCCTTTTAGCACACGATTTCGTGTCAATTTATTATCTCTGTTTCCGTTTCTTATGTTTCTAATCAATAAAAATATGCAATAAAGAAACCCATTATGTAATTTAAGTAGGTATTAATACTTTTCTAAGTTCTTACCAAGTTAGTTTCCTTGTCAAAGAAAACAAAACCGAAAAAGTCAATTACTATTGGTTGTTTGTTAATTTGGGTTCGAACTCTATTGTTAATTGGGGATTTGTTTTGTTAAAAGACTTTTACTATAAGAGTCAAACATTCCTACCAAATTTCTATTTTCTATCTACTCGGAAAGTTCGTTAAAAATAAATTTATATTTCGTTATAAATAGTTCTCGAATATCCCGCTCTGTTATAACGCCCTTTAGGGCGGCACGGCGGCACCACAGAGACAGTATGTGATAGTACACAGTAGTGTTGTGTCGTTCCGGAAGGAAGATCCTGGCATTTCCAGGCTCAATGGTTCCTCGGACTCCACTCAGATTCGGAAATTTCGTTCCTCGGATTCCGGAGTTGGATGAACGAAATCTGGCATGCGCAGAAGTGTATTTCGTACCGGAGTGATGTGTCTCTGTTCTTTTCGCAGTGCAAAAAAAGTTTTTTATTGTTTATTGGGATTGCAAGATTTGACTTCTGTACTGTGGAACGATACGAAAAGGAACGAATCCACCAAAAAAACGACAATGCCCATCACTAGTACACAGACTCTTATTCATTAAATTAATAGGATCTTGAGCTCAACAATGGCATCGGTTGGCAAGGCGAGTTCTTGTTAAAAAGGCAAAATTTAGCCGAAATCTGGAATTTAAACGTTTAATTCGAGCGATTTCGACTCGAAGGTGAAAAAAGACGATAACAATAAGAAAATGAGTGAATTTTTTTTAATACCGTCCAATTCCGAAAATTGTAGGTTAATTTTTTCTAATTTTAATTAAAAAAAATAGAAAATCCCGTACGGCGAGAATTTGTTTTTTACGTGTTATCTAATGGGATATAGAAATTATCATCTGGAGTCGAACCCAGGTTTTTATTAGTGATTTTGTTTTCGTTATTTCATTTATATCTCTGAATCAAGTATTCTTACTAAATTTAAATCTTCTATATATTCGGAAAGATTGTTAAAACACATTAAAACTGTTATACGTGTTTAAAACTTTTCCTGACACACGTTCTCATGCTCGTTCTTTATATATATGGTATAGATATAGTGTGAACGTACCTTTTAGACTTGTCTTATACAAATCCTATACATTTCCTAGATTTATGCTTATACATGTATAAGATTTGTATATATCATACATGTATATAGTGTGAATGCACCTTTACAGAAATCAACATATCAACAAATTCATACTGAATGTAGTGCCAACTCAAGATAAAGAGTCACCTCTCGCCGCCGTCTCACAAACACAGGTCACGTGACGGCCATGGTTGGAATATCCAATAGAAAAAGAAGGGTTGTACTTGCATTGGGACCCCATTGGCACTGCAGTGTTCCTTCACATCCAAATTTCCCTTCCCTGGTCCAGCCGAATTCCAACTGGTCCATGTAATTCCAAATCTCGCCACTGTTGGGGCGCTGCGGAAGTGTGTCCCGATAATGCCAAGGAACCGATAAAAGATATTATTCTTCGTATTTTCGCAGTTACTTGAAATGAAATAGTACGCGGTACTGATTAATTAATACCAATACGAATTAATATTGATATGCAAAGACACTCAAATACCGATAAAATAATTGCCCGAAATACTAATGCCTCAATAAAATCGGGTGTCTTGGAAACGTCCTTGGTGACGAGCTGTTTACATTTGCAAGCAGTTTCAATGTCTGCTATCTAGGGGACGTTTCAAGTAGTTAAAGCATATTTTCATCGATAGATATGTCTGGTTTACCTTTATTGCCTGGATATACATTCCCTAAAAATTCAGTAAGTTTTTAAGAATATTTAAAATACATGTTATCCATTTATTTGATCTACTATTTCGATGGTTCATTCTTTTAACGTTCATTATCCGTTCTCGATTCTCATCCAACCAAGCACAATTTCATTCTTAATAATTTATTATTCTTTGCTGCTATGATTTAGGGAAACAAAGAAGTGTAAAAGTTTCACTCTGAATAGGCAAGAGCTAAAAGGAATGTAGTGCAAAATTTATATTTATTACAGGTCGAAAAATTTCACCTTTCTCAAACAACGAAATTTAAAAACGGGTATCCAGTATGCAATCCTCTTTTGCATGGAATAGGAAAACAACCGCTTGATGTAGACTCAGTCGAGTTGCTTAAACCAGTCGACCCAGTAAGGTTGGATTATCTTTTAATCATTTAAAAATTATTATCTTAAGTTATCACTAATATATCATCTCTGTTTTTAGGTTAGATCCAGAGATGACTTATGGAAAGAAAAAGCAAGTGTTTCCACAGTTTCTGCCACAATTCTACCATTATGCCAATAAAACCCTTACTTTCCAAGCTTTCTTTAAACAATCAATATTGGAGTCTCCACTGGAACATTTCCGTGTTCGTCATGTTAAAATACATTACTTCCTGGAGGATGACACTATTACAATTATTGAACCAGAAGTTAAGGTAAAAATAGTCCAGTTAAATAGCCCTTTTCATTCAATAAATTTCACATCATGTTCTCATTCAAATTGTTTACAATTACAGAATAGTGGATTTAGACAGGGACGACTGGTGCGTCGGAGTAAAATCATAAAGAACGATAATGGTGAAACATATACATGGAAAGATTTCAATGTGGGCATTGATATATCTATTTATGGGATAGTATATCACATTGTTAACTGTGATGCATTCACTAAGGTACTACCTATATATTATTTTAAAGAAAATCTCATTTATCATGGAAGGTATTTTAGTCATACTAAAGAATAAAATGATTCATATTTCACAGGAGTATTTAATGAGTGAAGGAATCCTAGTTGGTGAACCAGAGGACATGCCTGGCGATCCTTATATAGAAAGAAGAAATAATGTTGACAGACCTCATATAGTGGTGACACCACACAGCGATGACAAATTAAAAAGATTCTTAGAATTTGATGGGAAAGTCCTTAGGTATGCTTAATTTATTGAGTTAATGTGCAGCATGAAGTTACCATTTAGATCATATTTGTTCATCTGTTAATGAGAAGTTAGTACTTCATATGCTTCATCCATTACTATTGAGCAATTGTATCTTCAATCAGTGAATTAGTAACCAATAGGCTAATTGTAAGTCAAAGTGGGATTCAATATAAGATCTAATATTATTTCATCTTTTCCCAATAAAAGGAAAAATATTTTCCATGGCATGATATTGAGAGGATTCTCGTACCAGCTAATAACCGAAATGGTACATTCTTTCACCATATTTAAATCAAAAGAAATATCTACTTACAGTCTTAGCCCTATGCTCACTTTGGAAAAAAGAATTAACATTGCTTGTCCTACTCTCCTTTTCTGCATCCATGCATCATGTATCCCAGCTCTTCTTTATGTCTTGTATTTTTATCATTAAATGTATTGTATATACAAAATTCTGTAGTGCAGTAATGAGCAAACTTTCTCCCCAAGGGCTGCAAGTGAAAATTTTAGGTTCCTAAGTATCTAAAAGTGAATGATAATAAAGTACTCAGAATTTCAAAAACTATAAAGAGAGGAATATTTACGTTAGACTATATTGCTTGCTTCTTACCTATATGAAATTTCTAATGGCCAATAAAAAGGGGATATTCTTCATGTAGATACATTTTGGGCATATCCAATTTTTTTTGGATCATGAGTTGCTCATGGAGTTTATAGCACAAGTGGGGAAATATTAAATTAACTAATCAAGTCATTTTCCTACCACAAAGAAACAATGCAAGCTGTTTGTCATGATTAACTTATAAGTTAGATGTTCATATCAGTGGCAGATTTGGACATTAGCCACACCAAAGTTATTTTAGTTTGGCCACCTCTATTGAGATTAAAAATCCATGAAAATTTTGTTTCCTAAAACAAATTTTTATTAACGTTAATTTTACACTAAAAGTTAGATTTAAATAGAAGAAATGATATAAAAATTTTCATCAAGAAGTAAAACTTTCAAAATCTGGCCACTTCCAAGCCTCATTTGGCTCTATTGTGTTATCCACCTCCGATTCCTATACTATGCTCAAAAAATTTACACCATTTTTTCAGGCTATAATTTTACATGTAGATTATGCTAGCAGAAAAAATAATTATAAAAAATCTTAACTACATATATGTACACTCATCCCTGAAATTACATGGTTTTGCTCTTAAGGTTTTTAGATTATAGCGGTTTTCTATTTAGGGTATTACTTTGAATTGCACAGTCATTAATTTTGCATTAGCAGGGTTTTGAGACTTTCCAAACATTCAGTTCAGTTTCAATCCAACTCGGGGTTTATTACAAAGGATTTAAAAACTATTCTGAATATGTTGTACTAAATTGTTGCATGCTGTGATCAAGAGTGGAATTGAATGTGATCACATGTATTCCTACAGGAAAACCTATCCCACTTTGCACGGTTTTGCTCTACACAATACTTTCCAGGAATGCATATGCAGTGCAAAGTGAAGAATGGGTTTAATCTATATTTAATTGTATTTCTTGAAATCTAGTAAATGAGAACATACATACTTGTTCCCTTCAAGGTTCAATGTAGTTTGGGACTCCAGAGATAAAGAGTTTGGAGAAGTGAGGCAGTACGTGTTACATTATTATCTCTCGGATGACACGGTTGAAGTGAGAGAGATTCATAGAAAGAACGACGGAAGAGACCCCTTTCCCACGCTCTTGAGAAGACAAAAACTACCAAAAAACTGGAAGAACCTTCCAGGTAAGTTATCTCAAAAGAGGGTATTATATAGGGTATTTTGTTGGATTTATCTAATGAAATCACCATATATCCTGCAACTAGTGCTCAATTATTGTTTTTATAGCTTTGCTTATTTTTATTTAAAGATTTGCAGAAAGGTAAGTAATATCAAGCAGCAGTGGCCAAAGGGATCTTTAACTATTGGTACGTGAGTTCATATCCCAAAGGGACTGATTTTTTCGAATCTCATCAAGTTACTTTTTAAATAAAAAAGTTCCTTTTTTATTTAAAAAGTTCTTTTTATTAAAAAAGTTCCTTTTTTATTTAAAAAGTTCTTTTTATTAAAAAAGTTCCTTTTTTATTGAAAAAGTTCTTTTTATTTAAAAAGTTGCTTTTTTATTAAAAATAGCTATGAAAGCTACATGATTGCTTTTTGTTAATTCTTCCCCCTGAATACTATCATTCAATAAAATTGGAACACTATAGGAAGAAATATGACTATATCATTTGTGTCAATTTTATTTAGCTTTATTATTTATTTATGGTGAATTCATTGAAATGAGAATAATTTTTGTTTATATCCCTTATCTAATATTTATCATAACTTTGAAGTATGGTAATTTTTTTATGGACTAAGCTGATTGTGGAAAACATCAATCACTTAAATACTAAATATTAAACATAAATAGTAAAATTAACTTAAATATTAAAATAGATCATAGTATACTGCAATTTCTTAAAGTGAGATGTTACCCATACAAAACACAAAGTTACAAATAATCATTCTTTATTTAAACTTTAGTGAACTTTCCATCGCTGTGTATGGAAGTGACTGACAAGGAAGTGTCGGAATTCTATTCTCCAGAAGATTTATTGGTAGGAAACACAATATTAGTTCTTGGGAGAAGGTGAGAATTAACTTTATGGGCATTTTAACTTTGTAAATAATAACTATATTATGGATGGCACATGAAAGGTTGGAATACATTTTTCTCTAATTATTTTTTCCCACTTTAGATTCCTGATTTATGATTGCGATGCATTTACAAGAAGATATTTTCAAGAGGTATTGAAAATGACTCAGGGAGAAGCTATCAGTATAGAAGAGAAACAACCCACACTTCCAAAAAGGGTGATTAAAATATTCTCGAAATCACATTATGATTAAATTTATTTACACTAAAGACCTAGGTATTTTGGTTTAAAATTCCATTTAAATTGATATACCTTTATATCTAAAAATATCAAATTTCTTACCTGTGAGATTGTATAATATCCTAAAATTAAAATTATTTTGTCTTTATAAGAATTTTTTTGAAGCCCCTTCATTTTGATAGGTTTCGATCATATTAATAACTAATATGTCTCTCATACCAAGGATAATACTGATTATCTTCTACTGTTGACATCATGCAGCATATCATACTTTAAAGGCTTATAGGGCTTAAATCATTTTATCTAAAGAAATATAAAATTTATAGGTAATATAAACTATTAGTGCAAATAAATATTCAACTTGTATAAGACATTATTAGATTCAATTTTCCATATTTTATTCCAAAACAACAAATTTGAAACATCTTTGTCAGTATAATAATTTACAGGAGATACCTCCACACATTGGAATCGGTGCTCCTGAAGATTCGCTTCAATCCTGCTTCAATTTACAACCTCAACGCCCAAAAGCTGACTTCATTAAATATCTGGTTAATGCTGGAAAGGTCAGTAAAAATACTTAAAAGAATCTTTATGATTTTTACTTTGCATTTCTTAAATCATTAGAAATACAGATGGCATTGGATTAGATGTCTGCTACTTTCTAAAATTACATTTAATATCCTAGTCAGTATTGATTTTAAAACTAGCAAAATTGAAAAACATAGTTCTTTTATGATGAGTATAAAGTTTACTTTGTTGCATCATTATATAAATCATTGTTGATCAAACTTCTACCTATTGAAATACATTAATTTTGTCGTGGTTTAAGGTTCTTCGGTACACTGCAAAATTAGATTGGGTGCATCAAGAAGATCAAGATCGCAAATTTGTCATATCATATAGCCTCGCAGATGGCAAAGTTCAAATTCAGGAGTTAGAAAATCGAAATACTGGAATAATAGGAGGTCGATTTCTGAAAGCTATGCTGCTGCCCAAACATAATACAAATCCAGATAACCCAGAATACTATACTCCTGCTGATTTTGGCATAGGTAAGTATTTTATATCAAACCAGATATTTTTATTTCAAGGACACTAAATGATGGCAATGATATCTTTAATTGCAAATTTCATAAAAAATAAATAATTCCATGCATTTCTTGTTAATGTCAGAGAATACTTCACCATTTCAGGATCAAGGATTATTGCCTTTGGCCACCATTTCCTCATTACTGGAGCAGATTTATTTGTTTATCGTTATATGGAAGAAAATCCTGATAAATTTCGACCAGAAATTATTGAGAGTGTGCGCAATCATTTGATTGAAACAAGAATTATTAAACCAAATGAAGGAGAGGAGCCTCAGTGCCATGACGAAAATGTCAAATGTCATTTGAACAATGAAGAAAAGGAATGCTTGGAAGAGGATCATCAAGAATAGCAATACATCCTTTCTCAAGATAAGCAAAAGAAAGTGAAATTTTGTAAAAATTACTCAATTTCATGAACAAGTGGCCGATTATTTGTTTATACTTAATTTGGTGGTAGAAAATGTAATTTTCCAATGTATTTTTTATTCCAAGTGTCTTACAAGTTCAGTACCAATAATTACAGATTGTGTACTTAAAGATTGATAGTTGTTTTGTCTTTATATCAAAGTAAAAAATCTTATAAAAAGATACGTCTTCATATCAAAACCAAAGAAAGTAATTTTAACTCAAAATATTTCAAGGTGAATTTACCACTGTTCCTTGGAAATACATATAATGATTTAATGTTGCAAAAGAGGAAAGTCATCACTGAAAGGATGTAGCATAAGAGAAATAATTGCTGTTAAATGCTTTGTACTGATTTATTTCAACAAAAAGTAACTACCACTGCATTAATAAAAAATAATTTCCACTTGAATGCAGGGTAATATTTCTGTTTCTTCCAAAAAAACCAAAAACATTTTTACAAATAAATTTTACACAATTGATTTTATACAAATAATTGACAGGTCTTCATCGGTGGCGAAGATTTATAGAGATTAATAAGAGGATGAAAGAGAGACACTCGAGGGGAACATTTAAGCAGGAGCACAAGGAAGATTAAGAATACCTTGGCACCCAATACAATAATAATACTTGTTTTTTATAGCAGCTAATATATGCCTAACTGTGCACAAACTGTCAAAGTCCACTGGTTCCAAAAGATTTGAAAAAAAGAACAATCCAAGAATCTTCTACCGCTTTCCAGAAACAAACATTTATTTTAGCACACAAATTCAAACACCTAATTATCTATTTTTACTGCCTGCAGTAATTAAATTCAGTACACATTTAAACATATCACAACATGTACACATAGGATAGTTAGTGGACTTGTTACAGTTTAAGTACAGAATTGATCAATGCATTTCAGTGCTATTAATAACTCCATTAAGAGTAATCTTGGATTTCATGATGACCTTGTTAAGTATATGAGATACAGTAAGCAACCATGTTGTTAGGTAGAAAATACCTGTTTAGGGGGAATTAATATAACCATTGACATGATTGCATTAATTAATCAATCGGTTAACTTCACAAATGACTTTATGCATTGAAAAAAATTAATTTCAGTCATAATCATAGATCAACTTGGCAATAAAATGGATACAATACTCTCAAAAAATCGTTTTTTAATTATGTCAATAATTTTACCACAGCAAAAATATCATATTACCACCAGGTAATGATGATACAATGTTGAGGAATTTTCTCAGAGAGAAAATTTGTATCTTTTCATGTGCACATCTGGCAGTTTAAAAAATTGGAGACTATTTCAGATGTTTAAGCCTTAAACAATTTCAACGAACATTTTCCATATGCTAACATGCTAAATATAGTAGTTTACTTATTTGTGTCTCCAATATGACTTGCCATTGGCAATATATGTATGTATATGTGAAAGAAAGAATTCAAAACCTCTACCTAGGTGCTAACATCAAATCATCACTTATGGATCTGAATAAACAAGTTGTCTAAGGCATGGAAAGAGGATCATATAAGACATTCTAAGTAAAGAAAACTTGAATGCTGATGTCTTGCAAATTTTGAAATTGCATTAATAAAAATTTTAAGTATACCATGGAACAGATACAAGTCATATGGAAAGAGAGTGTGTGCCGTTATTTGGCATATGACAGATAAAAGTAGTAAACAATTAAAGAAGAGTATAAAAGTTTTATCAAAGTGGTGTCACTTTTAATAAATACCCTCGCCCAGAAAAATGTCTACTGAACCCATGATAAATATCTGTTAAGTATACACGAGCTTAAATTTTGGAAAACTATTTAATTTAACCATCTAAATAAATTGCATTTTTCATAATATTAATTAGCCAAAAATTTCAGTACAACAATGTATGTTACCCTCTAAATGTATTGTGTAAAGGAAAAACATGTTTACCAAAGTTTTACAAATATATTCCATTCAATAGGCCAAATAAATATTTGATATTAATTTTTTGAGATTCATTTTAATGAAAAGAATAATGCAGATGGAAAGAAAATATCAAGAAGTATTATAATTTCTAAAAAATAAATTTATAAGTATTCATAAAAACAAGTTGAATTATTTTACATTTTCAAATCAAATTTTGTCCAAGTACTACTTGTACTTTGTCATATTCCAATTGCACTTTTATTATAACTTTTACATTAGAATATTCTTTTAAAAATAACAGTAAAAGCTACTGCTTACCATCCAAATATCGATATGAACATCAAATGGCAAGGAACTGCATCACCAATATTATTACAACTATATACAATATATCTACAACGTACATTGCTCTAAATACAAGAAAAAACAATTCAATGAAAATATTAAAATAAGTTTAAATAATTTCCCCAAGAGTTAAATCATTTTACACAGGAAATTAAACTTGTGCCACCAACAAGTACCATCTAGATTGAAATATTTTTCAAAGGCATATTTTTTTAATCCAGTCATGAGCATCTCATATGGAGTGAATATCTTCGAGTACATCATATATTGCTAGCTTGTGGCATTTTTCACATGAATAATACATGTTCATGTCTTAAGACATGCTAAAGATATAACTGTTCCATGCAAGTTTTGAATGGAGTTTGTTTCAGCTTTGTGCAACGAATTGTGACAAAATGGAAAACTAATACAAATTTTTGGATATGAAGTGCAAAAATATCTGGATTTACGAAGTACACAGGTAAAATTGTGCAACTTCCATGTGTGAAATAATGAACGCTTTTTAACATAAAAAACAAAAGTTTAAAAAATGTTTTCTTTAGCAATTTTCTTATCAATAGAATTATATCCTTATCCAACATTATCCAACTTATTTCTTGATACAACGAACGTTTTTCTTTTTTAGCATGATTTTTTCCAAAATATGTTTGAAACGTATAAAAATGAGTCCTACCAAAATGTAACATTTTCACAAATAATTATAAAGTTAAAATTAAAAAAACTTACTTAAATGAAATGTTGAACCCTCCTCCTCCAAGCAACCTCTTTCTTCTCTAAATGTTGACTCATTGCTGCCAAGTAACAGAGTTCTACATTGCACTCATGAAGACTACCATGACAGATAATACATCTAATCGGCATGAAGAGAAACCATCTTACTCTTTGGATTAGCATTGACATTAATTCTTTAGATGCTTTCACACAATTTTTTCTGAGAGGTTTCATGATTAAACATAATTATACAACCTAACTAAGAAGACTAAACAATATTAAACAACCAATCTTTTATAAAAACATTTCTCTCAAAAGTTTAATCACCCATCTTGCAGTCAAGTAGGTACCTTGATCCACACTCATGCTCTCTTCAGACACTTGTCACACAAATCATCTTTCTGCTGTGCAGTCTTCTGAACAAGTTAAAATTTTAACTTCTTTTTCTCTCACAAGCAGAAACAATTACTCCCTTATCAACAGCTAAATGTTTTTTCAAATAGTACAGGCTTTCAAAATCCCTTACACAAAACACAGCAAAAATAAACTCAACAAAACAGCTGGGGTCACTCCATTTGTGATCCTTCCCCAGTTGGCACAGCCAGTGGTTTGAAAGTTCATTTTTTCATGTGAATTTAGGGCTTAAAAGGGATTGCTATTTAAAGGGCAACTGCACGGAGAATGGCCATAATGGCTGCACTCAATCCACCAGCCACTGGGATGGTGACAACCCAAGCATATATGATATTCCTGGTTTAAAAGAAAAATTTACCATGATTAGACAGCAGCATAGCTATAATATTAATGCAATTACGTAGATTTAGACTGAATTCAAATACTTTCAGGCAGGATTTTTTACACAACCATTACCTGCAAGAAAAATGTTCAGTATAAAAGTAAGACACCATTGTTAAGTTACAGTCTGGATCAAAGTGACCCCATTATGTTAAAAAGCAGGGGCAGATCAACCTATCAGGCATGCAGCCAGACCCTGATGGGCCATTTACATTTATGCTAAAAGTAGCAAAATTTAAAATGCATCAAAATTTTGGTTGAAATATTTGTCGCAACATGGAAAACAATAAAATAATGTTAATTCCTATGTGAATAATGTTTTGAATTTTGTTTGTGAGTATATATAAACATTTAAATAAAGATATCATAGAACTATAAGGGCTGGTTCAGATAAAAACCCTCGGGCTGATATTCGTCCTTGATTCGCCCGTTAGAAAGAGTACATAATCTATGTAAATGATATAGCCATAAATCAGCTGGGCAAACCAGATGCACATTTCAGCCATATGGTAACTAGATGACTCATTTATTAGATTCAAGCCATGGGGCAAGTTAGACATTGCATTTTTGTAGTTAAGAGTTAAACACTTTTTTTGGATTTAGTATCCAAATAGATCATCTACAATAAATATCAAACCCAACTGCTGCTCACATAGTTCATTTATTTTATTATTTATCAATTATAATTACCTTTAAAATGAAAATAAATAACAGATACCCATAAAATAACCTGAGTTTAGATGATGGCTCAACTTTTAGCCAATGGAAAATTCTAGTTAATCATGTTTTATAAATATTTTTCCAAAAGAATCTAAAATTTATTTGAACAGTTGTATTTGCATGGTTAAAATTAGAATTGACTATTTCTGTACAAAAATCAGATGTAGCCACCACATGACTTTCTCCATACCTGTAATATTTCTAAAAATTCCAAATAGGTTAAATGATAATGAATATTTTAAGGAACTGTGAGAAAAATTTAAAGACATTACAAAGAACAGAAATAGAATCATACTGTAGCCTTCTGATATTGGATTTAGCCAGGAATCTCCAGCAATTAAGAAAATAAAAAGGAGCATTACTAAGATGTAACTAAGTAAAAATTGTTAACAGCCACCGGTAGGTGGTAGCAGCTAAAATATTAGTTTTAAAAATATCTCTTAAACAATGCATTATATGGGGAAATGTTTCAAACCAAGGTTGTAGAAAATTAAATTTCCTACAATATTTATCCCAATATTTTTTTTTACATTAATCAAATATTAAAGCAAATATTTCAAAATAACGGATAAGTGACAAGAGTCAACACCCACTTCCGGCTGACTGATTTTTACCAAAAACTAATCAGTTCTTGTGACTTTTATAAAAGTGTTAAATACAAAATTTCCTGTTGACCTGATAATAGTTTTTGATTTAAGAGCACCCACAAAAAACTGTCAAATACACACACACAGACATCATCGAGAAAATGGTCAAAATGTGTTCAGGGGACTTCAGAAAGTGTATTTCCGGTGAAATCTCAAAATTTATTTTTTCCCTGTATACTATGTATGGAGAAAGTAAAAATCAACACATTTAGTATGTAGATTTGATTGAGATACTATTTATACCGCAAATACCCGTGTATAATGCGCACCCTTGTATAACGCGCAGGGGGGTTTTCAGCCTCGTAATCTATGATTTTTCTATATACAGGCATCGCAGAACTTGGTGGCACTTGCGCAGAAGACCCTTTTCAGTGGAAGGGTTCATTGTATAAAAACTTCCTCGATGCGGGGGAGAAAGACAGTCTCCCCATGTGTCCACCAGGGTACCTGCGGTCACATTCCTTCATTGCCAACTTTAAAATGCTTTCTCTCACTCATTCCACTCGAAAAGACAGTGCGCCCTCTCCAGGGGTAATGCGAGTATTTTGGCAGCTCTGCCTGCCATGCGCTCTCCCCTCCACTCTCTCTGCTTACCCCTTCCATGCACGCTTTACCCTCCCTGACATCACGCTTTGCGCAGGCGAGTGCCACCAAGTTCTGCGATGCCTATACCCGCGTATATTGTGCACAGATTTTTTTTAGCGTTACTGTTCCAGAATAAAGTAGATTGTGTAACGTTTGTCACACCTGAGGTGGACGGGTTCGCCCAACCTTCAGTTTTACCCTTATTAGAACACTCGGGAGCACGTAAACACGATAGCAAATAACCATAATTAACTACAGACTAAGAATCAAGAATAAATCATGTATGAATGCTGAGAAAAAGGTAGGGAACGATAACTTTATTTAGTTCTACAAGAAGCATCAACTCCCAGCATACTCAAAGGCATCAACTGCCATCATTTCTAATTGTAAGTAGTACCAGTACCTCACCACCAGGCCGAGCGCCGGTGTAGGGTGACGTCATGCATAAGATGACGATTTCGATAACAACATCAAAAAAGAATGGTCCAGTGACGAAGACTTTCTTGGCTTTTAAAATGAATAAATACTGAATTCATTCTTTTCATAGCTAATTAATTTATGTTTATAAAATTAGTTAATAAATTTTTACTATTATCTATCTTACTTTTCTTAAAAATCACCAATAAAAATATGAGGATACCTGGGCAGTAATTACTGTGCCGAAATTGTGGAAATATGGGGTCAAATTAAAATAGGAAGATTATGTACCCTCGTATAACACGCATTCTAATTTTTATCTCAAATATTTCGAAAAAAAAGTGCGCATTATACACGGGTATTTACAGTAATTGTTAAATATAAGTTAGTACACCACCTTTTTGAACTTTGCGTGCTTGTGGTTCGTGAATTTGCACTTTGCGACAAAATTTTATGGCCGTTACTTGTTTCGCGCCTATAATTTGCATTTCACATAATGTGTTTGCAATGCCAACATGTGAAACTCCCTCTACTTTTTTGTTTCGAAGTTCAGTTTAAACTTTGGGGCCCTAGAAAAGTACTTATTATTATTATATTAATAATACTGATTATTAGCAGTTTTCAAAGTAAACAAATATGATTACTCTCGACTTAATTATTTTGTAGCTCAGATTGAACTTTACTGCCAATGCTGCTATTTTTGACATGAAACTTTAGTTTCAAGTTTAAAGAAATGCCATCATTTAGGAATGTAAGGTTTTAATTTACTATTATCATTGTATTTTGAACATAATTTAGGGAAATGTCATTATGTTTTGTTAGATTTTAATTTTTATTACAAATTTTTAATGTAATGTTATTTTCTGCCACATACCTATATTGAACGTGATTACTACAAGAAATATTACCCCTTTAATGCTTCATTTTTATTTTTTGAGACGTATTTTGAACTATTAAAAGAAATGTTATCACTTTATTATGTCAGGTTTTGATTTTTTGTTATGCATTTTGAACGTAATTAATAAAAGAAAAGTTACCACGTTTTAATGCACGTTTTTGGGGCTTGGAAATGTTTGTTGCAGAACCCAAGAGTACATCTGTGCATCACATACTCAACATTCCATTTCAGTAGTTAATTTAAATAGAAGAATTTCCTTGGAATGAACAAAAGAAGATCGAAAATCGCATGAGAAAATTCATTGAAGGTAAATTGCACAAATGCCAAAAGAAGTGAAATCGCTTTGTAATGCTGAGTTTTCATTTGCAATTATGCATTTTGAAGATAATTAAAAGATTTTTTTTTCACTTTAAGATGCTAGGTTTTCATTTGTTGTTACGCTTTCTTTTTATTTTCTGTTAAACTGCATTATTTATGATAAAAAATTGAATTTTTTAGGTTGACTGGAAACTGTACTCGCATTATTACATTGCGTCTTATGGGAGAATAGGACTTGCACTTGGCAAATTTGCATTTAGCATCAGTTTTCCAGAACCAATTATTCGTCAAGTTCAAAAAGGTGGTGTATTAGCTTAATCTATGAAGCTCATAATTTCCTCTCACTATCAACTCTAAAAAAATCTGATGTGGTCACCACATGACTTTCTCCATATCTGTAATATTTATAAAAATTCCAAATAGGTTACATAATAATAAATATTTTAAGAAACTGCGAGAAAATTTTAGACTTTACAAAGAACAGAAATAAACTCAAACCATAGACTTCTGATATTGGATATAGCCACGAAGCTCCAACAATTAAGATAAGAAAAAAGAGCATTACTAAGATGTAACTAAGCATCAATTGTTAACAATAGTCGTCAATAGGTGGCAGCTAAAAATTTAAGATATCTCTTAAACAATGCATTTGGGAAATTATTTCAAACAAAGGTTGTAGAAAATTAAATTTCCTACAACTTTATTTCCAATACATTTTTACATTTATCAGACATTAAAGCAAATATTTCAAAATAACAGATGTGACAAGAGTAAACACCCACTTTCAGTTGACCAATTTTTAGCAAAAACTAATCAGTTCTGACTCATAAAAATGTTAAATATAAAATTTCACGTTGACCTGATTAACAGTTCTTGAGTTAGAACACCCACAAAAAAGCTATCACATACACATCATCAAGAAAATGGTCAAAACGTGTTCAGGGGACCTCAAAACGTGTATTTCCGTTGAAATATTAAAGTCGATTTTTTTCATGCAAACAATACTTTCCCCTATACTAAGTATGTGGAGAAAGTAAAAATCAGCTTTGTCATCTGTGATCTAAGTATTTTTACTTTCTCCATATACGTAGTATGAGAAAGTATTGTTTTCATGAAAAAAAATCGAACTCGAGATTTCAACGGTAATACATGTTTTAAGGTTCCCTGAACACATTCTGACTAGTTTCGCGATGATGTCTGTGTGTCTGTCTGTTGATCTGTATGTGATAGATTTTTGTGGGTGCTCTAACTCAAAAACTATTAATCAGGTCAACGCAAAATTTTATAGACTACTGGAATTTCTTGAAAAATGTAACATCCTGTCAAGCTGCCAATTTGGATTTAGGAAAGGGAAATCCACAGAGCAGGCTCTATTTTCTGCTATTAACTGCATCATAGAACAACTGAATTTGAGAAATAGTACTCTGGGGGTTTTCTTTGATCTCAGTAAAGCCTTTGATTCAGTTAATCATGATCTCCTATTGGCTAAGTGTAATAAGCTAGGTGTTAAAGGTGTGGCCTACAACTGCCTAAAATCTTACTTAAAAAATCGTCAGCAAACTGTCTCCATTTTCAAGGAAGGCAAAAAATATTTCTCTGACCCTAGTTTAGTACTCTCTGGTGTGCCACAGGGGTCCATTTTAGGCCCTGTCCTCTTCCTAATTTTTATTAATGACTTACCAGAGAACCTTATGAATAAATTGTGTAATAATGTTATTATGTATGCCGATGACGTGTATGTTTTAGTTTCCAATCCTATTGACAAAACACTAGTAGACAGTAGCAGGGTGGTTTTGCAGGCAATGTCTGAGTGGTGTAAGGACAATAGACTCTCCTTAAATGAAAGTAAAACACTGGCTATGTTTTTCTCCTTCTCGCATAAACGGTGCCGAAATTTATACTCCTGCCTTGACCAAGATATGATGAGTTCTACTGAGGAGTTCAAATTTCTAGGTGTCTATATTGACCAGAGGCGTATATTCAGGGTGTGCTAGGTGTGCGGTGCACACCCACGGATTCGCAATGACACAGATATTATATTTTTGCATTTATTCCTGTTAAAGACTCCCCTAATCGTTTTCTGGCTTCGCGTGATTCCTAAAATCAAATCCAATATACAATGGTTCATGAAAAGGAGAAGTTTCGGCGCGTAAACATTGTATCACATTCACGTTAATAGCCCGGGTGTGCGATAAGAAATACGGATAGCTTTGAGCCCTTTAAACATACGTACAGATGGCGCAGCGGGTCAAATTCTTAGTCACCTTGTGGATTTAAACCGTCCAGAAGGCGTGGCAGGGTGTGCGCTGAGACAACAGCACCCAGAAGTAGTTAGCGGTTGTGATTGGCTATTGTGTGAAGTAATCCAATTCAACGTTGTTACTTGTCATGAGATGCTGTTTTTGTTTTCTGAGTTTCGTCTGTTTTGCGTGCGTGGGGTAAAGTGTGAACCGACGTGTTTATGACACCGATTTAGACAAGTTTTTAACATATATTTATAATTTTTTAGATATAATTTATAACTTTTTGCCCATATTTACAATGGTAAACAGTGTTGACGATGTACTGAATGCCCCGTTTTCTGCCAGACCTTTTGCGGATTGTATGAACATAGTCGAAGAAGGTAAGCCTCGTCCTCCTCTTCCAAATTTACTGTGCAAGCACAAAGATGCAAAAACTTAGTACATGAGACATTTCTCTGTTTCACAATACGATTCAGTAGAATGGTTAACTGGATGTGAAGTGCTGTCAAGACTTTTTTGTTGGCCTTGTTTATTATTCTCCAAAGAGAAAGGTGTTTAGAATAAGCACGGGTATTCCGATCTTAATCATTAGGCTGCAGCAATGCAAAAACAATAGCGCTCCCAGCCACATGTTCAGTCATTTTTAAATCTTAAGATGTTTGGAAAACAAAGAATTGACATTCTCATTGACAGACAAAGAAAAATTGAAATTAGTCGTCATAATGAACAAGTAAAGAAAAATAGAGACGTTTTAAAAAGATTAATTGATGCTGTATGTTATTTGGCTAAGTAAGAGCTTCCTTTGAGAGGTCATGATGAGTCTGAAGATTCAGCCAACCAAAGGAATTATATAGAATTTTTAAATGTGCTCCGTGAGTATGATCCTCTTTTAGACTGTCATCTAAAGGCATCGACTGTATTTCGAGGAACTTCTCCCACAGTACAAAATGATATCATTAACGCTATATCTGATGTAGTTAAAGATGCTATAAAGAAAGAAATTTCTTCCGCTACATTTGTGGCCATTCTTCTGGATGAAACTTCTGATGTCATGTCGAAATCGCAGCTATCAACTGTTTTCCGTTTTGTCCATAATGGGGAAACACACGAAAGGTTTATTGGATTTACAGACGTAAGTGATGATAGAACGTCTAGTGGTCTTTTTAAAGATGTTGTAAACAGAATTGAGGAATTTAATATTAAGGACAAGTTGGTCGGCCAAACTTATGATGGTGCCTGTGCAATGAGTGGACATGTTAATGGGTTGCAGAGTAAAGTTATCGAGGCCTATCCTATAGCAATATTTACGCATTGCTACGCTCACGTTTTGAACTTAGTTCTGAAGCAAATCCTCTTGAATATCAAGGAATGTAGATTGTTTTTCCAAACTATCAGTGGATTGGCAGCATATTTTTATAAATCATAGAAAAGAGTAAATGCTTTGCAAGATTTTGTTGCTAAAAAATTACCCTCCGTCGCACCAACCAGATGGAATTTTACTTCCCGTTTATCAAACACAGTAAAACGCCACAGAAGTCAACTTATTGCATTTTTTGAACACATTGTGGAGAATTCTGGGGATTGGGACGTGGATGCTGTAATCAAAGCTCGTGGTTTTCTGTATTTCTTGCAAGATTTTCAAACAATTTTTTGCTAGAAATTTTTTCTGTTCTGTTTGGCTATATTGATGTTTTGAATAATATATTGCAAACATCATCCTATGACATATTGTACTGTTGTAAAAAAGTGCATGATACTATGAAATAGCTTAGGAATGACAAGGAACATGGATTTGATGATATTTGGGTTTCTGCAAAGGAAAAGCATACGGTTGAGTCGTCGAAGCCTAAAAGACGAAAAGGATCTATAGAAGAGGAGAAGAGCGCGTGCCTTCGATTATACCAGAGAATAGTCGACTGCTTGTGCCTGGAGATGGAAGAAAGATACTCTTCACTTTCGAAACTTGAGTTTTTTCAACTCCTTTGTAGCGAAAGATATGATCAGTATGCGAAAACTTTTCCTGATGGTATTCTAGAAAAATTAAAGGATTTCTACAGACCGGTTTTTAACTACGTTCGCCTAAAAAATGAACTAAAAGTGCTCTTTTCTTCTGATGAATTTGCGAGGAAACCAGTGCATCGCCTATTAAAATTCATGTAAGAAAATCAGCTTCAGGTTGCATTCAAGGAGATTTATAAATTAGCGGAACTTATCATGACGATTCCGAGTTCTACTGCTACAGTCGAGCGTTCTTTTTCGGCTATGAAGAGAATACATACGTGTTATAGAGGAACACAAACGCAGGAAAGGTTATGCGGCCTAAGTTCACTCGCCATTAAAAAGACATTGCTGGCGGAACTGAAGAAAAGACCTTCATTTTATGATGATGTGCTAACAAAATTCCTAAGGCAAAACAGGAGATTGGAACTGGTGTATAAATAAGTAAGTAAAATGAGTTTTTTAAGCCTTTCTTTGATTCAATCCGGAAAATTATATTTTCCCAAGTGATTACTTTTTCAGATTTCTGTGCGTATTATATGGTTGTACATATTTAAAAATCGTAACAAAATACAGATAATTCGTACCTCACTCTAGTATCTTCTCACAACGAAGCGTTAACCATTCTCACATAAACGGCGCGCGTGATGCATAGCTCAAGTCTATTTGACGGGGAACCCTTGTGTTGTCCATAATTATGGATTGTATAGTTAAAATCATATCAGTTAGTAAATTAAAGTATTCAAAATTATTCTAAGATTAATTGCATTAGACCAATTAAGAAGAGCGCTGCTGCGCTATGCTCTCTTGAAACTTTCACACGTCGATAAAAATGCAATCGTACGTTCAAATTAACACGTGAATTTTGTAGCGCGGGTTGCATACCCCCCTCCCCAATAAAAGCACACCCAACCTAAATGGGCACGCGACGCCACTGATATTGACCCTCTACTGAAATGGTCTCATCATACTGACAAGTTATGTAATAAGCTAAACTCTGTGTATTATATACTATCTGTCTTGAAGCACTCACTTAGTATCAAGGTATTAAAAAAAGTATATTTTACTTATTTCTATTCACGTGTTGCCTATGGCATTGTCCTCTGGGGCTCCTCCTCCCAATTAATTGAGGTTTTTAAGATCCAGAAAAAGATTGTCAGGTCAATGTGCAATGCACAATTCAGAGCACACTGCAGGCCCCTATTCAGAAGATTAGGACTCTTGACTGTTCCCTCTATTTATATATATAATGCTGTATTGTATGTGAGGCAAAACATGTCTGAATATGAGAAAAACAGTAATTTCCATAATTACAACACAAGAAGAAACGATGATCTCCATGTTATACAACAAAACTTAAAAGTTTGCTCTCAAGGACCAAAAGCAAGATGCATTAAATTTTATAATGCTCTGCCTGCTGCAATCAAAGAAGTTAGCTCACTCCAGTCATTCAAGAAGCATGTTCATGAGCTCCTTGTGACTAATTGTCTTTACAATATTAGCGATTTTACGTCTGGTGCTTGAGATAGTTTGTGTTTTTGTCCCCTTTTTAATGTTTTGACGTGTTCTATGCATTATTTTGTAATGTCTTTTTGAACAAATAAACTTATCTTATCTATCTTATCTTATATTTAATATTTTTATAAAATGTTAGAAGATCTGATTAGTTTTTGGTAAAAATCAGTCGACCAGAAGTGGGTGTTTACTCTTGTCACATTCATTATTTTGAAATATTTGCTTTAATATTTGATAAATGTATTGGAATAAAAGTTGTAGGAAATTTCATTTTCTACAACCTTTGTTTGATACATTTTTCCATATAATGCATTGTTTAAGAGATATCTTTTATTTTTAGCTGCCACCACCACACAACCTACTGAAGACTATTGTTAACAATTGATGCTTAGTTACGTCTTAGTAATGCTCCTTTTTCTTTTCTTAATTGTCAACCGGAAGTAAATATTGACAATGATCCCAGAGCTAACAACATGTAATTTGCCATATAAATATGGAGAAAGTCATGTGTTGCTCACATCAGTTTATTTTATTTAATTTGCTGTATAAATTTTAATTATTTTTTAAATGTATATGTATCTTACATCAATTACACTTGTACTATAATCAATCAAAAATTTAACTTCAAAATGAGTACAGTTCATATTGGCTACCATAGAGCTATAATACAAAATCTTTTGAGATATTTTTCATGAAAAAGGCCTTGTTGCAGACCGGGAAACATTTATGCTTTCTGCCTTTCTTGCTCTCACTGAAGTACAGATCTCATTACATGTGATAAAAATCTATGACTGAAACAATAATAAAAAGCATGAATGATTGAGTTCAAGATAAAACTCAATAGAGGACAACATGACACAAGCTTAACGAATGCGGTAAAACTTGCAAGGAAGCAAAAATTTATGGATGGCTGAAAATGTCGATTTTGGTGAAGAAAGGTCAGGATTCATACAATTATACTGAGACCCATTTTGAGGGATTAATTATCCAACAGGTATTAGACATGAACAATGATACAATTTCTATTTTGGCATAAACATTATGATTTAGTTTTACTTAAACTTAGGCTTAGAGCAAATTTAACGTTCTGCCTACAGCGTAATTTTTAAAAACTTGCAGACCAACCTGAACAATTTCCAGTCGACACCTTTCTTGGTGGAACTTGTCCATCCAACAAATACAACAGAGCCGACCTTACAGTGTGTTGTGCTGATGGGAAGACCAATTTTTGATGCCAACAACACAGTCGATGCTGCACCAATCTCAATCGTGAAACCCCTGAAAAAGGTAAACAAATCAATGTATTTTTCTATGGATATCAAAGGAAAATATTCTTTGATGTCAAATTCACTTTCAAAAAATGTTCTAGTTAATGAATTTGGGTTCACTGCTGTCCTTAGAAAGGGGGTTTTCTAAATGTTTGGTCCCAACCCAACAGAAGAAAAGACAAGAAAAAGAAAAGAACCTTCCAACAAGAGTTTTCACAAACTCACTACATAAAGCCACAGAGGGTAAAATGAAACAATTCACACAACGGAAGTATCTTTAAAAATATATTTCAGCTTTGCATTTAGTGTTCACATTTTCCTTATGAGTCTTGTGACTCAAATATTGAGAAATCACAGCTAATTAGCTATAGCGCTGCAGACGACATTCCATTCCACACGTTCTCAAAGCAACAATACCGCCGTCTTCCAGACCATGTCAATAGATGACATACATACACAGCAGGTGGTAGAAAATGAAGATGGTGATGATGAAAAGGAACCAGAGCCAGAATCTGTCCTCAATCTGCCAAAAACAGTTGAGGCTATGGGCATAATACGCCGATACCCGACTAGTTTTTTGGTAAGAGACGATGTTATCAATCTAATTATAAAGTTGGACTCAAAAATTTATGAACTGCGGGTTAAATATAAAAAACACAGTACTGTGGACAAGTTGTTTTTTAAGTACAGTAGTCTCGATAATCCGACCTAAACAGGACCAAGGAGTGGTTGGATTACCGAAAATGTCGCATTATACGGAAAAGAAAGAGGCGAAACGAAACAAAAATTATGAAGTGTAACATAAGTATGAAATCACGTTTATTAATCATTATTCTACAGTACAACTAACATAATAGAGTACAAAACTATTATTTGAAGTTCAAGTTATTGTTTAAAAAATCTGATGTAGCCACCACATATCCATATCTGTAATAATTTGCCGATAATTTTTCGCAACAGATATTGAGCTGCCTATGGCTATGTCGGATTACGTGGAATGTCGGACAATCAAAGGTCAGATTATCAGGACTACTGTAAATGTAAAACATTTTCGTGCAAGTTCACCCATGGATGGTTCACCATTTAACTAGCCTTTGATTCAATATATCGTAGTAGTCTATAGCCTCTATAGCACAGCATAGGTACCCACAGAATTCATTCTATGGACAAACGTTAGGTACACCACCTTTTTGAACTTCACAAAGTCCGGAAAACTGATGTGAAATGTAATCGCGATCAAAATATGCAGCAGAAAATCTTAGGTTTACAAAATGATAGCAATTCTTTGATTTACATTAAAAATTCTTAATAAAAAATGATACCAAAAGAAGAGAACATTTCCTTAAATTACGTTAAAAAACATACAAAGACAATAACAAATGGAAACCCTACATTCCAAAATGATGATGTTTCTTTAAATTTTAAACTAAAGTTTCATTCTCTGTACAACGTCATCCAACACTTTTGTTCTTTGGGGCGAATTAGAAAAAAATGAACATGTTCCAGACAAATGTGCAAAAAAGATACAGGTTTGGTGGTTGATGGATGCTGTGTTAGACATAATGAGATTCAGCTGGTGGGCGTAACAGTGGACGAAATTAGCAAGTGGATACTTGTCTTTTATCAGTTTCTGAATGCCATTTAAACATCCACTCATAACAGAAGCACCAACAAAACTTTGTGTTATAAGTTTATTTGGACTGTCACGAATTAGGGGGTCGAGTTGTTTTAAAATACAATCTGCGATTGCAGGAGCATCATGTCCGTCAGGATTAACAAAATTCCAGAACCTTTCCACCAATTTTCCACCTACAATGTAACCTAACACAATGACTAACTGAAATTGCCATGATACATCAGTAGTTTCATCGGCTATCAATGCTACATAATCTGCTTTTTTAATTTCTTTGCAAACTTCTTCATGGTATACTTCTAACATGCATTCCAGCAACTCATTATATAGTTTACTATAGTTATATAAACTATAGTTTAAGACGTACCTTTAAACACAGCTGATTGACTAAGGTGAACTTTTAAGTCTTTATCTAATTCAGAACTAAACTGGATTAACTCACGAAAAACTCCCTTATTTTGTGACTCATCCAATTCATCGTGCCCTCTCAATGCTAATTCTAATGCCCCACAAAAACATATACAATTTATAATCAAATTTAATACGTACCTATTTTTATCTACTTGTTCATTATGTTTAGATATAGCTAGCCGATATTGTGAGCTAAACTGACTTTGAATATTTGTTTTACCCAGCAATGATAAACTCAAAACATTGTTCATATGTTGTTTAGATTTTTCATGAGCCCTAATTTTTTCCCAAATGTGTACCAAGTCCAAAATCCTGTTCCTCGACCAGCTAACATCTCCTTGGAAAAGAATACAAGGAAAACAAACAAATGCTTTTTTTCATCACACACAGCCAATTGTTCTTCGAATAAATATTGGCATTCAATTTACGACACCTTTCCTGTTCGTTGGCACACTGTTGCTTTTTAACTAAATTCAAATTAGGGAGGAGTCCTCCCATTCATTTTATTTCAAGTTTATCATTGTAATGCAACGATGAAAATGGCTGTTTTAATAAAGCACTTATTGTATTCATTGGGGAGAATTGAAACATTCACGCTCACCCATGTTACACCGAGCAGCTACCTAGAAGGCTGGTTGAGCCAAACTGAACTTGGCCCCAATGTTCGTTATTCTCAAGTGCGGGAGAGGATAGGGGAAGGGGATAAAAGCATGCAATGCGCACGTGTTCCGTGTCTTGTGATCGAGCTAGCTAGGCGGTGGCACCGTTGGAGTGGGAGATCTCCCTGCCAGACTCTCTACCCACTCTTCCCGTAAATTCTCTTACTGACCGGAGTATTGTGCTGCTTCACGAAAAATTAAACTTATTAAAGACCCAAAAATGAAATCAGTCTGTTCAAAAACAATTATTTATAGTGCTTTTTTCTTTCTGTGAATTTTGGTAGGACCATGGCTCCATGGCCCTATGCCAGCGGCTGCCCCCTGATATATACAGTAATAACTGATGCAACATAAATTCCAACTACGTATTTTCATTGTTGCTCTTCATTACATGTCTGCTCATAATAATTACAATTTTGGTATGTCATATGGGCCTGTTGAATAATGCAATTAATGCTGCAGAACATTATAATTACAGCAGAAGTGATAAAAATTTTGTAAATACCGTTACATGTATTGAGATCTCAATGGCTACAAAAGTGATGATGCTTATTAGTTATAACCTTCAGGTGAATGAATATGCAAAAAGGGATGGAAATCGAGTAAGTTAATAAAAGTGAAACAACAGTTACGTAGAAGCTTTTTTTTCTACTACCTTGTGTGGATAATTGTAAACATTTGATACAAATTCTATTGCCAAGGACTAGTGCCATCTATTGAAAGATCACAGAGATGCGTCCATAAGGGAGCAGTAGATTTTAAATTCGTACTTATTAGCATTGGATATGCATTCAATTTATTAGGAATAAAAATATCATCTTGCACTTAAGTTTAAGTACAATCGCTAAAGGGTGCGATGTCTGCAGCATAATTAATATGACTGCCGAGTTCATGCAGGGCAGATTTAGCTATACAATTTTCGAAGCAATTATTTGTTTTAGATCCATATTTATTTTACGAATGAAGTTTATCTAAAATGTTAGATTTAACTGTTATTATGCCGTAATATTATCAGTAAATGTTGCCAGATACGGACTTAATGGAAATGGAAATGATACACGATGTGGCCCTTTCTAACTGCCTTGGTGAACCAAAATACTCTTTTTCCTGAAAAATCTTCTAAAAACTGTGGCGCATCTTATATGCAGAGAAATACAGTAATTCACATAAATGGCTTTTTACCAATTTCTGCATGCCCAAATTTGCAGTCCATAATTTTCACCAGGCAATGGCATATTTAATGTGGAACCGAAAAACTTAATTATCTATATATTCTCAAAATGATTGGCTGGTAAATGGGAAGTAGCAAAACATGAAGATTTCAAGGAATTCAAGACATCCAGAGAAAGAAGATGCTACCAAAATTGAGGGAATCCCACAAAATCTATATTATTAGAAGAGAAATTACAATACAGTTTAAAAAAAAAACAGTACTTACGTGGACGGTGTAATTTTAGTAAGATCTTCTCCAATTGTCTGGATGACCCTTCGACCCCACAACCAAAGTCCAACTGATATGCCAACACCACCATATAACAAGATGTAAATTGGTGTCTCAGACTTCTGATGAACTGAACCCTCTTGATAGATCAGCCAAAGGGCAATCAAAGGGCCAATTGCATTACTATAAATTGATAGATGAAACAAAAGTAATGATAGGCATGCAAAATCCTATACAGCATATATTTTTACATATATCATTAAATGTCATTCAATGGCAAAAATAGAGACAAACATAATTTAATAGCCCATATCTGTAATCAATAACTTCTGCTGGTTTAATTAAGATCACCTACTTTCTTAAAAAATACTTTCTTCCAAAATGTCACTTTCAAATTAAACATTTTTCTATCAATGAGAAAAATTAGCCTTCTGCAGCCAATGCAGTGCCAAAATACAATTTCAGTATACCCAGGACCTTCATTGCTAAATCAATGAATTCAAATGATTTGCAATGAACTCATAATTTTTACATTAACTAAGAAGATATAAGTTACCATCTATTAAAAGTAAATTTTTTTCATTTTCAGTTTTCTGATAATTTTGGTATTATTATTTGAGATTTCACATTTTGTGACATGGCAAGATATATCAACAAATAGTTCAAGATGCCAACCTGACGTCATTGCCTCCATGGGCAAATGAGCCAAAGGTAGCTGTCAGTATCTGCAGAAAGGAGAAGAGGCTTGCAACTTCTGGGCTGTCAGCTTGCTCGACATCTCCACTAGCAGATTCTGGACCTGATCTTCCTGCTTCTGTATCGAAGGTCTGTTGCAGGTAAAAACACGATTAAGGCTAATGCCACTTACTATTTTCATTGCTTTACATTATACCATGTAGTTCAATCTAAGCATTTTCAATCTGCTCATAAAGTTTCCAAATGTGACTAGTATTCGGAAAAGTAGCAAATTAAAAAAAAGTTTTAAGCATGAACATAAGATGAAAAAAATAAACGAACTAAACAGTAGTAATAATCATTTAAGAAAAATGTTCAAACGAACAATTCTCAAATATTGCAATGCATAAGACGCTTCAATCGTTTTGATTTGATTATTGCCTCTGTATTTTTTCTTTAAAACTAGAGGAAATTTCATAGCCTGGATTAAAAGAAAACAAATTAGTTCATAATCAAAGAGATAAGAAATCTGGTATATACAACTACAGACTTTCCATTTCCTATGATTATCTGGGAATGGTATAAAAAAGAAGCAATCAGAATTGAGAATATCATTCACTAGATATTCTAATATGTAAATTAAATAATAATGTAAAAATTATTAATTATATAATATGTGGTTTGAAGTGAATAATAAATAACCTTGTGCCTAAGATCAGGCATTCTTTCTTAACAAACTAGAAAATATAATTAGATGTCCCTATTCTATGAACAAATCCATAGTGAATGTCTCCTGGAAAACATTCTGCCGATGCCCTTGATTTCAGGCGATTCCTTTTTTTCAAAGAGCTAAACAGAAAGTCAAAGAAATTAAACAACAATAATGGATGAAAAGTGAGGGTTCTAATCCTTTGTTTTCAAATAGAAGTACATTGCACTCTTACCAATATCTCAGTATTCTTAGGTTTGATCAAAGGTACTGCACTGCTGTTCGGAGACAGACCTGAAATAAAATAAATAACTTGATGTAGAAGGAACATAGATCCAAAAATATAAATAAAGCTACAATGCCTTTTGTTTTCTGAAAATCAGTCAATGATGACGCCTTTAGAGTAATTATTTTTGAAGATATTAAATGAGCATACGACTTACAGGTGCTAAATCCATGAGTGTAAACCTTAAAAACATAAGTATCATAGAATGGACAGAAATATATAAAGTAACTCATACATCCAAAATAGGCTTTTTCAACAGGGAAACATTCATCCAAACATAAAAAAGAAACATTTTGACAAAAATTGAAAACTTGAGGTACCATAAAGTCAGAAAATGATTGCATTTGATAGATTACATGTTTAATTAGTTCTTTTTGAAGCGAAGCACACTTGTATTTTTTTCACAAGAAAAATATTTTTCGAACAGGTCCTAGTGTGAATAAATAGTTAAAGATAATTGAAGATAATGGAAAAAAGTAAATGTCCACTTTTTTATATCTAACAAATGTAAAATGTCGTAAGCATATGTCTGGTACAAAGCCATACAAACCATATACTTACAAGATGTGTATGGCTTATTTGAAAAAGATACCTTTTACACATAAACCAACAGAATATACATTCTTTATCAATAAGTGCAAAAACAATCAATAATTTACACTTAAAATTATCCTATTAAATTAGGAATATTTAAATTTATAACAATATATACACAATAAGTTTATAGCTAATAAAAAACTTTCATAGAGGAAAAATATGAGGTGATTAAATAGAAATGAAAATTTTACCATGCAAAAAAAGTGAATAACATCACAAAAATATAGCTAAGTAGAAGGTTTGGCAACATTTATAATTAAGGTTCTGCCATTGCACAATATTTTGCATAAATAACGCTAAAGTTTGAAATTCTTAAGACTACTGAGAAAAACAGAAAATGAGTCCATTTGTAAAAGTCTAATGCAGGTTAAAATTTGAATGACTTATTTGAAATTTTTATGATTCCACAAAATACTAGAAAGTACTTTAGGGATTCTATAAAAAAATTGTCAAATATGATTATAAAAGTTGGTATTCTTCTTTATTTTGTTGAGTGGAGGGGACATCTTAAAAATAATTTATCAGTGCAAAATAATTGGTCCAAAATGAGGCGGTATAAATATGTAATTCCAAACAAATTCAATCGGAAGATTTTTGGATTCGTTTCAAGAGAGCCAAAAGAAGCTGTTGCAAATCAGAAGAAACCCTACATAATCATTATAATCCGAGATTTCACAGAGAAACAGCTATGTTTTTTTTGTCACAAGGGGAGGGAAACATACATACCGCAGGCGGGTGTCACCTGACCACTGGCAAGATGCGGCGGAACGAGAGAATTGCGATCTGCGGCCATGAGAGCCTTGTCAGATTCATTTGCGGGGGACACAGCTCCCTGCGATAGAACAGGAGAAAAAGGTGCGCTGTTTCTCTCTACCACTTTTCCCTCCATTTTCCCCCCGATACTCCCTCCTTGCCACAATTCAACCACCTAAGCGTGCGTTGCTCAGAGTCCATTACAATGGCTAAACTATTGATTAAGGTATGCTACACAAGGGATACTATTTGGAGTTCAAATGAAACTGCAGGCTCACTATTTCAGCTTTCAATGGTGCAAGACAAAAGATATGACTATTATGAATGCTACTTTTCATGCTGACTGGAAAAAAACGCCAGCTACTTGAAGATTGCTAAAGCAACCATTAGTATAGGGTGTTTTATTTTTACAAAAGGCGGATTGAACAATATAGAGAAATGTAATTTCTTTACCTACAGTACCATGTGAAATAAAATCAGTCATGTATAAAGATATTCTTAGCAAATATATGAAGAAATGGTAGGCTGACATGATAACAATTGTTTGGTTCAATAAAATGTCTTGAGTTTTTGGGCCATAATAAGTTAAACTATCAATTTTGTCAACAATTACATTAGATTGCAGTCCCATTCCAAAACTTTCTGATAAAATATATTTAATCTTAAAAGCCTTTATAGGTATCTTGGTTAATTACCCATTATGGTGAATGCAATTATATTTCCACACCAATAAATTTCCTACAAAACCAATCTATTAAAGACATATGAAGTAAAATAATTTACAAAACAACTGATCATTTTAAAGACATTTACACTAAACCGAACTTGTTATATGACTGTTGGATTACAGTATGGCTCAAAAGCTATCCATGGTTTATGTTTACCTCAAAATACTGACCATATGCACTCAGTAAACAGATATGATCAAATTTTTAAGATCTCTCATACCTTCTGTCATCCATCATTTCAGGTTAACAGTGAGCTTCTGCAATTAACAACTACATAAATGGCAATTAAGAACACTAAAGCCATAATGCATTAGACTCTGAAGGAACCATTCACTTTTTACAGTGATGAATTGTGGCCTTTTTTCAAAACTCACCATTAATGGATTGCCAGCAGATGCTGCCAAGAGATATCCGTTAGGCTTAACCTCTCCATTCGTCTGAGGGAAGCAATATATCTGGTTGCCCCCGTCAGGAATTCCTGAAACCATGTTCGATGCAGCAAGTTCAATCACTTCAGGATGAACCTTGGTGACATCTTCTGTGGATATATTCTTGGATTGCTGAGGGCTCACATCGCGGGAGGATTCTAAGAAAACAAAGGTCAAAAGAAGTGATATACAGGTCAACAATTCTTTGCTAGAGCTGGTTTTTCTTCATTTCCCTCTCGCTGTAAAACGCGATACAATTTGCAGAGGTACTTGCATGAGACCAAAATGAGGTAAGGACGAAATTTTAGGCTTTTTATAGATCAAAAAATACGCAGCTACAAAAAAATGAAGGGAATTTTTTGAGGACAAGGTTTGCTACCTTGGCAGTGCAGTCCTCGGTCAAATCATTTTATATTCCAGCCAAGAAAAGCAAATAATACATAGAATAGTCATAAATTAATTAGTTAAGCTAATAATAGCTACATGTGCAATGATTTTCCTTTAATCAAAGCTTTCAAATTTTCAGAAATGCAGTGGTTTGCAAAAGATTTAAGAATTGATCAACAATGATGATATTTTGAAAAATTAAGAAGTTGCTCAGCATTAGTTTAATCAAAAATTAAATCTGACCCTAAACAAAATAGATTTCTATAACTCAGATAGCAAATAAGAATAAAAAGAATTATCAACACTAACAGTGGGAAAGTTAGTAAAAAAACTTGGCATCTTTCCCTTAAGAAAAACCTCATGCATTCTGTCGTCAGTCAACCCATTTCAATCATTTCCCTGATATTGATATTAAAATTAATAATTCAACCACATTATCATTTTAAAATTACAAAAATACATAAAATAAAACAACAAAGAAACAAAAAATAAGTTAAAAGAGTAAAAACCTCATCTTTGAAACAAATTAATAAAAATTGAAAATCAATCAATTTCAAGGATTAAGTTCAAACAAAATACATATAAACATAAGATGAAAGATCTCTTTTCAAGATGTTTAGAAGGTAAGGAAGGAATGGAAGTAGCCTTCCATGTAAATTTCGCTTTCCAAGCTTCACTGTTTAATTCCAAACCAAAAGTTTGATGCTGTCAGAACTGAATGGGCTGGATGCTTTTACCATCAGCGATACATATTTGAAAATGCATGGCCAAGGAGCAGTTAGTAAGTGTGTATTTTGGAAAATATTAGCAATCTGCATAGGTATGCTCCTGCTCAGGATTACGCAAAAATGTTAGCAAGAATGATGAAAGCAACATGCATGAATATTTTACGGCAAATTAAAACAAAGTTGGCAAAGTACATAGGTAATTTTGGAATGATGTAGAGCATAAATCAGGGACACTATGACATAAAATGAAAGATAAATGGGCAGCGAGAAATTTTAGAAATATTTATGCAGGGTCATGAGTGAGCTAGGTGTAACATGAACAACAGCATAGATGATTTTAAACTGAATGAAGAAGAGAGAATTAATTAGGCAAGGCCAGCCACCCAGATGACTCAAAGAGTTTTTTTTTTAAATTAAACATCTGCCATATGTCTCTAGTTGTTTGGTAGAGAAAGAGAGAAAAGTTCATTCTTTTGACATGTGAACACTTTTTTTTAAATTTCCCCATCCCTACTTAAAAACCTCCACTTTTTTCCATTACCTGCCGAACCACCAAATGTAAAACTCACAGCGGCACATTCAGCTTGAGCTCTGCGCTCTGTAAAGAAGGTGGTGGTAACACAAATGAGATGAGTAATGATAAGGAGAAGCCAAATAAAGGGCTCCAAATATATATATAAAGGTAAGGGGGAGGGTAACACACAAGGGATGGCCGTTTTTTATCGAAAAGAAATACTAAGTGCCAAATGCTACCTAACAGACACAGTGAGTGCACTAAATGAAACTATTCCAAATGCAATGTCATAGTTCAGGGCTACCAAACAATCATTCAAATTTGGGCAAATAAAACATATGCTTGTTGCATCTCACTAGTCTAGTTTTTAAAAGCCTTTTTTTTAATGACATGCTGATGAAACTGTACAAGCTGGCTTCATTCTGATAAATTAGAATTTCACACACAAGAATGATCCAAAATATTAACGCCAAATGGGATTAAAAACTCATCAGTTTCATTGGCTGTAATGTGTGAATAATTAAATTGTGTTAATTAAATTAATTTTATGAACTGATTATAGTAAAGATAAATATTTAAGTTATTTAAAAGTTTTACTTTCTCATGAATATTTAACATTTTGACATTTTGAAAATCCTTACATTTTATTTAAATTTTATCATAATTCCACTTGTAATTAACACACTGACTGTTAATGAGATTAACTTTGTTTATTCAGAGAGTTTTCTGGAGAAATTTAAAGGTACACTCATTAACGCTGATTAAAATTTTTTAACAATTAATGAGCCAGAATCCTGATTAATGAATGAAATTCTTTAATGAAGATCTTATCAGTGGCTCAGTAGGCTAAAACACCATTCAAGAACTCGACATTGTTTTGTAATCTACATTCATACACATCTACAGATTAATAGTTTAAAACTGTATTTATGAACAATTTTTATTTTGCAGTCAAAGTGCTAAAATTACCACCATTATACTGTTTATTTACCTTTTGCTACACTGGCACAAGCAAACAACAAATTACTTGATGATGCAAAATAAATATCCCAATTTATATCTATAAAAACATCAAAACATTTAGAATACAACACAAAATTTTAAAAATTGGAAAGCATTTTCATCATTTAAGCAAAAATACAATTAATATTAGAAAATATTTATATCAAAAATCAAGGAATATTTATGCCATAAAGAATATAGTATCTTTGTCAGTTTCTTAGATCAATAAAATATGGAGAATTATTTAAGAAACAAGCACTTTCTGTGTAAATTTGCACAGGATAATGAGTCAAGTATTATTATTTACAATTCTCATGATCTTTTAATATCCAAATCAATCTCTTATGAAAAGACAACAATTTAATATAAGAATTATCAAAGTTTCATGTAAAGGTCAAAATTTTTAAAAACTAACAAAAACAAAAAAACAGCAATATTCTGATGAATTCAATAATTTTGATAGCAAAGTTGGATGCCTTACTTAATGGTACCATAAAGAACAACATGTGTCCTTCAGAATTGACATATGAATTTGACGAAAAATTGGCCACAATTTTCTTTAAGAATACCATTTTATGAGACTTGTCTATATTAATTAAGCCTGAATACTCACGTAAAATCTTTTTACGTTGCCATGGCACAATGAAAAATTGGACAATTAGGGCAGAAATGACACCCACGACAAGGCTGGCAATAAGTGCTCCCCACCAAGGAATGGAATCAAGATATAGCACTGAAATAAACGAATAAAACAGAGCATTCCAATCAATACAAAATAACTGTGCTGATACACATATGAAACAATTCTTTGGTGAAACTAGCATTGATTTATGTTAGTATATTCATTATGAACATTTTGCAAAATGTGATAAACCATACAAATTTTAGATAGGACTAAGAAAACCTGTTATTAGCAAAGGAAACATATCAGGATTAATTAATCAGCTCAATGTTAATAACCAATTCCTCATTTGTTTTTAGTTGAAGAGAGAAAAGAAAATTTATGAAATTTTTCACAGAAACCAAGTTTTTCAACTTAAACTAACCAATACATGATGCTTTTGTCCTTCAGAAACAGTAAAAATACCTACCGTGGAATATGTATACAAAGAATAAAATATTTTTAAAACAACAAATAGATGACAACCAAATTTTGGTTTTGTCATGTTTTCTAAATCATGCTATAAATCGAATATGACACCTATTGTATACAAGGAGTAAATACCAAAATAAAGCAATGAGAGGATACTTACATTGTGGTCCATCATGGATGATTGAGAAAACGTTAACCATTATTGTGACACTGTAGAAAAAGGGTAAAGAGCGCAGTCCTGAAACCATAGGGTTGGATGCAAAGAGGATGTATCGACGGATCAAGACAAATATTCCAACTGACACAATGCCGGACATAACTGGAGAGATGAACCATGATGCCACTGTAAAGGCATGACAAAAGTTGAACAAAAATTTGTTAAAGTGCCCCTTTATGGTAACACACTTTTATGACCCATGCAATAATTTAACAAACGAACTATCAAAGGTATCATTTGTGAACTTTTTATTATATTATTATTATATTATTTATATTATATTTTATTATACACTGGGTGTGACAACTGGAAGCGATTAAAATTTACAAAATACGGAAATAAATTATTTAAAGTACAAAGAAGGTGAACGAGCATTAAAAAATTTAAGCATTTCATCAACAAGATATTTTGGGTGGAAAATATCAAATTAACAATTATTGCTAATTTCCCAAATACTATGTTTAAGCAAGGATTAGCACTCAAGGCAAGGTCCTCTAAAGATGTCAGGAGTGGATCCAGAAACTTTGCAAGGATGCTGATATGAGCACTCATATGGGGAGGGGGAAAATGACCTCTTCCTCCCTTTTTAATCTTCCGCTGATGACCTTTCACTCCAAATATCCTTCCTGATGTCTCTAATTTGAGGAAATTTGGTAGGAAATGGGCTAAGGAGAGCAACCAGGGAAGATGATGGATGCAAACAAAAAGGAAAGGGGGGAGATATTTGGTAACACTAAATTTAATCTCAAAGATAGATGCAATAATTGATGCATATTGTCCATACTTATGATAAAAAAGGTTCGACATTATAAACTGTAACATTACAGCTTTTCTCAGAAATTATAGCAAAAAATTAAAAAAGAGCAATTATTATTATTATTCATATAAACGCTACAATTGGGAGCAGGTCCCGGTGGCAGCGGGTCCCCATCACAACTCAATGCATAATACCCAAATTACATAATAAAAATTGGGTTTACTTCATACAAAAATATAACCTTTTTTGATAGTAGTTCCTATACACTATATACAACTTCTTGACTTCAAGTCACAGGAACTCTCGTCACAACAGCTTAGCTACAAACTATAACATGTTTCATTTGTTATTTGTTCATACAACTACAAAAATTTAGAATAAGTAAATAATCTTCTTCATGAATCTTAAAAAAAGTTGACCCTAATTTGACATTAGATAGTTACTTGGAGTATTGTGATTAAATTATAACCCTACTATGTTTATTTACAATAATTAACGCCGCTTGGTGGCTTAAAGCTATCGTTCCAAGCAATTTATTTGAATCTCGTGGATTGGCGATTGAATTTTTCTAACTCATAGGACTTTTTTGTTAAAATTGGCATTTATGATATAAAGATTACCGATATGTTCGATAACAGAAAAATACTGAATTTTGCAATAATTTTCCATATTCCGAAATCATTAAAGCACTTCGGAAAGCGCATAGAGAATACACGAGATTTTAAACGCCACGAACAAAGTTCGTGAAGCACATGAAATTTTCTACCCCATACGTCTTATTTCCCATGCCTGAAAGCAATTTGTCACGGATCAGTAGACGGAGAATTTGCATATCAATTCATCGAGATTCAGGCGAAGAACGGATGCTAACTCATAGACCGAAGGGAACATAACGAGGCGAGGAAGGATCCTAAACTTCTGCTTTGATTCATCCTAAAAAAAGAAGCAGCCCTTCGTTCCCAGGTCAGAGGTCAAAGGTCACAGTTGGTATCGATCCAGCAGAGAAGTCTTAAGCTATCTTGGCAGCGGAATATGAGCGTAATATCAACGCATCTTGATTAAGAAACGGATTAAATTTTACGTATCAGAATCACGCGATCGGTTGGTTGAGCTGAGGCTGCAGGAAGTGCCATTTAGCTGGCACATATGGACGTATATAATTCCAATGCAAGAATAGAAACGTAAAAAACGTCAAAGCGGTCTTCGTTTACAAAATAATGAAAACGAAAAGAATACTAGAGAAATTCGATTCGCTCCGGGTAACTACAAAGCTAGAATATTAGTTTCGAATAGTAAGTATCAGGGGCGCTTTTACCGTCGGTGCAACCGTTGCAGCGCACCGACGGGCTCCCCATACTGCGGGCCCCCAAGCTTCGCTCGCCATGCAAACGGGCCTCCCAGTAAGAAAAAAGCAGCGAGCAGTTTGAAGTCTTAAAAGCTCCAATTCTAAGTATACAATCTATTTTCTTTATTTCACTAACGTGAGGCTTGAAGAAAAAAATCACGCACCCAACAATTTGAGAATATTTAAAAACTCTTTTTCAACCCAACCCATCAAATTAGTTTGGAATGTGTTGGATTTTTATCGATCTACCGACGTGAACTAGTGCGACGTTGAGGGTTTACGTTTGACTAGGATTGTATAACGACAACAAGAGACAAAACTCATCTCCCAGTTGGGCCCTCTTCCCAACTACCGTTCATTGCACGCGAAAAAGAGACGCACCGAAAGAAAAGGGTACTCTCTTTTGTGCGCGAATCGGCAAAACTTTTCGAGGAGAGGAAAAATGAGACATCTGCCGAGGGACCGAGGCGTTCCAGAGGTACCTCTCCCAGAGGACATGCGAAACCCATGTCAGGGAAGCGGAGTAGGGTAATGGAATGGAAGCATTGTGTTTGTGTGGGAGAGAGATAAACGTCGAGGGACTTGGAAGAATAAAAGGAGAATGAGAAACCAGGAAGTGGAAGAAATGAGATAGAGAGAAAGGAAAGGAGGAAGTGGCGTCACAGAATCTGATCGAGTATCGTTATCATTCAAGGAGAAGAGAGAAGAATGCAATGTAACTTTTTCGGTCCGTTTCCGACATTTGCTTCAACGAATGAATGGTCTCGCCGATCTGCCCACGAAAATTCAACCGCTGATGATAATACTCGATCTTCTTCTCATCGCTTAGTGAAAGAAACCTCGGCAAAATAATTCTCTACATTTTCACCCATCCTATCTTCTTCTTAACCTTTAACTGCTCAGGTGCGGTCCGTGAGATCACCTAAGTTGACTTATCCCGCTGCTTAACTTTCCGCTAGTTTACATTTCACGAAGGAAATAAAATTAATATTAAAATTTTGTTTTTCTCTTAACTCTCATGACTGATTATTAAACATGGGAAATCCAATTTCAGACATAGCTAGTGAATAAATAATAATAATAAACAATAGCGGTATGGGAGAGCGTACCTCAGTTACACTGTGTTAATAATTTCACCTCACAAGTTAAACGCTAAAAAGGTTTATAACCGAGCATTTATGGCGATGTATTACGTAGAGGAACGGCAATATGAAACGTCTCATTGTTAGTTACGGAGTTTGATTTGAAAACATTGCTAAACGTGACAGTCGGAAGCAACTCACCGATGGTCCGTTATTATCGCGATCAGCGATCCACCAATTACAACCGACGACTTCTATTTTTTAAGAATATATTACGCATTAAAGTTTTATATCGATAGATAATCAATATAATTTATTCATTTTATAATAATAATGAAAATTATTTTAACTTGAAAATAAATTACACACGATTTTATTCAACTGCTCGAAGAACACACACACAAAAAATCATCAAAATATACTTTAAGCCAAGAAAAAATTGTCAACATTTTATGTACTTCAACTACGATAATGCAAGAAAATATTTTCCGCGACTACACTAGAAATCCACGCTGTGACTAAAATAAAAATCGCTACAATAGCCATTATGGGGAAAATTATCAATTCTGACAAGCATGTTCTAAAATGTAGCGAGGGAAAAGAGTAGTCGTCTAGGGCCAGATAAAATATGTAAGCAACACAAATCACTTGTTTCTGAAACTGACTACTTAAAGAATATTAAACAAAATCACCGAAGCGGGTATATTGTGAAACCTGCGTTTTATCGAGAAATTTTAATGCAAAATTTGTGCCACGGCTAGGGTTCAATCGCCACGGAAACTTAATGGAACGTGGTTATCAGTAGCAAAGTTGTTTATGAGCGGGAAATCGTCGGAGCAAGCGAGTGACCGTCTTTACCAAGGGCAGGGTGCTTGTTCATCGACCGCAGGGGAGGCTCGTCCCCTCCTAGGCCCAGAACGCGAGCGGTTCCGCGGCTTGGCTCATATGCAACCAGAAATACATTCCCATTTGGCCATAAAAGCTTTCGATAAGGTCCAACCAAAAATCAACCAGATCTCGGATACCTCCTGTGTTACATCGAGGTTTCCTTGAAAACCAAAATGGGATCGATAAGTTACAAGCAACCGAGACCTAGGTATAGTTTACGTGCGACATTTGACGCCAAGTATAGTTTTTATATATTTTCGTTAAATTATTACAAAGACGACTCGGAGATTTTTGTGATTTCTGTGCAACTTAAAAACACGTCTAAATTTATATTAGTTTTTTAAGAGGTAGTTTTGGTAAGATAGTCTAAAGGAGTCATTTCACATAGTTTTTTCTTAAACGTCGATAAATCATTAATTGGGAATATATAATAGACTCGACTTGACTCCACATCTTGGATTTATCCATAAATGTCAGAGGTAATAAGTTTAACTTTAACGCCGGAGACATACAGTGCGAGAAGATACACTATCAAAGGTCGACGCTAACAAAACCGATTCATAATTTTACGGACAAACGTTAGCTCACTCATTAATGATGCTGAGGATCCAGCGAACAAAATGGACGTTTCAAATCGTCGGAATTAAGGTCCCGTCGGCAATCAATCGGCATCACGCGATTGCGTAAAATAGTCGTCGGGAAGATTTGTTGAAGCATTGAAATTGAGTTTCTCTATCTTGACCGTGTGAATTCGTACGAGAAGTCAGTGTTCTAATTGATAATAAAAGCGCAAATGATTCGATAGATTCCAAGTGAGTGCTACTTTCTCATCTGTGAATGGCGACAATTTACAGCAAATTTTCCACCATCCGATACATTTACACGTTGACGTTGAATGCTCGGTGAATCTAAAATTTCACACAATGGTACGATTTCCTACACCACAGAAAAAGTAAAAATAATCACTTCTTATCCAACTTACTTGATTATGTTATGCACTAGAAATCAGTGGTTCTTGTTAATAAAGTCATTCGTTAAAATTTAGAATGAATATTTTGCGCCCACTAAAGTGATTAAATACGCGCATTTCTTCATATTCAATATCATTATTGGTATAAATTACCATAATTTCGTTTTTTACTTTCTCCATATACCTAGTATAGCGGAAAGTATTTTATTAATGAAAAAATCGACTACGAGATTACAACTGAAATACACGTTTTGAGGTCCCCTGAACATGTTTTGACCATTTTCTCGATGATGTCTGTGTATGTTATAGCTTTTTGTGGGTGCTCTAACTCAAAAACTATTAATCAGATCAACGCGAAAATTACATTTAACATTTTTATAAAAGCAAAAATCGGTCAACCGGAAGTGGATGTTTACTCGTCACTTATTCCTTATTTTGAAATATTTGCTTTAATGTCTGATAAATGTAAAAATGTATCGGAATAAAACTTGTGGGAAATTTAATTTTCTACAACCTTTGTTTGAAACATTTCCTCACATAATGCATTGTTTAAGAGATATCTTATATTTTTAGCTGCCACCACCACGCCACCTACCGACGACTATTGTTAACAATTGACGCTTAGTTACGTCTTAGCATCGCTCTTTTTTCTTTTCTTAATTGTTGGAGCTTTTTGGCTATATCCAATATCAGAAGGCTATGGTTCGAGTTTATTTCTGTTCTTTGTAAAGTCTAAAATTTTCTCGCGGTTTCTTAAAATATTTATTATTATCTAACCTATTTGGAATTTGTAGAAATATTACAGATATGGAGAAAGTCATTTGGTGGCCACATCAGATTTTTAATAAATACGTCTTCTTCATCTTCTTGAGCTAAAAATGCTTCATTTATCTTACGGAACATAGGTTGATCTATAATGAAAAATTATAAAGGAGATTTCAATTCCTATTGAATTGTGACGTAAACTATTCGCGAGTTTACACTAGAAAGTAGTTTCCCTGAGTGGTAATGCGCGTTTGTATAAGAATCAAAGGTAGATGTTTTTATAGACATTATCAAGAGTAACGGCTAACAACCGTTTTCTGGCAACAGGAATGACGTACCTTTACCCTTTATTTGGTACAAGCCATAAGTTAATTTCATTTTTTAATATCCCACGAGTCAAATGACACGTGCAATTATTACCGAAACGCGCTCCTAAATAATCACTAACAGTAAAAAAAAAACATAACGCACAAAGACGGGACAAGATATTTTTGCGTCCTCGGCAAGGCTTGAAATTAACGCATCCCCCTAATGAAAGTATACAGTACACAATTTCATCTCTCAAAACTAATTTGTATACAATGCAGAAATAAAATAAAATACGTAAAATATCTATATAAATCTGAAATTCTGTTTGTTTGTCCGCTATACAAATCCACACCTTTGAGAATATCGTCACGAAACTTCGCACAGGTATATCATTTTACCCTGCGAGTAACATAGCTATATGGGGAAAAAATTGGGGAAGGAGTGTTTAATTCAATAAATGCTGTTTTCCATCTATCGTTGAAAAAATTGTCATTCATCTCAGAATAATCTCATATGCTTAGCAACTACATAAAAATGTATCAGAAATTTGTTTTTAAAAGTGTATTCAATAAATTACATTTTAGAAAAATAAAAAATAACGTTCGACTGGGGAAAGGATCCGAGCGCACTTCGCAACACTTTCAATAGCAAAAAATTAAGTTTCTGAAGCAATACTGATAGATAAAAGTTAGCGATGATTGAATTATATTCCCAGTGTTTTATACACTTCGCGGTGGCTTAAAATGGTCTCGGGCAACGCCGGGTACTCCAGCCTGTACTTTATAGTATAAAACGTTACACCTGAAAGTTCAAATGGTCGTTTGTCGTGCCCCAAAGTTTTCTGAGCCATAGGCGGCTGCCTCGCTCGCCTAGCCCTTGTCTCGGCACTGATAACACCGCTTTTCCATATGCACGTGTAGAACCACCTTCGAACAAAATTTTCTTGAAGAAACGGTATGTTTTTTCGATCGACAAACTCCGACGAAATGATCGATTTTCTACGGTATGGTCGTTTATTTTTCTGACGAGACGACACAGCAGGCATTCCGTATCGGCGAAGTAGATCTTTAAAAAAAACGAAGATACTCTTTTTACGAAGGGAGGTACCGGCGTGGGTGGAAAAAAAGAATTTGATGGCGCTTTCTGGCGCAGGCTCCGTTTTTCTTTCTTCATTTTTCCGAATGGTCCCTCGGACCGACAGACCATGTGTACCAACTTCCCCGTGCCATAGGGAGTAGACAGAGGATGATGAAACAGGTGCAGGGGAGGAAATTATGCAAGTGGGGCAAATAAAAGGAACGGGGAGGTAGACAGGTACGCGCAGGGAGGGTGTTAGCCAAGGTGGCGCTCTGTGTCCGCGAGATTCTCAATGGGTCACGGGGTCAGAACGAACAGAACGTGCATCTCTCTCTCTCTCCTTTTCTCTCGGTCTCCTGGTCACGGTCAAAAGAAAGTCATCCCGTCGTCCAGTTCTTATGCGAGGAGACCATTGAAGGTGTAAAACAGGGGGAGAAGAATGACAGATGAACGTCGATTTTATAGATGGCGGTCGCACAAAGGAACTAGTCATTCCGGCGTTTCTTCTTTGGCGGGCATAAAAAAGCATCATTACTTACGTGATACTGTTCTTCAAGCGCCTCTGTGAATTTAAAGCGACGCATTTATCGCAATCGCGACGCAGTTTATGATAAGTCGTAATAAATGAACAAATTGTACAATCGTGAAGGACGACTGATGTTTTCCTGTAGTAAGTCGAAATTCGTACGGTATGAATGTTCGTTTTATGCGATAAGGGCTGAGAAAAATGAAAGTCATTCGACGTTTCTGTTTAATCAATAAAATAAACGATTCCATCACCGATTAATAAATTAAAAGTGGCATGAAAACTGATGGCGGAATTAAATATGTTCTTCAAAGACAACTATATTTTCTGTTAAATGACAACCTAAACGAAATAAATACGAACATCTGAACGCTCTTGATCGTGTCTTCCTTCTTTATAGTGATCCAAGAAGAGAAACATTTTCGTCACAAACCGAAATACATATTTACTAAGTAAATTTAAATATAGAATTTAAAGCTGCTACATTAAATTATATCCAGGAACATAATCATTATGCATGAAATAAGGAAAAATATTAATATTTTTGACCGCTACTTCTTTCTTTCCGAATATTAAAGTGGAAAACATTTTTTATACAAACTGAAATACATTTACGCAGGAACATTTCGACGTATATTTTAAAGTTGCTACGTTACGTTCGGTCCATCTCAGAGATTCAAAGAGGCTCGAGCCACTTTCAGATTTTGAGGCCCCTGACCATAATAAAAATAAAAACAAATGAAAATAAAATAAGAAAGCCATTAGCTAAAGAACAGTAAAATGTAATTTGTAAATTTTTATTTAAAAAAATGCTATTATAGCATATTTCCATACAAACGTACCAATTATTGAAGAAAATTATAATTTTTGTGCAATTTCCCAGTTGATGTTAAGCATGGTTACTGCCTCCAAACCCAAATTTGGGACCTCTTGAGCTTGAGGCCAAGGCCAAATTGCCCTCCTGCCCCCCTCTAAAGAGACCCTGGTTGCATAACATTCAGTAGCCTAAACGCAAGACAACAATATTTCGTCGTCTTATCCCGATGTCAAATTTTAGTGGGCGCATTGCGTTGAAACTTTCTTTATTTACGTAAGCAAAGAGTTTATTTACCTTCCTGCCAGATTTCTAGATTCCGGTGAGGCATCCCACGACAGGAGTATGGAAAATTAATTCGTGGAATATTTCAGACGCATTTTTAACAATTTAAAGCGGGGAATTCTTATTTTACTCCACATCTACATAATGCCGGGACGGCCGATTTCAATACGGAAATACGGTCATACAAAAGGACAGGAGGAAACTGGGTCGGAAGGCGGCCATGCGTGAACAGTTTCTCGGAATGCTTCGAAGGCTTTTCCGGATATTTCGAGTTATTATCTCTCTCTCTTGGACAGCCAATCACCGAGTTTGCTCGTGAGGAGTATTGGTGTACGCTTACAAGTAAAAACCTTATCTCTTTCTTCGCCATTGACCACTCGTCTATGACCGGTGACGGGACGTCATTTTTACGACCTTCTATTCAGCGCAGTAAATACTCTAGTACAAAAATATTCAGGCGGAAGTGGCGGGCCGAATATCACTGAGAAGAAACCAAAATAAGAAGATTCGGCAACAACGTACGAGGCATTGACCATATGTAAATGTCATTTTTGAAGATCTGGAAAAAGAATGTTTTCGATTCTAAATGAATTTCCAAGCAAAATACATGCATTACAAAAGTCACACTTTGAATTGCCGAGCTCTTACTCCGGAATAAAAAATACACTAAAATACCAACATTGACTCCCATAGTGGTAGAAATTTACATACACGAAGACAGTTTAAGATTTAATTTCTTTAACATTAGTCAACGAAATGGAGCACGTAACTATTGCTTTGTGCTTAAATTACTCACCAATGGTCCCTAATTTGCCCCAATGCAATCCATTTGTTCCCTTCGACACCAGAGAAAATCCAACCGTCGCTCCAACAATACTGTGTGTGCCGCTGATGGGTAGCTTGAGGAAAGTTGCAACAATCAGCCACGTGGCACTACCGGCTGAAAAGAAAAGTATTATTATTATTAAAAATATGATGTGACTTTCTCCATACCTGTAATATTTCTAAAAATTCCAAATAGGTTAAATGATAATGAATATTTTAAGGAACTGCGAGAAAAATTTAGACTTTACAAAGCACAGAAATAGACTCGTACCGTAATCTTCTAATATTGGATATAGCCAGGAATCTCCAACAATTACGAAAATAAAATGGAGCGTTACTAAGACGTAACTAAGCGTCGATTGTTAACAATAGTCGCCGGTAGGTGGTGGCAGCTAAAAAATTATTTTTGAAAATATCTCTAAAACACTGCATTATATGGACAAATGTTTCAAACAAAGGTTGTAGAAAATTAAATTTCCTACAGCATTTAATCCAATATTTTTTTACATTAATCAAATATTAAAGCAAATATTTAAAAATAACGAATAAGTGGCAAGAATAAACACCCACTTCTGGTTGACCGATCTTTACCAAAAACTAATCAGTTCTTGTGACTGTTATAAAAATGTTAAATATAAAATTTCGCTTTGACCTTATTAATAGTTTTTGAGTTAGAGCACCCACAAAAAAACTGTCACATGCACACAGACATCATCGAGAAAATGGTCAAAACGTGTTCAGGGGACCTCAAAATGTGTATTTCCATTGAAATCTCGAAGTCGATTTTTTTCATGAAAACAATATTTTTCCCTATACTACGTATGGGGAAATTAAAAATTATTTAGGAGCAAATCGGCTTTTGTGAAGCGCAATATACGAAAGATGAGAAATTAGGTCTACGCTACTGTATCACAAGAAATATAAACAGTAACGACAGTTTTCACTGGAAACACAAATCAATTTGAAATCTTGGGTTAAAATTTTTCGCAAATACGTACATAACTAATGTACGGCTCAAGAAAATTTCACTGAAGTTTAATTGGTATTTAAATAAAATATACTTAAACTATTTTATAATTACAGTATGCACGAGATTTTAAAAAGTATTTGATGGCTCAAATAATGCAAATAAATTACCAGGTAGTCTATCCGAAAGCGTTTTCACACACAAATCTCGGGTTCGTTCGGAACGCATACGGAGACCACAAAGAAAAACATCTGATCGTATGTCAACAACATACTCGACTAACTGGTTCTTATATATATAACTACCCATTAAAAAGAAACGGCATGTACTGTGCTTTGTGTGCGGACTCTACGCCGACAGACACTACGCCGACTGATAAGGCCAAATCATCCTACATTAGAGGTTTTAATAATTTCGACGAAGTTTAATTTTTAGACCGGTAGTACATAGGAATTTTTATAAAAATGAAGAATATGCAAATAAAAAAGATGGTGAGGGGGGCAGAGGGGGGAGGAAGTGTGTAGTCGGCGTAGTGTTCTGTCGGCGTAGTTTCCTGTCGGTGTAGTGTTTGTCGGTTTAGAGTTCTATCGGAGTGGTGTCTGTCAGCGTAGAGTCCGGCTACCATTTAGCTTTGGATACATAAATATACGCGTGCATCGAAGCAATACTTCCTCGCTTCCTTACATATTTTCTAGAAATGAATAACAGGGTTCAAGTTATTGGATGAACAAAGTGACTCCTGCCAAGTTAAAACGGCAGCTTATAACAAGTGCTCGGTTACAAACATCCTTGCACTCAGACGAAATTCAGCTAACGCCGATTCTATAAATATCTTTGAATTGCCACCGAGGACGTCTAGCTGAAGTGCGCATCTGGTTAACTCGAACATTTTATGGCTGCATCTTCAACATAAACACAACACCTCATTAACAGATACGCAAGCGCTCGTTCGAGACCAAGACGTTGCCGCATCCTCGTATTTCCTGTTTTTAGCGCGTTTTATTAAAAAAATGCGTTTTGTCTTTGCCCTTTCTCAAATTGAAATTGTGAGGAAAACGTAAATGAAAGAAAGGTGAAACTTGAAGTGTAAATTTCTGTACTGCTGCCATTTTTTCCTTTAGATTTCAGTTTTGAAAAATATACAGGGTAGGATAGGGATCCACTTAAAATGTTACTTTTTAAATGTCTCCGACCGACTATGTGACGGTATAAGCACATAAAAATAAATTAATATAAGCTAAGTTTACGTACATAACAAGTGATCAAATTTCAAATTCTCCTCAGTTCGTTAATTAGGTTAATGGGAGAAATCTTTATTGCGAAATATGGCACAAAATAATACCGAATTTAATAATAGAAGAAAAATGGAGGAAAGAGGGTTGAATAATGATGAATGAAAGAATAGAGAATTATGGAAATTGAGGACCAGAACCCGACAGGAGTTGGAAAAGCTGGATAAAATAAAAAGAAAACTGCGCTAATTTTATCCGTGTTCATGATAACGCTACTTGTTTTTAACAGGTACTTTTTTCCTCAAAAATGGCACACATTTGGCACATATTAGGCGCAGAAGACACATGCCTAAGGGCGCTGACATTATAGGGGAGTAACTTTTCAACCTCTTCGCTAACGCAAAAGTTTCGGCGACAGCATCTCCCTTCTCCCCACCTCGAGGAAGACAGACAACAAGATAGAGAAACGCGGGGGCAATAAGATTTCCCAACGGCAATTTCAGTAATACCCTTTTAACACCTTAAACGGTCGTAAAACGGGAGGAGTGGATAACGTTGTAAATCAAATCAAGGTCCGTTTATTTCTACGTGGAAGTTGAGGGAGAAGAAGGTCGTTGTCGGGCGATTGAAGAGGGGACGGAAAAATTATACAATCGATGTTAAGATGAAGTTAGATATGTCGACGGAACCCAATTGTTCTTTTTTCTCCTGTTTACGTAGAGATAAGTTGGGCTTTTAAGGGATACTGCCGGGTCGATGACATGCACGAAGGCATTGGCGAAAGAAGAGGAAAACAAGCGAGCGACAACATAAGTGCCACCTTCACAGCAGCTAACCGCAAATTAAAAAAATGCTTGGGAAATAGGCACTGAAAGTACAAGTTTTATAGATTAATAATGAAAGGACATTTCACACTAAAATTCTATTATTATAAAATTGGTGCAACTACGTAAAAATCAGATGCAATAAAGAACGACGACGAAAAAGTAATTTAAGACGATTTCTATATCTTATAAACTCTTCATTTATTTACGTCAATCGAAGTTCACCAATTTGTCCTTTAGCAAGGAACGAATTATAAAAATTCAGATGCATTACAATAAAAATATAACACGGCTAAAATGGAAAACGATTCACTTGAACATGAAGTACGAATTAAAATAATGTCGTATTGTTCTTTTACAGAAAACATCCATACCAAAATATATTTTTTTAAATTTCCGAATGCGCCTTTTTCACTTGCCGCAACTAAAGCTACCCAAGAAATCGCGCCATTAATAAAATATAATAATAATTTCGGACACGAGTTGAATCTTAGCTGGTATAATTTAAAATTATCTTTCGTAGCACGCCATAAATGTTAACGGTGTTTTGGTTTCCCGGGACAGCTTATTACAGTTTCAAAAATGTGTCCAGAAAATAGACGACGCTGCAAACAAATTAAAACAAGCCCACACATAGTTAGAACTTTAAATACGTAATTCGCGAAATTATAGCGGAGAGGTAAAAAATGAAGAAAAACCGATTGATTTAAGGCGAGAAAGTCGACATTCCAATCTCCAAAATGGTGAGACTGAAGCGCTCATGTATCCGAGATAAATTAAGCAAAATACACGCACGTACGTGCTCTGGTTGTATTGGCGTTATAAGAAATAATTTACAATGCGTCATAACTTAAAAGAGGTACATTCGTGAGCCTTCTGAATAATATTAAGAGAAATTAAATCAAAATAAATGGCCGAGAATAAATATTTTCAGCCCCTTTGCTATTTATTAAAGATTTAAGCAACAAAATTCTTCAACTGTACCGCTAACAACATTTTGATTTTTCTTTTTTGAAACAAGTTTCGTTTGTATTTCCCATACCCAGACAATAATTCACCTCTATAAATTTGTCCGAATACTTAAATGGAAAGACCCGTGAAAGTTTTTCACGCCTCTGAATATAAGAGCGTATCTTTGTTAAACATATTTTATGGCGCCAAAACCGTTGCCAAGAGACAGCTTGTTTAGATATTTGGATGGAGTCTACAACTCTACATCTGGCAGACGCCCAAAGCTGACTGGCAAATTCGAAAAATTGAAACAACGTACGGAAACTAATAAGCCGTGATAAGACGGATAACGGTTAAAAACAATCAGCATCGAAACCGTACATTATGAGTGATACACTAAATTAAATAACACGACGAATTTTTATCTTCGATAAAACGAATTTAAAAATCGTATAAGATATATCTGGCACATTGCCAACCAATTTATTACAAAAGAACAAAGTCCACAACATTATGTAATTACAGCGCCACCTTATTAAAATATCTAGCCCTGCCTGACGAATTTCTCACGAAGTTCCGCGTGAACTGCTGTAATGTCAGGCAATGAACCACCGTGAAGTTGATGAAGATGTTTTGGCAATAGTAACAACAGTTAACATAAACTGACAGCATGTCAGCCAAAAGGAGTCAATGAAATATTTAAGCACAAAAACAATTGAAGTTTAGCTGAATAAAGTAGTTATATGACCTAACGAATTAATGCACGACGGACACAACGATTGAAATGCACAAACTGACAAAACTGCTCTAACGCTCCCGCACAATGACAGGAATTTAAATAAAACGAATTTTCATGTCCCTTTCATCCCCAATATCACGAGTAGTATGTATTAGAATAAATTACACTATAATGGTAATTTTTCGTAACAAAAGCGATCTTATCCACAACCCATCGAATAATCAAAACTGGCCTCGATGTAAAATTGACAAAAACGAGCGCACGTCCGACAAAACAAAAGAAAAATACCAAACATACCAGCCCCCGCAAGGAGGAACATCCTTTAAGGGTAACCAGGATTCTCAACTGAGTGGACATTCCAACTCGGAGAGCAGAATGCTGTTAAGCCCTGGATGATCTAGCTGCTCTCGATCGAAAGTAAGGAATGCGAGGCAAAGAAGAGGGATAGGAGGAAGAGTGAGGGAGAGAGAGGGAGTGGGAGAGAGGGGGTGTAAGAGAGAGAGAGAGAGAGGGGGGGGAGAGAGGGGGGGAGAGAGAGGGGGGGAGAGAGAGGGGGAGAGAGAGAGGGAGAGGGAGAGAGAGAGAGGGAGAGAGGGGGAGAGAGAGGGAGGGAGAGAGAGGGAGAGAGAGAGGGAGAGAGAGAGGGAGGGAGAGAGAGGGAGGGAGAGAGGGAGGGAGAGAGAGGGAGGGAGAGAGGGAGAGAGAGAGAGGGAGATAGAGAGAGGGAGATAGAGAGAGGGAGATAGAGAGAGGGAGATAGAGAGAGAGAGATAGAGAGAGAGAGAGAGAGAGAGAGAGAGAGAGAGAGAGAGATAGAGAGAGAGAGATAGAGAGATAGAGAGAAAGAGATAGAGAGAGGGAGATAGAGAGAGGGAGAGAGAGAGAGAGGGAGAGAGAGAGGGAGAGAGAGAGGGAGAGAGAGAGGGAGAGAGAGAGGGAGAGAGAGAGAGGGAGAGAGAGGAGGGGAAAGGTAGGATTTCTTGGAAGATACACGGGAGGGAGGAGGAAACTATTTAAAGGGAGACAATATGTAGTTGGGGAGAGAGAAGATAAAAGGTGAAAGTGAGAGCCGAAAGAGATGAAGGAGCGGGAAGAGGGAGAGAGAATGCGGAAGCGAAAGAAAGAGTGTAGAGGCGAGAGAAACGTAACTTAAAAACGGAGAAAGAGGGAGCGTGTAGGAGGAAAGGCTAGAAAAGCAAGAGCGAGCCAAAGATACTGTTAGATGAGAGAGCAAGTGGTAAGTAAAAAGAAAAAGAGGAGAATCCAGAAGCTTCCCAAGGGTGAGACGATCGCCCCTCCTCCTTCCTGAATCTGCCTCTGCCGACGGCTCTATATTTTGAATATCCCTACATTTATCGGAATCTTCCCTTCCCATACTCCTATCTGTGGGCCAGAAAGAAGGAATTTTGAGCGGAATGAATTTAGGAATGCATCCATTGGATGGCAAGGGGGTCGTCCAAGGGAAGACTGGATGAATTTTAAGCAAAAGAAATTTAGCCATTTCTGAGCAAATCTATCGGAATAAATTACTATCCATTGTTGCGAGTCACGATTCATTTCAACAAGGTTTCTAAATATATGAAATCTCTCCAGATTCTGTTGAACCGTTTAGCACATCAATAATGGCGCGCACATACGTCAGACAAACAAAAGCACTTTGTCGGACTCAGGGGCACCTAAAACGTGCGTATTCATCAAACTTCCAGAGTCGGATTCTCCACGTCTTTGTTTAATTCGTATAAGATATAGTGAAGCGCCAAAAACGCCAATTTAAAATTAAACCAAAAAGCGATCAAAAGAGGTATGCAGCGATCAAATAAGCTACGAGCGTAGTCGAAGAAGTGCCGTCCAAAACTTAAACAGTGGAGTATGATGTAAGGGGGGTGATCGTGACAGACGACCATAAGGTCGAATAGATGGAGGAATTTCAAAGGAGAGGGCTGGTGCAATATTCGCGAGACATCTCCAAGGTAAGAACTGGGTCACGGTATAAATGATAAGCTTCAAGCCGCGGGCGGAAAACGTCTAGCTTTATACTCGAAGATTATTTATCCTAGCATTGTTTTATAGGTTTTATTAGGCAGAAAGGTATTACGTTTCAACATATGGAATACACATTACACTTCTAAACTCGTCGGTTTATTTAGTTTTAAGTTTCCATAAGGCAGTTTATAAATTTTCGAGCGGCGAAATGATTGACGTATGTGATCTAAGACCAGGAAAGGTAGTTAAATTCATTTCCTACAGAAGTGGATTTCAACCATTTGCATCTTGCGTCCCATCTACAATTTTGTCAAAAAAACCTGTGTCCCATCATGATTAAAACAAACCCCACCTTTTCCAAGAAACGGCAACTGCGTTTCAGTATTTTATTGGTAGCGGCAGGGAGCGTCGGGCATACAACATCGAGTATTTTTTTCATAAAACAGTTTAACGGCCCAACTATATTATGAAGGATCTAAGTGATTCCTATTATCGTGAAACTACCGAGTAAGCCAATGTCAATTTCAACTATTCATCAGTATCTATTCGCCTATCATTTATTCTAATTCATAGGAACATTTTACGCTCTTTGTTCTGCCCCAAAAGAGCAAGTCACGAAAGGGCGGCGGGTCAAATGAGTAAGCGGACAAAACAGCAAGTAAACGTGAAATCTATTTATATACGTATTATATTATTACAAAACAACTTGTGAGCAAAGATCGTATCAACTCCGAAATTCTCCGCAGCGAAAACAAGGGAAATGGACTTAAGAGCCTCAAAATTTCGTAACGGTCACATCATCACCGAAAGATTTCCGAAGCGAAAATAATGGAAATGTAATGCAATCCGCTAAACAAGTTGCATTAATTTCAATACAACATATTTGAGAATTTGAAAAACTTGAAAACATTTGTTATTAAAATGACTTTATATTGTTGTCTTATTTGACAAACTAATTCCTATATATATTTCATTTGCCCATTTGACCCACTCGCTCGTTTTATATATGATTGAAGGCTATCGTCAGAGCTCACCAATTAATTTTATGATGTGCCCATGTATCTCTTCTCAAACATATTATTCTCATTTTCCAAACCATTCATTTCTTTAGATTTCATATTTACCGTCTTTATCTTACTTTTCTGTTCTTAGTATTTCCCCTTTGATATAGTCTTTATTTGCTTTCCTCTCAACGTTCATCCTCCAGTTTGCGTTTAATCGCCCTTGTTACAATTCTCTCTCCTCCAGCTATACAGGTAATAGTTGCATTCTCAAGAGTGGTCGCGTAACTCGTAATCGCGCATTTAAAACTGCTTCGTCAGCTTTCTTCCCCGTTTTCTAACATCTGCATTCGTCTGAAATTTTCCATTCCACACGCATCAAATTCATTCGAGATCCAACTTTTAGGCTCAAACGTAGTACGAACTATAAAAACGGTTTTTTTCTGGGAGTAGAGCATCAAACAAATAGATTACATCAAGCCAGATGAATTACTGAAGTAAAATGTCACTGCTGTGGTAGAATAATACTTCATTAATCAAGGCTCGGATTAAACGAGGAGAAATAAATTCCTGAAAAACAAAAAAAGTCCTTCGGGTTTTATTTTGAAATTTTACGAGCAAGAATAGGCGACTCCTAGCAAAAACACTGCGTAGCGCTAAAAATAATAATACTTCACAAGAGTACCAACCTCACAACTTTTAAAGGGAACATATCACAGAATACTTTCTCGGAAACGAGAATTTCTGAGAATGACTCGGTCGAAGGTATATCACCCACTACACGCACTTTTAGTTCCACTTGGAATGTGTGTTCCTTGTCTCCGTGTTTAACTACGTCCCACTCTCTAAACCTCTCACTCCCGTCTAAAAACCCCTCTCGCCCCGACATATCCATTCCTTTGCCCCCTCGACCTTCAACTATTGGTTCCCACTCTATCCTTCCGCCGCACCACCTTCTCCGCCTTTTTTTGTCGCGACGCTTGGAATTTTGAAAGGTTCGTCCTTCGGTAAAATACTTATGTGCACCTCGGAAACACCTTTTCGATTGACAACTGTTTTCTCTTCAAGGGAAGAATTACCAAAAAAGGGTGGCGTTTCCACCAAAAGTCTTAGGCGCAACGCGTATGGCATTTTTTATGAAATAGAACGGAACTTTCCATTTCTCTTCTATAACGCAGCAAGAAAAATCCAGGGTTGGGCTGCAATTTATTGTTAGTAAAAGAGGATGTGGTAAGTTGAAATGTTATACAAACAGATGCACGTTTAAGAACGTATTCCCACATCTCCCTCTCCGGCTTTAATTACAGCCCAATTCAAAGGCCAAATCCGTAATAAAAGCAGAAAAAAGAATGTTACAGCATACAATGCAAATCAGTTCCTAAAAAAGTACATAAGAGAATGAATAAATTATCTTTATAAAGACATCGTCATATTGATCTCATTTAATTTAGCTGCAGCAAAATGCTCTATAATTGCGGGGATTAGAAAATGTGCATATGTAAATAATTTGAGGCTTACAGAATTGAAAGATTGGCTACAGAGGAAATATCTCCTACGGGCTAAAAAGTGACGCTCGTGACGTTAGGTACTTTATGCACAAGAGTTTTTATACATTTACTCTATAATAAAACTCGCTGTTTTACACATTTGCACGTTTATGCAAAATTAAAGCGTCAAGGTACGAGATACAAGAAATTCTAAGTTCTTCATAATTAACAAATTTAGACCAGTAAAATCCATAAAAATTATTGCCACCTTCCAAAAATATATACGCTACGACGAACAAAAAGTTCTTTTGCAATAACATCCTTTCAATAGATATAAGAGTGCTCCAGGTTGAAATAGAAAATAACAGCCATTCAAGTTATGGTATCATAACGTTATTAGTGAAATAGGTAGGTAACGAATCTTCAATGGCTCTCTGATGAGCACCCGAAGGCTGATTAGTTTATTTTTTTTCCTTTCCTCTTCCCTATAGAACATACTTTCAAGGGTAAACAACTTATCTCGGTAGAATTGTAGAGAGGTATTTCGTTTACGAGGATAAAATTTGTTTACGATTCATTCCAAGTGAAACTCGAAAACTTTTCCATTGTTGAAATGTAAAAAATAAAAAAAAACATTTTGATTCAATGTAAACTTAAACGCAATAGCCATCCAGAATAGACGAATTAATAACTTCCTGGAAACGCCAAGAAAAGATCGACAGTAACCGAAAAACCCATTCAAGCAACCACTTTGACGAAAAAGAAGCTTCTGGTCTTACAGAATTACCTATATTGAAGACATTTTTAGAATCGTACAAAAGACGAGCCTACAACTTTTAATAAACATTATAGCAATAAAAAGCCGAATACCGCGAAAAATTTCGACACGTGGATAGCGTCAGCAATTTTAAAAGCGTGTTTCGAATTGTATGATAGTTATGGACAGACACGCTCGTTCACTATAAAAGACACCGGTTGTTCTGAACGTTCTTGTAAAGAAGGCAAATAGCTTATCTCATAAACCGGGTAAAGTTCTATTTCAAAATACCATTCCAATAGCTAGGAAAAATGAACACCTGACTGCGAATAGTGGTGCACTGCAGAGCAATGACGTGAGAATACGACCATACTCGAATAGGGTGGTCATAAAAGAAGGCAGTAAATGTACAATTCACTTCGGGAAATGAAGTAAGGAGGCGTGGCGGTTGAAGATCGTCCGTCAAACACGACCATACGTAAAGTGCGAGATGTGAACATTTTCTGTTTCCCTTCAAATTGTTTATTCTCTATGTATATTTTTATCTTCTCACTTCACTCCTCAGGGTGCGAAAACATTTAACGAGACTGGCAATTCACTTTGGACTTTTCCAACGATTTTAAATTCTATTCTTTTCTATTTTTATTTTATTATTTATTTATATATATGTGTGTGTATATGTATATATGTATATATAATCATTAAATTGTAAATATTAACCCTTTGACGAAGGTGCAAAATGACCCTCGATGTCGACGCACCAGCATAAATGAAGAACTACTACTATTATCAATCGAATTCGTTGCCCTTCGCTCAAATTGAAAGGTAAACGATGACAAATACATAACTCATGGTGATTAAATCTATCAACATACCAAGGGCCAGTTATGGTCAGTTCGAAAGTACAGTAAAACCTCGATTATCCGACTTTTGGTTTAACCTACCAAAAAATAGATGAGCTGTCTAACCATGGTCGGAAAGCATATTTCAGTTGCATCCACCCGAAGTCGGTTCATGTGAGAGACGCTCGGGAGTCGGTTCACGCGTGAGATCGCCCGACGGATGATTCACGCGGGAGATCATTACCGTTAATTATTTAATCAAGAAAAATAAAATGCCTTCTAGTCAATAAATAAAACAAGCCTCATAGTTCACATAGTTTTTTTTTAAATCTAGAAGGAAATCTGCCGGAATTAACTTCTTATGAGGTGGCAATCCTACTGACACTAGATTCACACTGGAGACAACTGATAATTTAATTTTAATATTGTTATTAATAACATTTAACTATATTATTTTAAATATCACTCTAAATAAATACATAATGTTCCAAAATTAGCATTGTTTTCATTATTTACGAATTATCCGACGGTCCTTCCCCCATATAGGCAAGAGAATTGAAGTTTTACTGTACTTGTAGAAATCGTTGCCAAATGGAAATGAAAATCGTAAAATCGTAGCTCGCAGAATTAGGGAAAATACGGATTATGAATGCACATGAAAATAAACAAATATGAAGCTTCAAATTCACGTGGTTAATGCTATTTTTTAAGAAAAGAAACACATGCCAATCGGTAAAGTCAGCATGAAAATATCAGATTTAAATTAAAGCGAAATAAATGCTACCCCGGCAGCGACAAAGACGTAAAATTAAATTTATATAAAAATGAACTGATATGGAAAAATGTTTTTAAAAACATGCTCAGATAAATTTTGCTTATTGTCAGTATAAAAATGAAAAATGCTAAAATAAATAAATTCATAAAACATTTATCGGAGAAAAATTTTCCCAGTTGATTCTGATGGGTTGCATCATACGTACTAGAATAAACCTTTTAAATACCCATTCAAAATACAATATCAAATAATGTATATTCCTCAAACCAGACAATAAAAACTGAAAAAAGTTGTAATAATAAACAATAACCAACCATTCGACCAGACGATTCATTTTATAGCACTTACCTCAAAAGGTTGATGGCACGTTAACTTAAACATCAATTAGTGTCACCAAACATCAAAGAGAAAATGTGATAAATATCTGTCGCCGCATTGCCATTCGCTCATTTATCTCACTACACGATGGTAACTTAACCCAACGAATGATAAACTGTAAGATCTGAATCATCTTAAGAAAAGTAATTGGCTGATCAGGAAGACGAATTATAGTTTGTTACGAACATGAATATATTCAAATCGAAAAGTTTTTTACGAATGATGCAAAGCGTAGATAAAACGATCTTTACGATCATTTTAGTCAAATTTAACGAGATTTGTTTTTTCGATTCAACTCACCCAAAGCTGACAGGCAACCAAGCATGAGCTCTTTCTCCGATCCTTCGTAAAGCGTAACATCCAAGATTCCTTTTCTCATTGTGTCAGACACCTTGTAACCTTTAAAGAGAATTGGAAGAAAAAGAAAAATTAAATAGAATTTTCCAGCTAAATCCAGTAAATTATAAAGTTAAAAAGACGAAAAAATGTTGCCCTGCTTTTGTTGACACGCATGCCCAGTTACGTTTATGTGAAAAAATGAAAGAATAAGCATTTTAAGCAATTAGTCAAATACGAAAATAAACAAATAACTAGAACCATCTTCATAAATTACTTAAATGTCGAAATAAATGGAATTATTTCGAAAAGGCTCAAAATATTCAGACAAATACATACACAGAACAATACTGGGTATCATAGTGACGAAGAACTAAGGCTTCTCTCTCTCTCAGGCAATGCGTTATGGACCCCATTCAACTTTTTTAAAATAAAAAATGGCTCAAAAAATGTAACGTTCAAATATTACTATATTTGCCAGCATGCTAATAATGATTTCTTGAACATTATATACAACACAAGGGCATGAGCCATAAAGTAACTACAATAAAAAATCTTTTTTTAATTAATAGCAATCAGATAATTAAAAACATTCCACGTAAATAAACATATCGTACAAATTCCGACTGAGGAACGCCATTTGTTACAACGAATCGTTCTCCCCAGTCGGAACCGAGCGTAAGGCATGCAACGCTCCACGCTCGCCCGCTACGTTAACAATTCAAAACTCACCGATCAGGATGGCTCCGGCGATTTCGAAGACCGTCGCCAGGAAGCAGGCCTGTCGCACGGTCAGGACCCGTGACCCGACAGACGTTCCGAACGAGTTAGCGACGTCATTAGCACCGATTCCGAAGGCTAGGATGAATGCGACAATGAATCCTACGATGACTAACCAGAGAAGTTCAGGCGATTCGGATATCATTGTCACCTATGAGGGTTTTCTTCGCGAAGAAAAGACTCGACTCTTCTTTGAGATGTCGCTCCTCAAATAGCCCGCCTTTTAAGTTGTGCGAAAAAACTTGATGTTACGTAGCTATCGCTATACGATGCACACAGCTTATTGAAAGATTCTTATTTTTTTGAAATTTTTTCTTCGCCAAAATTCAGACGCCTTTCTTTTATGAATGTTTTAAAAGATGTGCTTGCAACGCACGTGGACTCGGGAAAAAAGACGATTTTTCTTTATCCAGACAAACTTCCTCGCTCTCTCAATAGGCTTTCTCCCTTCTCTCTATCTCACTAACTTATAAACTAAACTGTTACTTCGCTAATTATTCCTCGTATATATTGAAGCGTAAACTTTCCAACTTTCTGTTGGTTATTTTCCTCTCCCCTTTTTTCCTCTCTCAGTTCAATAGAAACAATTATGCCAAAGCCAATCAGATTAAGTGTAGAAATTCACTCTCCCACGCTTCCTGTGTATATATATATCTCTCTCTCACTACTGCCAAAAAGCCTTTTATAGCAGTAGCAAAAGTTACCTATCCACACGCCAACCTATCGTTCAAGGAACACACTTTATTTTAAAAAATGAGAAGGAAAATAAATCTTCCCCTTTTTTATGCTTATCACAGATCAGATTGCTATTTCTTCTTGTTCTTTCAAAGTTTTTTTTATACACTCACACCACGAAGTAAACTGCACACAACGGGTTGGTATTACTCAAGCAACTCGTATCATCCTCTCACACTCATCCTTTCACTCTCTCCTTGCACCAACTTTTGACGGCAATCGACGAAGTTTCGCCGAACCGTATTTCTTTTGTTTCTTCAGGCTTTTTCTACCTTGTATATGTGAGAATAACTTACAAAAAATAAATTATGCGTTCGCCTTTGTTCCTAATATAATACAAATCTTTTTTCTTTCACGTTCGATTTTTTCAGTTTATTTTCCACCCTCTTCAATTCTACCAGTCTTCTTCTCCGAACGATCGAGATTTATTATTACTTTTTCTTCGAGTTTTTGTCGATTCTTCGGTATGCAAAAAAATCTTTCAACAATTGGACCGCTTCACTTCCCAAAGATCAGACTTCTTTTGTTTCTTCCTCTTCGCACTACTTCCTCTCAGAAAAAATTAAGTCGATGCGCCGTGTTTTTCATAATTTATTTCAATTAAGTACACGAGGAGAGTCAACCGATGTAATTTTATAATCAATCTCCGGCCAGAGATTCCTTTGAAAAAAAAAACTCCGAAGAGATGAAAAAAAATTGTTCGTAGATCTGAGAGTATCTAAGTACACTGTATATACGTATATAAAATTAAAAAAGGGGTGGAAAAAATTCAATTCGGAATAAAAAAACTGGGGTTATATTTAATTTATATTTCTCCTTTTTTGCAAAGAAAGAGAGATCACTGACGAATCGATTCTCCTAATCAAGTTTTTTTAAAAACTTTCTTCTTTTAAGAGTACGACGGCCTTGATGTTTACTTTAAGTACTTTCGGAATTGCACACGACACGACACTCCTCTTTCTTCTTTTTCCTCGGAGCGCGAAGGAATAGGTTCGACGCTAAGATGTTCGCAATCATCAAGTCCGCCCGATGGGGAACTCAAAGTCTTCCTCTTCGACTCAGCTGTTCCTCCCTGAAATGGACAGATTCCCGACACGCCCCCACAAAACGGAAAAATGACCAACACATAAAAAGGAGGAGAAAACACTAAGTGCAAATAGGTTCCATTCGGGAAAAAATGCTGAAATGCGACCATTCGATCATCCCTTAGCGGGAACAAAGGAATTTGGTGAATTGCGCCAAAGGATATCGCCATTTCGCGACCTTTTTTTCCGAAGGAACCAAAATTTTCTTAATCTTAAATGCCGAAGCAAAAGACCCTGATGGTGTCACGCCAATGCCACGCAAGTAATTTAAATCCACGCAAAATATTTTCCATACTGTTAATATTTGATCAACTACACAACGGGGCGATACACGCGACTAATATCGCGTGAATTTAATGCACCATCGAGATCTTTTGAATCACAAAAGGGCATGCCACATTGGCCAAACGTTTTTGGAAAACCTTGGTTCAGCAGTTTTATGTTTATGAAACTATAATTTAGGAGAGATAGTTAAAATATTAGGATTTTCTCTCTATTAATTTTTTAAATTATCATTTCTGCATCACAAACAAAACGACAAAATCAGTGACTCATCAATCCAGATCATCAGACAAATGGAAAATGCTTAGAAGTTTTCTGTCACCAATTGTGTTTGAAGTTAAATTCTATTTTCTCGTCCGCGAAGCCTGTTTTCATTTTTTACGCGAGAGGGGTTAATAAAAATTCTTCTTCGGCTCCTATCTATTCCTTTCCTCGCACATTTCCCTTACGATTGCGCACATTTAAAAATATGCTCGTGGCATTCAACAACCTAAAATTCCAAAATCTCCCTTCCTTATTGAAATAATTTTACATGATAATGCGTTAAATTTGTTTGCATTAATCCAGGAAATAAAAGAGGTCGAACTACTTCGGAGAAAAGGTTCGAGATGCCGTTCTTAATCTTCAAAATTAAGGAAGTGATTCACGATAAAAAACGTAATTCGATCTCTTAAGAAATAACCTAAAAACATTAATTCCTTAAATAATCCGTAACCAACAAAATTTTGCCCATTTTCAAGTTCAGTGAGCCAATGAGTTACATTTGTAAAAATATTAAGAAGAGTTTCCATATTAAAAAGTTAGATAATGTATGTGAAAACGCCTCCGAAACCCATTATAATTCGTATCCACGCCCAAATTTATGTCCCAAGTTAATCCACACTTTCTGAAACTAATAAAATAAAAAAATCACTCAAGCTAGAAGAGAAATATAAATAAAAAATCCTATATATTTATAATTTACCAAGTGTTCGACAGTAAACGACATTTTGTTTCTGCCAGCTAGGAAACCCCAGGAAAACTATTTTCATTTTCATCCGCCGTCTTGAAACAAAATGGAGGCCGTTTAAAATATTCGAAAATTTATATTTTGGAAACGCTATGTCGGAGAAAATAAATTTCAACAAAAAAAAGTCTTGCTAAGAGCAGTTTCGAAAATATATTTTCAGCTTAGCGAGAATAAGGCGCCTAGCGCCGAGGTCCCTGGAGCAAGCGGAAGGCGGTTATTAACGCGCGTAGGGGCGGGGCCCATAGTAAATTTAAAATGACATGAAAATATTTTGCCACCATCTATATTTAATTGCGAGACCGAAGGTTTTGACTCGCAGCGGAAATTTAGAAATGATAGTTATATTTAATGCATACCAATGAATCCTTCGCATAAAAGTTTTGCCAGTAACTCTCAATGTGCTTCGAATTCACTTAAAAATAATTTTGACATTCGAAATAAAACCTAGAAGAAAAAATATACAATCGAGATGTAAAAGATGCACGAAACTTTGGACATCGAGGTAAAAAGTTTTTGTCAGGGGCGTTTAGTGTGGGAAAGAAAGAGCGCTATTTTTAGACTACTACGAATTCGGTTCGCATTGTTTTTGTCTACTCCTGAGTTCCAAATTAATTACAACTTACTTCAATAAGAGCATTTCAGCCCATTGTCTAAAACTAGAAGAACCAAAGCTGGGAAAACACTTCGTAATGACCTGTGGTTCATTGATTCGTTTAAGGTTTCTTTCCTAATAAAGGTGAAGGAAGCAACAACAATTTGATCAATTTCACAACATATTGTAAAAGAAAAATGATAAAAACACAGACTTCCAAATATTCTGTAATAATTTCAGATCTGAGCGAGTAATTCAGTTCATGAATATACTAAATTTTGACCTTTTCCGTAATAATTGACGAAAGGAAATTTTTAGAGCCCTGGTAATTCATTAGCCTCGTATTTCAACAATTACAATAAAACTTCGGATTTGGGAGTTTGCGTAGTAAACATCATTGCTAACATTAACTACCCCAGCAATTTAGGAATTCTAACAAGTAAACAGCTTAAAATAAAACACGAAGATGGCTTTTTTCCAGAGTCAAAATGATAGCGGTCATAGTTATACACCCTGGGTAACCAATTCTACCAATACAGTAAACAACACTAGATTAGCTTACATTAATTCACTTCAATGACGAATTTACCTGACGTATTTAAATGTTCATACTCAATTAATTGTATAAATTGGCTAGCGTAAAAATATCACGAATAAGATAGTAAGTACTCTTTTAAGATGAAAAATAAATAAAATTCAAACAAAAGTAAACTGCGATTTTAAAGGAGAAGACGAAAGATGAAAAGAAATTAGTTACTTCAACAGACAAAAGACCAAACAGCACAGGTTTGCGTTGGCTTTGCGACAAAAACACGGATTTTTCCAGGAAAGCCTTTAACGATCAACTTAATTCAAGCGCTTGTTCAATCGAAGCATTTCTGAAATAATAAATTTTCCTTCTCAAAGCCCTCGGATATGGAAGCTTATGTGTTATTATCATTGATTTAAAGCTCCTATTTCATTTGACACACCTTTGAGGGCAAATAGATTTCTGATTAATGACTGAAGGTTCTCAGTGTGCGCGCGTGCGGTATCAGGTTAAATATAACGACATTTCTTTCATTGGGAAATTTGGTATTAGAAATACCATACAACGCTGTCGAAAATTTGAGTGATGAATACGCCATTATCGATGTTTACGGGCACCAATAACACCTGCCCATTCAACGTTTAAGAATAATAAACTCCTGTTTCGGACACATTATTTTGCCTATTTCATAACGCTTCCCAATTATAGTTGTGTTCATTCTGTAAATGGGTACTCTCAAAAACTTCTTTCCGACTTAAAGATCTTGGAAAATCATTACGTTCGAGGCAATAGGATTTTCCGAATTCTTCATATTAATCTAATGGAGGCGCCATTCGTTTAAAAATTCAATACCTTGAATTGGTACATATTTAGAGAAGCTTCATTTCTAAATTTCTTAATATAGGTTAGGACAAGTAGGACCTTAAAATATTATAAGATAGTATGGAGCACTAATTGTAAAAAAATAAGCTACGCGTGAATGCCGCTTCAAAACATCCATTTATCACTAAAAAAGAGGAGTTAAACAGTTAAAACCTAATATAAATAAAAAGTAAATGAATAGTTACGTAAATGATACATGTAGTTAGCGTATGAAGGCCAAGTAAACCGCATTCGCTTTTCAGCTGAAAATTATGCATCAATGGTAACTTATCGATCAAGCACCGACGATGAACAAGCATATGATTCATTCAAATGTAATTATATGAGATACACCACATATTTGATACAGTCAAACCACGATTTAGGGCCCTCCTATATAGTGCCACCACCCGCCTACAGTCCATGAATCGTTGTGAACAGAACTCCCATCTTATGATTACATAGTTACCTTCGCTTTAGCGCCAATATCAGTGATAGATAGACGGTGGCGCTAAATTGGGGTTTGACTACCTCGATTTACCGCCACCACCGCCTTAACGCCAATGTCAGTGGCGGACAAACGGTGGCACTAAATCGGGATCTGACTGTATCATCAATGAGCTGAGTAGCTTAGTCTACCTTTGTACTTAATAATATTTTAGACGAATAAGAATAAGAAACAACTCGATTTCGCACATACAAGGAATTTTTTGAAAGTAAAGTGACGTTAAAATATAGTCTAACGAATACCAGGTACAAATTTCACATTGGGAAAGGTAATGACAATAAAAATGGGCATTCCTGGATCTTTCGCGCGACAACACATAAACTGCCAATAAAACCTCCTTCGAATATTAACTTCGATCATGCCCCAGACCCGAACGTTCGCCCATCAGGGCGTAATGTGCTCGAGGAAGAAATTAACCGGTTGACGCGGAACAGGATAAGATGGAATTCGTCTCGGAAGCCGTTGGCCGATTTAATAGCGTCACAAGCAGGGAAGTGAAAAGCAATTAAAAGTTTCAAATGCATTATTTCCGACCTCCAAGGCTCTCTATCCGTTATAAATTCACTCGGATGAGCGAAGTAAAGAGGAAATCGCACTGAAATTTCACTTTCGGTTTGAAAATGATGGAACGGGAGCGGAAACCTGGCTTCATTTTTTTCTCGAACGAGAATATTATTCTCATTTATAGGGCAAGAAGAAAGTGCCATTAACCCTAGAATACTAATCTACGTCAAAATGATGTGCACTATTCTTTGAACAAAAACTCCTTTTTTGGGAATCCAATTAGCTCCTTCCACTAGCAGTGCTTCAATCATTATGTTGCCTACCAGGAACCATACCGGTTGCAGGTTCCACGCTCCTCTTCCGCCCGTACATCTGCTTCGTCGTTGAGTCACTACGTCAGTCTTGTAGGTTTAGTATTAAGAGAAAAAAACCGTGTTTTGGGAAACGAACCAGGCTCATCTCGAGAAGTAATCCCAATTTCTAACAGGCCACAGGGGTCATATCTACCATTATTCAAAAGGCCAATTTGCGGCGAATATCCAAGGAAGTTTTGTCCTAGTTGTTCAAGTTTTCGTTTTAACTTTTTCGTATTTTTCTAAACATTTTTTTTACTCTGTAATCAGTTGTGATTTTGAAATTTTAATGTGATTTTTTTAGTGTTTTTATAAGGTCTGCCTACTAGTTTTCTAAGATTTTATTTGTTTTTATTAAAAAATTGTACTTATTGCCATAGTTAATGAACATTAATAGGTACTTACTCTTTGATTTTCCAATTTTATAGAAGTTTTTTTTGCATGATTCAATGTTAAAACTAACATTTTTATGATCACTCTATTCTTTTTAGACAAATTTTTGTTGTTATTTGAACATTTGTAATTATTTACGAAATCATAAGTTCCTAGAAGATTTATCATTAAAAACTAGTTGTTGGAGTTTTGATTGATCAAAAATATACCAGGAAGTTGATTATCAATAAACACATTGCAGTAAAAGTGGTTTTAAACATAATCCTGGTGTGTTACGTACGTTTAGTAACAACCGCCCTAAAAATAAGATTAGTATTCTAATATCGTTGGTAGCTCGATAACTTTGGCTCAGATTAATTAAAGTAAAGTATTCCTTTAGCCAAAACAATTAGAGGGTTACAACACCCAATGCATTTCGCCCACAAGGTGGGCATCTTCAGTGGCAAAACCTGTCTCAACAGTGACTGGGAGTCAACTGCGCAGTTGACTCCCAGTCACTGTTGAGACAGGTTTTGCCACTGAAGATGCCCACCTTGTGGGCGAAATGCATTGGGTGTTGTAACCCTCTAATTGTTTTGGCTAAAGGAGTACTTAACTTATATTTTAGTATTCTAGGGTTAAAAAGTAATCGACTTATTCGCGAGTTACTCCCGACTTTTAATGCTAGCAAAATAAACCCAAAAACGAAGATTTTAACGGTGCTAAAGTTAACACTTATCGCAGAAAATATGATGGATTAACTTTATTAAAAACCTTTCTATCAGTGAGGGTTTCTTTACGATGTTGTTTAAAATCCCATTTAAAAAAAACGAAAAAATGTTTCGTTAAATTGCCGAGAAGTGAGAATTATTTTCGGATCCAGTAGACCTTTCGGAAGCATCGAATAAATTGCATGACCTCGGCAGTTGTTCCATCGGGTATTCGAGAATTTTCTGGAACTTCAAGGTTGCTCCATAGAATACTCGGGAATAATCTTGACCCCGGGAACTCTCGAGTACTTTCTAGAGCTTCTAGAAAATTCTGAAACTTCGAGGATGCTCCATGGAACATTCGAGAATATGCTGGATCAACCTGAATATTTCAAATTTTGAATTTGGAAATTTTCCAAACAAAATATAAGATATGCCTTAATTTTTTTATTTGAAAATTCCTTGATACTTTCAGAGCATTTTTCTAAGTTTTTCGAAACTTCCAGAAAGGCACATAAGCGCTGCATCTCACGTCCTGTCTTCAATTTTAATCAGACGCATTTAAATATATGGGCTATTATATTTTTATTCTAATTTTCGGGATAAATGACTAAAAAATTCTCAAAATTTCAATAAAAAAATTTACTTTTACAAGAGAACGAACACGTAATAACCAATTTTCGAAAATATAAAGTTATAAATCTTTTTTAAAATGTCATCCAGCCAAATAGTTTTGTCACATCGTGGTAGTTATAGGCACATTAGATTTTTTACTCGCTCATCATGAATGTGATTGATTAAAATCAATTGCTCCTCTCATACTGATGATTAATTTTATTTGTAGCAAGTTTTTTTAAGACTATGCTATCACCTCTTCTGCCTATTTTAAAATTAGTTTCCACAAAAAGAACTTCACTGCCTTTTACAATGGACTAGTCAACAACAAAGACGAGACCATACAACAACAACAACCACACTACAAGCTTCGCCTCCATGAAAAATATCGATTCACTGAACATTTGCCTGAGGGTGAAAATAAAATTATTTAAGCTTTTTTAAGCCGAAAAACAAAGCAATGAGAATGTGATTTTACTTTTCAATCTCATTTAAACTAATTTGTGAGAATAAATATTCACAACGGACGCCCAATCAGTAGGTTAAAATGTTTAAATCAGTTAATGAGACGCTGGCTCGATAGAAAACATTTTCTTACTACATCAAATGGAGAAAATCACTACAAAATAAGTTAACGATGGAAAGCAAACGCAAGGAATACGTTCTGGAAAAACTCGGCGCTGGGCAAAATTGGGTCGCCCAGATTTATTACCTCACGGATAGATCATGTGCCAATGTAGGCAGCTTCCCTAACGTATACAGGAAAAACACGGCGCGGGCTTAATTAATAGCAGCGCGTAATTAAATTTTTACACGAGATGGGTAAATATGCTGTTTAGTTAACTGTGTATAATCAAATCCGCGTCAGAAAAGGGTTTACCACAACCGAGAATTCACATTCATTTCTATTTCATGATATAACTGCGGAGTTTGTTTTCAATGTGCTAATGGTACACAGAAGAAAGAAACTTGAAAGAATATCCCGACTCGACCACTGATCATGTAAACATTAATCTTCTCCAGGAGGACACGGGTAATGAATCATTTTTAAAAAAATCATCGATTCAACCACGACGCTCAGCCACCAAAGGTCAAGACAAATTATCCTAAAAAGAAACCGCCGAGAGAAGAAAAAATTACTTAGCGGCGATAGTAAAAATCTCTTGCGCTTACCCGAAATGACCGTAAAAATAACCCAGACAAGATTTAAATGCCCGTTTAACCCCAAGAAGAGATCGAAAAAAAAGATTTTTTTATTCCGCAATCTTCCGGATACAGCGAGTTTAACATTTCCATCCCGTTGTGTTTGACGACTAAAGTAAAAAAAACGAAAAGGCGCTGGAATATCCTTTGATTCGAAGAAAGGTTGCCGACCTCAACCGACGCACCGGCGAGGGACTCCCATTTCATTTTTTCAATATTTACGGCCTTGGGTTCACGCGACTAGAGTTAAAAAGCGTGTGATAGACACCAACGGTAGCCTACACCCAAGCTAGCGGCGCGCGGTTAAAAGGACGAATAAAATGATTTTTACCGTTTCGTACGAAAGGAATTTATGAGCGCGTTATTCTCGCTAGGGCTATGCGTCATGCCGTTTTGCGTCGATGAGGAAAAAAATCTCGTTTTGGAGGTTTCCTATTGCTCGAGTTCGCATAAACAAAAAGCACACGCTAAATTTAAAGGAAATCCTTCGCGAATGAAAATTTCCAAAAGCGCGTTTCACAGTTAAGCGCTTCGAAATTGACATTTTAGGTAAGGGCACAGGCTAGGCAAAATTTACAACCGCGCTTTAGAACGTCAACGTCTTCTCAGGGTCATCAATTGATGCGTAAACTCCACGATATGCCCTTAGCGGTGCACCTTTAAAAACAAACCTTCCTTGATGATATCAAGGCATTTGAAACATCCATTACAATAGTGTACGATGTTAGAAAGATACAGTAAAACCACGTTATAGCGAGAATTTATAAAATTCATAAAAATACTCGTTTTAACAAGTACTCATAATATCAGATAATTAAATTTCGTATATGTAACGTTAAAAAATTGACGGTGACGGTGTTTTCGCTCGTTATAATGAATTTATCGTTATATGCATTACTCGTTCTATCGAAGTTACACTGTATATCGAATTCGACTTCGCATATAATAGTACCAATTGATCGAGTAAAAACTCAAGAGGAAATTAGGCACAATGTTCGAATGATACTTTATTGATCTCGATTATAATAGGTAAAAAGTTTTTGGGAAATTTATACGCTCTCCATATCAATAAACGGCGTACTAGGGCATTCGAACACTAGTTACGACGCAAGAAATTTCTAATCATTTGAATTAACACCTTCCACAATTTCGACAAACATTTTTTAAGGAGAGGACTTCAACTAATCCAGTAGAAAGTGCGCTAAATATTTCGCGGAATAAAACCTCTCTGATATCCAAGCATATCATACTATCTAAGCGAAAAAGAGCGAGTTGGCAAAATACGCCGTCAAAACCAGGGTAAAAAGAAAAAAATGGCCGGACCAAGGGCTGCAATAATTTCGGACCAAGGTGGCATACCGAAAAGTGCGCAGGGGTAAAATATTACCGATCAGGGCAGCTCCCAGAAGTTCGAAGAAAGTGGCCAGTATACAAGCGTTCCGGAGTGTCAGAACTTTGGCACCCACGGTGGTGCCGAAAGCGTTGGCCACGTCGTTCGCGCCGGTACCGAAGGACAGGGCGAAGGCTGCAATGAAACCGACCCACAATATCCAGATAACGTCTTCGCACCACGCGGGATCACCCGCTTCGCCAGCTGTAGGCGCGTCGGCAGTCGAGGAAGAAGGCCACCATGATGGTGCGATTGTGGCTTCTAGGAACCCTGAAGAGGCACCCGCGGTCCCCGCCAGGATAAACAGGCCTAGAGCCAAAAGTGTCGCAGACACTTCGGTGAAACCGCGACATTTCGCCGGTCGGTGACCCATGCCAATTTTGTCTTTAAAAAGTTCACGGCAGCGACAGAGTAGCCAAGTCCTCCAAAACTTCCACGAAATGGGTATTCAATACCACGACACCATTACAGTACTGATACAGCGATACACGGTGTTGAGAACTCCTGGTAACGGTTGAGACTTCCCTAATGCTTCTCCGGGGAAGAAATGAGATCTCACGAAATAGAAATATCTACTTCTGAGATCAACAGAGATTTCCAATCCGCGTCATCGAACGTCACGAAGAAATGGGACGTAAAAACTCTTCTCGAGACGATCTGATCGGTTCCCAGGAGGGCGAAACCTTCAAAAATGAAGAACTGGGATTCTCCTTCAACGGAAGGGTGTCGAAACAGCGACTAATGCGATCGACTTGGAAGATGGTCAAAGACTTATAAAAACAAAGCTCCGGCACTCGTGGAAAAAGACTCAGCATCGAAGACGCTGCACGAAAACTTCGAAAGAAAAACTGTCGAAATCTTGGCGAAACAGGATCGATAATGTTAAAACTTCATCCCTGTCCTCAGAGGAGAAAAAAGGAAATTTCTCGAAGATCCCAGGATGCTACAGGGAATGTCTTCTTTTCTCGGAGATTCTTAGACGGAGAGAGCTGTACACACGTCTGCTAGGCGCTCTCCCTCGCTATAGACTGTTGATGCCGAGGTTCCTTTTTTAAGCACTAACGGTCCCGACTGTCGCAAAGATTACCAGAGATGTGACTTCGTGAAGGGAGGAAACAGGAGCAGGATGGGAAAATAAAGGGGGGTGCGACGGGGGAGACGGAGGGGGAGATAGGGAGAGAATTGTAATGGTTGCGCGGGTTAGGAGAGGGAGTGGGCGCGGGAGAAATAGGAAGGGAGAGAGAGGGGGGAAGGGGGGAGAGAGGGGGGAAGGGGGGAAGGGGGGAGGGCGGCGGGGAAGAGGGGGAGACGTCAGGAGTCATCATATCAAACTGGTATGGGTGAATGGGTCCACAGAATAATGGTTATCACCCAGCAGGTCGATCAAGTGCACCCAACGCTACGTCATTGCCTCCACTACCAACATCACGGATTTTCAAAAAACGGTCGTGTACTATTTTTAAAATAATCTTCCTCGCTCGAGTTGAAAATATCCGGATGCCGAAGAGTTTTTGAGTAAATACGCGCGTGATAGGCGGTGTTTAAGAGAATTTGGATGCGTTAATGTCACGCGACGCCTTCTAGATTTTCGCGAATCGTCGTCGCTCATTTCGCTCACAAAAATTAATTAAGAAGTTATATAAGATAAAGTAACTTTTTAACGTCGTGAAACGGTTTAAATTTCACTTTGAATAAGGTCTTGAAAGAGTCGTTAATTCTTTCGGGCGAGACATTTTTTTCACGCTTTTTTGTAAACTGTCTTTTAAAAAGAAAATCACTCGAGATGAAACCCAATTCCGAGTCGCTCCTTCCTTTCATCCAAGTTTCATATGTTAATGAAAATATCTTGGTAATGTTTATAGGAGTTTGCATGAAAGGGGATGTGGGAGGAGTGGATGGGTGTTGAGGGAGGGAGGAGGAAGAGGAAGGGAGGGGGAAGAGGGAGGGGGAAGAGGGACGGAGGGGGCAGAGGGAGGGAGGGGGAAGAGGGAGGGAGGGGGAAGAGGGAGGGAGGGGGAAGAGGGAGGGAGGGGGAAGAGGGAGGGAGGGGGAAGAGGGAGGGAGGGGGGAGAGGGAGGGAGGGGGGAGAGGGAGGGAGGGGGGAGAGGGAGGGAGGGGGGAGAGGGAGGGAGGTGGCAGAGGGAGAGAAGGGATGGGTCATAGGTCGGGGAGCTCCATAGAGGAGTCCAATCTAAACGTAAGTGGATCTGAAGGTGGAAGTGTAAACATTTGGTGAGCGGAGGAGAGGGAAAAGGAGGGAGGGGAGGAAGAGGAAAGGAGAAAGAAAGGGCTATTAGACTGGGAATAAACTATACTGAGAGGTAAGAGAGGGAGAGAGCTCTAAATTTTTTCCTGTCTGTCCGCTCGAACGGTCGGCAGCTAGGAGAACAGATAAAAGGACTCGAAGAAAGAAGCGTTCGCATAAAGCAGCGGTTCTCATCCTTTTTTCCGTCCCGACACACGGGTCGGCCGATACTCAAATGTGCGACTAACTACACACTACAATCCACCGTGCTAAAAAAAGGAAGAGTACGGTGTAATAATGAAGAGTTTGTCTAAACATTGTTTTTATTGTGTTTAAAAATGATGCGAGGGAAAGACAAAAACTCTGCTTAAAATTTTACTTAATTTTTTAACAAGCCGGCGACACCGTTTGAGAAACGCTTGCATAAAGAATACGTAATGCTAGAAGCCATTATTTTTGGGGAAAAAATGTTTCCTGGAACCTATTAGGACCTTTTCCTCTCTACTATCCTTTAAGAAGCCGACGATAGGACGCAGTTGAAGAAGTCTCTCAAATTTCATTATTAAAAGATTTTTACGTCATCTTTTTTCGTCTCACTTTTCCAAACCCGGCATCGTTCGAAAGTCGGAGTGCTCCTGGTTGAACGGTTACGTCAAGACCTCTTAACAATCGCTCCAGAAGGTCAAAGGTAATTGTTGGATGAAAGGAGGTTGCCCAACTCCACAGAGGAGTAGGTTTAATTGACGGAAGTGCTACGTGGTTTCTTTCCCGAGGCGACTTTGTATAGATATCGCTCCTTTTTGCGTCATAATGAGTTCCATCGCGGCCAGGGAAAACTCCTCTTTTTTGGCGGAAAAGTTAAACAGAAATGCGACGCGCTTTCAACCATCACACGGTATATCATTTCAGTTAATCCTCATCGACACCTTTCGGTCAAAGGAACCATTAACTCGCTAATCGAACAACGCCTCCATTCATTGCCGATAAATGTATTACGCCTTTTCTAGAGGCGAGAGCGACAAAAAATATACATATTCCGCGCAGCCGAAAAACACGGGTTGATTGCGACGTAAAGCGGCCTAGAAAAAAAAGTTTCGGAAAATAAAATATTGGCGGAGATTTTATTCGTAAAATACGAGGTGGTGTGTGCCTTCGGTTGAAGTCATGTTTAAGGAATATCTTCCACCTTACGCGACGCATTACTTCAGTAAATGAGAATTTTCAGAAGTTGCAACTATGAAAACTAAGCGCCGGAAAAGCACGATGCTCGAAAAGGGACTGACGTAGAACATCTATCAAGGATCATGCTTCCAAATGGCTTTATATTTGAAAAAGACAGAATAAACGAAATTCGGAATTCAAATGCTACAACAGACAACGTTCCCGATTGACAGTTTCTTTGCATTGTCTTTTTTAGCTGAGACTTGGGAATTCCGGCGGTAAAAAACGTGATTTCTCATCCAAAAATAACTAGATAATTTTGAATCGGGTTTGGAAAAACTGCTTTCCACGTTCGTTCGTTTTTCTCAATAAGAAGATCACCACCAATACACGCGACGGAGAAGTTTGAAACGAACACACGAGCAACACGGGAATGGATGCTGAAAACGTAAACGCGGGATGAAGGGTAATGGCGGTCGGGAACGAGTGAATGTGGGTCAGTCGCCTACTTTCCGAGGAAACAACCGTCTCTAGCAACGAGCGGCTAATGAGGAAACTTTGAATAAAGAGGTGACGCAGCGAGACATAACGATCATTCGCGAGTTTTAAGGTTGGGACGCGTGGATGTCGATGGTTTAACTATGATGGACCAAGAGAGAGCCTTGAGGAACTTTGATAATTCGGAATGTCGCACGATAGCATGTCGAATGAAAGACAAGGAGACCAAAAAAAGCTCGAAAAAGTTAGTGAGGGAGAGAAGACACAGCAAAAGAGTCCAAATAAATGATATCATCACCCCACGAAGGGAGGGTGAAATATATTAGAGAGATGATTTCCATCATCCATGAAAGGAGATAACATTTCACTATATTCACCTCACAGGAGAACAATAATCTTATAAAAAATAAAGATTGCCTCATATTTTATCTACAAAATTTTACATTAAGCTTCATTCACCTAAACATGTGGATTTCATCGTGTCTCCATGGAGATATTTTTCGTAATTTAATTGATATATTCAAACTGCTACTGATAAAGTAAATTTAACCAAGTTCTGGCGCTTGTTCATCGAAAAATTAAACACATTTACTTCTATAAGGCTTATTTTCCAGATATCCATCTAACATGAACTTTTAAAAACGCAACATATAATTTTCTCAGAGACAGAAGAACGATAAGGTATTTTTATAAATACAATCTTACGTGTGCGTTATTGTGCAGAGAAGAAAAAAATTAGTACTGCTTTTTATTTTTTTATTATTTAAAGCGAAACAGAAAGGAAAATTGTTCACAAACTTGCAACGGTTACATTTAGATGTTTATATATTGAAGCAATCTATAAAGCATAATTTTCAAAATTATTGGTCTTAACAAAGATAGTTCACTGGACAGGCACTCTAACACTAGGAATAAAACGTGGGTCTCAAAGCTTCTAGAATACCAGAAATGCTTTGCGCTGGTTTAATAAAATTTCTCAGATGAAAGCAAACAAACAAGACTGATACAATATATCAATCGTTCATATTTTTTTGGTAAATAGAAAAATATTTTCAGCTCTTCTTGTTTGATTGGAATTTTAGCAGGTGAAAGGTAAAAGTTTTGAACTCAATCTCCTAAATTGTTGTGGGAAAAATGCAAAAGAACAATTTAGAAGTACCATTTCAGGTTACACGGCGTGGAATTCAAATCAATGAAGACGGCAAATCTCTGATAAGCACGAATGTTCCAATGAGGGACGTGATTTATATTTTAAATTATTAACTGATGTTATTAATAAACTAAACCTTTGCCACAAATTTTAATTACCACGTGAAATTACGAGGCTTCTTTAATTACCTATAAAAAATAATTGAAGTATAGCCAATTAGCGCATTCATAGCCTTTTGCGAAAATATTACGTTCGTCGTTTTCGAAAAATTCTGAACCGAATTTAAAGTTTTAAAATAAAAACAAATAAATGCGGAAATGGAAAGTCAAGCGAGTCGGAAAATTCGCTTCAAACGTGTAAAAGTATGCATACAAAGTAAGCAAAATTACATTTGGTCAGCGCAGGAAAATTGGGAACAAATGAAAACCGGAACGAGAACGAAGCGAAGGTGATTAATGGTGGTTAAAGAGCGGGTGTGGCAACACACCGTGGAAAACCACCGGATGGGCGACGGCGGGAATGTTCTTTATGCGCACCTTCATTTGTTTCCGCGGACGAGGATCGGAAATAAAAAAACCGAAGCGAACGAGTGCCACGATCTTCGATCTACGTTGCTTCCACGAGGAGACGGCAAAAAATAATTTATCAATATTTACTGATGATAAGATGTAAAACCACAGTTCATTAAGGATATTATTAACGCAAACAGGGCTCATTCTATTAAGCTGTATTCCAAGCTTAAACTATAAAGTTAGAAATAAGACGCTACTCTCCGAAAGAAACAGAAATAAAAACTGCTTTCCTGACTAGGAATTAAAAAATTACAAAAATGAAGTGTGTGAAAAGTATCGCCATTGCATTTGCTACAGGTGCGTAAATATTAAACAGCTACTGTCATTTTTTCATAGTAACGCTAAGCAAGGGCACAACGATTTTGAGCAATAAAAATCAGTGTTAAAACAGGTATATGTACAAGTAAAATCCCCTAATGTACAGATAATTACAAATGAGTAAAATTCCACAAATTCATTATGGTTATCCATACACAATTAGAACAAAATTGTAACTGATCTGTAAAAAAATCAGTGATGCAGAGCTATAGTCATTGAGAACAAAATATAGTGAAGGCAAAAGCATATCATAATTAACACGGTATAATTCGAACCCGATTCCCTGGAATTGGGAGGCAGACATGATAACCACCCGTCTACGAATATCGTTACTATTTCATATGAGCAATACGAAATATATAGGGATATCTTGTCAAAAGGACTGCCTAACCATGCTGTTGTTGACCTGACATTACGCGTATTATCATTGGCAGCTGAACGCCAAGCTGAAAATGTAAAACGCAGCTAACAAAAAATTCTAAAAAAACGGAAAGCTTTTCGTCATTTAAATTAATTTCCAAAACTATTTTCGTTTACCAAATCGGCTCATTTCTATCCTGCATACGAAAACTTCCTATATACAGAGTCCTTGTTGCGCTCGTGCATCAATATATTCAGGTACACGCTAAAAGTATAAATATAAGAGCAGTTCAATTGTTACTGCTCATATTTGATATAATTTCTCCGAGTAACAAATTAAATATCACTTCTCGGATTCGTATACATTACGAGCGTGATTAAACGAAATTAAAATCGTATTCTTTTACAAAGAAAAGATAGTCTAAAACTCTCAACGACCAGATTAACTTTGAACGATGTGCGTTAAGTAACATAAGTATATCGGAGAAGACCATGGATAAATGTAAACTAATAAGTTTCTCATGAATCCTTCAAACTACGCATTATAACAAAGAGAGGAATGAAACGGGCACGAAAAAATCTTTTAAAACTCCCGAGCAGTACAGACGTTTTTTGTAAAACATTTTAAATGCTGCCGAGACAGATTTATTGTCGAGCGAATTCTTGCAAAAATCTAGGATGTTAGCGATCAAGAGGGTAACGACAGTTCACAAAGAGCGAGCCGATCTGCTAGATGCAAAGGCATTTTCTTTTTAATTTGATAAACAGGGTAAAATAAAGTAAATCTACCGATGGCTTTAAGGAATGGGGAGGTGGGAACCAATTAGCGAGTTCTCATAATCCGATCGAACGAAAAAGAACGAAATTCGGGCACGAGGCGGAGGAGGAGGGATTGTATGCACTGTGAGTAACGTCGTCGGATATCGCGCAACCAGAAGAATAACGAAAAATTCTCCCTCGTCTCTTCTGAAACTGTCATAAATCTCGTCTTCCACCTTTGCTTCGCGATGGACTAGTTAATTTGGCGTAGAACAAATTTTGACTCACGCGAACACGACCAATCGTAAGATTCTCCTTTTTTACGATCGGCACGAGAATAATAACTCCCTCAAAATTTACGCACTTTTCCTTTATCTGGTTTCCTGCAATAAACTTTCATAAAGAATGATATGGCCCTGAGAGGGACGCCGCCTGTCACGACCTGAGAACTACCAGCGTTCGGTAGCCATGTTGTTTATTAACATAGTTGGCGAGCGAAAACAAGTGACGTTCGCGGCGTCGCACCGGTGAGTAAAGACGCCACCTCCTTCTCCGAGACACCCGTAGAACTGCCCGGATTAATTCGAGGGGCGGCAACTCAGTCGATGCGGCATTGTGTTCGGAAGGTCTGCTCGGAAATCTAGGTATCAAAATGGCCGTAAATGCTATCAAGCCAAGGGCCTTCACTTTTCTCGATGAGCCTCCGTCAATATTTACTACATGGGAAGGAGTTTTTCAACTGAATGCATGCGAGGTAACGAATCTTCTCTCACCATGGCAACAGGGAGAACTATCTCGGGCCTCAGCTTGGATCCCATTTTTATAAAACATTTCGGTACTTTTTATTATACGTTAAGGGGTCTTTTTCGAAGTTAAGATTAAATTTCAATCATAAATGTCGAAAATTGTCAATCATAATAAAAATATGACAAAAATAGTAATTATCGTAATAACACTTGCTAAAATTTCCTCATCTTCATCTATACCGGGACGAGAAAGTAAACACAAGCACGCTCTGTCTATAAATGGTTATTTTAATGTATCTAATGAAATTAAAAATAAATAGGAAAACAGATTTCAAAGAAACAATACATAAAAATGAACTTTAAGAAAATAAAAATTTTCCTTGTCACCACAAAGAAGCAAACTATCATTATAACATTACCTCAAGGCTAGACTCATTAGAGATACCACCTCTTTGCAATTTTACGTCTGGTAATATACTCGTAATACTTAAGTAATATTAAAATACCTACACCATCACATTAGGCTCAAGGAATGATTAAGCTCAAATTCACCCTTTTAGCTTTGAGAATTCAACTGGTCCAAAATAATAGGCGACAAATCGAATTTTAGCGAAAGTGATATATTATATATAATGATTGTTTTCTGCGGGTTTAGGAGGATTATTATCAGCACAATTCTGAGAAAAACTCAAACAGGTCAACTAATATTTATATATATTGCGTGCGGTTACTCAGCCACACTCCTTTTTCTGAGCTTGAAACAATTACATGCATGGAGTACTCATTCATTAGGCTTTGAATTACGCGAAGCCACGGAATCGTTATGACATGCGGACAAGTTAGCATGATAGCTCTCAGACAAAAACACCGAAAGTCCGAATTCGGAAACATTAAATTAAGATTAAATCCCTTGTTCACCATGTATCCTAAATAAATTTCATCGTTAGTGGCAAGATGGGTTTCAGGAAAAGTTGAAAGAACTCTCGGGAAACGTTTACGAAATACACCTCTAGGGATAGTTTGGGAGACGTATTTAAGGCGAATCAAGTCTTCTAGGAACTACGTTATCAAGCTAGTTTCGTAACCGATGCGGTGAGATCTGTTACAGAGTTGAGAGTTGAAAAAAATCAGGTTGTCCTAGGAAGTCCTCGAGGAAAAACAGAAAACGGTACATATTGCGGTTGCTCAATGGTTACATAGTAAGGTTCAAATTGAACGTCATCATACATTCACATTAGGCAAACGGCAACCTCTTGTCTTCTTCTTAAGGTTTAGGCTAATTGTGTACGCTTTAGAATGAAATGTAAATTGTTTGCTAGAGTTTGAAAAGCACCACTTCACTAATTCCTATGGTAACATTCGCCTTCACTTTTCTTGCTGTGGCAATAGCGACTAAAACTTAACGAATGACATCATGATCATAACAAATGATTACAAAGATCCTATAACGGAAAAATAAGAACAAGAAGGGAATTAAATCTATTCAGAGATCTTTACGCCGTGACAAGAATTTTTGCGAAATAACTAAAAATAAACAAGTAGAAAGAACACGGATAAACGGACTTACAGATTGACATAGCAGAAACATAATTCGTAAAGAAACACTAAAAGTTATCGAATTATTTGAAAACGATTCTTAAACTCTTATTAAACTAATATGTAACGCATTTAATGGGTCTAAATACTACCCAACTACTCAAAAAATGATAAATTAGAACCTGATTTAAATTGCCCAAACCACATAATGTAGTCGACAATAATAACATCCAGGGCATTTGCAGGATAACGCGTAGTGGCAATTGCATCAGCCATGATAAAAATCACGTTATAACGCATACAAAAATGAAGTTTTGCGAACGCATGTACGTCATGATACGACAAAAATCCAGTACTGCTCGAAATTCGTGGAATTTTTCCCGATTCCTGAGTCCCCGTAACAACTAACTACGATTACGTAAACGTATCCCTGCGGTAAAGTTCGCATCTCCTAGTAGTCATCGGGATGAACAAATCACTCTCGATTAAGACGAGAGCATATATAATACAGGCAATTGCTCCCTTCGCCGCACCAACGCGTAATAAATAATTCCTCCGCTTTAACGACCGTGAAATAAATGTGACGCACTTCGAGACCAGAAGAGGGCCAAATTACGGCGGAAAAAGGGAGAAGTGTGTGTCGTGGGGGAGAGGGAGGGAGCGAGTTGGGAGGGAGAGGGAGGTGGGAGGGAGGAGAGAGAGGGAGGGAGGAGAGACAGGGAGGGAGGAGAGAGAGAGAGGGAGGGAGGAGAGAGAGAGAGGGAGGGAGGAGAGGGAGGGAGGAGAGAGAGGGAGAGAGGAGAGAGAGGGAGGGAGGGAGGAGGGAGGAGAGAGAGGGAGAGAGGAGAGAGAGGGAGGGAGGGAGGAGAGAGGGAGGGAGGAGAGAGGGAGGGAGGAGAGAGGGAGGGAGGAGAGAGGGAGGGAGGAGATAGGGAGGGAGGAGATAGGGAGGGAGGAGATAGGGAGAGAGGAGATAGGGAGGGAGGAGATAGGGAGGGAGGAGGGAGGGAGGGAGGAGGGAGGGAGGAGAGAGGGGGAGGAAGGGATGTGGAGGGAGGGAGGGATGGGGAGGGAGAGGGGAGAGGATGGAAAACCGGAGAGAAAAACATCAATCTCAATTAAGCCGAGTGACTGAGTCAAGTTTAACTAAAGTGGATGATTTATTAAAATTGGACAAATATCTTCAATCGAAGCTTTAAAATTTAAAAATATAAAATACAAAATTATTACTGCCAATTCAGGTATATATTTAAAAACGCGTTGAGATAAATTTAATTCGTGTATTAAGATAAACTAATTATTCTTTATTAGACGAATAAAAGTATCTTGGATGACTGGGTAAATTCCACCGCAGATTCGCATATCGAATACATCATCTTAACATAAATCCATGTATTCGAAATGTGATATTTTTATGAAGTACGATGCAACATTTACACAGTCTAAGCCAGCGCATAAAAGTATTTATATGCAAAATTACATCGATGACTAGCAATTAACTATGAATAATTTGATAAAACTACTATAAGGAAATTGAATCCCATTGAAGATTTCATGAATTTTATCAAGACTGAAAAAAATAATTCCAGTTAACCATCCTGTCAACAGATTAATCTCCCAGAAATATTTTTTTATAAACGACGAAGTATCGTCTTTATTTAGAAATTGATGTTAAATAAGAATCCGCAAGAGAGCAACTGTTGTTTTAGTCACCAGAGACGCAAGCGTGACTATAAAATGAGCAGAGCTACGTCACCATTTGAAATGGCATTTATCCAATTGTTTCACTGAAAGAATGCCAGCCTCAATCATTTCCTGAGGGTTATTGCTTTATGTTCCGCACGTGTTGCGTTTATTGGTGTAAAAGTTTGAAGGTTTTCAGTAGGACGAATAATCCTCCACCTGCACTAAAATTGCAACACCGTTGTCAATTGGCAAAAGTCGCGAATGTAACGCAGTTTTTAACTAATTAGCAAAAAGATATAACGATAGAAAAATATTAGTGCAAAAAAACACCTTTACCTTCCACTATGTTTGTGGCATAAATGACTATTCCTATCAAATAATGCCTTGAAATATTTGTTAGACATCATTACGTTTCATGATTTGATTTACGCAATGAAAAGGGAACAATTAGAACATGTAATGGTTATAAAAACATTTTTTTATATAAAAAATACCGACGTTAATATAAAATTTACTTAAAAAAGAGAATTTTTCACCGCTTTAACAATGAGGAATTATTGTTGCTATAACTATTGAAAGGGTCCAAACACACACACACACACACACACACACACACACACACACACACACACACACACACACATATATATATATATATATATATATATATATATATATATATATATATATGGATGTCAACAAGGTGTTGGGATGGGGAAGTTCTCTCTCTGTAGCTGAAGGAGTAGTTCCGAAAGCTTCTACGTTTGTGATGTTTCTGTGTTTTTGTGTTATTTTACGTGTGTCGCTTCGACATCCCCGGGGCCTCGCCAACCTGAAGTCGTCTGATTGGTGAGTGCTCACTGGGTTTCCCCATCCCAACACCTTGTTGACATCCATATATCTATTTTACCTTTCCTTTTCCGTAAGTTGTTATATATATATATATATATATATATATATATATATATATATATATATAATTTTGAAGAATATAAAAAATTATTAAAATGGCACACATACTTAACTACAGGCCGTTAAAAAATTTTAAAATGCCAATTCGACATAAATCATACACATAATTTCAAGATGGCTAAAAATTTTGACAAATAAAAACGAAATACGCTTACTATGCCCGCAGATAAAGACGAAATAATTTAACTTTTACAAATAATTAGCGGCAAATATATAACGAATGTAACTCCCGCGTCTATAAAATAGTCGAATGAAACAATATTAGAATTTCCAGCACTAGCCATTATCGCTAATTTACCTATTATACATTTCAATAGCAATGAATATAACTTGGGACGAATCAATTTAAAGTCTTATGCACCGCAGTTAAAATGGGAATTAGGTTTATTTAGTAAGCCACAACATAAATTTGATAATACCCCGAGGCTGAAAAAAACTAATTATAGAGTTCACTAATTTTCACCCGAGGTAGATAGTGTGATCTAGAAAGATGCAATTCTAGAATGCATTCCCCGAGCAAAATTTCGAAACGTAGATGCATTTGCGGGGCATACACATTCCGACTGTACGATCACATCAAATATAGAGCAGCACGTGTTGCCTCGAAATGATAGAGATGTCCCACGAGCACGAATTTTGTATCAGTTATATAAGAAATTATTCTCGCCGAGACGGAAAATGCTAACCTATTGTCCACGAGCTACCTGAAATACCTTTGCCCTTCGCAGCAATTTCCGGTGGATCATACTACCTACTCGAAAAAATTAACAATTCAAAATAATTTAGAGGATCAATACCTCATTCAAAATTTATAGGCTGACTATTAATTAGTTAACGATAATAAAAGTGTCATTTCAAAGTTTCGATTTTTATTATAACCAACGCCAATAGCGGAAAAGTATGAAATATTTGGGAATTTCCTAATCAAGGAAACATGATTCTCCGAGACACCCATCACAAAAACAATACCCGTAAAATACCAGAAAACAAGAAAGTTGAATTAACTATAATATACACAAAGAAAGATAGCATAAACCTTGGCTTTATTTGGAGAAAACACGAAAAAAATAAGATAAATAAAAACGAAATCTTGTAAGCTGCCTCATAACGAGATGAGAAAAGAAGTAACGAGCTTAAAAATTAGCAAACGTAATTTCTCTTAAGCATTTGCTTTTTATATTTTCATCTCTTTTCTAAATACGCAAATTGCTGTTTGTCACATCCAAGTAAATGGTGAATGCAGATGAAAAAAGCAACGATAGCACCGCGATTTTTTTAAGAACTCGCCGTAAGATGGTAGCACCTTCGGAAGAGGGGTAATGACAGCAGAAAGGGGGAGAGGGTGCATGATAGGGTGGAAACGAAAAGAATGTTAGCAAAAATTCAGAGATTGGAGAAGAAGAGTATGAGGTGACAACTGCGCCAGCCGATTGGACGAATAGATTTACAAATGGTGGACGAAGGGGCAGAACAATAACATGGGACAATTTAGGAGGGCTTAACACCGAAGGGGAGATGCAGGATTTTACCAGTCGCTTGCTTGATACGAACGTATTGTTCCCTTGTTTATTAAGCATAACAAGGAAACTTGAACACGACGGCTTACGTCCAAACGGTAGCTGAGTAAAGATGGAGGTTATTACGAGGAGAGTTGCGAAACAAACAGAAATGATCTGATCGAAGTTCGTTCTGGAGAGCAGTGAGGGAACGGCATCAGTTTCCGAGGCGCAATTCCTATAAAATCAAGGACCTCGATTTGGAACGCCGCTGACGAGTTAAATATTAATTACTCCGATTCTTAATTTTTTATCTCCAATTTATTCTGCACATGCAATGTAAAAAGTTACACGAACAAATTAATAGATATTTTCGGCAAAATCATGATCTCGACGTAAATTTTGAAAAAAAAAGTAATTATAATTAATGCCATGGATGACTTTTAAACAATGGCGGTTTTTCCATGAAATATCAGGCTCACAATTTTTCTGGAACGGTGACGATTACTCCTGTGACCAGTGGCGTACCGGAATATGTTTGCCCCTCCCCCAAAACAAAATTGAAGTCCCGAAAATAAATTAAGGGTCTCAGGAAAAAAATATGGGCCCGCTTTGGCCATGGGCGCGGGGACTGCGAGGGTGTCTGCTACGCCACTGCCTGTGCCCACAGAACTCTCGGAAAAAACAGACCCGCCATGACGTCTATAAAGCAGCTACTATAAAAATCAATGGTCGGTTGTTTTTCAGCCAAAATGTGTAGCTGGCTTTTCCAACCTTGTTTTGGAGTTATTTTTATTATCAAATGAAATTTTAAGGGGCGAGATACATTTTCGTCCAGCGTCTGTTGTACGTTCATCGTTTCTATAATTTTTTCATCCTCGTGTCAATTAACGATGATTTTAATCCTTATCAGCGACGGAATCCTGATACAAACACAAAAAATTCCTTTTAGGATGTTTTTCCGGAGACCTATCGCCTCTTTGCAGAAAAATGTTTGAGATGTAAATACAAAAGCTGCGTTTTTAAACAATAAATAATTACTAAGTAACGCTAAGTTTATCATCTCAAAGACCCCAAAAACGTCTTTCGAAGTGCCTGAATAGCGGAAAAGTTTTCACAAAGCTCGTATTATCATTTCAAAGGCCATAAAAATCGATGCCTATGTGTTTTAAGCAAATGCGAAATTCCAAGCTGGTTACTTTTTCGAAGCTACCATTCACGTTTTGTCGCAGCGTGAGACGAACGTACCACGTCAAATTTGTCCATTTTTCATCTCTAGGAAATGATGGATTCGACACATGGTCAAAATTGTCACGCTCAGCAGATGCAGTGATATTTGTCGCCCTTATCGTCATTCACAAAACAAACGATGAAGGAGGCAAAAAGTGGATTTCTCTCTCTCTTGGAGAGTTCTCGACAACAGCAATATGGCGATTCGACATTCATAGCGCGTGTTGGCATTCATGCGCGTGTCGCTCTGTCAGAGATTCACGCGAACCGCTATATCCTCAAGGTTCTTTCATAGCAAAAAAATAATTCATTCCCCGATGAAACGCCCATTATCAGGTTAATATATGAACAAGTTGAGATCAAACCGAATAAATACGAAGTGGAATGATTTATTTGAAGATTAGTTTCACTTTGGAGTTGACTCGTTTCATAAAAATTATAGGCACAAAAGAACTATAAATTATAATGAAAATTTTTACCCACCAATAAATCAACTGCGCTGGCGTAAAACAGTCTGCATGAGGTTCGGAACTGTTAAATTAGCTCAAAGGCCGGAAATGTTGGCAAATAACGCAAATTTTTCGGAGGCGGAACTTGTGAAATGTGAAACGACGCCTTCTCAAGTTAATTACTAATTCCGAATTTCAGTCCCACGTTCCATGACACTTCTAAATCTTGTTCCGCTATTCTTTCGAACGAAGACACACTCGCTAACAAACAACGATTTTTTTCCGATTAACTCCAGCGTATGTCATGTACATACATCGATAGATCGATATTCGCGTTGAACTTTTATTTCGATTTAACGGTAAGGTTGCGAAATCAGATACGTAGAGCGCTTAAGTATAACTTGAAAGGAAACAACAAGGGCCACGTCAGACATCAAGCAAAATCAAAAACTTCCAAAGAAGGAGAACATGCGGCCAAAGTGTTAAAGACAGACAGTCCAGCGTTGAAGAGTACGTTACAGAAGTTTATACCATTTTAAAATTTGAATGAAGAAGAATGCAATTTTATGCGATAAAAAAACAGGAAGTAAAAAGCATCGTAGTGGCAAGAATAACGAAAAGTTACATTGAGTCGTAAAATACCCGCTCATAATTTTTATCGTATTTTAGCATTAAAATTTGTAAAAGTTACGTTCGAGATATCTCATTTAGATTAATTTTCATTAAATACCGGGATGGGTATACAACAGAATGTAACATGCACCCGTTGCGACTGATTATTTTCAAGACTTACGTGAATTGATCAAATGATTTCTCCTTTGGTTGATAATTTACAAATGACGCATTTAACTCGGACGCAGTTCAGCTAACGAATCAAATAAATGCGGCAAGATTAATTAGAGAGCTTATTATCCGTATTTTATTTTTTATGATCACAGATGAAAATGCATCAATGTAATTTTTGCACTAAAGTATTAATATGCCAAACTATTCTAGGTAAAAGTATGTTGGTAATAAAAAGAGGTATAGCTCCTATTAACGTTACAACACATTCTACAAATTAATGGTAAGCAGATCTATATTTTAGGCAAGGAAAATATTTAAACATATATATATATATATATATATATATATATATATATATATATATATATATACATAGATAGATATATATATATACATAGATAGAATGAGATGCCAAATAGATTACATCCTTGTAAAACAAAGATTCAGGAACAGCATAAAGAATGCCAAGGCATTGCAAGGAGCGGACATTGATTCAGATCACAGCCTTCTAATAGTTGACGTGAGTACAAAGCTCAAACAAATAAGAAAAACGAGAAGAGAAAGACAGACCTGGGACCTAGAAAAACTGAAAGAAAGGCAGGATGTAGTCAGCATGAAGTTGGAAGATAACCTAAGGAAGTTGGAAAACAAACCGAAGACCGTTGATATAGAATGGGATGAAATTAAAACCAGTATCAAGGATACCTTGGATAAAGAGATTGGAAAACAAGAGAAGAAAATCAGAAAACCATGGATCACGAAGGAAATGCTGGAGAAAATGGATGAGAGACGAAAATGGAAAAACGTTAACAGTGAAGAAGGTAGAGCCAACTATAGGCGTATAAACAATGAGTTGAGAAGGGTAACAGATAAAGCTAGAGAAAACTGGATAAAAGGAAAATGTGATGAAATAGAACAAATGGAGAAGTTAGGACGGTACGATATGATGTACGCTAGGGCACTGGAATTAGAAGATAAGAAGTCTAATGGAATTTGTGGTAAAGGAATTATGAATACGGATGGGAAGATAGTCTCAGAAACAAAGGATGTAGCACAGGTATGGGAAGAATACATTAAGGAATTATACGGCAAACAGGCAGGAGAGGGGAAAATAGAACTGGAAAATGAGAAAAACATTGAAGAAGACAACTTAGGACCAAGTATTATGGATAGCGAAGTAGAAAAGGCGATAGTGGAACTAAAGAAGGGGAAAGCCACGGGCAGCGATGGAATACCGGCTGAGATACTTAAAGTCATAGGATCAGAAGGACTAAAAGCGATCACGAAATTAATTAATAAGATTTACGACACGGGAGAATGGCCTCAGGATTTCCTAGAAGTAACAATGATCCCTCTAAAGAAGAAGCCAAAGGCAATGCAGTGTAAAGATTACAGAACTATAAGCCTTCTGTCACACACATCGAAGATCATCACGAGGATTCTTAATAAAAGGCTGGAGAAAAAGGCAGAAGAAATAATAGGGGAAGATCAATTCGGTTTCAGAAAAGGACGAGGAACTAGAGATGCTATAGGAGTAGTTAGAATCATATCAGAAAGGGCAATAGAATACAGTCAAGATATCTGCGCATGTTTCGTAGACTGGCAGAAGGCCTTTGATAGAGTAAATTGGGTAAAGTTGATGAAGATATTAAAGGATATAGGTGTAGACTGGAAAGACAGGAGATTGATTAGGAATCTATATGAGAATCAAGTTGTAAAGGTTAGGTTTGAGAATGTGGACACCTGCGGAATAAATATCGGTAGAGGAGTAAGACAAGGCTGCTGCCTATCGCCAACCCTATTCAATATATATGGAGAAAGTCTAATGCAAGAAGCTTTAGAAGGCACAGGGGATTTCAAAATTGGAGGAAGGATTATAAGAACAGTAAAATACGCAGATGATCAAGTACTTCTAGCAAGAAAGGAAGAGGAACTACAAAAAATGATAAATAGACTAGTGATAACAGGTAGAAAATACGGTATGGAAATAAATACAGAAAAATCCAAGGTCATTCGAATATCGGGTAAAGAAGAGAATCTGAACATAACTATTGGGGGAAAGCCATTAGAACAAGTTTCAGAATATAAATACCTTGGAAGTATCATAACACGAGAGGCAAAATGTACGGATGAGATCAAAACTAGAATAGGAAAAGCAAAAGCGGCTTTCAGGAGAAAGAAACAACTACTTACAGGGAATATAAGGGAAGATATCCGCAAGAAGTTGATAAAATGCTACGTATGGAGTATAGCATTGTATGGGGCAGAAACATGGACGCTAAGGAAAAATGACATCAAATACTTGGAAAGCTTTGAAATGTGGACTTGGAGGAGAATGATGAAGATAAAATGGACAGATAGGATGAAAAACGATGAAGTGCTACGAAGAATAGGAGAGAAGCGAATGATTATACAGACTATCAGAAAGAGGAAGGCTAACTGGGTTGGACATTACATGAGGAGAGAGAGTATGATTAAAGATGTGTTAGAAGGAAAACTAGATGGGAAAAGGGATAGAGGTAGGAAAAGGTATCAGCTGATAGACGATTTGAAAGGGAAAGAGAGTTATCAAGATATGAAGAGGACAGCGGAAAATAGGAGTATATGGAGAACCAGGTTTAACCATGAATAATCACGGACCTGTCTACAGACAGACTACCTATGATGATGATGATATATACATATTACTTGTAACATATTCATGGTGAACCAAGGGTAACCTTTGGACAACAAAAAGTCGTTTGTACACACATACCGAGTTTAAAACGAGCAGGAGATTTAGTACAATGTATTGCAACTAAACATCCGTCTATTTCACTGAGTAAATATCTAGACAGCTAGACCTCAAAAGAATAAAAATATAACAAAGGATCTTTTCAGGGGCGATTTGTCTTTGTTCAGTAGAATTGACAAAAAATTCATTTCATTTTACACTTAGATAATGGGCAAATATGCGATCTCACTTTATATTTTAATTAAAATATTAATTTTTACTGAATTTATCTGAACTCGGTATTGAATACATGGGAGCCGTCTCGAAAAATTTGATGGAATGAAATTTTAATTGAAAGTGAAGAAATATCATTGAAGAGTTAACGGTGTAGACTTGTTATTAATCATCATCGCAACTTTTACGCATGTCGTTAGATCTAAAAATCATTTATCCTTTATTTATATTAAAAAATTACGAATTATTCTTAGAATAGGCACGAAGAAATTTAATAAATGTGGCTCATTATTCGCCCAAGGTGATTGATTCATTTACACTCACTCATTCATGCATTTGAAACTCTTACGCTAAACAACTTTAATAAGACAATATTTTCGAAGAGACAATTTAATTTTTCGTAGAAATTCGTGGATATAATTCCCAAAAATTTGTCTTTAGTAAATATTTTTACTAAGTAACTTTTATCAGAAGCAATACACGGCCACACAGATCTAGTTCACAAATACCTCTAACCATGCTAAGATTTTTGGGTTTTTCGTTATGGGTAATATTCGATACGCGGAAAAAATGGATCTCTCCACAAATCCAATTTCAGCGGCGAGTGACATTCAGATTAAAAAAGAGATTAGAGATGAGAAATAATAACGAGATTTAAATGAATCAATCACAGACTCCTATGTAAACCATTGCATGGAATTGCAACGTTAAATTTAACTTTCCTTTGAATGAAAATCACACCGACACATGAATTCCCAATGCGGTGGATGTTCTAATTCTGCAAATTTAATTTTTAAGATTAACTAACAAGTACAGAGTGGATCTGAATGGATTCTGGCAAATCAATGTCACATTTGTACATCACACACGAGACAGTGCGGGGAATGCTTATTAATTTCAAAACAACTTTTTTTTAATTAGATCTAATTATCCGAATTTACATTGATTTTCCAGCGAGAAAGATGATATAAATAATTTTTGAAAAACTTTTGGTCGATATCAAAATGATTTATTAATTAAATTTTATGAATTAATTGTTATAAATGAATTATTTGTTTACAAACTTCTTTTAATTGCCAAGTGAGATTCTAAAATATATCAGGGTTGATTTTTAGAGCAAAATACGAGGATGATTTGATTTTTTCCACATTGGCAAGTAAGACTTGATGGCATTTTTATAAGGGATCTGTGTTTCATTTGAACATACAAAACATGATTGTCTAAAGTCAATTATTATCTTTCAATAACTGATTTAAAATAACGTGATAAATACCTCTTTAAATCAGTTTTAATACAGAAAAGGAATTCTGTCAAGCTTCAAAATAAAAAACAGCTACCATAGACCACAAAGATTTTAAATTCCGAAAAGTAATGGCTAAATCGGATAAAATTATTTTTAAAGTAAGCCAACCGCATATCTTTGTTCCCGAATCCAGAATCAACAAACTCCGTATGTAGTAAACTTGTAGTACACAAACGCGACTTGAACTCACACTACGAGGTTCACAAAGAACATTTCTGTGCCAGTTCTATTTAACAAGCTTTGCATTCAACGTGTTAAAAATGGCCTAAACATATAATCATCATTAAGATAGATATAAGATTAAATAAATAATATATATAGAACACTCACCACTTGTTTTGAAAGGGAGGACGAGATGAGCTTCCTTTTTTGTTTGTAGCAGCTAGGACGAAAAAAAGACCCGATCCCAGAAGATCCCTCCAAATAAACACTTTAAAGAAGTTTTTCTCTTTTACTCCCCTCGATAAGAAATACCTCCAAATGTTAAGATTCCAGCGAACTGCCCCTTTTTATGTTTCCACCCTCTAAATCCACACGAATGTTAACTCTTTCTCACACTCCCCTTTCCTTCCTTTATCACTTCTTCTTTCCCTCCTCCTCTTCTGCTCCCACTTATCCTCCCAGTTGCTTTACCTGAGAGTCGACTCTTGTTGCTAAGAAGCCGAACGGATCTCCTTTTGGGTCGAGTGCCTGCTTATGTTGCTAGCGTTACTGAAAGTCATCTGCAAAGAGAGAGAAGACATAATCAAATGTTTATGCGGATATTAGTCGAAGAACAATTCTGGAGAAAAAAGCAGATTAATTGCAACGTAATGAAACAGAAACTGCGCCATTTGAGCGGACAATTTTTTTCCTGTCTCGATTAGGTATTCGGGATGAGTTGGTATGGCAACGCTCAATGGACGTTGCGATGGAAATAGCCGGTCGCCTCACGGTGCCACGTTTGACGTATGGCGCAAAAGCTAAGATAATGCTAAACGCATACGCATCATCGATAGAGTCCGGGGATTAACATGTGGTCAAGTGTACTGCGGTCGCATTATTAACTTCAAAGTTCCATGCATGCGACAAAGGCCCCACTCAATGAGTTCAATCCCATTCTTCTCATTATTGCGAAAGGCCCATTTTTATCGAGCTTCCATGGATCCTTGGCAGAGGAGTGTGTTAGCGTGCCTATCTCCCAATTCTAGGGTTCGCGGGTTCGAATCCTGCCGAGGGCATGGTCTTATGCGTTCGTCTTTGTTGTCGTTGTTGCGATCATTGCAAAAAGGCGCAAAGTGCCGTTTATGATCCGATTAAAAATAAATAAAAAATAATAAATGGTTCGCTATCAGCGAAAAATATTTGGCAATTGTTTTCATATCCTGGGAGATTATATCAGCTTAAATTGATTTTGACCCACAATTAGGGTTGAATACATAAGGCTGTTACTGTCTTCGAATTAAGCAATGATAGAGATGGACGTCCAGATTAAAACCATAGGTAAAAAGCCTAAACGGCAGGGGTGTCCAACCTGGTCCAGAGCAGGAGCCACAATACTGCAATGGACATCGCCTAAGAGCCGCAGTAACATGTTAAAATATATCAAAAACACGTACTGTTGTAGCATACAATAATAATAGTACTAAAAACAAAAACTTGCTCTTTTATTTAATGGGACTTCTGGCAATCTTTGACTTCAAAATTTCAATTACACATCAATCGTAAAGTTACGGTATATGTAAGGCAGCCAAAGTTTCACAGAGCCGCATATCAACTCTAAAAGAGCCGAATGCGGCTCCGGAGCAGCCGGTTGGCCACTCCTGCTATACGGCAATAGTACGTTCAAGATTATTCCGACGAATATTTCCCCCGACACGTCAACAAATTTTGGTTCTAAAATGATGTGCCACTGAAGACGACTCCTGCGCATCTAAAACGATTGGCGAGTATGAGTGTTTAACGACTATTTAAGTCTCACTTATTTTTTGGAAAAAACTAGTGTTCGATCAGCTCTTTTACTTTCTCCATATACGTAGTATAGGGGCAAGTATTGTACTCACGAAAAAATCGACTTCGAGATTTCAACGTAAATACACGTTGTGCGGTCCTCTGAATACGTTTTGACCATTTTCTCGTTGATGTCTGTGTGTGTTAGTGTGTGCGCGTGTGTGATAGCATTTTGTGGGTGCTCTAACTCAAAAACTATTAATCAGGTCAACGCGAAATTTTTTATTTAACATTTTTATAAAAGTCAGAAGAACTTATTAGTTTTTGGTAAAAATCGGTCAACCGGAAGTGGGTGTTTACTCTTGTCACTTATCCGTTATTTTGAAATATTTGCTTTAATATTTGATAAATGTAAAAATGTATTGGAATAAAAGTTGTAGGAAATTTCATTTTCTACAACATTTGTTTGATACATTTTTCCACATAATGCATTGTTTAAGAGATATCTCATATTTTTAGCTGCCACCACCACGCCACCCACCGAAGACTATTGTTAACAATTGACGCTTAGTTAAATCTTAGTAACGCTCCTTTTTCTTTTCTTAATTGTTGGTGCTTTGTGGCTATATCCAATATAGGGGTTAGGTGGAAGATGGGACTTTTTAGTCTCAATCTCGCCCCAAATAAAGACCACATCAATCAATATCAGAAGGCTATGGTTTGAGTTTATTTCTGTTCTTTTTAAAGTCTAAAATCTTCTCGCAGTTTCTTAAAATATTTATTATTATGTAACCAATTTGGAATTTTTAGAAATATTACAGATATGGAGAAAGTTATGCGGTGGCCACATCAGATTTTTGGGAGTAACGTTACGTCCGCTTGTCTGTAAGAATGCGTGGAACGGCGCTGATCCGAAAATTTTTCGCGAAATTAGATCGTATTCGGTGAATGTCTATCTGGGGAACCCTAACATAAATACAAATAACGTACACTTTTGGCTGATCAGGGACGGAAATTGGGAGTGACAGAGAGGAACTTACACTTAAAACTCCTAAATCACTCGCTCGACAGAGCATTTCTCCACGATTGTGGTACGATAAAAAAGATTTAAGGTAGTATTCGTAGTTGTGACACGTTTATTTACTTATGTCCATAAATATCTAGAACCCGTCCGTCTCATTTATGCTGGCTGGAAAATTCGCACTTTAACGCGTTGTTAGAGAGCCAAGTAGGTAAAAATGGAATTTTAGCTGACGAACTAGTGTTGTATGGTCATCTATGGTAAAATAATAAAAGATTTTCGTTAATTAACACACGAAAAACTGGGAAATGACCTCTTCACAACCGTCTCCTGAAAAAGATTTCGCAAACAAGATCTTTTGGCTAAAATACTCGAAGCAGTTTCTTTTAGTACCACCATAAATATACGTGACCGAGTTATGTCGTGCGCAACAATAGGAACGACGTCAAACCATCTACCAAAATGCCTCAAGGTCCGAGCCGATTCCCAAGGATGCCCCAACACAATTCCCGTTCTCCCCATTAAGCGATGGCCCACGAACACTAGAGAAATTACATCAGATGCAGATCGGGCGATGGGGCTAGGGTACGCGAGGGCCTACTGCGGGACGGGAAAGGAATTAAAAAGGGAGGAAGGGAATAAATTAAGGAAAGGAAGTGGAAAGGAGCAGAGGAAGGTTTTGATGAAAGAGGCGAATTTACGTCACGAACCAAAACCTCGTTCTCAAATGCCTAACAAGCTTTGGCTGATGAACGAAGAGTTAATAATGAATCATCCTTTAATAATAGCCGCGAAGGGTGGTCGGGGATGGACGGTTAACGACGTTAAAAGCCGATCTAAATGTAGTCATTTTAAAATAGGCACGGAGTACACCATAACCTTGTTTATCTTCCACTAATGAATTGGCGGAGCTAAAATCCGTCATTTTGTTGGCGTAGTGTCTGCATTAAACTAAAATGGTCTTTTATTTCACTAATAGTATAACCAAATTTTCACCTATAATTTATAATTAAATTAATATAATTTATAGAGCTTAGTTAAATCGGTCACTCGGGATTGACCGAACAGTTGCCGGTCCCGCTTGGTTCGGATAAACAATATTGAAATCCACTGTTTCCAATCGTTTAACTGTCTTCGATCACTTGCGTAGAAATATATGATAAAGGTAACTTATAATGGCACAAAGTTGAATAATCCAAATGGGCTTTTCAACTACCATAAACCGTAACCAGTGACTGTGTACCGATCGTTTATGCTAATTTATTATAAAAACCTTTTAGTTAAAATGTGTTTACTCCGATAGTTTTACGGCTTTATATCAATTGTGTTGGTGACGTAGACGTGACTCATAGTTCACGCTTATTCATCTTTGAATATCAAATTCTGGCAGTTACTGAAAATATTAAATCCACCTACAACTAAAAAAATAATTACTTAAACGTAAAATTAAGTTTCTATCATAACGGCATTAACTATAAAATAATGTAAAGTACCTCGTTAAGTAAATCGAAGGCAAAATATCTCGCGATTATGTATTTACTTGTGAGAAAAGAAGCTATGTAAATTTTAAGTTAGACCCTTAATCAAACAACTCCTTCATATCCTTCGAGTTCACCACCGTGGTTCAGAATATTAAGGATAGATGGAGACATGAATGAAGAGGAAATGTCACGTCAGGTTCACCAATTCATTAATTAAAAGGCCAATAGCAAATAAAAGACGGTAACTTTCTAACAATACGTTTTCAGCATATGAATCGAATTAACTTACTAAATATAAGCAATCAAGAAATAATCTTGACGAAACACATTAATTTACTTTCTTATATTGTGTGCTTAAAAGTGTTTAATTATTTTCTCGTCATTGTTTCCGCGGTCACCCGGCCAACTGTTTGTGTGGTTTGAGGAGACCGCGCAAAGTCAGCGTTCCGTTAAGGGGCGTTAAGCGGTTGGCCCCCTTGGTGCTCTTCGTTAAGAGTAGGCTAAAAGCCGGCACCAGGTTTCTCTCTTCCCTTGCTATCCATCTATTCATTGCACTACCTCATAGATACCCATTGCGCGTAAAGAGGTGAATTAGCAGTGTGTAAAGCGCATAACTTATCATTGAATGGAATAACTTGAAACAGTAAAAATTACCAATGTACGTGTAACCTTATAAGGATAGATAAATACTAATTTCTGGCAATTGCGACAATTGAAAATATAAAGCGCATTTCAAACCCATTAGCAAAAGCCAACATTCGTATCACGCCGTCCTAATTTCATCCACCTTTACTTGAGTACGGTCTGTTTATTTATTTGTAAAGCGACGAAAAAAATAAACAAAGAAAAACTCGCATTGCAGGAAACTACACCACCGGTTCCTTCAGCGGAAGTGAATTTCCCGGAGGAAAAGTCAAAAGACTGGATCTTCTCTTTAACTCGATTCCACCATCTGCGGAAGAATTTATTTTTCTTCCCAAGTTCCTCTACTGACGGAAAGAGACGTGACGCCCGCAGCTTAATTGTTTAAAAGCCCCACTTCACGTCGGATATGCCTCTGCCCTCTCCATCGCGCCTCACGGTTAAATTCAATAGAGAAAATGGAAGTGAATATTTTCAGGATAATGGCGCAGCGAAGAGTAAGGGCGTATTTCATTGGTGTTTGTATAGCTTGTATGTTATGTAATCAATAATTAGGTTAGTGTAATATAACATATTATTGAAGACATCCCAAAACGTGGATAAAACCACATATTAAATTGAGGCGTTTTGCGAGCGAATACTACTAGAAAGTAACTTCGATAGAACGAGTACGGCATATAACGAACACTTCATTATAGCGAGGAAAACGCCTTCACCGTCACCTTCTTAACGTTACATACTATGTATAGGGAATTCAAATTTCGGATATTACGAGTAATTTAAGGAATTTTATAAATTCTCGCTACATCGTAGTTTCCCTGTAGGTATGTACTTCCAAATCGGCCATCTGTATGTTTTTACGTCGTTTCAAAAATAAAACTTCGGAAATGTGAATGCCATCAAAATAGAAATTTCAGAATCAATAGCAAAACACAAAATTTTATTCATAATACATAATAAAAAATTGCCGATAAAAACATGAAACAGCCAGAAAAATCCCGGCGAGGTAAAATAGAAGAGAAAATTACACGAAATGTATCAGAATTTCATTTGCACTAAAAATAATAGAATTAAAGAAAGAAGAGTATTGTGGAATGATGCTTGCGACATAATTCCACCCAACCACATTTTTATTGATTAAAAAATCATTCAAATGGAACGTAGATCACGTTTTGATTCCAATAAACGCATCTCGGTCAGTGACTGAATTCTTCGGCCCACCAGTTTCAGATTTAATATGTACCGATGGTTGAGCTGCACGTTTATTAAAAGCGGCGCTAATAATAAATCTGTAGAGATAAAATTTCTGAGTTTTACGCTTTGAACTCGCAATGTGAAATGCTTTCTGAAAATATTCTAAGATTTTTCCATGCGTCCTATTCTATTAAGCATCTCACTGAATTTTTTAAACTTGAAGTCATCATTATTTTACACTAGCCTTCCTGGCTGCAATTCCAAAGGAAATCAATTAATTCATTCACTCGGGAAAAACAATTAATCGACAGAAGTACATTGAATTTCAATGAAAATGTTTCGATGAATGCAGGGAATGAAAATTTTAATAACGTAAAAGCCCGTTTATGTGTGTTGAATGGTTCTGAGGTAAGCACCGATAATTGGAAAATGAGGATAATCTGAAGGATGGCAATTTAAACGTAAAACGCTTTGAAATATCAGTAAAATACATTAAAACTTTTACATAGACGAGTTACACGTTTCATTCACCCGAATGAAGGTGAAATCTATGAAGAAAAGGTTATTACTTTATTATATATATATAGAGATTCATGTAACATACAAGAAACTTGCAATCATAAAATTGTTACACCTGGAAGCTGCTAATGGGTTGGTGATAAATCACTAAACTTAAAATTGGAGAATAAAAAAGGAAGACCCGAATATCAAGAAAAATTGTGATTTAATTCAGAATGACCAAACTCCCAGTTAATCCGCACACGGATAATCTGAGCTTTAATGCACAACCACGAAATACCAGAATATCTACTCAAAACTAGGTATACTAATTTTAATATACTAAACTATACGCGTCAAAAAAATAGCGCCAAAGAAGTTGTTTTCGTGGACGAACGAATCTGTTCCAATACTCTGTGATTGGCATCTCAACGCAACCTACCATAAAACCAGTACAATAAGAGTTGATTTGGAAAAAGAACAGTCGCAACAGCGTTGCGCGTACAAGATGAAAAGCAAAGCAAGGCCGACGCGAGATACGTTGAAGAGATAAATGGGAATCGAAAACAAAAAATAAATGAGGATAGTGGATTAATGGAGTGGTTCTTCTCTTGCGAGTGACATCTGCCGAGGAAATACGAGGCTGGGAATAAAAAAGAGGGAATCCCTTTCATCTCTCAGATGGGATAATCGACCCGCTATATAAATAAGCCACAATTTCAAAAATATGAGAAAGAAAAGAGGGTTTAGTGAGTGAAAAGATGGAGAAAGTAAGAAATACTGTGGGTAAAAACATGCAAAGAAAATAGGACGAAGAACGACGACATTTAGGTGACGTCAATTCGAAAAAAAAGCAGAAAAAGACTTTATAGAAACATTCTTTCCTTTGTTTGCAAAATATCACGAAAAATTCAATGCGTTGAAAACAATTTCCGAGATCCACGCACAACAAGAATAATGTTACAGAAGTTTACATAAACAAAAAGTTGAGTTTACAAACTCTCCTTGGAAGAAGGGAGTTGAACGTTTAATCGCATTATACCGTCTTATTAGTAGGGTATGGATTTTCCTGGTTAAAAAAAGAAAATTCAATCGAAGGGTAAATATCGGGTTTTATTATTTTCATTTTCATTCGGGTTAAAATCGGGTATAAATAAGTTACCGATTTTTCGAGGTTTAAAAAAAAGTTCAATTTCGGGTAATTTTCGGGGTTTATTTATTTTGTAATTCCACTGAAATTTTTAGGCAACAGTATTTACACACTATGACATTTTCTTCATTACTATTGTCTGCAGTTCGAAAAACATTGAAGTCAGGGTATTCTAAAATCCAATCGGAAGGGGATTTTCATTTTTTATCCATCGTGAAGGGCTCAATAATTTGGTGATTAAGACTTTTCACTAAAATTAAAAAAGCACATTATCTGAACCGTAACTAGAGCTTTTAGCAAAAAATATAACAAAGCCATTCACATAAACGGGTAAGACACATCAGATCGCCACAATGTTTGCAATCAAATCAAAGAGAACGGAAGTTGTAAACCTTTGGGATGTTGGCTTGGTTTTCCGTGTTAACGAATCAATGAGCAGATGGTTCATCTAAGAGCTGCAATGTATACAGAAGATTGATGTTGTAAGAGATTCTGAACAATTCTGCTGTACTGTTCAATGGGTGACGCGATTAACTGCTTTGATTTCTTAAATTTTCACGAATTTTCTTATTCATTTATAAAATAATTAACAACCGAATCTAAAAAAAGAACATCCATCCGTCCATTCGGGTGAATTTTAGGTAAATGAGAAAAATCTTTAAAATGCGAAAACACGAGCAGAGAGAAGAAATGCTGAAACACGGGGAAATTCACTAACAAATATTTTTGGGAGGAAAAATGTTAATTTCGTAATTATATATGAACACTAAGCAGCTATTTCGTCATGTATATGGGTAACAAATAAAGGCACTACTTTTATGAGAAAACAATGAATTTCTCGAGAAAAGCCACGATGGAGTAGATAAAACATTCCAAAGATTGAAATATCATAAAGTATATCACTCAACAGATAATATAAAAACTTCTAATTGTAAGATATTAAATGTGATCCACCGTGTTTTTTCCCAAGTTTGATAAAATCGATACCTACTCTTTTGTGACATGGCAAAATACCTCTGATTTTAGAAAGAAAACGCAGAATGCTCCCTCGTTTGGAAACTTATTAGGGCGAAATTTTCTCAGCAATTTGCGACGGCAAAAGACGCACGCAAAAATTGTGTGCGCATTCGTCCCGGAAAGCGACGTCACAGATGTAGCCGATCACTCGGTGCTTCCCAACGCGTTCCTCCCAAGAAAACCTCTCCCTTCGCGTCTTCGCAATCGTTCCCTTTGATGGAACGCATCTATAATTCATATCCTCCCCTTTCCTGATAATAATCATTCGCAAATTTCCTTCGAAATTGCTTTCACTTTCAAAAATATGCCGCCATCGTCCTCTCATCCAATTTGATGACTTTTCATTCCAATTAGTTTCGAGTACTTCCACATCCCTTCTTCCTCCGTCAAAATATTTAAACTCGAATAAAATTTGCTTCACAAAGAAATACTTCGTGAACAAAAAAATAGCAATATCAGTATCGATAAAGAATAAACGGCGACCTTTTATTTAATAAATCCCGTATCACGCATAACAGGCCGACAGTTATAAACCTGAACTTATCTTTTTTTGATCGGATATAAACGGACATAACTCGGAAAAAATGAGTGTTTTTTTTAACATCAACCTGAAGGATAAATCAAAATGTCTCTCGCCTTATTTTGAATGAAAAACAAATGCACGCCGTAACCACGGTTTGTAGCAATTATAACGGGAATTAGCAATTGTCTGCTCAACCTCCAGCAAAAAAACCACGGGCTTCTTTTAGAATGGCAAAATAAGCCCTTTGGGGGATTAAGGCCGCGGCCTTGACCCAATTTCACTCCCGAGACGACGCCACCTTCGCAGACCGCTTAGAAGAACAGGCAAACAACTCCACTTAAGCGCCGAAAAAATGGCAAAATGTGAGAGCTCGTTGGAAAGTTATATTTTTCTTCCATAAAGATCTAATTACATCCGGGATGGATGAAAGGAGAAAGGAAGGAAAAGTGAGGCCTCCCTCGGTTAAGCCGTCATCCGATACTCTCCCTTAAGTCAGATACGGGATGAATTTCGCAAACAGAATTAGAACCGCGTTCGCTAATTCTCGTGAAAGCGTATTCGAATGAGGAAAACATTAGGAACCAGACAGAGAGAGAGAGAGCAAAAGGGAATGTGGGGAGGGAATTAAGCCAACAACCTCTCCTTAATTAGGTTGCAAGAAAGGGCTACTTGAAGGATCCCTTAGACAGAAAGTCACAACGTAATGGCATCATAAATGGATGACGTTCACTTTGCGAAAGACTGTCATCAAAGAATGTATCCAAGAGATATGCGGAGAAATGTAGCTTCTTAAATTTTTATATCCTACTTTCGAATAAGTGATATACGATCATTGAATTGTATTTGTTTTGATAAAATCATAATAAATAGGAGAGGAGACCACGGCGAAGATAACTGATAATTTGAAATGATAGCTCCTAACAGTAAGTGAGGAGAGAAGACCAGTAACGCTACGTGAGGACTTAAAAGAGACTTGTAACGCTAAATACGCATTTCGAGAGACAAGCTATCATCATCAGTAGCTGACGTTAAATGACGGGATGGTGGTGTTTAGTTTCCGGTATTTAACTTGGTGTTTGTTTGCGTGCTTCGGCGCCCCAGTGTGCCGCGGCACCCAGGTTGGGAACCACTGACAGATTTATAAAAAACAGGGAATGAAAAATCGAATGAACTAATGAAGGTAAAATATGCTCAAATTAAATAAATGAATCCCAGAAAGAATTACCGAGCTCACCTTGTTGCTGAAATAAGGTTGTCTACATTTCTCCGACAACCATAGAAAGGCTGGGAAAACAGGACGCGCGATTTGGATAAAAAGCTGCCCTCATCAGCAATAGCTCTTTTTTAGAATCTGTCAATGATGAATCGCCACTGATGACGGCTTCTTTGTAGTCTAATTGCGCATCTGATTTTCCCAACATTTTCATGGCTATTTGAAATATATAGTTTATCAATAAGAATTATTTTTTATTAAATAATAATTTCAACATGAATCAAGCCATATGATTTCGTTTCCTATAAGAAAAACCTCAAATTTCGACCATATCACAAATTTACAGCCTATCTTGAGATACGTAAACGCTCACTGCCTCTTCTAAAATCAATTGTTTGATTGTTTACAACGCGATGACAGGGAAAAGAAGCTTTTAAAAAATAAATCGAAGAAACCACGAAAACCGCGATCGACTTGAAAATTCGAGAAGATTCGAGGACACGAGAATAATAGATTTCGACCTCTCCAACCGAAATAAAGAGATTCGAAGGAAGCCAGACACTTTCCCATCGATTCTCCTTCGAGTCGTTATGAAACCGATTGTGTGGGCGTGCTGTGAGGGAAAACAGGGAAAGCTTTGAATTGAACGAAAAAGAAAATATAAGGCGTTCTTTTTATTCGAATGAGGCTAATAATTACGTTGGATACAATGACGCTACTGACCCATAGCCGCAGAACAAGTTAAAGGCAAAAAACAAAGAAAAAATTAACTGGACGGTTCAACTACACTCAATAACAAATGAGTGGTTGAACTGAAGATAATTGCGATTTTTTCTGTAACCAAATGCTAAAAAATACAATTATATCAAGAAAATATTTATCTAATTGGTAACTTTTATTATATTCTATATGGAATACGGTATCAAAGGGAAACTTTTTCATTTCAATAATGTTTTCATATCATCATCATCATCATAGGTAGTCTGTCCGTAGACAGGTCCGTGATTATTCATGGTTAAACCTGGTTCTCCATATACTCCTATTTTCCGCTGTCCTCTTTATATCTTGATAACTCTCTTTCCCTTTCAAATCGTCTATCAGCTGAAACCTTTTCCTACCTCTTTCCCTTTTCCCATCTAGTTTTCCTTCTAACACGTCTTTAATCATACTCTCTCTCCTCAGGTAATGTCCAACCCAGTTAGCCTTCCTCTTTCTGATAGTCTGTATAATCATTCGCTTCTCTCCTATTCTTCGTAGCACTTCATCGTTTTTCATCCTATCTGTCCATTTTATCTTCAGCATTCTCCTCCAAGTCCACATTTCAAAGTTTTCATATATATTAATTATAATACATTTTATATGATTAATTATTCGCATGAAGCACTATTTATAAGAAAGAAATAACCCAGAAAATATTCCGCTTGTAATAGTGAATAGTAGACAAAAATTTAATTTCAAAGTTAAATATAAAACTACATTTTTACTAAAATAGCCAAAAGTGCAAGTCAGAAGTGAATGTAATTATTGAATCAGTGACGATGAAAGAACGATATAATTTTCGCCAAAATATTAAAACATGACACTAAATACATTTATTCCATTCATCGATAACAAAAATAAATTTACTCAAAATTAAAACAAATTCCTCAGGTTCATTGCGACTTAACGGGAGTTTGGGTCAATATCACCGATAGTTGGCGTATAGAATAAAAACGCAACAATGGACGTAAGTTCACCCAATTACTCTCCAATTCGAAACAAGAAGTCCAAACCAGGACTAATGCAGGCTGGTTTCCCAAAGTTGACGTCCCGAATTGATTACTTATATTGACAGGAAATGTTTCAGTATGTGTAAGTCATTCCAAGGAATTCTCATACCATAAATACCATTTGTAATTCATAGTTTATCAATGATAGAGAAAAATTGGAAAACAAATTAATAGAGCATTATCAGGTTTAAAATACTAAAAGCAATGTCAAAATCTCTCTTTCTGACATTATATTTTGCATGTATTTATTTTTTAAATAAAAGAAGTAAATAAAAGTTACTGTTTATACGCTAATATGTCTGAATCAACTGTCAATTGCTGAAGAGTAGTCGAGCGGAAAAGAAAATAATCCATTTCTTCACTCGTCTATGCTCAAGCCGAGTTCGGTAATAATCGTCCCCATGGCAACAATCCGATAAAATGCGATTTAAAACGCAAAAACTCTATGTTTTAGTAGAAATTCAAGAAAATACTATAAATTATCAAAATTCGGTGATAAGAGTTAGAATTTACATTCTTTTCCCTATATAACAGTGCAAACCTCGCTCCGATATCACAACTTTAAGATATTTTAATGTATTAAAGAAAACATCTCTGCACGATGAATTTGAGATTTTCAATGTAAAACAAATGGGGAAAAACGTTTCCTTTGGAAACCAGCCTAAAAATGGTTTCAAAATCCATCTCCCGGCACAAAACGAAAAATGAATTAAAAGATCGGCCAGATCGAGCAGAACACTGGATTGCGTCGCTCCCGGCTAGCGCATCGTCGGGGCTTTCATCAATCGCGAAAATTACTTTCGACTGCCGCCAGTCGATAAATCGAGCTCATTAGCCTTTCGCAGAAAACGACAAAAAACCACCGTCCTCTTTTCCACTTTAACCCCTTTTTCTACGAATCCGGGAAAGTTTCGCATTCCTTTGCTCCGGAGAGAAACTCATAGACCTCCGGAGATTTCGAGAACGGTATCGCACGGGTAACTCGAACAAATGAGATTCCTCACGTAAAAAAATAAAAAAATCTACCTCCCATTTCCCGCGAACTCGATCCTTTCCGTATGAGAAAATGGACGAGAGTGGAATCGGAGGGAAAGGGGAAGGGGAAGGAAATAGTTGCTTTGGCAACGGAATAGGTATAGAGAATCCTCGCTCTCTAAGTGACTCCATTTTGCAGCACCCGGAGAGTATTTCCTATTCAGGAAAATAAGCAAAAACGGACGAATTCAGAAGTGGGGAGAGAGAGATAGCGCCTCTTTTCACCTGCCCCATAAGGGATTTTTCCGTTAAGAGGAAATGTGACGCAGTCATTAAAATTGCGTGAATGGGTCGTAATAAGTCATCAGTCACCTACACAACATCAAACAACTGATCAGGTTGGCTTATATTCGAGAAAATACGTGATTTACTTCATTATTCTACTTTACGCATTATAAAATATAATAAAAGTGGAAAATGTAAAGTATAGAACAGGGGTGGCCTAACCTACTTGCCCTCGGAGCCGCATACGATGATTTTCAGAAGTTTGAGAGCCGCATGACATATTATGCGCTCATAAATTTAAGAAAAGTAAAACATAACCTGTATCCAAAGCAATTCGGATATAATACATGTCCATTAGGCATCCCAAACACGTCTCGAGTCACACTACGTCATTGTGTCGGCATGGAAATTTAAAAGAGCCGCATACTAGAATAAAAGAGCCGCGGTTTGGACACGGCTGGTATATAATTTATTCTTCTCTAATGGCTTTCCGTAAATTTACTCCTGAAATTAATTTAAGCAACAAGCGCGTACTTAAGTACTAAACACGGAAATTAATGTTACGACAGAAGAGAGCCTCAAGACGGCACCGTTCGTTCATGGGGGATGTCCATTATTCCCATTTGTTATTGCGATAGAGTTCATTACTTACCTTAGATTTTAATTTCCGCAAGCTTTCGGTTAACTATGGCCAAGTTCAAGAGAGATGAGACTGAACAAGCGGCAATCGTACATAATTTCGGCAGTAATGCGAATAAATTATTATGAGAAAGATATACATTTAGCTCGCTGTCAAGTAATCATTTATGGGGTGATAAAAAATATCAATATCCTAGATTTCGTGAAAAATATTTTTTGGCATTAATAGACATATTCGGAAAAGTTTATTTTCCGAGGAAAGAAACCAGAGGCAGAAAATCGATAATGCTTACAAGAAACCTCACTTTCTTTAAGGTCATAAGGTCACGGGTCAGCGCCTTTTTGAGGCGCAAAAAAAGATACTGGTAATACCTCTTCTATAACAGTAATATATTTTTTAAACTGTATCGTCATACTCTTTGAAAGGAATCACGTTACGGTTTCACGCATCCTAATAAGGCGAGAAAATACGGGAGGCTGTTTGTACGCTTTCCGCTCACTGGAGCAGAGGAAGCAGCACCGATCGGTACAAAAGCTAGCGTTTGAACGGAGTTTGGTGACACCATGTGGTTTTCCAATAAACTATGTGAGAGCAAAACGAGACGAGAGGGAGCCGATGGGAACGACGGCAGCGCCGCGGAGAACAACAGAAACACTATTAACGCTTCTCCAACTCCTTGTCCTGCGTGCTGCAACAGATAGCAGCTGTCATGCCGTATAGCGTGACAACGTCCCACTTGTCTTGAACATTCACACGGTCCGAGTATACATTTTCATTAAAAATTATGCGAAAGAAAAGTTCAAATACATACTTACATCGCGAAAATAATTACTTTAAAGCACAATCCATAAGGAAACTCAATCCCATACACTAAATGTATCAACAAAGGCACTAATGCAACGGTTATTGAATCTCTATAGTTAAACCATTTTTCCCAATAATTACTGCGTTTTCATTAAGTTCAAGTAATTATAATCGGTTAATCTCGCAAAGTACTTAGATTGAAATTCGACTGGAGACTGAATTTTTTCTATGATATAAAAATACCAGCGTTACGCAAGTGCTGCATTTGAAATCGCTGTAACAATTTTCTGAGAACGTCAATGACGCGATATGCGCACGCACAGAACGACAACTTATAAGTCGTCGACATTATTCAATGAGATCTCGATTATACGAGTCGAGTCGCAAGGGGTTATCTCCGGCCGTCAAATATTACGCACATGCTTTCTGGCGCCTCCAAGATCTTTTATTAAATACATATATAACCAGACAGAAAATGTAATAAAGCGCAATTAATCTTAAATATGACTTAAAAACGAAATGGCACTTTTTATTTTCTGAATCGCTTAACACAGCGACGATGTGCGGCAAATTCGTGAATCAAGACCTGATTTGAGGATAGAATATATATTAACGAGAAAAATGAAAAATATTTCGCAAAAATTAAAAAAAAAAACGCGAACGGAGATGATCGAGGAGACCGATTTATACTCTCAGTTGTTCCGTCGCGAGGGTATGATGGTTGCCCGTTATTAATTCCGTCGCCGGAGAATTTCGCGGAAATGAGCGAAACAGTTTCGTGACGACAAAAAAGGAAGTAAACGGGGAATATCCTTTTAAGGAATAGAGCAACATGAACTGAACTTGGCCAGCTTTCCATCAAAAACTGGTGGTAGAAGAAAACAATACGGCGGAATTATAGTCAACTAAAGAACAAAGATTATCCAAGTAAAATAAATAATACAGATTACTGCAATAGCCATAATACGGTTTAGTAAAACATGAAAATTTCACCAAAAAAGTTAGTTGCGTTAATTCATAATTCAAAAACTGATACTTTCGTGGCTCTTATAATAGACACATATGGATGAACCGCTACTGAAAACTGTTACTTTACTTACATTCGGAAAAACTTAGTCAAGCATTTTATAAATACAGTAGTCAACTGGCTAACTAAACTCATAAGCTAGTCTCATAGACAAACAACTTGTAATGCAATTATGATAGAAACAAAAAAAACGTTGACGACAATATTCACATCAATAAATTTGACATAATTAAATAGACCTGTCTCAAATAATCATTAATTTCGAGAATGACAATATGAAAGCTGTTTTACAAAATGCGCAGTCTTAGTAATATGTATTTAGGAATGAAAAATATCTATAGTTTTAGAATGAGGAATATATGGATCGATAAAAAAATCACTATATTCAGCAAAAAAAGCAAACCGTTAATAAAACCAATATTTTTATTAGACAGAAGGATCCAAATGATTGGCTGGGGAAAGAACACGTCATTTCCCCGAATAAAACTCGATAAAAAAAGCGGCACACCTACTCTTCGCCCACGCAGGCACGTGCACCTCTTACTAATCAACACATGCCAATTATGACACATGTTCGAACTATTTCGTTCAATATAAACCAAAGCCTTCCATCATTACTAAGCCATTATCAGTTTTACGGATGATTCGCGAAATATTTCAACTAATATCGAAAAAACAGTGGTCAAACATGATCATGTGGCGGAAATTTCGTCAAAACTTTCCATTCAAGACGCGACTCCATTTAAAAATAAAATTGCTAACTTAAATATAAAATCAAATTGGAAAACCGATGCAACATATATTGCACAAATCCGCACGCTTCTGCTCCACACAAAAATGTCACTGCTTTCATTTTTTGAGTGTGCAGGTTATGAGTGGCTAGTTGTAATACTCGATATATTAAAATGTGAATGAAAGCTATATGGTTATATTTCACGGCACATGGTTTATTTAGTATTGTTGGTGATGTCATTATCCATAACTGTACGAATTTTAATCAATATCCTTGGAGCTTTTATTGAGTAAATAGGCAAATAAACTACCCTAAATTGTCGCGCAATATAATTAATTATAAATAATAATAATTTATTTAACACAAACAGATTTCTCCAGTTGCATGTGTTATAATAGATCTAGAACAAGCACATACGACCATGCCCTCGGCATCCTGGTTATATCCTACAAAATAGGAGGCTTCTCGAGATTTCGTTGAATCGCTCATCCCGAATTGCCCCGCAAAGAGGCAGATTATAGTGAAATAGAATGGCAATAATTATTTTTTGGACAGTGGCAAATTCCTCAAAATCCCGAATTCGAATTTTCTCACGATTACGAAACTTTCGCTATGTACTTCTTATACACCGAGCTAAAAAATGAAAATAATTCTAACTGAAGGAAAAGGGGGGTTTTTGCGATGGAATATTGACACACACTTAGTAGGGGGAAAAACAAAAAACAAATCTTACAATTCAGTTAGGGAAAAGGAAAACGCAAAATTCCCAAGGTGGCAACCTGAAAAATCCGTAACCTACAGCTACGCCTCAGTAACGGATCATAGTGAGAAGGGCAAGTTGAAGAAAAGGAGGAAGAGTGTGGATATAAAATGGAAAAGGTGCAGGAAGGAAGATCGCCAAATTCCAAACCCGCGAATGGATTTGAGATAGGCGCCCATCCGAAATAGAAGCGGGAGATTTATGGGGGAGTCGCTCTTCCCTGAATTTCACTTCCGCCTAGAAGAAGAAGATGCCGCTTACTCCCTCGATCGAGGGGAAACACCTTTTCGCATCAAAGGACTTAGAAAAAAGTATAAACACGAAAACTCTGGGCAAAAAGCATGAATAGGGTGTTTTGCTGAAAACGTTCCCTGGAATGTTTATCCTATATATCTCGGAAAACGATTCTTTGCATCGTTAAAGTTATTTTTCTCCTGTTCTCCGAAAATTGATTGTCTTTCGAAATCCACTTTCTGCCGAAGATATGCGCAGATGAAACGCATCGACGCATATTAAAGGTGATAGGAGTTTGGCAGGCGGGAAAGATGATGCAAAGTCAGGGATACCAATGATGGTGCGTTTCCTAAATGTTACACATTATTTATTGTTTTGTATCTCTTTATCACTTCATGATTGTTTCGTCCACACTTTCTCTTCCATGTAGCTAAATCAGAAGAAAAGTAATGAAAACGAACCTTTTGAACTGGAGGGTCGGATGCGGCCCTCGGGGATGGGTTTGGGGCCACTGTACTCATCATCATCATCATCATGCTTCTGTCCGAAGACAGGTTTTAACTGAACCGCTGCCTCCATTTCTCTCTCTCCCTAGAAGCCTCTTTTATACCTCTATAAGTATTATATCCCTGCTTTATATTATCTAATATTCCTATTCTTTTTCTCCCTCTTCCTCTTCTTCCACTAATTTTTCCTTCTAAGATCGTCCTTTGTAAACACTGTCTTCTCAATATGTGCCCTATCCAATTTGCTTTTCTTTTCCTGATTGTTTTTATTAGCATCCTTTCTTCTCCCACCATTTCTAATACTTCTTCATTTCTCTTCCTCTCTGTCCATTTCACTTTCATCATTCTTCTCCATACCCACATCTGAAAACTTTCTAAATATTTTTCCTCCTTCCTCCTTACCGTCCATGTCTCTGCACCATAAAGAGCTATGCTCCATATGTAGCATTTTGCTAATTTCTTCCTTGTTTCTAAATTTATTTTCTTGCTTGTGAAAAGCTCCTTCTTCTCGTTAAATGCTGCTTTTGCCATTGCAATCCTACTTCTGATGTCCTGTGCACTACTTCCATCCTGTGCTAAAATACTGCCGAGATATTTGAAACTACTTACTTGTTCCAATTTTTGGCCATTTACCATTATATTTAATTCTTTATGATCCTTTGAAACCACCATGACTTTCGTTTTTTCTGCATTGATCTTCATTCTATATTGTTGGCCAACCTCCACTAGTCTGTCTGTCATCCTCTGAAGCTCTTTCTCGCCTTCTGCTATTAAGCCCTGATCATCTGCGTATTTAATGGTGGTAATACTTTCACCTCCTATCTTAAATCCTTTCTCTTCCATCAACGCTTCTTCTGTTATTGTTTCTGCATAAATATTAAATATTGCTGGTGAAATAGGACAACCCTGCCTCACTCCCCTCCCAATTGAAGTACTTTCTGTTTCTTCTCCTTCAACCCTGACTCTAATCTTTTGATCAAAGTAAAGGTTTTTAAGCAGTCTTTTATCTTTCCAATCTATTCCTATTTTGTTTAAAATACCCAGCATTTTATCCCATTTCACTCGGTCAAAAGCTTTCTCCCAATCTACAAAACAAAAATACATATCTTTATTGACTTCTAGCGCTCTTTCTATCATCATCCTCATACATCCTATAGCATCTCTAGTCCCCCTTCCTCTTCTAAAACCAAACTGATTATCTTGCAGCTCCTTTTCTATTTTACATTCAATTCTTTTGGTTATTATTCTGGTTAGAACTTTAGCTGTATGAGAAATTAAACTAATAGTTCTGTAATCCTTACAACATTTTGCATTGTTCTTTTTCTCCAGTGGTACCATCACAACATCTAAAAAATCTTCAGGCCATATGCCAGTATCATATACTTGGTTAAAAAAAATTGTGAGTTGCTTAACTGCTTTAGATCCCAAAACCTTAAGAACGTCCACGGGTATATCATCACTCCCAACAGCCTTCCTTCTTTTCATGTCATCAATTGCTCTTTTAACTTCAGACTCGAGAATACTTGGTCCTAGCTGATCTTTTTCCACATCCTCTTTTTCATTTAATTCAATATTTCTTGGCTTTCCTTCTTTGTCATACAGCACCTCAATGTATTCTTTCCAGACATTCTTTACGTTGTCTGGTTCCGATACTATTTTACCACTTTTGTTCATGATTCCTTTACGTTCTATCTTTCTTGCTTTTTTCTTGAATAGTTCCCTTGCTTTGCTATACATGAGGTCAGTTCTACAAATTCTTTCACATTCGACAATCTCCTCACATTTCTCATTTATCCACTGTTCTCTCATTTATCCACTGTTCTTCACTGTACTAACGCCTAATTAAAAAGAGATATTGGCTTTAGATTGCTGCAAATACTACTATGAAAGTTGATATTAATTTCTACATAAAAATAACGAAATCATACTGATACATCCATTCCTTTTGTCAGCAGAAAGAGAAATTCGAAACTCTAACTCAAATCTTGATTGAATTTGTTATAATCCTTAATTTATCAAAATAGAACTATACAAATTGCAGGCAACTGGTTACAAACCTGGCCAAAACTTGCGGAATTTTAACATTTTATCATATGCATATCTTTTCCATGCCTCAACTCTCCATTTAAAAACCTAATCCAAAAAATCTACACAGGAAAAAACTTCTCTATGTAATTCTTTTTCAAGAGAATTTATCGTTTAAAATATTGGAAAAAAGGGAAGGAAAAATGGACGAGGATACGGGTTTCTTTCATCCTGCACGCGGCACGAACGATCGCGTGATTTTACTTTAACCTTCCTTCGCAAAACGAAACCATCCGGAGGACACATGAAATTATTCTTGTGATTAAAAAAAAGAAACCCTTATCTCGCGACCTTGAATCCGCAGGACGCGGCCTTGTCCTATCTTCGGAAACGAATTACCCGAACGCGAAAAGTAGTCCACGGATGGCAGCGGGTGATTAAAAACGTCACGGACCAAAATTAAAAATTACAAAAAGGAAGAGAGAGAGCGAAGTAATCGATGCTCGCGGGGTTGAGGTACGTGTGGACGAAACGCCGAGTTTGCCGCGCGTAAATTGGACGAGAAAACGAGGAACGGGCATTTGGTCACGATACGTTCGGGCGGTAAATGTTTCGTCGTCGTTCTCAAACGAGCATGAATGGCATGTGTGACTTTTGTTAGACACGCGGTGGAAAACTTCGTCGTTTTTTTAGACACAGAGCGCCGATGCGGTTCGTTCGCGAATTTTAATGTGCGTATGCAAGTAGAATGACTTAATTTAAAAAATAAACTCGCTGGTCGCTATTGACCTTGATAACCAAAGAATCGCCCTTAGTAGCATATATATATTTCATGTACAAATTTAGTAATAAGAATATAGAACTTATTTGATAAAATGACAAGAGAAATGGCAGAACTTCGTCAGGTCAAAAAATGAAATAAAATTTTTAAATGTGTCAATAAATTTTCTATAAAAATCTAACGTTAATTTGGCGAGCTTCGAAAATACAAATTTCATCAATTATTCGACAAGAAATTACACTAGCAAAATTTAAATGCAGGATCGTCTTCAATATGCAAACTAAAGAAATGAAAAAGTCAAAATGATTAGAATGTTTGCTTACGTTTAGATCTCACAATTTAACTTTATAATCATTAACTTAAATGGTTTAAAAATTTTGCTTCATTTATATTTTCTTTGTGTTCAGTTTTTATAAAAAGAACGCGTTTTCGTCGTAAATCGTTTCGTCTTAAAACAATTTGACAATTTGTAGCTTTTTCATAATTAAATTCATAATTGTAAAGGCAAAGGAAGATTTTTTGAAATTTTTTATATTGCTTCAAACATTTAAGTGTAAATTTATAGAAAATAAAGGCGGTGGAAGATACATAAAAATAGTCCCATAAACATCATCTCGTGTTGTCGGGAGGTTTTTACATTCATAAGCTTAAAATGACATGAGAAAAATCCTTCTGAAGTCAAAATGGATCTCTTCAAAATGAATTTTTTTTTAATCCAATTATTTCCTTAACTGGCAATATATAAAAGGAAAGCTTAACAAAATCGGTTTAATCAATAACTCAAATAATAACGCGGGCATCTGAGCGAGTCGCTTTGAGAAAAAATAAGCAAAGACGAATGTACGTAAATTCGGGCAAAGACTTTCTGTTACCTTTAAATTGCCCCACTACACGCTCTTGCAAATGCTTCCATGCCACTAAGATTGTAATAAATATATGGAAAAGAGGATTTATATTACTAGCACGAGCCCGGCCCTCGTTCAAAGTACACCCTTAAAGCGAGTACTTTACACTGGAAACAATTTTAAAAGATGAAAATATCTACAAAAGCTTTAAGGGCACAGGAATTTGAATGAAAGAAGTGAGGTCTTTCACTTCGGAGTTTGGCAAATGTTAAAAGAAATCCATAAATTTACCGAACTTGGGGACTGTAAAGCGTATAAAGTTACGCTGCATCCCTCTTATCTAATTTCTCTTACAGTAAAAGTAATCTCTGTAGAGCTCATTCTCTCTCTGTTGTAGAATGCTATAATTCTGCGTAGCTTCAAAACTTTTACCGGAAGTAGTATAATATATTTTACAAAAGACACTATATTCTTTCGCAATTTACAAAAAACAAAACAAAAACGGCCTAAATTTTCCAAGCTGTAATTCCACCTTTTTTCGGAAAAGGACAGACAAAAAATGACATCTTTCGGTACAAACCGGAAGCTTTCAAAGAGGTAAAAGGATAGGAGAAATAATTTATGGCGCTAGAATTCGTACTTATCGACTTCCGCTTCTGTTCCTAGTCCCTTCTTTTCCCAGCTCTCATTCTCTTTTAATCTTTCCAAAGAGTAAAAGGCGTAAGAAGAAAGAAAGAAAGAAAGAAAGAAAGAAAGAAGAAAGATAAAAGTTGGAAAATACTTCGGGGAGAGAAAAATCTTTTCGTCTTCTGGCGACTCAAACTCCAATCACTCAAACAAACACCCGTTTGGGTTTTAACCCTTTCGGGGTGTTCCTCTGTCCATCTCTTACTCTCCAACCAACCCATAAACTGATATTTATTGGCACTTTAAGGGAACAAACAACCCGGGAGAGATGGGAAGAGATAGAGAAAGAGGGAGGAAGGGGTCCTATCCGTTAACCTGATTACGTGGGTCCATCCCCAAGCCTCTGTGGTCGACTACTCTTCAGAAATAAAGTTGGATGGCGAAACCGCTAAACATTACATGGATAACGTTCCAAATGCTTTTGCTCTGATAGATTTGGCGCTTAATATACGTGTGGCTCCTTTAAATTAACGGGCATTTCTCTGGAAGAGTGGTGAAAAAGTATTCTCCCGCAGATCGATATAACCTGCTAAAAACTATTCAAATGAGTGAGTAATTTTGAATGGGAAACAGTTTAACTGCCCTTTAGACTGACTGTAAAAGAGATGAGATGCGCACATAGTTTATTCCACCCATTTACTGATCTACGAGTTAACACGCGTTTATTACGCGACAGAACCTTTAAAATGATCTTGTAAATTCGTTTTTTATGCCAATAGGGTGTATAAAATACAAAAATCCTGCAGCTAACAAATCTAAATAAATAATATAATCGAAATTGAGCTTATTTTATAGCAGCTTTTCTTACAATCTTAACGATGATAATCTTAACGAAAAGTACTCTTGATGAAATGAATGGATCACAGGATGAGACAGACATACGCTCGAATTTTGGGAATTCTAGTTTGAAATCAGAAGAAAAATTCTGAGATGACCGGGAATTGAACCCAACCAAGTAAAAATCCGCGTTCTGAAACGGGAGAATTAGTCTGCTACGATATTTCAGTGGTAGAATATCCGCCCGGCAATTGGAAGACACGGGTTCGATTCTCGACCAAGGCAGTATTTCTCTCCCGATTTCAAGACATTCCCGAAACGTACACTTATTAGATCCGATGTCGTATATTTATCTAGTTTCCATGGCAACGAAGAAAACGTTAAATCCTAGCTCTTTCGCCACTAAATACGAGTAAATGCAAAAGCATTCATTCATTAAATTGCGAGAGAGAGATGGAAAAGGGGGCCGAGATGAAGGATTGCTTGCCGGAGGGCCGTCGCTGCCGGGGCCTTTGAAGCGACGTCGTCTTCGAGAAAAAAAAACCATCTCCGCTGTAGCACCGCACATTTTCTATCTTTTTCCAGAGAACTAGGAGAGTGAAAGCAAATGAATGCGCAAACGAGAGGAGAAAGAACTAAAGGTAGAATATTGAACAAAGGAGAATGAAGATGAAAAACTGCCGGCTCAAAATAAAACACACGAACACGACACGCAACACACGAGTTTTTTATAGCTATTATAACTCGACGGGCGTAATGGAAACGGGGGAAAATTTCCCACTTTGTCAACAAACACAAAAAATGCGCGGCCTTGAAGCAAGAAAGACTTTTATCAACGCCTTCCGTTTAAACGAGGCACCTCGTCTCCTCGAGTTGGTAATCGTACGGAGACGTGTTACGGACGCCTTTTCTACGTTGTTTTCCTTGGTTTTATTTGAGCTGCACGCATTGTATCTATTATATGCTAACAGGAAAGACTAACTATAAAAACGGCTAAGAGCAAAAGAGCGTGCGTAAATAATCATATTATCAAATTCGACAATTTAAAGTGCGATTTCAGCTTTGAAAATAGGTATTAGGAATTTCCGAGCAACGCCAGTTTCAAATACGATTTCACAAAAAAATGACATTTTCCAGTTATGACTAAAAGGTTTCTCACAAAGACAAGGAATGTTTCACGAATGGCCTTTATTTAAAAAAATAAAGCCTCACTTAAACGAAATCAATAATTTTGTCTTTAGATTACAATAATCAGGATAAATGGCCCTTTCGTATTTCTCTTATCATTCACAAAAATCTCTTTACCCGTGTTAATTCTCAATTGCATACTCTACGGGCCGAATTTAACAGAAGTCATTTTGGATACAAAGACTAAACTGGCTGACACTAAGCAATAAAATTATGTCCAATTTTATAATGAAACACGTCTAACATCGAATACGGGAGACAGAAAAATAAAGCTCAAAACATGGGCCTCAAACAAATTCATACACTTATATATATTATAAATATAAAATTATCTCGCGGATGTGCCTACAGATATTCTCTCCATCTTCGTATATCGTTTTCTGAAATTTTATCATTTGTTGACAGTTGAGCACATTTATTTCTGGCACGATATTGAAGCACAAAACTTCACTTTCTTCACTAATCCCACGCATTTATATTATTTGTTGCATTAAAGTATTAAAAATACGGTACGCACGAAAGGATAATAGAAGCACCTAGTAGCCGATCATTATTTAAAGAGAGTGCAGACAAGAATATCAAGCCTTATAGCTTTCAATGTTTTTAATGCGGATCCGAAATAAAAAAGTAAAAGCGGTGATTATAATACTTTAAAACGATACAATTATTTCCAGGCAACTCAAAATGGGTAGAATTTTAACGATCAAGGTGCCATCGTAAATGTGAAGAGCAGGCAGGAAGCACGTGATATAAATTGTAATGTTGGTTAAGCATTAGAAACATTCATTTGCTTCTTTTTTCCTCACTCTATATATTCAACCTTTTTACCGCATATAGCATTGCAGAATGCCAAAATGATACACGGCGATATTCGATGAATTTCAATTTCAACGAATTTCTACTTTTTTAGAAAAGTTTAAGCGAAAAATAATTTTAATTTCCTCACGTACATAAATTTTTATTCTACTCATTTATCACGACCATGCTTGTATTTTTCCGTCTAAAAGTACTTATTCTCCCACGACCGAGAATTTTCATTCTCTTGTATTATGATCACCAAATTCAATTTTCTCATTAAAAATTTCAATATTCACCTTATTTATTATTAATAAATTTTGTATTAAAATCAAAATATTTTGGTTTGAAAATAAAAAAGAATCTAACCCATTTCTTTTAGCTTTATTTTACTGTGTACCCCCAATTGGCGCCCGCCCGTATATATATATATATATATATATATATATATATATATATATATATATATATCATCATCATAGGTAGTCTGTCCGTAGACAGGTCCGTGATTATTCATGGTTAAACCTGGTTCTCCATATACTCCTATTTTCCGCTGTCCTCTTTATATCTTGATAACTCTCTTTCCCTTTCAAATCGTCTATCAGCTGAAACCTTTTCCTACCTCTTTCCCTTTTCCCATCTAGTTTTCCTTCTAACACGTCTTTAATCATACTCTCTCTCCTCAGGTAATGTCCAACCCAGTTAGCCTTCCTCTTTCTGATAGTCTGTATAATCATTCGCTTCTCTCCTATTCTTCGTAGCACTTCATCGTTTTTCATCCTATCTGTCCATTTTATCTTCAGCATTCTCCTCCAAGTCCACATTTCAAAGCTTTCCAAGTATTTGATGTCATTTTTCCTTAGCGTCCATGTTTCTGCCCCATACAATGCTATACTCCATACGTAGCATTTTATCAACTTCTTGCGGATATCTTCCCTTATATTCCCTGTAAGTAGTTGTTTCTTTCTCCTGAAAGCCGCTTTTGCTTTTCCTATTCTAGTTTTGATCTCATCCGTACATTTTGCCTCTCGTGTTATGATACTTCCAAGGTATTTATATTCTGAAACTTGTTCTAATGGCTTTCCCCCAATAGTTATGTTCAGATTCTCTTCTTTACCCGATATTCGAATGACCTTGGATTTTTCTGTATTTATTTCCATACCGTATTTTCTACCTGTTATCACTAGTCTATTTATCATTTTTTGTAGCTCCTCTTCCTTTCTTGCTAGAAGTACTTGATCATCTGCGTATTTTACTGTTCTTATAAGAACAGTAATATATATATATATATATATATATATATATATATATATATATATATATATATATATATAAATATATATATAAAACAACTTACGGAAAAGGAAAGGTAAAATGAATATATGGATGTCAACAAGGTGTTGGGATGAGGAAACCCAGTGAGCACTCACCAATCAGACGACTTCAGGTTGGCGAGGCTCCGGGGATGTCGAAGCGACACACGTAAAATAACACAAAAACACAGAAACATCACAAACGTAAAGCTTTCGGAACTACTCCTTCTTCAGCTACAGAGAGAGAACTCTCTGTAGCTGAAGAAGGAGTAGTTCCGAAAGCTTTACGTTTGTGATGTTTCTGTGTTTTTGTGTTATTTTACGTGTGTCGCTTCGACATCCCCGGAGCCTCGCCAACCTGAAGTCGTCTGATTGGTGAGTGCTCACTGGGTTTCCTCATCCCAACACCTTGTTGACATCCATATATATATATATATATATATATATATATATATATATATATATATATATATATATATATATAAACACTTAGAATTTAAAAATAAAAAATAAATTTAAATCAACGAATTAAAAGGTTGAAAACTGCCAGCCATATATGTAAATAGTAATTTTAATAGTCGGAATTCGTCAAAAATCTCTCGGGAAAATAAACGTCGAATTAAAAAAAAATTAATTCTACCAAGCATATGCATTATGTTATAACTGGCCCTACAAATTTAAGACGGTGGGTCGCCTTGTATTAGACTGAAATATCGTGCAAAACTTGGAAAATGCGTTCCCCTCAGCCTGCGCATAACACTTTTGATTTTTCATCTCGTCGCAAATTCATCGGAGCACCTGCGTCGACTCGTCTAACGGAAACAATGTATCAACGGCCCGGAGAATCGTAAATTCGCGGATGGTGAGTTGCGTGGACTCATATAATACAAGTCGCATCTGGCGTAAGATGTCCTGAATGAACTCGATATTTTTTACAACGTCCCACGTCGTCTTGAACGAAGTAAACTGAGAATTTAAGGAATTTCTAGCGTCCTCGTCGAATTTTACCTGACTTGAGGAAAAGCAGGGTTCAAGTTTTATCCGGTTTGATAGAAAACCTATACATATAATGTGCGACTGAAATTTCGTAAGCAAAATAAAATAAATGATCACGTAGTCTTCTTATATTCATTCTGCTTTTGATAATATTTTTGTATACATCTGTCCACCGTCAGATAATACCGAATTTCTAATTAACTTTAGGATTAAACTTTTTAGGCTTGACGAAGATCCATTAGCTTCAAACGTCGTCTACCACCAAACAATCCATCCGTGGTCAGAGAGCATTACCAACATACGAAGTGTATCTTTATCGCTGCAGTGTCATCACTTAAAGATGATAGCAAGATTATGCGAAAATAGAATTAACATTGCTGATACATAAACCGCCCTTGCCGTACGTCGTAATCCGAACCGCGAAAAAAAAATCGCGAGAAAATATTTCTGCTAAGTGTTTAGTCAATTCAGTGTATTTCGATTTGACTACTACCGTATGAGGGTATTTTGTATCATCTGTATTTTCAGCATCGAAAGAATGCAAAAGCAGAGGCGTAACTGCTATGATGCCATGCTCGCCACTTTGGGGGGGAGGGGGGTTAATGGGTCTGGGAGCCTCGAAGAGCTTTGGAGTCTGCGACGCAGGCAGGCTCAGCATTGTTTATAAGTCATTACTAAAATAGTTATTTTTTCCGCCCTCAACAGAGCCTAGCAGACCGCTTGGGCCTTATGAAGTTAGACATTATTTCTCGAGATCCATCAAACCCATATGGAGGACAAAAGGGCCTTTTTACTGTGTTTATTTGGCATGAAACTGATATAGGGGGGACGCTGAGCTCAGCAGCGTAGATGCGAATACGTATTCCTGAACAAAATGGGAGTGAAACGCTTGATGCGTGAAGCTTACCAAATACTTAGATTATTTTTCGGTGCCTCTGAGGAGAGAAACATTTAAGTAATTTGGTAAGCATAAAAATACAATTTAGTCTTTATCTTATTGCATTATAAAGTATGTTGTGCACGTATATTATTGTTGATTCCATATTGCTATATATATGCAGGGCCGGATTTATAAGTCACGCTCCCCTATTCAAAGCATCTCGACTTTCGTGTTTCCCGTAATAAATTAACTATTAAGCCATACGTACTTAAATATATGTAATTTAGTTTGCGAAAGTTAGAATTTGTCACAGGTGATTAACAGAAACTTTATATAAATTCTTTTTACAACACGATCAACGATCATCGCATCACTATAACGCCAACACCCCTAGGAATGTTCCTTCCTTATGGAAAGTCCGTCCCTAAACACATCTGCATTTTAGAAGAGAATGCTTCCATAAAAATCGGGAAATTCAGAAGTAAGAAAATATTTAGTTTATTACGTATTAAGACACCCTGTAACCATATTTATTATGTTTCGTATTTATTCAGAATAGAGAAGGATAATTCAAATACAATTAGCGTAGATACGAAAAAGACAAGGAAAAGAAAACTAGACGAACTCAAAAAGAGCAAACAGAAAATCACCTAATTTATACAATTGAAAACGCTTAATGGCTTGTAAATAAAACAATTAATTAAATAGTGCATTTATTCATTTATATCAACATTTTCGAGGCGAATGTAGAATGATTTTAAGTATGGTTAAGGGAGGCCCGTTCAAAATTTTCGCGGGGGACCCCAGAATTTGTAGTTACGCCAATGGCAAAAGGCACCCATTGGCTCTCGTACTCCTCACGCGAAACACGATCCATTAAAGCAATTCTTCGCTCTTATACCACAAAATGAAAGCTTTTGTTCAACAATTCAATCTATATTTGGACTAATATCAAGGAGACAGTACGTATAACTCAGTCGTCGTTTTTTCCTCTTTGTCTAACTTACTTTTCCGCCTTAGTTCATACCCATATCTCAAATAAAATCAATTCCGAGATTTGAATATATATGTACGTTACGGAAAGGGTTGAAGGAAATAGAAACGGACGCATTTACAGTGACAATTATCCGCTTGCGTGACAGGACGCAACCGCCAAGTTCGTCATTGTCAGTACGCTTTTGAGAACAAAGCCTCTCTGTTACGAAAAAAAAAACAAAAGAAAAATCCACAAACTATGACGTACTTTATGTTAGCGAGCATAAAGAGTCTATAAAGTGACCGCGATATTGAAAACAGACCTCGAAAACAAATAAATACACTCCCCCTCGAATATTAAATGGCTGATGTTTCGTCTTAAGATTTTTATACAAACATCAATTCGCTTTATCGCTCTGTTTTCATGCTCTCACGCCGTATATTTTCGCTTGTTGTCTTTGCACTTAAATCCCTTTCTTCGCTCTCTTATTATTCTTTAATTAATTTGTTTGCGCCTGGCGTGGGAGAGATGCTGATATGCGCGCATGTGTCATGCACTCGGTAAACTGAACCTCAAATCTCCAACCACCGCACGTTTTCCTCAGCGAAATTCACGTCTCATTAGCAAGGACGTGAAAGTACGAGGGCGTGACGAAATTAAATTTTTTCAGGACTGGAAGACGTTATTTCAAATAGAACAAAACTCAACCGACATTTTGCGTACGGTCGCGTAGAATTTACATTTCGCAGCTTAATCACCATTATGCTACATTGAGGGCAATTTAGTGACCGGGCAGATTCAGAAGTTTGTCTGCTCTTTTACGGAACAACTTTCACAGACCGGTTCAAAGAACATGTATACGGACCTTTCTATACTACTCCAAAATCGCTTGTCCGTACACATGTACGGACCTTGACTTCTCTTTACCCAAACCGAAATTTGATAGCCACACACCTAATTGACCAGAGAATTACCAACCTCGTCTTATGGCCGCTTCAAAAATTAAAAATAAAAAAAAATAGAAAAAAGTACTTATCATGTACCTACCTATCTCCGACACCCACGATAAGTCGAAATGCGCATCTGGGTTTTCATAACCTTGTTGTGGCTATTGGAGATACCTGAGAGGGGCACCTTTTCCAATTTATATTTTTAAGTGCTTATTCTTGAAGCCATACACTTGCCTATTCCTCAACCAAAAGTTTCTAAAAATTCGCAATACTTGCACGATGATGTCCTTTACTTTTTCATCCTAAACTGAATACCCATTTGAAAGTTTTGTTACGAAAAGAGTCCTAGGTGAGATACGTAACCCCTTCGAAGCGACAGAATAGCGCCCATAGCTGTCTGCGACTCTTTCTATAGAAGAATTCATTAAACAAAAAGAGTTTGATAAAATAAAATAAAACACCGCCCTCTTTTGAGTTATCTTCGAAACTTCACAAACATTTATAAAACGAGTAATTCATCTATGTAGGATTAACAACCTCCCAGTCCCTCATTTGACGTTTTGAAAAAATTAGAAGATATGATAAGCAGATAATAAGGTGGTATTTATGGACGAGAATGAATCACAATACAGATGACCGAATGCCTTGCAAATTTAAAAAAAAAAACTTGGTCCTCTCAGCGTAACTTTCAACTCATTGCCCCACGGTCATGTTATCTGTAACATTACTTTGACCGATAAATCCGATGGAGGTTGAAAGAGAGACCTTTTAAGACTTTGAACTTCGATGCCCCTTGGCAGGGGATAAAGGGTCGTGATCTTTCGAAGAGTTTGGATAACATTAAACAAGAAGATGCGGAGTTTCAACCATCAGCAGCCGCAACGTCGAGTTCGATGAAAATTTTATAACTTTATCAAACGATTAGAGTAAAAGCAACTAAGCAGTATGATTTTGCCGACGATGTTGAAATCGAAGCAGACATTGTGTGCAAAAATTTTCTCATTAAAATCTCTCAACTTTTACCGTATATCTCGGCGTATAATTCGACCTCGATTTTTCGGATTGTAAATACACGAATAGACATGTTCGCCGTATAAATCGACCCCCCACTTTTTCGCTAAAAAAAACACTTCGAATGAAGAATACGAGGAATTTTATGGTTTTTAAAACCTAAATGTAGCTTTTCCATAAACTGCAGTGTCGATTTTTGAGTTATTAAATAATTTGTTTAATTTAAGAAAGATCAGTCATACTGGATTGCTATCTATTGGCGGAATGTATTTCTACTTATCCTTCGTTCCTGTAATTGCAAATAGATCGTTTATATTTTTGAGATTCAGTAATAAAAACAAAAGTTAAAATTTTTATTTTTATTAACTATTAAAAATAATTGTCTTAAATCTAAAATACATGACAATATGTAAACAGTGGAGCAGCTGATTCAAAATGACGATCACCTACGCCGTAAGAGCAAATGTTTTCGTAAATATCAATGTTTTTAATCTGTAGGGTCACATTTTATATTCGGCGTATAAGTCGATCTTAAGCTTTCAGATTTTTTTAGCTTCAAAGGTATGCCGGCATATAGATAGATAGATAATCGTCTTTATTCGGGCGAAATTTAGACCATAAGGTCCATTCTTACATTTAACCCTTCGTCAATATAATAAATATAAAAAATGGTAAAGTAAGATATTACAATACGCATAACATAAACAGTATATACCTAAATCATACAGAGTAAATATATATATATATATATAATTTTGAAGACAGATCAGAGATTGTGGGGAAAACCTAGGTAAAACAGGCATGTCCTCCCTAGTAAAACCCACGTAGGAAAACACCCACTGAGAAGGAGGGTGTGAAAAACCTGCGAAAACCCTAGATAGTGTACATATTATAATATGGTAATACAACATTAAATAGAAAGGAGTATGTACAGTAAGTGTTCGTATATACAGCATCGTTGTATACCGTCATAAAAAATACATATATAGGTATTAACGTAACGCAAACCAAGAAATATAATACAATAATTAGGCAGAATAAGATGAAATATACTTGAAATATATACAATGAATATGGAGATTGTTGTTGGATCATGCATAACATAAGAAAGAGGGAAATGATATAAAATTACACATATGATATAAAACAATACATAATAAAATAAAGTAATACGAAATAGTATAAAACAATACAAAATGATATAAATCAGTATAAAATAGTATAAAACAATACAAAATGATATAAATCAGTATAAAATAGTATAAAACAATACAAAATGATATAAATCAGTATAAAATAGTATGAAACAATACAGAATGATATAAAACAATGAGAATTAGTATAAACACTATAACTTAGTAGACACTAGACAATGAAAAGTTAACAGTCGAAGGAGGCGTACGTTTTGAGAACTCGATAACCTGCGAAGAAATTAATTAATGTTCATTAAGTAAGGAAGAGTGAAGGCAGCCGTCTTGCAATAGGTAAGAAGAATATGTTAAAGCTGACCTGAATTTTGGGCAGAGAACAGCAATTTAAAGTATTTATGTTTGAATATGTGGAGAGATGCTGCGTTTTGGAGGTCAGTAGGTAGGGCGTTCCAAAGTCTACAAGCTGTAACATGGAAGGATTTATTATAAATTTCCGTCCTGTGATGTGGGATCTGGAAGAGATTGGTGCCCCTAGTGTTGGCGTTGTGTACAGAGTTCATTTGGGAAAATTTGGAGTTCAGATACTGTGGGTTTTGAAGAGTTATAATTTGGTAAAATAACGAGAGGAGGTGAAGACGTCTACGAGCTTCAGTGCGAAGCCAGCCTAACGTATATAGAGGTTGAGTGACATGGTCTCTCTTTTGGAGAGCACAAATGAATCTTACGCAGGAATTTTGTGCACGCTGCAATTTTAGAGATAGCTCGTTAGATAGATCTTGATAGACTGTATCGCAGTAATCGAGGTGAGGAAGGACAAGAGCGGTGATAAGTCGCTTGCGAAGGGAGAAATAGGTAATGCTTTTAATTCTTTTAAGTGAGTGAAGTGAACTGTTAACAGTATTACATATTTTAGTTATATGATCAGTCCAGGTCAATGTGTCATTGAATACTAACCCGAGATTGGTTGCAGTTTTTTGGAAACGAATGACAGAGTTATTGAGCAGAATTGGGGGAAGTTCTGAGAAGTTTAGTGACAAGAGAAGTACAGCAATTAAAATGTTTTACTGAAATAGACAACAATCAATTATTTTCAAACAAGGTTAACTATTTCAACCTCTTAGCAATTTGGAAGGGCGCAAAAAGATAACTACGAATTTCCGCTATATGCCTTGTATTTGGAAGTTTTATGGCTACACGATTTACCTTTATTATCAATCATTTAACGAAATAAAAATACGAACTCAACTAACAATACTTCAGATTAACAGCAATACGCAGATTCACTATTATTTTGGTGCTTAAGTTTTATGTAATACTCGTACATATTTCAACCTGGATATTTGCGTGGGTGATGAGAATTTGAGAAGTTTCATCCGCAATCTACTCATCTCTGGATAAACTTGCTGTCTAACTAAACTCATCCATCTTTCCTCGACAGGAAAGATGTCAGCTATTCTCCCATGACGTGACCTATAACCTTTATAAAAAAGACGCGTCGATTACACCAAAATTTTTCTTCCATTAAACCGGATCCACTAATTAAACTCAACCGCTGGCGTTGAATAATAAAAAGGTTTCGGTCGGCTGGAAATCGGAGCAAAAATATCAGTTCTCTTGCGAATCACTACGTGACCCAGACGACACGACGATGAAAAACCGGATAAGATAAATTAGATTGACACCGGAATAAAAAACAACACCGTCGCGAACATCCGCGACAAAAAATGGAAATTACATTTCCGAGTAAGAAAAGGTGCAAAGGACGCTATGTTTACAGAGGAGTCCGAAACAAAAAAAAATGTTTACGGAGAGATGATACGATAAGTCCGCGAGATGCACGTTTGCGATAACAATGTCTGACGGACCCTAGATAAGATCTATGGGGGGAAAACGTGAGAAAAAGTTAAAAATAACGAAGGAAAACACGAGTCGAGGGTTAACACGAAGGAGGCACGTTCGCGCATTTCCGCACAACCGGCGAGACGCGTGTATTGCGCAATGGAATCGCGCGAGCGCACGTGATCGACACACCTTTTTTCTTATCAACTTTCCTCGGAGAGATCGCATTCTCGTTACCAATACTCGAAGAATAAAACTACTTTCGATGCGAGAGCGTCGTTTGGATGCGCAGCCAGACTTCACGTGCTTTCGAGAACAAACGCGGGCGTCACCTTCCTTATAAATCGTATCCCAGCCCTTTTTCGTTCTTCGTACGCATCTGAGATAAGGCGTTGTTCGTTTTGAAAGCACGAGGGCAAAATTGCGGGGACGAGTGCGGGAAGATCGCGCATTGTTTCGCCTCCCAAACGTAATTTAGAACGAAAAGCTCTCCCTCGGAGTTTATTTTTGGGCGATTTCATAAAATGAACAATTTTTGGATACTGCCTCGTTCAACGTCTCGCCAGAATCTGATTAAAGATATGAAAATATATTTGTGAAGGCAGGGGCATGGAATGTGGCATTACAAATGTACAATACATGGGATATGAGAAAAGAAGATGGGTGCAGAATCAATGCTTTTGGTATAGGTTTAGGGTTAACTACAAAAGGTGAGAAAAGTTTCATTAAACCATGCTGAGAGATAAATTAGTGAGTCAAAATTTAAGGAACTAAATCTCGCAAAACTCTCCCCAATAGCCATACGGAGCAGCAGTCATCAGCAGTGGTAAACCAATAGTTCACCAAAAATAGTTTTAGTCGATCGCCACTGATGTGGGATGCTTTGTAACCGAAATGCGCATCTAGTTTTTCCATTCCTTGTTATGGCTATTGGATAAACATAGTTAGTCAATTTGATTTTAAACATAAGGTGCATTCAGTAATTCTCCCTTGATTGTACTACCTATTGTTGAAGGAAGTAATATGACGGAGGACGCTAAAAAAGGTGAAAAGAGATGATCAGTTGTTACCCGTAACCAGACAACTTTTGTCAACGACAATTCGGCTGCATACTTGCAAGTAAAGCAAAAAGATAGCGAATTATATCGGAGCTCTATAATCGGAAAGATAAATTACTTAACGAGGTTATACCAAAGTAAACGAGAAAAAATGTATTGAGCGATCTTTATTTCTATCTCGATTATACTCCCCGATGCGAGACGAAAACTTCCTTCCATCTTCGAAATTCACGCTGTCTGTCCACAGAATGTGCCGCGACATTTTGCACTGAGTTCCGATAAGAATTTATAATTTCGTCAAATAGGGTTCATTTGAACATGTAAATAAACGACTGTTGATATACAATTTCCGAAGAGGAATGCTAACGTTTGACAAGTTTGGCTATATTTTTTTGTTAATTATAGACCGAGTTACAAGTTAAAAAATAAAACATCAATAAATTACAGACTAATTCCTCGGGTCACTATGCTTCTATGGTCTGCAAGAGACTAGAGCATATTCCAAAACCACACCAAACGAAATACGGGATACGTAGTGACAAAAAAATTAAGACGCCAATTTACTTCCGTCGAGATATCATGTCTACCTACGCTGTCAATATCTAAAAGAAAAGTTCGGCGATAATTTCAGGCGCTAACGTGCGCGCCAAAACGTGGAGTGTGCGACTCTACGCCTCTGACGTGCGTGCGCTCTCGTGTGTCCACACGCGCTCTCCTCTAAAAAAAAATACTTTCCCACACTCCTCCTCGCTCTCTCCTTCCACATGTCTCCGAGATACGGCCATACGGCGGAGGAATTGCGTCAGAAGCGTGCTTCGAGTGTGTCACGCCCTGGACGGCGACTATACGTCCTGGCGTGCACGTGGCTTCTAAAGACGACGACACCGCGGCGGATCCGGCCCCGGTCGCACAAGCCGCCATGAGCTTTCCGCACTTTCGCAAAATATGGCACGCATGAACGGAATGGTCGGTCAATGTCACACGGTCAAGAGTTGAAGACGACGACGGGATCAGAGGAGGCGAACGTATTTCGCGGAAAATTTATTTTAAAATATGAGAAAGTAAAAATAAGTGAGAGGGAGGAAGTGGCAATCGAGGGAGAATGGAGGGAGGAAGAAGTCAGAACGGAGAGAGGACGGGAAAGAGTATAAGTGGAAGGAGGGCAGCAAAAAGTGAGGAGGAAAGGCGGAGAGGGGAGATACAGGGAGTGGAGGAAGAGCAGATAAAGAGGCATGGAATGGAAGAAGACGGAAAGAGAAAGAAAGGAAGGGAAAAAGGAGGAATAGGGATAAATGGAAACGAAAAGTGATGAGAGGGAGAAAGGGGAAGAACAGAAGGGAAATAGGGATAATGGAAAGAAAAAAGGTAAAGGAAAAGAAGTGAACTGAGGGAGAGAAAGAGAAAAGTGATAGAAAATATAGTGAAGAGATGGGGGAGAATATGGTGAAGAGAGAGAGAGAAACAGTGAGGAAGGGAAGTAATAGAGGAAAGAAAAGGAGGAAGAAGGAAAGAAGAAATGAAAAAAAGGAGAGGAGAGAAGGAATTTGGAGAGTGAAGAGTGAAAGCGGGAAATGTGATGAAGAGGCAGTAAAAAAGGGAATGATAATAGAACGGAGGAATAGAAGGAAAACTTGAAATAGAAAAATTGGAATGGGGATAGAGCAAGAGAAAGAGAGGGATAAAAAAGACGGCGAGCGGGAAATGGAGAGGGAAGATGATAGGAGAAGAGAGCTGACATATCACGCATTCCTCTTATCGCGTCTTTCTTCCCTCCTCCTCTTCCACTCCGTCCTGACGGCGCATCGAAATGTCACTTCAACATGGCCGCCGAAAAAGTATTTTCGACAGCGGTGCACGCGCCAAACAAATGTCGCGTTTTCTCCTAAGAATCGAGGACGCAAAAGTTTTAGCGAAAGTCTAAGAGCATCAAACGCCAAATAGACACGAGTACGTGTGAAGTGTTTCGAAAGTGATAACGCTTTTTAAAAGTGAAGTACCTTCAACGAAATTCGGGAATATCAAACTACGGTAATCTCTTTCGAGCTGCCATGGGTATGGTTATAAGGAGGTTTCTCCTTTTCAATTTTTTATTGTAATTAACCATAGGACTCCAAAATTTATTTTTTGTACGAGAAAATTGAAAATGAATATCCGAGCTCATGCGATGACTGTATCCAAATACATAGTAGGATAACATATAGCGGTCCTTAATGATAAATCGAAAGCCGGCTATTTTCCACTGATGACGGCTACTTGTCAGTTTAAATGTGCAAATGGCTTCTCAAGCGTTTAACGCATATAACATTAAACTTATAGCCTTCGTTTTTATGCGAAAATAGATTTTTAGGAAAAGGTTTGGCTAGAATCTGCTGAATAAGAGCTGATTCGTCTTCGAGGTTCCCGAAAACTAAAAGGGGGGTAATAATAAGTGACACGTTTGCACCAAAACGTGGGACATTCTTTTATCTGGGTATTTCGAGGGATACTTTTCAAAAAACTTCTACTTGGCACCAAGAGTACTTACTTATTTAGGCACTTTTTATGATAGAGAAACTGCGAATGAAAAGTGCGATAAATAGAGATTGATGACGAATCTTCTTGCCAAGGAATGCGGGAACACTTTCTACGACGGACGTGCGGCCACGGCCAAGGAGGACATGCTTTACCGTTACCATAAATTAACGCGTGAAGTAAAAGTCATTACTCCCAAAATACCCCACACTTAGTTAAGTAGGCTTTAAATGAAGAAGTAATTTCCAGGAGAAAGTCACTATCGAAGGACAGACTTCCCTTAATCGATACCTTTTTAAAACGGCCTATTCTCCTATAACGCAGCATCGGGTTGAATTTAAATTATATTTGCTGACAACTCATTTGCAATAAATAAGTGCGACGCGCCTTCGGATGACGAAAGTGGCAAAACCTTGAAAATGTGGGAGAGGTGACCTCCGCGCGCCATTCGCCAAGTTCAACAAACCTCCTTCGGAGCGAAATCACCGCACATACGAATCGACAGGAAAAACCGCTCTGAAAGAACACGGCGAGCACACGTGGCGCCTAGATCACTCTTTCGCATTCAAAAAGAAAACGCCGCAGGCGTATGGAAAACACCCTTCAGTTAGATTAGATTCCAGAGAACCTTATCGAAAACAAATTTGTGCCAAAAATACAGCTATCAGAACCGCAAAGGATTTCCGAGAAGCTATCACCATTCGTTTTGCACGTTTGCTCCGCATCCATCAGCGTAGCCGAGAAACGTGGCCCGCTGTACGATTCTTCACCAAGGTACCCGTCTGAGACTCTCCGGCTTAGAGATCTTCCCGTAGAAAATTTTCAGCTAAAATAACATAGGTACCGTAAAAGATTAATCTATATTCCTTAATCCTCTCAACTCTCTCTCTGCTTCATCTCAGCGTTACTATATAATAAAAGCAGTGAAAATCAGCTCCATAAATTAAATGAACCTCATCCACTTCAGCTATCAAACTGCTATGATGCACGGTATGCCCATCCATAACCTTCGCCTCATTCCGCACCAGTAATCTCCAGCTAAACCGACAACTCGACCAGTGAAGAGAAACGCGCACAGTACGACTTAAAACCGGCGGCACTCTCCCAGACACGCAGCGACGCGCCTGCAGCTTACGGCGTGACCGTGGAGGACTACGCAACCGCTTCCAGCACCATGACCACAAAAATAAAACCGATAAAAGGAGTCGAGGACGGACCGGAGACGAGGGACGACCGCTTGCGGTCGCCCTTCCGAGTCCAATGAAAGCGGAGGATCGAAACGGCGAACGGGAGGACATGAACTTACCTTTGACGCCGATCTCTCGATCAGGTGCAGGATTTTAGCATCGAGTGGTGTCGTCACGTGCGATAGGCCAGTCGCCACTATTGGCGGAAGAAACATGGCCATTCATATATGGATGTCGGAGGAAGAGAAGAGGGGCAGTGAGGCAGTAATGCCGCTAAGAGAAGGGAGAGAGGAAGGAAGGGAGGGGGAGAGAGGTAGGAAGGGAAGGGGAGAGAGGTAGGGAGGGGGAGAGAGGAAGGGAGGGGGGGAGAGGATGGCTGGAGGGAGAGAGAAGGGAAAAGGGGAGGTGATAAGAGGGAGGAGAGGGATGAGGATTGGAAAGAGGAGTGAATTACTAGACGCGAGGAGACAGACGGAGGAGTGCGGATGAGAATAAGGAGAGAGGGAGGGAGAATCATGAGGGCATAGAGAGGGAGGGAAGGAGTAGGTTGAGGGAGAAAAGACTAAAAAAGGGGTGTTGGAGGGAATAATAGATAAAGACGGTGACTGGCAATGGAAGAAGGGGAAGAGGGAGACTGGAGGAGACGGAGAATGATAAAGAGGCGTAAGGGAAATTGTAATTAATAAGAAAAGTTCGAGGAGGCAAGACAGTATGAAAGAGAAGCGATGAAGAAAAGGAAGGAAGACGAAGAAGGGACAGAGAGAGATAATCCAAAAAGGGTGCTGGGCATCGAGTTAGGAGGAAATCGATAACTTGGAACTGAAATTAAGAGGCACTTTCAAGTAATTGTAAAAGACGTTAGTCCAGGTCTCCCTATAATGCGTTTCACTTTTCCAGTCACGTTTGCCGATCCGACAAAGATTGGACGGGAAGAGTTGGAAGGAAATTGATGGAAATCGAAGATGGAATGCACCCCGAATCATTAAATAAGATTGAGACAAAAAAGGTCCAGATTCAACACGCAAGATTCACCGAAAACAGACTATCACCTTTTAGGTGATTTGCTATAGACTGTTAAGAAAATCACCGTGACTTTTGAACTCAAAACCAAAAAGCTACCAAAATTAATCGCGATGCAATGAAACCTTGTAAAGACCAACAAACGAGCCGAAAGACGAAGTTATAAGATAAAATCATTTAAATTTGCGAACAAATTTACAAGTCGGAACATTGAAACGGGATTCTCTCAGAGTAAATGACGAAGACATATATAATTTTTAAATGATCTGTTCGTTTTTCCGTAAGGAGGGTGAAAGTGGCGGAGTGGCAAAAAAATGTTTTGAAGATGAAATTTGCAGAAACCGATGCATTTGATCCATTTTTATTAGCTTATTTTTTACACTCCTATTAAGAAAACTATACTATCCAGTTTGATATATTTGAGCCGGGAGAGACGGAAATAAAACTAGGGCTTGGTACTCGAATGAATAATGTGGCACACACATAAAGACCAAGCCTAAAAAAATACATACGCCACTGAATACGCATGAGATTCGTCCGACGCATTCGTTCCTTTCACGGAGGTCAAATGAAAGAAACTTTGCGAGGAGAGATCCCGGCAAGAGAGCAGACGAGATAAATGCGTCACGTGACGCTAAGGGGGAGTACGCTCGCACCAATAGCATGAATGGAGTCTTTCACGTGCACAAAAAAGACGCCGAATTTCCTCCTATCCGAAATGAAACTTTTCGACTTCAGGAAGGAAGAAAACATACCATCAAGGAAATGGACGTTTCGTTAAATATTCCCGCCAGCTCCGTCCGCTGGAAAATTGCAAGCTAATAAAAAAAACGGATGTAAACCTATCTTAGGCCTTCGCGAGAACGCAACGCTGACATCTAAATAGGCCATCGTCTCCCGTTGCCATGGAGCTCGCGTCTTCCTCGTCTAACTAAGAAGTGTCTCTATGAAACGATCTCTCATATTATATACATTTGGCAACGTCGGAGTAGGCGCGAAAAGAACGGAATGCATTACAAAAGCGTTTCTCAGCTGGAGCATGATGTCGCTTGGCTAAGAATAGAGGGAGGGAGAGAGATATGAAGAGGGAGAGGAAGGGAGAGAGAAAGGAGTAATAGTGGGGTGAAGAGGAAGAGAAAAGAGAGGAAGGGAGGGAGGAAAAGAGAGGGAGAAAAGGAGGAAAAGTGAGGGAGGGAGAGAGAGATGAAGGGAGGGAGAGAGAGGGATGAAGGGAGGGAGAGAGAGGGATGGAGGGAGGGAAAGAGAGGGATGGAGGGAGGGAAAGAGAGGGATGGAGGGAGGGAGAGAGGAATGGAGAAAGAGAGGAATGGAGAAAGAGAGGAATGGAGAAAGAGAGGGATGGAGAAAGATGGATGGAGAAAGAGATGGATAGAGAAAGAGATGGATGGAGGGAGAGAGGGAGGGGGAGAGAGGAGGAAGAGAGAAGAGGGAGGAAGAAAGAAGAGGGAGGAAAAGAGAGAAGGGAGAGGGAAGGGAGGGAGAGTAAGAGAGAGAGGAGAAATGGCTAGGAGGGAGAGAGGTAGGGAGGGGGAGGAATGGAGAGAGAGAGAAGGGAGGGGAGGAGGCAGGAAGAGAAAGGATGAGGGCATGAGGGAGAGAGTGAGAAAGAAAGACAAGAGGATATATGGTGGGAGGCAGTGGCGGATGGTGGGATTGGCGGTTTTCTTTCAGAGTCATTTCCCGCGTATTTCATTGAGTATATATATAAACCAACCATTGTCTTGGTTCGAGAATGCAATTTCCTGATGCAGGAAGCACGTCCTCCCGCGAATTAATCGTTTTCCATCATGATTTTCTCCATTCACTAACAAGGACAGCTTTAATATTTTTTCGGTAAAGATTATCCTTGTTTAGCACATATAGCATCTAAGAAAATATTCATACCACTTCCACAGTAAAACGGGAAACAAATAAAATATTTACAGGTCGGAAGGCACAAATAAGAAATAGGTATAAAGCTAATCTTAAGTTAAATACATTATATAAATGCAATTTTTCCTTTAAATCAGCGATAACGAAACTGCCAATAATTTCAGCCTTTGATATACAGTAATAACTACATAGTTTCCTCATTCATTCGTAAATCACAATAAGCGCGCTATAGATATATTACACGGCGTTTATCTGAAGAGTTATATATCGATGCTCTTTCTTTAATCGGACCAACCTTTATTTAAAATGGCGATATTATTCCGGTGCAAGAGTATTTTTTATCGAAAATATTTTCGTTTATCATATCAAATCGAAAATCTTTTGGGGTGTTACCATAAAAAAATTAAAACGAAGAAAATATATTCATCATTGATAGCGCTGTTATCGACAGCGCACAATCGATTGAAAAGTCAAATAATAAATAGAGTAGCTTTTACGAGGAAAGTAATATGAGGAAATAATGACTTCCATTGTATAAAAATGATGTTTTGCTTGAAATAAAAACCATTACGAAGGTTCTTAAATAACCTCAAGCGATCGAACTAGACTATGAAATTTCTGAATAATTCATGATTTTTTATTGCATTTTGGCCAAGTGCTACAGCGATTTACGTATAACCATCAAGATCGAGAAATTGTCCTTATCACAGGAGAGGCTGCCATTTACATTCGCAAACGCAGCCAATACACTCCCGATCAGTATGATGGTAACACAGACCTTTTCCGTAAGCTTTCTTTGCCGATGCGGGATTCCATCGAGTCCGAGACGAAACTTTTCGTTCTCGACCAAGACCGACCGCATTCTCCCATAGACAGACTATATTGAAAAGGGGAGCGGAAGCGTTCGAGGATATATGGCGGTTCAAGCTTTGAAGGACACTTTCCGACAAACGAATCACGGCTTCGGCTCAACGCGTCAATGGATGGCGCGCAAAAACGCGTGGAAGAGGGCGCGCGGCCACGTGACTTCGAAAGCGCGGGCAAACATTCGATCCCCCGTTATCTTTTATTTCTACGTCAGATGAACGATTATAAAGGTGGATAGAACGGAAAAGTTACCAATAACAGCTAAGGATCGAGAATTTCCCGCCAAGTAGAATTCAGATTTCGAGGAAGGAGCAAGCGCTCGCGATCGTCACTTTGTTTATCTTTCACCTTATTTTAAGTAGTTCATAAACAGTCATTACCGGCATTTTACAACGAGCATAATAACAGCGACGAGCACGATCACATACAACTATATACTCGGCAGAATTTAAACGCGTGAGGAACCAAACGCGCTAACGATCCCTTTTCCGAGGCCGACTGTTGCTTGTTTTTTACGAGCCTCCGGTAAAAAGAGCAGATAAAATAACGACAGCGGAATTGAGTATGGAAAAACCAAATGCGCAATTTAGATAATATGCAGTTCTTCAACAGAGGTGATAGTGACTCCGAATGATTACTATCGTCGAATCATAGCCGATGACTTTGTAGCCCAAATGCAAATATTCTAAACCTTTTATGGCTATTGAATTACAAATAGTTTGACAATTTTTCTTGAATCGCTAAGCTATGAGTTACGCTCAAACTTCACAAGGGTGATTTCCGAAAACGGAATATTCACGAGTCAGTCATCGCTGCTTAAAGTTTATCAAATCTCTGAAAAAATTCCATTAAACTTTTTGATGGGCTATCGAAAAAAATAGCGAAGAGAGGACGCCTCGATTTAGCTTCCGTCTTGATCACAGACTCCGAATAGTTCGCACAACTTGGACCACCACACCACACATATCCAGACCTACGAACCCAAGAAAAAGTCTGATTGAATCGGAAAGTCCCGATAAAAGTGAAAACGAAGTTCCCAAAGTTTTCCGTCTTTCTTCTCTTCTTTCTTCTCTAACCTACACTCACAACTTAGAAGATATCCTCCCTAACCTCAAGCAGAGATTAATCTTCGATCAATTGCTAAATTTGGGCCATAAAACACTTTTAAGTGATTCCTGTTCTTTCGATTATGATGATATTCGATGATTAATACTAACCATTACGCAATATCAATAACAAAATAGAAGATACAATAAAATCCCGTATATAGTGCGCGGATTAACCGGAAGATCGGAAGTTCTGAGATTAGTATTTATTATACAAACATTAGTTGCCACTTGAGTAAATTTATTTATTTATCGTTAGCTCATTAATGGCTCTCTACAGCCAAATAAAGTTATATCAATTAAGTTAGCACGTTTATTGTATATGACAAGAATTTAAATATTAAACAAAGTAATGCATTTTTAGTTATATACAGTCAGATCCGGATTTACCGCCTCCCCGTATATAGTGCCACCCCCGCATACCGCCTATGAATCATTGTAAACAGAACTTCCACCTAACGATTGCATAGTACTCGATTTACCGCCATCCGCGCTTTAGTGTCAATGTCAGTGATGGCGGTGGCGCTAAATCGAGGTTTGACTGTACATCGTATTCATTAATACAGTATTTAGCTTGTTTTTAAGTACAGTAAGAATATATTCAAGAACTTTGCTATTATTATTCTTCGCGCATATTCAAGCTCCAATTAACACGGATGATCGGGATTTTACCTACTGAATTTTTATTTAAAATTTGCTAACTAAAATATATCACTATATCCACGAATTTGTAAGTAATGATCGTATATTCGTCGGCGATTCGTCAATTCGACTATAAAGCGGAATCGAAATTGATACATCGTTTAAAAAACTTAGCACAAATGCATTTAAATAACTTAGGATTTCAATCCGAGCATCATGTACACACAACGACGTAGCACCCGAGCGAGAAATGTCATAACGTCATTTTAATTAGCGACGCTAGCGTCTCTGACGACGGAAAATTTTTCAACTCAATGGAAAGCGCCAATAAATTGTCCGTTAATCCTCCAAACCTCATCGAATGTAACATGAAGATCATTTATTGCGAAAGAAGGACACTAATTCAATTACCGACAGTTGCGCGGCTGGCACAAAGAAAAACCGGGCTCGCCGCTTGCGTTGGAGCGGAAAGATCCGAGTCGATGCATGGAAAAAAATTACCCGCTCTTCCAATTTCAACGGGTTTGTAGAACAACTGAGCGCGCTTTTTTGTTTCGAGTGACGTTGCCTTCTGCAGTCGAATTCGATATTTGTTTTTGTGTTATGGAATATTCACTATTGTCCAGAGCCCGCGGCTTCTGCACAAATTGGAATTGTAGCCGTTAGAAAAAAGTGGTTCTGATCAAGGATTAATAAAATCACTCCTACAAAGTACACCAGTTTTCATGTTTTACTATCGTACTATAAGATAATACGTGGACTTTCAATTTTTTTTTCAAAATTGCAGATATATATATTCGCCCGCTCGTATTAATTAAATTACGACGATGCAATCGAATTTTCTGAATTTAATTCTTTCTTTATTTCTGGCGCTTTCGGTGAAAATTCCACTATCGAAATAATTAGTTCAACGCGATTAAATTCTGATTCGTTTATCCGAATATTTCTATAACATGCCATTCCGATATCATGTAGTCCTACTCATTGATAATGGATGAAATATTTATTTAACTAGTGATATTATTTAACATAGTTTTCTTTTTTATAGGTAAGTAGATAATAACTTGTTTCTAGCTTATTACAAAGTCTAATTAACTCAAATAGTCCTTAGGTCTCTGTCATACGTACCAGATGACAAAAAAGTCAACTATCACTTTACAGTCTTAATTAGTTCATTGAATACAAAAAAAGCCGTTACACATCCGTCTAGTTAAGGGGAAGCAAAAAGCTTGGCCCTTAAAGAATCGTTTGCTATGTTAAAACCATAAAAGAGACTACGAGACGCATAAATTCCTTCCGGGCATCTATTATAACCATTTTAGCATTGAGTAATACACAAAATAGAAAGGGAAGAAATAAAGTTGCTTCCATCGAAACACAAATATTGTTTGCAAATCGCTCAATCTCCAAGATGACTAAGCTATTTCATGGATGTCGGACAGAAAATTATCACGTTATGTAAGCAAGACGTATCAGCAAGAATGCTTAAATATTAATTGCTTTAATGCGAGTGGAAGATAGAAGTACGGCTGCGGGGAAAAGAGCTAGACTCTTTCCCCTTTTTAAACCAATTGACGTGTCCAGGGAATTAAAAACCCACCTGTATTAGGCAATCATCAGACCGACCCTTCTGTATGCATCACCAGTATGGTTCGGCATGCTAATGCAAAAATCATGGCGAATACTTGAGATCGCAGAGAGAAAAATTTTAAGACGAATAAGCAGGGCAAGGGGGCAAAATGAGACCCTGAAGACAACACCGATTAGGGAAGTCGCCAGAGTTCTAGCCATCAAATACAAAGACGCACTCGAAGCTAAAGCAAATTACGTTCTCCGCGATCTCGCAAAAAAACAAAGTGTCGGTCTGGGACAAGCACAAAAGACCACTGGCATCCACAGACGAAGATGATAGGGCCCCTCCAAAAAAAGCGGCGGAAATAAAATAATTTTATTACTGACTAATATTTTAAATATTGACTAACATTTTAATACAAAGGTGAGGTGCCTGTATAACACATTATATTTTATATCACGACGTTGAGTTAAGCCGCTCTGGAGGCAACTCAGAAATACATATACCACGGGAGGGTATGAACCACAGACAGACAGGACACTTAGCACATTTTCCGAATTCCCCTAACTCTTAAGATCTAAATTTCTAAATTAGCTAATATATATATATATATAACAATCCCTGACCAATGACGTGGATAGATCCTTTGAAAAAGTTGGCTGAAAATAAAAGTTCGAAAAAGCGCGATCATGACCTTCTCATCAAAGTTTCGTTCGTTGTGTGCAGGTTCTGGCAGAAATAGGCGAGATCGAATAGCAAATTGCTGCGGTGCGTTCTGGTTTTCGGTTTGTAGTTCAGTTCGGTTCAAGTACATGACTTAAGCGAGAAGAAAATGAAAATATCACGATGATAAAAACGACTGGCAAGTTACAAACTCGATTTTCAATTAAAAGAAATGGACAATATCGCGGTGAAAAGAACGGGAAAATGTCACGTTATTAAAATCCCGCTAAAAAAGTCGACCCTCGCGTATGAACTCTCTCACGCTAAAGAACCGAACTCGGGAATAAATAACTGACGAACGAGAAAAATTCCGTAATATTCGCAGGTGCATTCGAAGCAATTTGATGGCACCAGCTGATGTATTATTCCCGCAAAGTGGCCTATCCAACTGAATCGCTCTTAAATTTTTTATCTACCATTTGCGCCACAATGAACTCCTCCTCTTACAATTTACAATTTTATTTTGTTAGAACACAGTCTTTTGTTTCAGGTGGTAGCATATGCGAAACTGCGAAATATCAGAAATATACCTCGATATTGGTATTGAAAGCAGTCTTTAAATTACAAGGTTTAGGATTTTCATTTTCCAAGGAAAACGCACCGCGTTGGTTCCATGATGTTAAGCGACAAAAAAAATTGCACGGCACTATTTAAAAAAAATCCCCACTCGCATACCGAATGCGAATCGTAATTATGTTTTTCGAAGAAAAAATGCCTACGAAGGTCACGTGCCCGTCTGAATTTTAACCTTCCGGAATCCATTATTGGCTTGGCCCGACAACCTCGCCCACGATATAAATACCAGACGACTACTACGTCGGCTTGGTTCGGCTTGTGGGAGGGGGCGAAGCAAGGGGAAAGAAAGGGAGATGACTTACGGAATCAAGAGACGTCCTTAACCGATGCCGATCTCCGCCCACCCATTACTAACATACCGCCTGCCATCCCGATCCTCCCCAGCCCTAAAACCCTACTTCACATACCCTATTCCCCCCTCTCACTCCATTCTCTTTCCCTCCTGTTCTCCCTCCTCCCTCCAGTGGGTGACTGGCCCAAACGGGTTTAGTCCGCGCAAAATCGACAGATTTTCACGGACGCTCGATGAACACATTTTACAAAGAGCGATATCCAGACCCATACTCGAGAATGTGGGAAAGGTCACGTTCGAGAACTCGCCTTTTGATGCGATCGCCCGCTTGAAAGGATAAAACGTTATAACGGGGCATGCTTACTTTTAGTAATATTTTTTAAAACTTAAGAGGCACCAGGATGATACCCTGAGGTATCTGTATTCTGTTAATGACAAACGAATCCAATATAAGGACACTTTTCTTAGGAACCGACTGCTTGCAAACCTTTTGCTCACTAGAGAATTATCGAGCTCGTCTTATGACTGAAAACAAATTCATGAATAAGCACTTCTATATAAAAAATTGAAGAAATCACTTATCTCAGGTATCTCCAATAGCCGCAACAAAGTTATGGGAAACCAGAGGCGCAGTGGTGATTCACCGAAAATAGATTCTAGATAAAAGACGGCTGCATTGTAGCCAAAATGCGGATCCGATTTTTCTTACCCTTGTTGCGGCTCTTAGAGATACCTGAGCTATTTTTTCAATTATTCATAATGAAGCAAAAATAGTAGTTTTGTGTTTCATTATGAATAATATTAAACACTTCTACGAAGTAAGTAATAAAGTAAATTATACTTTTTGCAATATTTTGATATCAAAGTGCCTATTCTTGAACCTTTTGCTGTTCACAAAAAACAATAAATTTTATTCTTTTCCTATTCCAAAATTATGCATAGTTGATCAATCGGCAGAAAATACCATATAACAGTGATTCTATACCCAATTTTATGTCTCAATATACCTCAATGTATTATATCTCGGTAATCTCCACGACTCATTCGATAAATTAAACGTGGGTTACGCGTTCATGTTACACGTCGACCTTAATTATATGTTAACACCCCTACATTTAAACATATAAACTTTACGTGTATTACACGCGATTGCACATCAGTAAAATAATCCTTGGTGTCACCTCAACAAATGCAATATTAGCCAGGAAAATTAAGCTGCAACGCTTCTGCTCACTCGCCAAAGCCGTTGTCTAGGAAACGCAAAGACCGTAACGGGAGATAGCACACGTTTCGCGTGAACAGGTGGGAATCAAAGTTAAGTCCACACACGAATAACTCGCGATATTAATTTTTGAATTGAAACGAAGCACGCCTTTGAAGGGATAACACGCAAGAGAAGGCTCAGTATCATTTTTCTTTTCTATTAACCACGGCTACTAGTTTTCTGCTTGAAGAGGCGACTAATAAGCTCACATACAAAACCATCCAAGGATATCAAACGAGGTACAGAATGTAATGTACAAGTTGCGTTCTGCATGTTCCACTCGACCTTTGGATTAAAAAAGAGGTACTCGAGAGTTCAAGGGACAAAAGCAGTTACATTTCGGAGCTAAAAGAAGTTACGTTTTATATGACTTTTAAAATGCTACAAAAAATTCCGCTGACTTTGATGCGGGGTATATAAACGCAGTATCAATTAAATCTATATGTATCATGGAAAATGCATTCCCCAAAATGCTCCAATGCTAAGCTAGTTTTTTCAGCCAATTCTGGAGATGTTTTGGCTTGACTATGGAAAATATTTTCTATTCTTTTGCGCAATAGCAACCATTTTAGCTAAACTTTTAACGTGACGATTAACTTGCGTTAGTAGTGATTTTCTCAGCGCTATAATCATGAAAAAGCACTCTCTGGAATCATTTACCTAGCAAAATCAACGGGTTAGCATATATCCACGAAATTATTTCCGCCTAACTCGATTACCTAACAGCAACAAAACTCTTTTGATGTCCAGCGCAGTGTTTCAACAAGATGCATTTCCCCGAGGGGGTTAATTACGACTACTGCTCGAACATATAACGGAAGGGGCTTGGTACCGCTGTTAGCCGCAAGGGGCTGCAGAGGAAGCGCAGAACTTCCTAATGCAAGCACACGTGCGATGGAAACGGTCTGTAGCACGCATATCGCGATTTAAAAAATAACTAGGCGAATTCCCGGCCGCAGGAACTGTGCGAAAAGGAACACGAGTTCATTTTTCTTCCCCTCTTTGAGATCAGCAAACAGCGCGTCCTTTTCTCTTGTGAATTCAAGATCAGAAAAATCCGGGATAGATCAAGAGTAACCAACACGCATCCGGGCGAGGAAGAGAAATCCCATCGTATCGTATCCCACCATAATGCCTCACACGGATTGGAGGAAGAACGACGGTGACATCATCGAAGGAAAAAGCCACGGTGCAAGAGCATGCAAAGAAAAAAGAGTAACAAAAATCATATCGGCATATCCACGGGGAGATCCTTAACGACGCATTTACGAAGTTTAAAAAGAGAGTTCTTTGAACTCGAAATCAGGAAGAGCCGGTGGCTAATTTTTAAAATTCTATCTCTAATGCCGTACAAATAAGAGATCAATTCGATAAATCAAAATTATTAAGAAGTCGCCTTTCTTCTTAAAGTTTTGAAACTGACCAGCTATTCGTCGCACTACCTCTCAGATAAACCCATTGCGCGTAGACAAGAGGGAATGAGAAGGTCGTACAAAAAACAAAAATAAGAACTTGTGGACCGTAAATATAAGTTCTATTCTATGCATTCCTAGAACAAAATTTTACCTTCCTACTATTTTACAGAAAATGATTCCACAAGTATAAACCCCTAAACATCTGAGCCCCTAAATTAATGCCGAGAGGATGGCATCAATAAAAATCTGATGTGGCCACAACATGACTTTCTCCATATCTGTAATATTTATAAAAATTCCAAATAGGTTAAATGATAATGAATATTTTAAGAAACTGCGAGAAAAATTTCAAGACGACAAATAACAGAAATAAACTCAAACCATAGCCACCTGATATTGGATATAGTCACAAAGCTCCAACAATTAAGAAAATAAAAAGGAGGGTTACTAAGACGTAACTAAGCGTCAATTTTAAACAATAAACGTCGGTAGGTGACGTGGTGGTGGCAGCTAAAAATATAAGATATCTCTTAAACAATGCATTGTATGGGAAACTGTTTCAAACAAAGGTCGTAGAAAATTAAATTTCCTACAACTTTTATCCCAGTACATTTTTACATTTATCAAATATTAAAGCAAATATTTCAAAATAACGGATAAGTGACAAGAGTAAACACCCACTTTCGGTTGACCGATTTTTACCAAAAACTAATCAGTTCTTATGACTTTTATAAAAATGTTAAATACAAAATTTCACGTTGGCCTGAATAATAGTTTTTGAGTTAGAGCACCCACAAAAAAGCTATCACATACACACACATCATAGAGACAATGGTCAAGACCTGTTCAGGGGACCTCAAAACGTGTATTTCCGCTGAAATCTTGAAGTCGATTTTTTTCATGAAAACAATATTACGTATGGAGAAAGTAAAAATGATTCTTAGCGAAAGTTTAACTACTTAGTTGGGCTCTATTGACGTGTCCATAATGATCCAAAATCGCCTGAATGATTAGTAATATACGTTATTAATCTCTTTCAATGTAAATTTAAAACGTCTTAATTTTTTTCGCGAGCGAATCAGAATCCAATTTCTTCTATATGACAGAAGCGAGATATTATAAGTTCCCAATTTTCCTATATCAGCTAATGACCAAAAACGAATATCAGTGAGAAATTTTTTCATAGATCAAGCTAGAACATAATTTTACTAGAGAGAGAAGTTCGAAATAAATATAAAACCTACGAGGTAAGAGAAAAATCGGTAAACATTAAGCTAAAATGAACAAATTCATTTTTGTAAAGAGAATTTTTTCATTATTTTTTGTTGAAGGTCTTTGCTGTTCTTATTACTTTATATTGGAGGCTGAATTACAATTTAATATTAAAATTCGTCCGGATAATGACTAGAAACCAGAGGTGTGGTACTTTTATACGAAAATGGAAATTCCCAGTTATACTCTCTCTTACGCTCTATCGCTAACTAGAAAGAGTAATAAGGAATGTTATTAAAGTTTATCCATTCATGAACATTGGTTTTGTAATACAGAAGAACGTGAGTTGAAAATAATTCACTTTAAAAACGACTCAATTCAACTGTTCGTATTTCTTTAAGAATTATAATAAAATTGGGCGAGTAAAGTTTTTATTTTATCTTCGAATAAATTATTACAAATACGATATCTTGCTGTGTTTTACTGGCACTCAGAAAATAAAGAAATCACGAAACCATATCATTAAATAATGTGAGTATGCAGAAAAAAATTAAACCACTTCCAAAATAAAACCTAAGCATTTAATCATCTATACCTTACTCTTAGCATCTGATGCATTTCCAAGGCTGGGTAAATATTTATCTTTTAACGTATAAGATTTGAGTTTCGATTTCTTTAGAGCCACTAAGCCCAGCAGTGGACGAAAACGCGTCAGTAAGGCGGTGCAAAACATTTCTCTTAACTCCACTCGCTAACGGACCCAAATAAAATTCTTCCGGTGCCTAGAGAAGAAAGATCCCGTTAATTTCCAAACCGTTGCCAAAGTTTCTGAAATTAACAGCAGTCCGAGAGAGCAACAAATGTATCTAATGTTGTCACCTTCGAGTAAACCTCGTAGCGTGACGGAGTTAAAAAAGACAGGAGAATAATAGAGAGGGAACGAAAGATGAAAGAATAGAGAAAGAGAAAGCTCCGGAGGAATTCTATGCAACACTCCCCTCGAAAATAAAATCCGATTTTAAACAGCGTCTAGAACAGTGGTGGCCAAACTACGGCCGTGGGCCAAATGCGGCCCGCGAAATGCTTTTGCGCGGCCAGCGAAGCTATGGCGAAAAAGCAACTCGAAAAATTCAACACACAAATTCATACTTTTTGAAAATTTTGATAATAAAACTTGAAATATTAGCCATGAAAACGTTATTTAGACTTGATTTTCACTTGTATAGCACCTCAGAATGCATAGAAAACTTCCGATTTAAACTCTATTCCGGCCCGCCGAAGAATTGGCAACTTCCAACGCGGCCCGCCAAGGGATTCGCAACCACTGATGAGGCCCGCCATTAGAAAAGTTTGGGCACCACTGATCTAGAAGATAATGGTTATTTCTACGAGAAACTTCCCCTCTCCCCTGCTTTCTATCCTTTTGGGGTAATTATAATTAGAAGCGGTGATTAGACGGGGCCCAGTGCCAACAAGGGGGGAGTTACGGCTATACAATGGGCAGGCACGCGTCCACGCAGCCGCCAAAGGACACGAGAGAGAGCGAAAAAGTAGTTGACGAATCATCTCAAAGAGTATATATAAAAGAGTTCCCTAGCCGGTACTGCTTATCCACCAGCGATAGTTACGCAAAAGACCGCACAGCCGATATGTAAGTACGACCGTTACCGTCGATGCGAAAGGAAAAAGGGGATGGAAACGAGATCTTGTCTTTGTGATGTCACCAAGGTCTTGAGGATTCGACCAATGAGGAAGCACGCCAATCGGAGAACACGTGGAATTGGCGCCACGAAGAAAGGAGGGAGATGCGGAGAGAGGGATGACGAGCTGGGGAAGATATTCGCTCGGCGGCCACCTTAAAAGAGTAATGAATATCTCTTTTTTCATCTTGACCCCGGGGATATTTCGCAAAGTGCCGGCAATGATAATTATAGAACGGAGTTTCTTAAATGCGATGTAGTCCATGTGGACTCAAGGAATGCCACCCAGCTAGTTTTACGAGTTCAGTTTCTTTATAGACAAGCTATTCAGAAGGAACATGGCGAATTCAGATAGGATATTCTGCAACGCCCTCGACAATGTTTCAGGTCTCCTCAACTCAGGAATACGCATAAAAATATTGTATTAAACTGATTTGCAGAGAAAAATCATATAATTTTTACTTTCTCCATATACGTAGTACAGGGGAAGGTATTGTATTCATGAAAAAATCGACTTCGAGATTTCAATGGAAATGCACGTTTTGAGGTCCCCTGAACACGTTTTGACTATTTTCTCGATGTCTGTGTATGTGATAGATTTTTGTGGGTGCTCTAACTCAAAAACGATTAATCATGTCAACGCGAAAATTTATATTTAACATTTTTATAAAAGTCACAAGAACCGATTAGTTTTTGGTAAAAATCGTTCAACCGGAAGTGGGTGTTTACTCTTGTCACTTATCCGTTATTTTGGTATATTTGCTTTAATATTTGATAAATGTAAAAATATATTGGAATAAATGTTGTAAGAAATTTAATTTTCTACGACCTTTGTTTGAAACAGTTTCCCATACAATGCATTGTTTAAGAGATATCTTATATTTTTAGCTGCCACCACCGCGCCACCTAGCGACGAATATTGTTAACAATTGATTCTTAGTTACGTCTTAGTAACACTCCTTTTTATTTTCTTAATTGTTGGAGATTTGTGGCTATATCCAATTTCAGAACTATGGTTTGAGTTTATTTCTGTTCTTTGTAAAGTCTAAAATTTTCTCGCAGTTTCTGAAAATATTTATTATTATGTAACCTAATTGGAATTTTTAGAAATACTACAGATATGGAGAAAGTCATGTGGTGGCCACATCAGATTTTTCGAGATAGCTTTTCTTGCAACTCCATGTATATCCTTCATGCGACCCTATTTTATAAATTACTTGCTTATTCTAGTCGATTCAGTGCCCTATAAACTCATTGGAAATTTACTGGTTTTAAACTTCATGTGAATCAATACACATTTTAAAATTCTTAGCTCAAAATTAAACTATTCTACACAGATTAAAACGTCAACGATAGTTTCGCAGTTTCGACGCTTTCAACCCCTCCATAAGTTACGGAATTTGAATATGTCAGACAACTTCAGAATTAAAAATCTCAAATGATGGCAATAAATACGTAAACAGATAAATACTAATACTTGGACAATATTACACGAAGAATAAGATGAATGCATTCACATGCATACATGATAATTCGACGCAGGGCCGTTAAAGCAAGCGGTAAAATACAACTTTCTTTATTTCAAATCAGATTCACGACCTAATGCTTTCTCACGATGCAGAGTAAAATAGCGAACACCCGTAGACATTTACCGATTATTATTAGTAAATATTAAACTATTTGTTTTGCACGTGCACGAGACTAACCAATGTGACACAGGCATACTATATATTTTAAGAGTGGACTCATTTCGTCGCCACGTCATCTTGTGCTGAAAATGCAAGTCAATTTCACAACTTGGCAATTATATCAGCTCGTGCCTATATCGATCGCACGTAAAAACCGCAGAGTCAAAACTAAACGCCTAGGAAAAAGTGGGTCGCTCGCGGTGATATGAAATGCGATAGAGATAAATAGGTTAAGCAAATTGGCGGGAAGAATACATTAAATAGGCAAGTAAAACCAGCCATTAAGTAGGTGCATATTAAGGCCAACGATGACACGCGGCTATGAATTTCAATCAATTATTATTCGACCGATGTGTCCAGCTCAATAGGATTAAGTGCTCGCGCCGACGGCATGAAAATTATCTCTAAGAATTGAGGGCTATCACGTCATCAACGAATAATGACCAAAGATAACATCTCTTGACCTTTTTAAACTTTTTATTATGATTTATAATTGCAATGCCAGAACCATTGTTATCCAGAATTCATATACAAAAAAATAGCTTCCCGCGGACAAATGTAATTTTAACAAGAAGTCCAAACCAGGACTAATGCAGGCTGGTTTCCCAAAGTTGACGTCCCGAATTGATTACTTTTATTGACAGGAAATGTTTCAGTATGTGTTAGTCATTCCAAGAAATTCTCATACCATAAATACCACTTGTAATTCATAGTTTATCAATGATAGAGAAAAATTGGAAAACAAATTAATAGAGCATTATGAGGTTTAAAATACTAAAAGCAATGTCAAAATCTCTTTCTGACATAACATTTTGCATGCATTTTTTTAAAATAAACGAATTAAATAAATGTTACTGTTTATACGCTAATATTTGGATCAACTGAAGAGTAGTCGAGTAGAAAAGAATACAAGATGGAAAAGTATACTCCATAAATGGAATACACAGAGATTTCAAAGGCGTTCTTAATGGGAAATACGTATGAAACGGTATCGAAAGATAGGGCGATTCTCGAATTTTTATCCCCAAAACTATAAGTCGTAACTATTTGGTCTCAGGGACTATCTTGTAGTAAATGTTGTTCTCTATCCAAATAAAATTTTTACAGATCATATAAGAGCTAGGGAGATAAAAGTTTAATATTTCATTGTTGTTTGATATATGCCATTTAACGAGATGCGAGTATAAGTTAATTGAAGTAATTAGGTAAAGTAGAAGTTCTAATTGACGGATGCAGTTGAAAATCACAATTGGGCAATAAATTTTAATAACGATCACTCATACTAAATTTAATTAAAATCCGTCCAGCGGTTTAGGAGATGAAAGTTACGACGGACGGGCCAGACGTGCCCATAAGGCGTTCCGCTATTAGCGCTTCGCTTGTAAAGAACCCCTAAGAACCCTTTTGTTCACTCGTTTATGCTCAAGCTGAGTTCGGTAATAATCGTCTCCATGTCAACAATCCAATAAAATGATATTTAAAACGCAAAACCACTATGTTTTAGTGGAAATTCATGATATACGATCAATTATCAAAATTCGGTGATAAGAATTAGAATATACATTCGCTTCCCCTTATAACAGTACAAACCTAGCACCGATATTATAATTTTAAGATATTTTAATTTATTAAAGAAAACATCTCTGCACGATGGATTTGAGATTTCCTAATCGTATTAGAATATTAGCGCTTAAATACAGTGTAACGTCGTCGGTGCAAACCTTAAAGGGCTTGAATTTTGCTGATTTGTAATAACGAAGTTTTTGATAATGTGGCCGTAACAATGAGCAACATTACTATGTTTTCGGAGGTGACTGAAGTACACCTCTTCTAAGCTAGAACTCTATATTTACCGATTTTGTATCATCGGTGATTTACTGTTTTATATAAATAAAAAATGCATACACAAATAACAGCTTTACAAACAAGCATAGTTTTAGTTTACGTCAGAAAAATATTGAGCGATTTTCCATATTCCTCTGGATTTTTATCGATATGAGAGTACATTAGAAAAACAGAAGGAATTCATTCTTTCCGAAGAAAAAAAAACAAAAATTCTGACCTGGCCGCAAACGAAACGAATCTTCACTCGCGATCTCTTAGTTTTATCCGAAGAGAATTGGATGGCGCCGATGCGAGCGAGAAAGAGACGCAAAGAGTTATTGGAAGTGATTGAATTTGACGGGATGCGAGGAAGAGAAAGAAATCGGAGAGGTTACGAGTATCGTTCGAGAAAAGGCCAATAAGGAGGGGTCAAAGAGAAGCGTCCATTCCACCAATTGACGGACACGTGAACCTCGACAACTGTGCCGACATCGAATTTTTCGTTGAACGCGAGAGAGGGATGAGAGGAGGAATTATTCTCACATCGCTTTGAGCACGCCACCTACGTGCACCGCCGGTTGGTGATTCTTTACTACGTCCGGCGAATGGTCGACGTGAAACTACGGTTACACATCGATATTAGACAGGGTGAACAACCTTCCGAAATTTGGAGGGGCAGTCCCTCCCACAACTTTTGTCCCGCTTTTTGAAAAATCATTATTTATATCCCAAATTGTCATTTAAACCCTCCAGGAACACCTTTGCTGGTCACAACAAGATATGCGATATCTATAACTATCTACTTAAGGTTAATCCATCAATAAATTCGCCATAAATAAGCCACTGTGATATGTCCCTCCTTATAATAGGTAAATGTTTTAAAATGTCCCTCTTTAGCTTCCTCAAACATTGGGCACCTAGATAAAGGAAGATTCGATTTACAAAATATTGCTATGACAAAGTTTGTTGTTGTTGGTTTATATTTATGGTTAATCAACCTCTTGGATTATTATAGCCATAACTCCTTCCACACCGAACACACTCACAAGGGAGGAGGAAAACCCGATGCAGGCATCAGCCTACTCTTTACAAAGAGCACCAAGGGGGCCAACTGTTTAACGTCCCTTCCGAAGGACGGAGCGCTGACTTTGCGCGGTCTCCTCAAATCACACAAATAGGGGACGGAAGGATCCCAGGTTGAAAAATCCGACCTCCGCCTGATTCGAACCTGGGACCGCTGTGTGGAAGGCCAACGCTCTAACCACTCCTGACAAAGCTTATTAGATTTACAAACGGGGGAGATTGTGTTATAACGAAGTTTTTACAAAGAATCACATAAAAAATTCAATACTTGGCTAATAGGACGACCGGTAAAATATTTTTGGCTCCCTTATCTATTTACCGATCGCTATTTGGTGACGCTTTCAAGAAAGTGTTTCACCAATGTTCATATTGCAAACTTTCGCGTTACTTTACTATGTTTTGCTGTCTCAATATTTCATTCCAGACCGCATCTCCGGTTTATGACATAAAGCCTACTGGAGTTTAGGTTTCGATTCAGGAAATGTTACAATACGGAATGTTTTTCGGGAACATGAATCTTTCTTATATCGAGGGATACCTAAACCTAGTTATTATTCTCTTACTGCAGCCATTTTGTGTTCTATGATATGGAGTAAACGCTACTGCATCAAATATCGATTCTAGCAGCTAATGGAAGTCCGCGTAAATAAAATGCTAATTGCGTGCACTCCTTTCAACCAGACGTTCCCTAAAATTAGTAAGACTAAAAAGTAGGTTCAGCAAAAAATATTCTATAATGACGCTTGATTAGCACCGCCACGAATATTTTCCCTGTAAACAATTTTTTTTAATAAAGGAAAATCGGATTAGGCTTAATTATTTTGATTTACGTTGGGAAATTCTCACAGCATGGACATATATCATCGGATGTAGGAATAAACTGAGCTTTACTTTATTTTTTTGTTACATCTCAAAAGAAATTCTCGTTTAAATTGTGTAACCGCGAATTAAATCGGAGATAAATGATTCCCACCGGTTACTGAGCGCAAATGAATTATCGGTTCCACCTTATGGCCGGAATCAAACTGTTGATAAAGATAATTCCAATAGCCACAAAGCGGGCGAGAAACCCAAATTTTGCTACTTTTATGCCCCCCAACGATTTTCATTTATTTTATCTAAGCTGCCAAAACACCCGTTTAGAATTTCTTTGGCATAATAATATATCGCCTAGGTCAAACTAATAGTCTAGTCGTAGCATTGAATAAATCATTTCAAAGACGCCTAAATGTTCTCAACGGAATAAAAAGAAAAGCAGATCAAGATTTCAACAACTTTTATGTGAAACTGAGTTAATTTTACGATCTTGCTCCGTTTCAAAATATACACCCACCGTCTAGTTTTTAGAACACCTTCTGTCGAATACACGAGGATTCCTTTTTTACTAACTATAAAATCCGCAGATTAAAAATATCTAACCTGTATAAAACGATTGTCGAGATCATCTTTCGACAAAAATAATTCTTTACGAGTGTCTAGTGTACAGAGTACGTTCCCCAGAGCAATAAACAACGGACCGCAAAGTCTTCCCCTCGCAGGAAATCGCGGTTTGAACTTATTTCCCCTCCACATCTCTTCTCGTCGTTGATTACCCTGAACGATGGCGTCACCAAGTGAAAGAGATCACTCGTGCGAGTGACTGGTCCAGGGACAGATATATGGCTGCCTCCAACCAAACGCACCTCGTGTCTTCTTCGTGGCGGAGAGGCAAAAATAATCCAGACGTCTTTAAAGACTCGGAAACCAAAATGAAACGATTAAAAAGAACAAAGGATCCCTACCTTTCTGTATGGCTTTTCGAGACATTGTTGACTAGACGAGGGAGGAGAATTTGAAAATAAAAGAAGATCGGAGGGGACGTGAAAAGCACGTGATTTCTCTGGCAAAGATGCAAGAGGGATTCGCGTAGGAGGAGATAGGAATGGAGCGGAGACTTTTGCGGCGATCCTCGCGTTCTTACATTGTCTCTCTCTCTCTATCCCTCCCTCCCCCGGTCTCGCCTCCCTCCTTTGTCTACCTACTCCATCCTCTAACTCTCTCCACGATCTTTCCTTTCATTATCCTCCCCCTTACTTTTTCTTCTATTTCCTCCTCTTCACTCTTCCTTCATTTGTCATTTACTTTTCGATTTATCCTGTTGGTTAAACTACCTCTGTCATTCCGCTCCTCTCTTTTTCTCCCTATTCCTCTCTCTTCCTCTATTTCCCTCTCCCCCTTACTATCCCTCTTCCCCTATCTCCCTCTCTCTCTCTTATCTTCCATACCCGTACAGCTGTTCTCATTCCCTCCCCTCCCTTTCTCTTTCACTCCCAAACTCTCCTCTTCCCTCTTCGCATCCACCATTTCCCTTCCCCTTCTCTCTCTCGCTCACTTATTTCTTATCTCACACACTACCTTCCCTACCGTTCCTCCCACTTTTCTCTCACTCCTACGCTCCTTCGCTAAAAATCACGCTTCGCTAGGGTCCGCAAGCAGAAGGACCTCTTTTCCTTGTGAATTCAGGTCGAGTATTTTTCTTCTCTCTTTCTCTCGGTCCAATTCAAGAGAAAAGCCTTCCCAAAGACTTAGCAATTCTAGGGCGGAGTGGAGCACTATAGGTTGGAATAAACGCCAGAAAAGCGTTCCATATCGGATGACACACTCCATTATCCATTCTTGCAGGTGGACCTAGTCTCCGAAAAGGGAAAGGCTTTAGAATATTTGCCTCTAAACCACTTTCTTACAGGTTCTTATCTTATTATGGAAATTTTATAAATAATTTTATTTTTCTTCTCTTAACCATTTCCATTCATATTTCACTGACACTTGCAATTGACCTTTTGCATGAAAGAAATCGCATTCCGTGACTATAAATCACAAACCAAAAAGACGCATACCCCTGAAGATTGAGATTGACTGAAGAATACTTTTCATCCCGATTTCGAAAGTTCCAGCGAATAAAACAGTTTATTCGTTCTCTTAAACTATATAAATAAGACACGTGCATGTCTCCGTAACAGTGGAACGAAAGAATTTCAAGAACTGAAAAAAATTCGTTCTCTCGAAAAACAAACGTTTTCAAACGAAGAAGATGGTCATTCATGTGTCCTCTGCCTTTTGGTATTCCGCACACTGTCCGCCTATCGTTTTTCCCCTCCGCTTCATGGTAACTTGTATTTTCCTCGTCAGGCGTTCCAATTTCGTCATTCTTCGTTTCCCGTCTCCTACTAAACATTCAACATTCCTCTTAGTAAACGCATGCCTCCAGCCATAGTCCTTCCTACTTGGTCTTATACAATATACGCGATTATATTGTCCTTTGTAATGTTCAACATATCACAGGACTTGCACTTTAGGCCCGTGAAGAACCAAGCTCATAAAAACTGCAGCAATATTCGAATTAGTTTATGCTTTTACCCTATGCAGTAAATGCAAAACAAATTGCCTCCGTTTTCCAATAAGAGACAATTGTGGGCTAACTAGCTGTCGTGGAAATAATCTAAAAAAAAATTACGAAGAAAAAAAAATAATGGGATAAAATCTAAGATGCATATGCTGCAAGTGGCAAAGGAAATGATAGAGGAGGAAACTTGGGGCATCTAAATTTCCCACCAAAGTCTCAAATTTGGCCAAGTTTGACTAATGAGAAAAAGGCAGGAATGAATCTCAAAATAGGCCCAATAAAGTAAAAAATTTGGGATGTTATACTGAAAATACAATTTTGTGTTCTATTCATGCGGAGATTATAAAATAACATGAGGATCAAAGCTTAGGGCCAAAACAGACAAAAAATTATTAAATAGTAGAATATTTGAATCGCGTGGAAAAGAAAATACCGTAAAATGGGGTATTGATAGAAAAGAAGAAAAATGACAAAGTTGGATTGTCGTGGATAACATATTGCGTCGATAAAATAATTAGCCCCTATACTTGCAAAAACGTTGAAAACCCGATGCGCATTTCGGCTTCAAAGCATCCGACACGATAAGAATATTTCAGGAAGTAAAAATCAAACGCTAACGAGGTAACACCATCGCGCCAAACTGATTGGTCACGAAAATCAGCGTAAATAAACTCGCAAGAAAGCGGGAAGAACGTTTGATGGGACAACGCGAAACGAAAGGCTGAAACCGTTAGCGCCGCCCTTCCGATCGTATCAGAAGGAACGCGATAAGCGATGTGTACGAAAGAGACAGCCGTGCGAAAGATACCGGTAGATAGGAGGCGGGTTGCATCAGCTTGTAATGCGGAATTGTCCACCGATGCATCACCACCTGTACTACACAGGCGCCTGACGAAGATTTATCGTTAAAAGACGCCGTCACGCTGAAAAACGCAAATTGCCTTCTTTTCGCTTCTCTCTCTGAAAATGTAACAATAATTCAGAGTAAAAAAGTCTAAATTCCCTAAATCTAATACAAAGTGTTTTTCCACGCAGGCCGGATTTATAAAGTGATAAAACGCGTTCCATACCAATAAACACATTACGTACGGAGTTTTAAAGGAAAAAGTTTTCAAATACATTTTTTTCACAGTGTATTCGAAAATAAATTCACCACACAAGCATTATTGAATAAGTGTACGTGTTACGTGTTTATGTGTACCTGAGTACTTAAAAACACGCGTATCAATGCACCCCTGCAATTTTCCGCAAAAAGTTCACTCATTTATTTCAGTACATTTCTCTCCCTTCAACAGTATGTGCACATAAACCATAATCACTCCATCTGCTCCGAATTGCACTTATGATTTCGTCTGACAAATACACTAATCCACCAGCAGGTATCACCACTCTAGCGGGTGCAAAAAACGGAACTAGTACGTGAAAGAAGACGATCGAATAGACGGCGGTTCGCGTTGCCTCCCTACTCCCGACCGCGGCCATTCGCTCCTTTCTCCGCTTCTCTCCCCGAATCTACACCCTCGAATCCCTTCGCCTTTAAAACCCTTTCATAAAAAAATCTCCTCTCAACAGCCTATCCCCGCGTCCCACTTGGCCTGCGACCAAAAAATCCCCGCGTTTTAAATACGCTCCTCAAGGCGGAGAGGCTGAGGACGGAACGAGAGAGTGGAAAACGGGAACATTTGGAAAGGGTCCCTGGCGTTTGGAGTGGATATGAAAGCGGGTTAAGACGCCGCGGACACACGCCGGGGTGCAATGTCACCGGTCCTCCGCCCCAAAAAAAACCTCAAAGAACTGAAAGGGATTGAAAAAAGGACACCTTGCCGAGTGAAAAAGTTTCCATAAGTTTTAAATTCTACCAGGAACGCTAACATCACAGACGCTAAGATGACAAGAATTATTTATTCAGCATCTACTGCAGAGAAGGAAATTGATTATCAAATCGTTGCTTACGACTTACGTTTCCAGTTTCCGCTTCTTAGCGCGGGAAACATTCCGAAAGAAGATATTATCAAATTTGCGGGAAAGATTTCTCAAAAGTTTCACTTAAAAAGAATTAAAGATAAACAAAATTGTCTCTTTTATATCTTTAAACGATGTTGTGTAAATCACTTAAATGATGCTAATCAACAAGATGGAAGGAGCTTAAAATTCACTCCGGTATAGGATAAAAACTGTTCGCAATTCAACACCTAAAATTAGAATCAGGAGAGAGTACTAATAGGTTCTTTTAGCTAAATAACCACATTATAATTTTATCAAAAATTAGCAGTAAATGCGTGCCACATAACAGTGGTGAAGATATATTTTTAAGGGGCCATTTTCATTTAAATTAATTTAGGCAAATAGCAAAGTCGTGTTTTACATTATTCCACAATTTCTATAATATAATGTGATGAGAATAATTAATACAAATAGTCAAGATATTTTGCAATCAGCGTATGAAAGCTATTAAATTTCTTGCCAAAATTTGTAATTTATTATCTCAACATCAAAGAACTTTGACGCAAATATTTCATTTTCAAACTCGGTAGACAAATTTTAAAAAAGCTGTAAGAATTTAAAACACTTTTTCAAAATTATAACTGCATATCTTCAACTTCTAATTTCATTCTATCCCATAATCCCATGTCAGCTAGTTAAGTTAGTGAAACAACCGTGTTAACATGCTAGATGCGGCCAATAATAATTTTGCTCGCTAAAGTGGGATGTTTATTAGTGAAACGCACCTGTTAATATCCACATCTCTGCGTCTTTCTGCCAGCTGTGGACATAAAATCGGCGGATACATAAAGTTCGAGTTCGAATTTCATGAGAAATGTCTCCAAGATCTCTTAATTCCGAATTACCTAACCTGATTTGTAACATGCGCCAAAAAGCAGATTTTCATTTTTTCAGACTTTTTCGACTAAGTTGTATCAACAGCGCATATTTACGAATACAAGTCGCAAAAAATTTAAATTCTAAAATAACTTACGATGACGTTGAAACCACATATTCAATCAACGACTATAATATACTTCGAGCAACAAGAATTTCAATTTAATATTCACTGCCGTAAAACCAGCACACTTCAATACTTGAGTTAACTAAAATAGTTTATAAGTAGCTCATTAACGGTTAACAACCCTAGAGCCCAAACCAACAAACATGAAGGTAGAAATTAACAAGTCGGACCTAATCGTATTTATATACTAGTTTTTTGAGAGCCGCAAACGTCCGCTTACAAAATTTCCGTGTAACATTACTCACTATTTCCTAAATTTACAAAAAGTCTGCCATTTGATTTATAGAAGAAATATTCAGGGAACGGATCCAAAATTAAGCTTGTTAAAGCGCGTCATGCGAAAGTCCTGTAGGTGGAGCTAAAAATAATTTCACCGATTTATGCGTATATATTCTACCGCTGAAGAAGGGCCAACGCCCAAAAGATTCTCATTCCTCTATCTTTGTGGAAATACGTATCAATACCAAGTATCGAGAACTTCTTTCAGCATCTTATTACTCCTAGAATTTCAATATAACTTCCATTCAGAAATATACTAGTTAATAAATATTTTAATAGACAACATTGATGCATAGGACAGATGTGAAGCAATAGTAAAGTAACAAAAATGTGGACATGAGGAAGAGTAATGAAAATAAGTGGATGTATACGGTAAATATGAGAAGCATTAAGAAATATTGGAAGAGGTAATAGAATTATATTACGAATGATAAAGAGGCTGACAGAATCGGGTATTTCCTGATGATATATAAATATACCGAAGAAAAAATATAACAACTATGTTAACTATGAGGAGTAGTTAATTAATCAAAAGAAAAGAAATGCAATACCAAATGGCTAACAAATTGTAAAATCTTAAATCTTAGAAAACTCATGAAAGTACTTGTATACGTAGATAGCCTTAGGCGTAACTTTGTGGAACGATTCCATAATTATAAATCAGGGAAACGAAAGAACAACCTATTGATCCGTATTATATGTGGATCAATACGTTGTTCTTCCGTTTCCCTGATTAATAATCTTGTGTAATACCCCGCAACTTATATTTTAAAGAAATAAAGGTTACTTCGAATTTGAAGACAAAGGAGGAGGAGGAGTAAGCAAAAAGGCTGTGTTGATACGCGTTGAAGGTCGCGACGTGAATGACTAGAGGAACCCAGTTTAATCATGATTGTTGTGAATGAACAGTCTACTAGTTATGGTGATATCGTTACTGACTTGTGACTATTTTCTCCTACAAAAAAACCATAACCCTGATCCTTCTAGAACTTTCACGTGTGAAAAATCATCACTCTGTTTTAATGATTTTTATGAAGTATTGTTTCGGAGAGAAAATTCATTTGCATTTTTTTCCTAGTTAAATTTGATGTGTGCGTTCGTGAGAGAGAGAGAGAGAGAGAGAGAAAAAACGATAATAACTCGAGTGACATTATAAGGAGAGGCTCCATCGCATTATATCATCAGCATTTCATTGCGTCCTCCGCATGAGCAGAAACAAATTTGACTGGGGAAAAATACTCGGTAATTTCCACTCCGAAACCTTTGTACTTGATAAAAATATTAAAACGAGAGGGGAGAATGATCATCGTGAAAGTTCTAGAGGGATTGGAGTTAAGGATTCCTCATTGCGCACGTGCACCCCGAGTTTTAATTGGACGGCCCGGGACGGCGATGCCAAGTGGCATCCGGCCCTATCTCCAATAGGTACTCACCACCCACACAACCCGGTGTCTGGGTACGTTTGAAGGTTTAAAACTGCCGAGGTGGGAGGTGGTTGAAATTGAAACGTTTCATCCTCGAAAACTAAGGCAGCTTATTTAGTTCTTCAAAGGGAAGGATTTTTAATGAGCACAAAAAATACAGAAAAACTATAAAAATAACTAAAAACAGAACACCTACTAAATACAAAAATGATAAAATAAATTTTTAAAATATCCTATACTTTTTCAGCGCAAACTTTATTTAAATAATTATAGAAAATTTACGTATCAGAATTGATATGATATTAGACCGGCCTCTCGACTTAATCTCGCGTCTCATACTTCAATTAAAAATTTTCAATAAAACAGTTAGCTAAATAAGTAACGAACTGAATACGCAAATGAAGATTTTAATATAACCTTGTGTAGGAGTGATCTCTTATGAATAATTTTTAAGAAATCGCTTTTAAAAATATCATCTGGAATTATTTCCATATTAAATAACTGGAAAATAATAAAATTAAGTGATAAAAATAAAACGAAAAATGTTGAGACATTGCCATTTGTGTGTCACAATGTTTTAAATTTCTACAAACTTGATGTCTCCTCATATATGCTAACCACTAAAAGGTAAGTCAACGAGTCTTTATTAATCCTACTTATGAATAGTATTTGTATCTTATGTCACACCAGATGGTGAGATTAACACATTCATGCCGTGACTTCACGTTTGCACAATGGTGAGCTGTCATCATTTCGTTCGGATTTAGAATTCATCGAGGTTTTATCTATTCGAAATAATACTGATGCCCATCAGTTAAGTGCAAAGTACGAAATTAATATTGTTAAGTAAATCGTAAATTAAAGCGATAGGAAACGAAGAATCGTTTTTTTATTGTGTGGTATGGACTTGCTTCGCTCCGATATCTATGATGACATTCGAAATTATTCGCAGAAGTTCCGCGATTGCTTTTCCATTTAGCGGCAAAGAAAAGGCGGCGCTCAGAAAGTCTTCTGCGATGGTTGCATCAGCTAATTTTTCTCGGAAATTCCAAGTATTCTCTCTCAAAAATTTGTCGATCGTTGAAGGTTTTCTACGCTACAGCGTGCCCGCGCCAGGTCACTCCCGGAGTATCTTTCGTCATCAAGTAATAGTTCTCCCATCAACAAGGCCGTATTTCGTCACCATTTTCCCTTATATAAATTCCTTCCTAGTCCATTTTCAAATGCCTCTTAGGTAGTTCTAGTTATAAGTTTAATCAGGTTGATCACTCTTTACTCTTCCTCGATTTCATCAGATACTTCCTCAATTGTGACATTTTTCTTCCCATCCTTTATCTCGTAAACTTCTGATTCTCCAAACCACTCTTTTGTCACAGTCCGAGACATTCTACACAGCACAATAAATCCTCGTAAATTAAAATATACCGTATAAATCCTTACAAATACAAAATCCGTTCCAAGGTAAAGTGCGTGTGTTTGCGAACGCGTAAGTTATCGAAGGTTTTACCCTCTCGTCGAAATCGATCGAGATGGAGCGCTTCGATGTTGTTCCATCAAGTTTTCTCACTAGCTTTTTTTCAATTGCTATCTTATACACAGAAGACTCATGTCTTTGAGAGGTGAGCCATTAGCTCTGAGTGAAAGGCATCAAGGCGTATTTGTGATAGTGCGCACAAAGTAAGATTCTATCGAGTTCGATAAATGACCACCCCCTTTTAATTAGTGTATTGTTTAAACAGAAAGATTTTAAACAAAGCCATTTAAGCAGGTGGCAAAAATTCGGCGAAAATAACCAAGTAACGAATATATGTACTCCAAAGACAAGAAGAGAATTTTCGGGGTTATACAACTGTCCTTCGAAATAAGAGCGCATTACGCAAATGGCCAAACATTTAGCACTCACTAAAACGGCAAGCTGTCAATTTAATTCCGAAATTATGAAGATGGAAATATTAAACGACTTGATGAATATGTGAATAATTTGATATTTGAATCGAGTCGGACTAACGGCGCCTCGAAATAGACGGCCGTTATACAATTAGGGAGCATCATAGAGTTAAAGTACATATACGATTCAACAGTGCAAGCGTGAAATTGCGAAACGAAATTTCCGCCACATTTCTCAACGTAGCACAAATAAAGAGAAAAAAATACATCCTCAAACGTGACCGTCAATCTCATTGGTCACGAACACGATCGAGCGTAACACTAAGTTCTGTATTGTGCAACAATAGAGCAGAGGTGTCCACGCTAATTTCGATCGCCGCAAAATACAGTCCGTTTCTTTACACTGACCGAGGTCTGTAAAGAAAGAGCGAAAAAAGGCGCGTTTTTGCCAACACTCGCTGTATATTTTGGAGAGGCCCAAACCTCACAGAAAACTAACTCGCAGCTCGGTTCCTTTGTCATGCGATATAAAAGACATTCAACTTCCCGACTAAATTCGATTACAACGACCTATAATCAGTTTGCATAGAGAACGGCTCAGCAAAGCATTTGAATGCAAAGGAGGCGAATACAATGTTACCGTTCCTCGGTGCAAATGAGAGTATTTCCCTTTCAGAAATGGACCACATCAGCTTTATATGCAAAGCAGGTACATACTGTGTTTTTGTTATGGTAATGGATCTTCTCCGGGAGCCGCCCATTCCGTCAACCATTCTAGGCCAATCTCAGGGCAAACGCGCAGCAGGGCGGAGTAACCATAGGAGCGAACCGAGGATATACCTTTATATCTGTCGTATATCTGCGACGTTGACATTATGACAGATCTCGTTCGCCACATTTTAGCACTCCGTAAAACTATCCCAGCCCTCTTCTAAGCGAAAAAGCGACGAAAGGTACGCAAGAAGAAGATATAGAATGCCTGTCTCTCTTTCGCCGTCGCTTATTCTCGCGGACTCTCTCTTTCGAGTAAAAAAGACGGGGAACGAACCTAAATGGAACGCGACACTTTTGTTTTTTCTAAATATATTCAAACTCGGTAGGGACAAAAGAGGGTAAGAAGAGGAAATGATAAGAAGGCGTCCCGAGCTTTCTCTATCTCTCTCTCTATTCGCACGGATTCGATCGGAGAATTCAATTTCCTTTGTTGACTACGGCGCCGCCTCACCTTAGTCCCGTCTGTGATAACATCAAGGAGGACAGGGAAAAGAAAAGAGGGTAAAACGGATTCCGCAAAGCAGGCGGAAGAAAACTAGGAAGTCTGGAGGGAATTCGGAGAAAATACGACGCAATATGAAAGTTTTCCTTCTTAAATCCCTCTCTACCCCTTACTCTACATTATCTCAGAGCAACCCGCCCTATTTTCTCAGCCCTTCCGCCCAGTGAAAGCATCTAATCAGTTCGTAGCGCAACCGCGTTGAGCGCGAAACGAGAGACCTCTTGTGAGAGTGAACGTTAATTATTCCGATTCCAACAAACGGAGAGACAGCAACCGCACCCCACTGCGCTCGAAAGAGCTACTAAGAGAAGACGATGAGAAATCTTTAAAATGGAGTAGCCTGGACGAACAATCTGATCGAATTAATTTGTTCGGATATACGAAAAAGAGCGAGGAATTAAAATTAAAACGTCGGTGGTCGTCGCTAATTCTACCGGGAAATTCCTTCATTTCCTCTCGGTTAAGCCGAATGGATCTCGAATCTAATTGGCTATCCCGAATTAATTTCAACTTTATACACACAAGCACACACACACACATATACACACACCCACACTAGTGTATTGCCCGTCATATTTGCATTTATTAATAGAGGTGTTAGGGAATGGAACAAGTTGCCTGAAGAACTCCTCCAACCCTACCCAAAAACTGTTAAATTATTTAAATGTAAGTTAAAATGCTTAGTCAAAGGGTAAAAAAAAATTGACGGGTTCATTATCTGTTGTTTTGTTTTTAGGCAATGGAATGCTTGTATCTGTATATTTATGTTTGACCTTATGCATTCTTTGTATATTAATTATTATATAATTACTGCTATTTGCATACATGCCACCTGGTTATCACCAAATTGTATTGTATCTTTTAAATAAATATAACGGGTGACAGTTACTATATTGTTGAAAAACCCGTCTTAAGACTGGTAATCCTACTGAAACCATATATCTTAAGTAATCGTAATCACGAAATTAGTTTATTTTTCTGGTGTAATTACCCGTTGAAATTCAACGGGGAACTTAGAAATGGATAATAACAGTTGTAATTATTGAGTAAGAGCCGGTATAAAATTTGCCAAAATAGAGATTCGGGAGAATTTCTTTCTCATTCTTGTTCTCCCCAATGATGAGCCCCTTGTCAAAAATGAAGTAATAATAATAAATAAATAAAAATATTCCCTCCCTCCATCTGTCTTCCTCCCTTTCTCTTTCCTTCCCTCTCTGCCTCTCTCATTCCCTCCTGTCCCAATCCATAGCTCTCCCTCTTTTATCTCTTTCCTCCAGTCCTTTTCTAATTCTCTACCTCCCTTACTCTCTATGTACCTTCCATTCAATACCCCTTACTTCCTATCACCCTCCCCACATCCCCCTCTCTCTTACTCTACATCTATATAATCGTTTAGATAAGCAAAAGAATCCAAACTAAATCCCAGTCCCATTAGGATTACGTAATTTCGCGAAGAATCCTACGATAATTGAAGTCGATCTATGCACTCGTATATATTACACGTATGCGGGTTGAGAAAACAATTGATTCTCGAGGTTTAACAATGAAGTGCTCGGCAAGGCAAAATCCAGTTTAAAAGCCGATATTTTCCCAAAATATGTGATTTAAATTTTTAATACGAGAGATTTCGAACAGTAGGCGGAAAAAGATAAGAAATTTCAATAATTTTCCAAAAACGTAGTTCAAATTCGAAGATCGTACGTCAATGCTTTCTAATTTGAATTTCCAAAAGAATAAAATCGCTTTTTACGTTGTATCTTACAGGAAATGGAAATCGTCCCCTTGGAGTCGAACCCCGGGTCTTTTTTCGTATTATATTTCGTCATTTAATTTTTATATCTGAATCAAACATTCCTGTGAAATTCCAACCTTCCACCTAATCGGGAAGTCTGTTAAAACGCGTTAAAAAGTGCCATTGACGACGTCAGCGTTATACACAAACAAACACATCTAGGCTTTTATTATAATAATATACGTATAATACACAGCTTGCTGTCCGGAGGGGTCTCAATCTAATAAAAACATTATTTCAATTATTTACGGATACTTTTCCAAAAAACAGATTTGATCAATGCTAAATTAAAAGCCTTCTAAAATGGCTATGTTAATTACCATTTAAATAATACTAGTGGAGCTGTCCGTCAAAATGACGGGTAGGCATGGCTAAAGTAGGCGCGTTGCACTAAGGCGGCCGGCCGGCCAACTCGGACGCTGACGGGCAGTAGCGCTGGTCGCGTGACCTAATCGGGCGGGCATAAGCGCCTCCTGGACACTGTTTTCGGCCATTATCAGACCTCGTGTACATTTTTTCACAGATTTTACTAAATTGTGCAATCCGCGCCGTGAATAAGCGTCGAATGACACCTGAACCGACCCGATCCGTTGAGAACCTTAGGAGGAGTTCTGCGGACAACGATTGCATGTCGGCGTTCAAATATATACAGATTATAATAATAAAATTAAAATAATTACAAACGCATATTTCTATCTGTGCCCTTCAAATGCGCTACAAACTGAGGCGTTTTTTACGATTTATGCAATCAGGCCAAAAATTATAAATATTAATAGCTTACAATTAGTATAATGTCTAAGAACTGAAAAATGGAATGCCAGTAGTGTTGTCAAGAAAATGTCGAATTTTTTATTAACTGATTTATTTCCTAATCGGTAGTAAGTAATAAAGCAATCAATAATTATTTAAAACTTGACTCACTCGAATAGTAGTAATATTGATACGACTGATCACGTTCATTCCTTCGTCGTAAATTATCCATATCTTTTCACTTACAAACTCTGTATACGTAAAGAAAATAGGCGTTCATTTCTTGGTCGTAGATAATCCATTTCCCTCCATTAATCAAATGTTGTGCGCGCACGAAAGACGATTTAATTAATTAGTTATTTACAGCAGATATTGTTTACTTCGGTTGCTACGAAGATTGTTTTCGTTAACAACAATTAAAAAACACGAAAAAAATTTTCTAATTGTAAGTTCAAAGTGAATTACAACTTTCTCGTTTGATTTTCTTGAAATCTGCTATTCCTTCGATAAAAATATATTGAAAAAACATGCAATTTAACTAATTCTACAAATTTCTTTAAAGACTATTCAGTTATAAGTAATATTTTACGAGATATAAAGAAAAGTTCATTTTTTTCACCAGTAAAGTGGCATTCCCGATTAGGATACGTAAACCATATATATCATTATCTAAGTTTCTTTGCCCTTATGCCCTAAATACCAAATTTCATGAACATCAGTCCACTAGTTTCACAGATGAAAGAACGCCTAAAAGGAGCGTTACTAACAATAAGACGTAACTAAGCATAAAGTGTTTACAATAGTCGCCGGTAGTTTGTGTGGTGATGGCAGCTAAAAATTAATTTTTAAAATATCTCTTAAACATCGGAACATGTTTCGAACAAACGTTGTAGAAAAATAAATTTCCTACAACTTCCAGTACTTTTTGCATTGATCAAGTAATAAAACAAATATTTTTAAAATAAGGATAAGTGACATGAGTAAACACCCACTTACTGTTGATCGATTTTAACCAAAAACTAATCTCTTGTCACTTGCATAAAAATGTCAAATATAAAATTTCGCATTGATCTGATTACGATTTTTTGAGTTCGAGCGCCCACAAAATTCCGGTCACAGACACACACGCCCAAAGACATAATCGAGAAAATGGTCAAAACGTGTTCCGTGGAACTTGTATTTCAGTTGAAATCTCGAAATCAATTTTTTTCATGAAAACAATACTTTTCCCTATACTACATATGGTGAAAGTAAAAAGTAAACTTTTTCTATTCCAATCAAACAGAAGGATTTGCGACATCTCCAGTTTTCGAATTGAATGTGTGGGTTTGTTTGAGTGTGTATGTGTTTGTCTGTGTATGTGGTGTGTGTGTTTGTTTGTGTGCGTATTTATAATTTTCTCAGTTTAAATTGGCAATCTCTTCCTTTCAACTCATTCATGCGGTCGTCTACTCTCTCTCTCTCTCTCTCTCTCTCTCTCTTCTATCATTTACCAGTTATAGACAGACTACCCTTTATTTAACGGAGAATGTACTTGCACGAAAGATGATGAACGATAATGCCCTCGGCTATCGGAGGACGTTAAGAAGGGACAAACGAGCGGAAGTAAATTTGCATTAACCTCTGCAAAGTCCTTCTCAAAGATCGAAGACAAATTTGAAGGTGAAAATTATCGGTTTTATCGCTGCAGAAAAAGCACATAAGACAAGCGAATAATCCACTGCTCAGCCGCCAGATGGAAGAGAGAGGGAACACAATTCGCGAAACTTTTCTTTTCTCCCCTTTCCTATATATCCCGACGTTTCTTTTCCGGTTTGGATATCAAATTATCCTTTAAAAAACGAATTCAATTTTATTCGATCGGCGAAAGAATTGCACCAAGATCGGATTCCAAACCTCGAACTGTGACGCATCAACCGCCAGTTCAAATGGTCTAGCTTAATTCCCTAGAGACGATATTGGACGTAAATTTCGTACAAAAATTTCGAGGCTCGCGCAAAATGATGCCATTGTTTACGAAAGCAAAATAAGCACTTAATATTACACCTGTGTAGATATTCCTTTCACTAAATTCTGCCTCTCAATTTCGAGAAGAAATACCGAGAACAGCGGCCAATAAGATAGTGCAAACAAGAAGCACAAACGCCGGCACGAAAAACAAAAATATTCCAGGGTAAAAAAATCAATCAAACCTCATTTCGGTAAACACTTTGCCTGGAGGGCAATTGGAAGATAACCTCCCAGACCCCATCCCCCAATGAAAACGAGCGAGAATATTAAATGAGGGAAAGGGACCATTCATCTCCTACCTTAAATGAGATCTGCTTCTCTCTTCCTCTCGCGCTGAAATCGCAATTAAGCCCAAATATCCGAAAACCTCCTCGATCGATCCAACTAATCGACTCTCTTTTATGAGGAGACTCCGCCTACGAGAGACGATTTATCTTCAAGTTTCGACGGAGATTGCTTTTATGCACCTAGACGGCTAACAGAGGTCGCTTTTTCTCTGCCTTGCCTTAAGAAAGAAGAACAACGGCGGAAGAAGCAATTACTTTTCAGTCTTCCATAAACCTTCATAAAAAGAAGAGTAAATCTGAAAAGTATCCCGGAGATTAGTCATGGCTTCCGTTCCATAGGAATTTTTTAGCTGATATACGGAGCGCGTACGTGGAACAGACGGCTTTATATTTTACGGCTCTGAGAAGTAGGAAAAAAGAATGTCACCAAAACGTTTTTTCCTAGCCTGAAAAAATAGAAGGTAAGAAGATTAATGTTTTACGGTTTCTGCAGCTAAAATGCTTCATTACTAAGTATGACGCGGATTAAACGAGTCCATTCCAAACATGCGGATCGATCCTCGAAGAATACCTTTGTAATTTCTCGATGTTACTCTTTAATTTTTGTTATTGATTTTCGTGACAACAAGAATCGCATCGCCTGTTTCTTTTAATTATCTACAAAGATTAAAAATTTCCATCGGGCGTTGATATCTGGCGATACGTGGAAAAATCGATATAATATCCAATAAATGGATTGTCGACTGGCATATCGTAAATCTTGCAGCTATGCTGAATTTTTTATCTTGCAACGACGGTGATTTGCTTCATTGACAGTAGCGATCAGCGGTAAATCACTGGTCCGAATGCAATATTTGATTCGTGATCAGAAAATTCATCCGAAGAATATCGAAATGGAGTTTATCCAATTAAAGAAGCAATTAAAATAAGTATGAAATTCCCGGATAGGTCGCTCTCGCATAGATATATACAACCAATCGTTCGGATCCAATTATACGCACCTATTCCTTTACAAATCGGACGAAAGCGGGCGCAGAAAGGAACGGACGTGAACAAAAGAAGAGGACGCAGCGCACCTTACTTCGAAATTGCGCTTCAGCGCCAGCGCAGACGACGGTCGAAGGGAAACTTCATTTAGAGGCAGCCCAATTACGGCGGAGAGGGAACAATTTCATTCGGCGCCCGTGACAGATAGCAAAGAACAACGTCAGTCCAATTTCCATAGACAGAATCCGAATCCTAGACGCAAGGCGAGGTTTTAATTTCCACCTGCTGCGCCAAAAAATTCCACGGATTTTATTCTGTTAGTCCTTAATAAACGAGGAAATAGGTCGAATATGTCTCTCTCGCAACTTCAGTGACCCTGCGACGCTAAGATCTGTTAGTGATATTAAAAAAATTAAAATTCTTTCAACATATTTATATGGAATAAACGCATCACTGTATAAATGATAAGACAAAACATACAATTAATCTCGATTGAGGGTGTAGTGGCCGCAAGCTATTTAATATACATATTTAAAAGTTTGTCACCTGTATAATTAATTTTCGTTCGTGGTAAATAATATATCTCCTAAAATAAATGTTTCCAGTATAATCCCCAATTTTCGGAGTTCGGTATTATGGAATGTCCAATGTTACGGAATTTCAGCAAAAAAGTTACAAATTCGACCTTCCGATCGGATCGTTTCCAATATTTTTAGGAGTATTTATGTTATCTATCCAATCAAAACTTACCCAAGGAAAACACATTATATGCAGGCACGTATTAGACAAATAACTAACAAAAGAATGTAGCCAACTAAGAGTCCTAATTCTTAGTTCGCACTTATTTCGCTTTCCCAGAAATATTCTCAAAAACTTATAAATTACGGAGAAATATTACAAATAGCTTATGAACAATAATATGAAAAATATTATCAAAATTATAACAAACTAGAAGATTTACCCAGCTTCGCACGGGTTGCTGTTTAAATGAAATATAGAACATATTTTATTACTAAAATTTATATACTTTATTTAAAACTTCTCATATTGATTTTTGAAATACAATTTATTTAATTCCAATGCATTTTACCCACTTTTATTTAAATTACTCTGTTTATATATATATATATATATATATATATATATATATGTATATATGTTTCTTTCAAATCTTTCTCGCTTTATATCTTAAAGATAATCTAACAATAATAAAAGGCTACTTCTGTCCCTTTGTGGCTCCCTCTGTCACGCTATAAAAATGCGAATAACTCGATAATGGAACGAGATTCATTTTTGATATTTGGCAGGAATGATCGATTTACATATTGTAAGATGATGACGAATAGAAATCTCGAAAAAAGTCCTAGATTCGACTCCAAGATAGGCCTTTCCATTTCCCATATGATAACACGTAAAAATCGACTTTTTGACTTGGAGGCTTTTATTCTTTTTGAGATTTAAATTAGAAAGAATTAACCTATGATCTTCGGATCTAGCCCATTTTAAAGAAAAAACTATGACGTTTCTTATTCTGTTAACTTTTTTCGCCTACAGTTCGAAATTCCTCATGTTAAACGTTTAATTCACATATTTTGGGGGAATCTTGCCATGTGAACCCATTACATTGTTAAACCTCGAAATCCTATTGTTATTTCAATCCTTATGGGTGAAAGCGTGCTTTGAATGCTCTTACAGTACGAGAGAGAGAAAAGGAGAAATTCTTTTCATAGCAACCAATGTAAACAACTTTCGTTGCGTTATTCACGAGGAGTACATTTGAATGTAGAACATTAATCATTCGCATATTAAAATTAGGTACTTAGAATCATCGTAGAAGTTCGAAACTTGAAACAACGAAAAAAAAAGAACGAAAGTTTGTTTTCTTGCCATCCAAAGAAAGTCAAGGTATATTTATGTTAATTTTTTATTTCACAAAACACTTTTCCGTTGAATTTCAACGAGCATCTCCCTGGTAATCCATGAAAGAGGAAGGTACAGACCATTAAGCAAAAACTGCCAACGGACGAATTCCAATCGCGGATTCGAAATATCCAACGGAGAACTACAAATAGCGGTAGCTGACGAAGAGCGGAAAAAAACAACTACGGAGCGGAACCCGCAAATGAAGCGAAAACTTTTGCGCTGATTCTGAAAAAAGAACTGCACGCCCTATTCGCGGTTTCTCTTATTCGGAGCGCTGCCGAGGCGACAACAATCGAAGGCGGAGATGCGCATTTTTTCCTGCCACGGGAGTTGACCCCCAGACGAAAAGGTTGCGAGATAGAACCGGATGTGAATGCGAAGCTAAAATCGTCTAGATGCGCCACCGATCTAGCCACAGATTAACAGAAGTGCGTGGTTTGTTTCCGCACGACGAAACGAGGGGAAAAATGATTCCGTACTACTGAAATAAATCAGTCCGAGATCAATTCGCTGGAAGTGAGTGCATAGCAAAATGGTATTTCTCGCTAGAACTCGGTGACCGCACTTCCCACTGACAGAATACTTTATCGCTTAGTTAATAACATTTTATCCCATAGTCAAAAACAACAGTTTCAAGAAATTTGCATAGTAAACTAATGCTAATTGAAGGACGGGCTTCAACGATTCCTAGTAAATGTGAAAGGGAAACTAATTGCATAGGCGGCGATTCCTGCAAAGGCGAATCATGAAATCCTAATTTACGCATGTTGAATCAGACAACTATTATGCAATACGGAGAGGTAGATAAGAGAATTTCCCATGGGCAACGACAGGTTTCAAAGATACGCACTTAAAGCACAAAGAATTGAAAAAATAAGTACTAATCTTTCGTATCTCCAATAGGTAGTCATCACAAGGTTATGAAAAACCAGATGCGCATTTAGGGTACACTGCAGCCGTCTGTCGTGGCGAATCGCCGAGCGCTCTATTTTTTAGGATCTAATTTCGTTGAATCACCACCGAAGACGGCTGCATTATTGCCGAAATGGGCATCTGGTTTTTCATAACCTCGTGACGGCTATTGGTGATGCCTTAGAAAAGCACTTAATACCATAAGAGCTCAATAATTCAACAGCGAATTAACATTAAGATTTGCTCAATTTTATAAGAAACTACTCGTTCGCAACAACTTTTCATAAACTTTATTATTATATCACGTAGATATATCCTTCAAATAACAACTTGATGACGTTCCATTCTGGTTAAACGACAGAAGCTACCTACAAAAATCGCAAACACGAAATTACTAACTATAAAAGTTGATGTTCCAATGTTGCGACCAAAAATCTCGACATTATTCCAGTCCATTTTGCACCACTGCGCATGTCACCACAAGGGCGGGCAAGAGGCCCATTATTTTCTTTAAAATTTCTCTCCTCGCTAGATCGTGAAAGGAAATGCAGCTCGGATTCTGACAGATGTTTACCTTTAAAGAAAGAAGAAATTACTGCGCGTGTACCCAATTTGATCGGAATATCAAGGTCCCCAAGGACACATAGACAGTCGGAAAGATAAGTATGAGGAGGGATGCCAAGGAACGAATTGCGCAAACTTGTCTCACGTCGGCGCCAACAAACGACAAGATAAATCCGGGCAAAATTTCGAAAAAGCGAGCCGAAAAGGAAAACGATAGATGGGGCGCAAGTTCTCCCAAAATGCGGCGCCGACACACATGGCGAACACAAGCAGCTCGATTCCATCCGACTGCACCGGGCGCCGAATCTACCTTACCTGCATACACGCGCGCACGATAAGAAGATATATCCCTGGGGTAAAAGTAACCCTAATGCATACCAAGGGAGAGGGACGGCAAAGATCCTTCTTTCCCCTTCACTTCACGGCCAAGGAAACCTCGGGGCCAAGCCAAGAATGAGACGTCGAAGGAAAAGAATATCGTATTACGCGATAGAACGAAAATGAGAGATGAGAGAAAAAGGAACATTTTTTGATACGAATCACTCCGCTCGCGGGAAATGAGCTGTGCGCAACGTTCTCGAGAGCAATTTCCTCCGTACCGATCCCTCTTCTTCCATCCATTTCTCCCTTCCCATTTGCCAGGGCCGGCCCGAGCTACGGGCGCCCCGGGCGGCTGCCCAGGGCGCCTAAGTTTTGGAGGCGCTATCGCGATCATTTATCTATGAATTTCTTGCAAGTGAATAAATATTGGATATTAATTTACATAGAGGAAAAAATCTTTATGGCATTCCTTGAAAATGTTCACTATTAATAATTTTTACAGAGCTATGAGTAAATTAACATGTACTCTTTAAATATCTCAACAAACATTAACGGAGGGGGGCGCTGGAGTGCTATCTAGCCCGGGGAGCCAAAATTCCTCGGGCCCTACGTTTGCCCATCTTCTAAGAGAGAGGAATTTGGATTATCTTCCACGAGACAAATCCAGGCCAAGGTCGGTCTGCTGCGAAGGGGAAAACTATAATACGGCTAAAAGAACACACAAGGCGCCGCTTCATTTTTTACAGCCCCATATATACCTTCCAGGCACGCCACTACCACCCCTCCTAACTCCATTTCCAGGCTACCCCTTTCCTCTCCCCTGCAATCCATCCTTCCTCTATCTCTCCCCGCCGGCATTGCATGAAAGCGTAGCCATTTTTTACGACCTGACCCTTTCTACGAAACAAAAAAGAAAAAGTGGATAAATAGATGCGAAGCGATTGGGAATCGCCTCGGGCGTTCCCTTACGCGCATCTGTTTCATATGCGATCATTAATAAATAATTTACTTTTAAAAAAGTGCCGTTAAAAATCGGTTTCAAAATAACGATCCCAGGCTACACTGCTTTATGCAAAATAAAGCGGTACGTTCATTTGGCGATTTTCAAATATTCTCCGGATTCAGGGTTCCGTGTAGTAAAGGGTTCTTTTGTTAAATCTATAGTCTTTAAACTGATTACGTTAACCCGATTTCCAAAATACGTAGCGAAAAAGAGGCGAGGACTAATAGGAATGCGCAGCAGACCACAAAGTTTTTCATAATGATTCGGCGTGGTTGGCGATTTATGTTCGTCATTCGGAACAATGGATGACCTACTTTTTTAAATGCTTTGACGGGCCAATATTAAGGGTTTTTCAGTCAGTCTGTCAGCGAGAGCTCGGACAGATAAAGGATGAACCAATTCCCTTGGAATTGGCGCCCACGCTGCGTGTAGGACGGGAAATATGCGGAAATATTTCGGACGAAATCGGACAAGGGCATGAGGCATTCCAATATTACTACTCATACAACTCAAGTGCTCCTGCACTTTGGACATTGTTATTTAAAGACTTTTTACACCGCTAGAAAAAAAATGATTTCACAACAATCTGCTTTTAAAAATGGGAACACATCCGTGATTTGCTTCAATGACAAGTTAATTGTAAAAAATAGATAATTTTGCAAAATTAATGTTTTACAATTTCGAAAACACCTGTTTCGAATACACAAGCTCTAAGTTTAATCCAACGTTTCGGTACAAGGAACGAGAATAGACTGTTTTGGTCAAGGATGTGATATTTCCTGGATCGCTAAAACTACCAGATCCAAAAAGATCTCACAAACTCAGAAATCCGTGATTAATATGAATACCGGAGCCCACTGGATGGATAAATCATCAACTGCGACACTGGTTTTTTTTAAAGACTGCTACAATAAATGTAAACTTCCTTTATCCAAAACGTAAGGTCACTACCGAATTCTGGGCTGGCAAAAATTCCTCTAATATATCAATCCTAAAGATAAATTATTCATCTGATTACTGCCGTTTGTCACATACATACATTTCCAAAAATATTTTCTCGATTCCAACCCATCCATATATATAATTTCCCACCCGCCAAAAACAACTAATGCAAGTATGTATCGTAGAAATAGGACGTAATAGCTCTTTTGAAAGACTCGCCTGAGATTTCAAATACACGAAATGTATTATCTTTTCTAAGCTTATTTACCTTAAAATAACTTCTGAGCTACGCTTAGTTTTACGTCTAGACCTTGTGAGAGGGAGCTCAAATCATGTATTCAATTTGTATATTTGGCTCTATTTCATCCTGGAACGATTCACTGGGGCATGATCCGCTCACGCGCTATATTTTTTCTCGCTGTAGATATAACAGAAAAATGTAATAAAATGTATTTTATATATAAACAAGATTTATTGGATTATCAGTATCTCAGCTATTCTCCGTAAAAAAAAGTTGGCTTTATTTATCGATGTTTTCCAATGGTTTGCTTATGCCCCAGTATATTGGATCAAAATGTCGAAAGTGGAACTTTCTAGCGTTAAAGAATTAATCCTTCAAGCATTTAAACTCCTTCAGAAATATATTTTAAAATTCGTGACTTTTCCAGCATTCAGCGGATATGGCAAAAAAATTATGACGTGGAATGATTTAAGATATTTGTAAAACATCCGTCAATCAATAAAAAAGTTAAAATGATAGGGATAGAGACATAGTAATAACGTGAATACATTTTTAATATTTAAGAAACGTGCTGATAAAAGAAAATAATTCCTCGTGACATTGACTACTTCTACCCTTGTTTTTATAAGAAGTTTTTTCTTATTTTTCCGTTATAACTTTTACATTATATTAAATTCTATTGATGAATATTTACGAGTAGTTAATATTTTTAATGAGGTAACTATGTTCGTCAATCCACATATATTTTATTGTTATCACATTCATTAACGCATCGTAGAAGGCCTCCATTAGATTTATATGTGCATTTTAAAATAAATGATCATCTGAATATAAATAAGTCTGACCTTCCTCGTGCTGCGAACACATTCCCATGTACCAAAGTGTGGCGTTGACAACTCGGAACGAGATTCGGGAGATCGCAATTAAAAAATAAAACAAAATAATTCGTAAATCCGTCGAAAAAATATATGCTCCCTATTTGGAGAGGGCGGATTTTTTGCGAGATAACGAATACGCAGACGCCTTCTCGACAAGGGAAGCGGCGACGCCACTCTCTTTATGCAGCATCGTTCATCACTCATACACCTCTTCTCACTACAGCTGGCGTCGCGTTTTAGCCGAGTCGACGCTAAGAGAGCAACGCGGTGGAATGTGTTTTAAAGAGAGAGATCGAATGGAGAAAGATGAAGAGTGAAAAATGGGATGAAAAAATATGGAAAAGGGGGAAAAAGGAACAGAGATGGAAAGAGGAATGAAAGAGAAAAAATGAGAGGGAGGAGAGAGAGGTAAATATAGACGAGAGGAAAAGAAAGCTATGGAGAGAAATGGAGAAAGTAGAACGATATAGAGGAGGTTAAGGAAAAGATTTGGAGGATGAAAGATGTGAACGAGGAAGGAAAAGCGGTGGAGAGGTAAATGGGAGAGAGGACGGATAGGGAAAGAGGGGAGGAGGGATGGGGAGAAGAGAGAGGGATGGAGAGAAGAGAGAGAGGGATGGGGAGAAGAGAGAGAGGGATGGGGAGAAGAGAGAGAGGGATGGGAGAAGAGGGGGATGGGGAGAAGAGAGGGAGAGGGATGGGGAGAAGAGAGGGAGAGGGATGGAGAGAAGAGAGAGAGGGATGGGGAGAAGAGAGAGAGGGATGGGGAGAAGAGAGAGAGGGGTGGAGAGAAGAGAGAGAGGGATGGGAGAAGAGGGGGATGGGGAGAAGAGGGGGATGGGGAGAAGAGAGAGAGGGATGGAGAGAAAGGGATGGGAGAAGAGAGAGGGATGGGGAGAAGAGAGAGGGATGGGGAAAAGAGATGTATAGATAGATAATCGTCTTTATTCGGGCGAAATTTAGACCATAAGGTCTATTCTTACATTTGACCCTTAAAGAGAGAAATGGGGAGAAGAGGGAGTGAGAGAGGAGGGAATGAAAGAGAAGGGATGAGTGAGGTGAAAGGACGGGAGATGGGGAGAGGGATAGGAGAAGGGGAAGATGGACGGGAGAAATAGAGAGAGGGGTGGGGAGGAGGAAAAAGAAAAGGGCGGGATGAGGAAAACAGTGTAGGAATGAGAGTGAAGGGGGAAGATGGATGGGAGTAGAGAGAGAGATGGGAGAAATAGAGAAAGAGAGATGGAAGTAGAGAGAGATGGGAGAAGTAGAAAGAGAGAGATGGGAGAAGTAGAAAGAGAGAGATGGGATAAGTAGAAAAAGAGAGATGGGAGAAGTAGAAAGAGAGAGATGGGAGAAGTAGAAAGAGAGATGGAAGAAGTAGAAAGAGAGAGATGGGAGAAGTAGAGAGAGAGAGATGGGTGAAGCGGGAAAGGGAAGGGAAAGAGAAATGGAGAGAAGGGGTCAGCGGGTTAAGGTGGGCAGTTGCCTTTACACTAAAATACACTCTTCGGCACGTTGGGTACGGTGGCCGACTATGGAGAAATCTGACCCTTACGTATCGCGAGCGTGTGTTCGTAAGTTTCTGGATATTCCGCATTAGACGTTCCAAAACCGTAATGAGGGAGGGAGGGAGGGGAGAGAGGGAGGGGAGAGAGAGAGGGAGGGAGGGGAGAGAGGGAGGGGAGAGAGAGAGGGAGGGAGGGGAGAGAGGGGGGAGTGGGAGCAAGGAGAGGATGAAAGAGGGTGAGGCTGCCCCGCGTTTCGTCAGCTCGCTAATTAATCAGCTTGATTCTCTTTGCGGAACTGAGAAACAAAACACCCGCTAAATTATGAGGTAGGAAAATTTTCCTTCGCACGTTTCAACACGCCAGAAACGTTTTTTTCATTCGCACGTTTTCGCGATTTAGAAGCGCTAATTGATTACGCTATTGCTCGACTTAGTTTCGAGGAGTCATATAATCGTTCAAATGGGCGCCCTCGAACCGCGTGATTTCTTCCTCGTTTAAATGCGATAAATGAAATTAAAAATGATTATTTCGCTTGACCCAGCAAATCGTTAAACTGAGTGTAATCAATTCGACGATTACGCAATTACGGATAAAATATTACAGGCACGGATGAAATATTGTCTTGAGTTCAAGACAGATTTAACGAGCTAACCTTACGGCTGAAATCGAATTGAAATATTATGTATGACTCTCGAATAGCAAAAAATAAGGTTGGGGAAAACCAGATATGTATTTCGGATCCATAGTAAGTACCATCAGTGGTGATTCGCCGATATTAGATTCTAAAAAAGAATAGAATGTATTACCGGTGAGTCACCAATTATGACGGCTGTTTCGTAGCTGAAATGCATTTTCAAAACTTTTTATGGGCACATATTGGAGAGACATACTTGGTCAATTATGAAAATAATAAAGATGAAATGTTTTAGAATCTAGGCGAAAAAATTCGCAAAAAGAACACAAAAATACAATCACAGAGTCCGTTACATATAATTTGAACGTTTCCTGATTTTTTATGACTCACAATCAGTTATTTTTAAGACCAAAACTCCTGTAAGTTAACTTGGTGCTATATGCCTCAAATTTTCTCTATCTTGATTTGTGTCTTCCTATTAGGTTGGAATACAAAAGCTCGACTTTTAGCAAACTCACACTTAAACCCACATTTTTATGTAGGAAATACGGAAAGATAAACAGTAACAGATTAAATTTGACTGTTGAGAAGTAGGATCCTTTAAAAATAGAAGAAAGTGATTTCAAACGCAAAACTTAGTTAGGTAAAACAATACTTTGCACCAGCAGCGAATCCTAAAAATCTCTTCGGCAAATTATCCTTCGACAGCAGCCATGCACGGCAAAATATTACGTATATCGCGGACTGAGCATGAAAACATAAAACAGCGTGAATCGGTCGTGGCAACAAAAGTTCGAAGGCCCAAACGTAGCACTCGCAGCGACCCAATTTGATAACGTGCATAATCTTTTCCGCAAACCTTTCCCACTGGCAGAAGCGAATATAGGCGACCGTATAGGGCAGGGATCGACAACCTATCAAAGTAAAAGAGCAGTTTTTTTAGTTTTTTGTCTCACTTCAAAATACTTGGGAGACGCACAGTGACAAACTATACCTGTTACATTATTTTTTTTGGAGATTCGAGTAATTGTAATAAGCATGTCTCATGATTGATAAATGTTAGGGAGTTTAGCTAACGTCTAAAGAGCCACGAGTACGTAATCAAGGAATCATATGCGACTCCGGAGCCGCAAGTCGCCGACCCCTGACTTAGGGCCTCGAGCCTCTGTGGCACTCGCATCTAAAGCCGCGAGAGAGCGTTAGCAGAGTCAGGAGCTTAGTGCGAAATGGTAAAGAAATGTATAGATTGTGAAAATTTCCCAACGGAAAGAAGCGGTCATATACTTATTCCAAATTATGATAAGGATCAACGAAATAGATATTAAGCGAGGTCCAATCTCAACTGACGGGTATCATTGGAAAAATAATTTATGAGGGTTCCCCTCGAAGACGTTGAGCTGCGATCGACCTCATCAACCTCAGAAGTCCAATCACTATATTGTAAATTATATATGGAAATAACTTATTAAGAATTTGATGCTTGTTTTCCTCCATAAAACATAGCCACATGTTTTCAGAATTCGCGAGTCGGTTCTCGCACACCACTGTCGCCAATGGGTCTCGCATCCCCTACATCCGCGGCAGTCCACTGGGCGCTTATTCTTACTTTCGGCAGCAACTGTAATAAATATGATAATAAGAAATATTCTAGCTTTAGAATATTATTCCACCATATTTTAAAAGGAAGTTATGGAAACTTTTAATGGGATAATCATCCAAATTTATCAACAAGAAATACCTCTTAAAAAGTCGAAATTTCCTGTAAGATCCCTTCGAATTGTCTAATTGTCTACCCAGAAAACATGTCGTTTACAATATATGATTCAGTTAAGTCTTATGTTCGCACATTGTTTAATGTCGATAGAAACAACCAATATCCTATATATTTTATAAATGGGATATTTTTCATGGAAATAAAATTTCAATTTTTTTAAATCATCATATGCAGCGCCTCTATCGAATAGAGTATGAGCTATTCGAGAAAAACTCGACCTAGTGAAAATACTCCTGCGATCAGCAAAAAAGAAAGTTACAAAATCATAGCCAGAAGCAGTTTCTGTAACGCGCTGCATGTTGTTTGTCGATGTAAGCTTTTCAGAACAGCTTCATTTCGCTATTCTCGCACACTAATTTCTTCAACGTTAAATTTTCTTCCAATCTCACGATTCTCATTTTCTTTGGCTAGTGTCACCACATCTATCTAAAGTGCACAGTGAAAAATATTCGCCTTGATCTATTTTCGTATTCTACAGATACATTTTTAATTAACCAATATCGCAGTCGAATTCTAGGCACGTGTTACTGAGCAGAAAGATGCCCGAATAGCGGGAGGATAAAAATCGGTCTCTTCTGTAATTAATTTAAAATAAAAATGTAAAAATATTCGGTAGCGCGTAATCTACAAAATTTAAAAAGCATAGAAAATATTAATATACGCGTTATCTAATAGTTACACATTATATAATAGCTGCGCATTATCGATCCGAAAATATGGTAATTAAAAAACCGTCAGATAGGAAAACAAATGAAAAGTTTAAATTTTGAAAGACCGATAAAAGGCGAAAAAGTTGCGCCGCTCGCGGTATTTCCAGTGAAGTCAGCTATTTGAGCAACAAAATGTGCAAAAAAGCAGCAGAATTAGCTTCAAAATGCCTCGTATAACACTCTTTGGAAGCTTCATCGAAAAAAGTAAATAAAGACGGCATCTTGCGACGAGTCCCGAAAGCCTCGCCAACTCCTCAAAAAAAAATAAATAAAGCCTCGTAAAACGCTCCACTTTCGCGTCGCGACAGAACCCGTGGGCGGAAAATAAAAATCCTAAAATAAATGCCGACGGATCGAACTGGGTCAGTAGGAGCCGCGCTGGGAATCGAACGGGAGACCACTATCCATCGAGCTCTCTCTCTCTCTCCATCATCTCCTAACTCTTTCCATTAAGTCAACGATCACGGGAAGGACTTCCTTATTCTGTAGTCTGATACTCGCGAATATACGTAAAATACAAATTACTATTATCTATTCGAAGATTTCTGGCCCTTATAAAATTCTTAACGAGGCTTTCCAATCATAAAATGTCTCAATAACAAAAAGAACATTTTGATGCGTGGAAGGAAAGGTACTTTACGTTCTATCATTCAACTGACTCGGTTGCTCAAGCAGTAGGAGTTTTAAAGCTGTCTCGTAAAATCTTTGCTTTCAAAACGTGTTTGCAGTAATCACACCAATAAACCTTGGCGTAACAATGAGCTCTTTTCGAACGGTTAAACTTTCTCAATGAATAGATGCTGTAATTGATGTAACATCAAGCTGCGCATGTATCCGGGCAACAATCGAACCCTTGACCTTATTGTCTGGAGGAACACACACACACACGCAAACACGCCCGAAGGCCGATATAAACCGGATTTTCCGAGATTACGGACGCGAACGCGCACTTTCAACGGCGACCAAGTGCGCAACGATGGATCACCCGGGTTAGGGAGGGGAGAAGACGTATCCTACGGGCAAAGTTTACGCAAGCTTATTATGGATTCAATATTTTTATTTCGGCATAACATTCGATTGGCCCTTTTATGACACCACCCGCAGAAGGTCACTGAAAATAAAGAAAACATTTCGAGTAAAGAATGAAAAGGTAACGAAAGAGAATCGAAAGACGTTTTTTTCGTATTAACAATGCACTTAAACCCCTCAATATGGGACGACGGGTATTCCCGCACAACCAAATCTCCATACAAATAAATAATGATATTTGCATATCAAAAGCTCTGAAAAATTTTATACCAGTTGAATGTAAATGACAAAAAGCGGGCGAGTAAAAAAGAATGTGCAATTTTCTATGATTTGTTCATTGCGGAAAAATTCTACTCACGCAATGTTGCAAATGGAGTTCAAGTGTTGAAAGACGGAAAGGACACACCTTCATAAATAAAATAATGTATTTATCCAATAGGCTGGTAAAATGGACATACGAACATATAAACTAACAAACACGGTCAACTGTAAACGTCAGAGACATCGAGCAAAAATGCGGCAGTAATGCACTAAAGATTATCGAGCTCCTCTTGTGGTTGAAAACAAATTCAAGAAAATAAGCACTTTTAAGAAATAGTACTTATCTTAGGTATCTCTAACACCTAAATAGTTATTTTTTCAAGTGCTTACTCTTTTAGTAATGCTAAAGGTAAGACTACTCAATTTGAAACTCATCATCACGACTTACAATGGCATCTATGAGGGTTACAACTTCGTTATTTTTATTATATGTGCATCTCATCTATGTTCCTATCTACTTTTACCATTCAGAAATGAAACTTTCATTGATGCTGCAATGTGTCTACATACAAGCACACAAATGTACGGGACGAACTTAAATGCAAATATGAAATTGAGCCATATTAAGCATATCGCCCGTATATGACGCAATCGCTTAACGCCCGAAACGAAAGGTAAAGGTGTGGACTTTGCAGTGAAAAGAAAGAAAGAACAACTGAATGAACGAGTCACTTTCGCAAAAGGAATCGTGTTCGAAAACGGCTGCGGGTGTCCTATTAATTAGAACAAACCTCGAGGTCGTACTGGATTCTTATTCAAAAGGGAGAAAAAGGGAATCTACATTTCTCGAGGCAGTTTAAGTCCTCGACTTAATTCCATTCGTTTGCGACAGCCACCTACAACCGGAGGGCACTGGACGGCCAGCGAGGTATTAAGGGAAAGTAATTGCATTTTATTTCTCCGGTTCTGTGTTCCAATGTATGCAAAAAGTTTGCGGTGCTTTCCAGCATAATATTTATAACTATTATATTCAGGCGTCTTGTGATGAGCAAATAATATACTATTCAAATAAAGGTAAAAGAAAAATATGAACTCAAATGGTAAGCCATGACTTGGCACCAAAACAAATGTTTCTCGTGCTATGGATACATGCCATACAAAAGAAGATGACGGAGCTATCGATATTATAATTTAATTTTTCGTGTCATTATTTTATCTGATCCTGATTTTACCAATGTTAACGCAGCAAATAATACTTGAGGATCGAAAATATACGATCAGCCTCGCTAAACAAAGAGCACAGGAATGTAATAAATAATAGATGCGATCAATGTCACCAGAAAACCGTTGGTATGATATAAATAGCCGGACAAGTTGAGTTCCCCAAATTATGCCTGAAAAAAGATAAAAGGAAAAAAGCGATTCTGATGACGAGGCTCTTCGACATCTGACAATCGATTCATTAAATCTAAACGACGGCAACCCGGTCTCTTTCTCATTCCTTGGGAGGGTAACAATAGTCGCCATTTCAGATGGAGGGAGATAGAGCCAAATGGAGAACAAACGGACATAATGCGACATAGAGATTACCATCGTCGTAGGATTAAGAGTGAAAGGACACTCTCCTCGGACACCTTGGGGAGTCCTTATATAAGACCTGAACACCGCGGCAAGGTTATTGCCACCAAGGTCCGATAACCTCTCACCCACCGCTGCATGAAAAAAACACAAAATCGAAAACTGGAGCGCCGTTGCATCGTCACGGCTGCATACCCCATTAAAGCAAGTTTTTTTTTTATGCATCTGCGCCGCTAATGCCGAATGTCTATCGCCCCGGAAAGCTTGTTGAAACGATCATCAGGAGACTGTGTCGAAAATAGTTTCCTGCATTAGGCGCGGAGGAGTAAATCGCCCGAGCCATTTTGGTCCGCTAACCCTTGAAAGATATATATCTCTCGTCCGACCAGATTGCTCAATTAACTCGAGAGACGATAACCTGAATAAGATTTGCAAGAGGAAATGGCTCCTTGTGGAGTATATTCGTACGCGAATACGTAAAGAGATGTTCTGGAAGTTCCCTTCCGTAAATTCTAAGAATATAAGGGGAGAAAACATCATCGCTGCCTAAAAATCCGTGTAATTCTTATATTTATCACAAAATGGTCTTAAAAGGAAGTTTAAATGGGAATGAGAAATAATTGGTGTCAAATAATAGTCAAAATCAAAATAACTGGAGTTTTTAAAGGGGTAAGGAAAGCCATGTTAACGAAAAAGTATTAAATGTAATAAATTTCTTGTGAAATTGTTTGTTGGCGACCAGTTCCGAAGCTACCACTGCGTCATCAGGCCATTACAAATGAAAATACACGCCTAAAAAGTTTACTGTCCCATTTTCTTCCTTTTCCACAAGAAATGTTATCGAATTATGGTGAAAATTTCAGGTAGATAGTTTATGATAAAACATCAATTTACTAAACTAAGAGGAAATCCTTCCAGGGATGGTGCCTAAAAACTTGTAAAACGTTATATAATAAATTATATATGAAAATACAAACAAGCAAGACTGAAATGGGAAAGTCATGGCGAGTCCTTCAGTTTATAAAAGGTATTATTAAATAGGAAGTATTCCTATATCGCTACAATTATAATTAGACTATTAATAAAAGCCTTAATCTGTTGGTTGGTTTGATGGTTGGAACGCTATATGGGATTTCCCATAAGAGGGATCTTAAATATAGGTACCTCTTTCACACTTGCAGACTTATTTTCTTTTCCAAAATTAAATTAAAAGTAATTGACGCACGATCTTCGGATGAGAACCATTTTAAAGAAAATTAAATGAAAATTCTTATTCTTATCGTGCATTTTTGTTTTCGAATTGAATTCGCTCACATTAAGCTAAAATATTCTAAAATTTGTCAAAATTTTGCATTTATATTGAAACGTTCCCTTGGCGATTAACAGCATTGTTGTTCATACAGAAATCAACATATCTGGTGAGTCCATAATAGCTAATTTTTTTCGGATTAAAACGTTCAAGATGATGTTAACTTAGTTAAAATCTGACTACATTTTAATATTAACAAATATAATAATGCATTAGATTTAGCTCACTTCCTTCCAATATAGTTGAATATATTAAGTTCCAATTTTCTCGTTGAATTTCAACGGGCAATTACGCTAGTGTTTCATAAACGACAAAACTCATTCAGTAATATTTCATAGTCAGAAGAGTAATAAAACGGTGGCCAAAAAGTAGATTTTCAGCGAAAGTTCTTCAAGTATAATATTTCCACGCTTATTCGTGCTCTTTGCAGAACGAATAAACTGCATAACATGAAAGTAAAAGTCTTGAATACCATAGAAATATTTAAAACCAATTTATAACTCACAAGAATAAGTGACCTTAACAAAAAATAAACATTTTAATATAATCGAATTGAAATTAATAATTTTTTACGCAGATCAATAATCAGGAGACGAAAAGTTTCTTTGATTTTTTTATTTCGCCAGTCGCACATTATTTAGAAACGTTCAGGAAAAAAAATGCATGAAGTTATTCGACGTCACGAAATGGCCATTTTCGGTCGAAGGCCGAGTTATTCGTCCCCAATGTGCCGGCAAAAGAAACGTTCGAATTTTGGTTTGCAAAAGCGGTTTATGTTCGTACACATACGCGGTATTTCAATTAATCCGACGTAGAATGAATAGGCGATCGAGGGAAGTAGAGGTTCTTGCGCCGCCAACGACGGAATCTGGTGGAGCCATTCCATTCCATAAAACACTCGCGAAAAAATCAATAAAAGAAATGGGGCGACGCTTATTCCGATTCTAGCTAACTACAAAATGCACAGAAAAGTAGCGACGCAACCATCGGTCGGAGGAATATTTGGAGGGAAATGAACCCTTTTGTGCGAACTAACGGCAGAAAAAAAATGTCTACGAGGGTCGATCTTTGGCCTATTTTTAACCCAAATTCGACCTGCGTATCGAGCGCCTTTTTTATAAAACTCTCTCAAATACTCTCCATGGTAAGTGAACGCGGAATGTTGAAGACTAATTAAAATTTACCGTGGTACAAGGACTTTTCAAAAGTTTTGAAAGAAAAACTCGAAAAAAAATATTTTCAATTCGACCTTTCAGGTTTTTCAACAATATTTTTCATCTTATTAAAATTCGTCACTTAAATTTATTAAAAATAACGGCTGTATATTCCAAAGTCATTAAGGTCGGTAAATAATTTTACGAAAATTTCGGAAAACAATTTGAATAAACGCCGACTGGACACCATTAAGATAAAATCAAGGGATGAAGCCTTTACAGGCTCCCCTCTATTTATGCGGGGGTTGCGTTCCAGGAAAGTGACGCATAAAGCGAATTCGCATAAACAGAACCCATATTTACATGTAAAAGATAGGGATAGGTTCCACAAGCAATCCTAACTCCCCTACAAGACGCTCTTCTTTCGCTCCATAACGACTTCTTATCCGCTAAATACAAAATTAAAACAATTAACACTGTAAATTATACTCGCCAATAAAAGGAAGCAGACGAGCACAAGTGGTGGCTGTTGTGAGTGACATAATTGTGGAGGTTTAAAGTGTTGGAGGGTTGTCTTGGCCCAACGCAAGTTCCGCGGGCAAGGAGACAAAACTTCTCAAGTGTGCTCAAACAGTATCACACGAAATCTCCGTCTCATCTCCACTCTGCAATATCCTCTCCACTCTCATCTCTTTTACTGTAGTACTAATACGCACAGCATATGAGATAACGAGAGACTGAATGGTCGCCTTGTGGTGTACTGGAGAACTATCTTTTGTTTGTATTGCACTGCACTGGCGACATAACCGCATAAGAAAGAATCAAAGACGCATAAAAAGAAATTCCGGTAGCAATAAGTTTGTCGCATAATAGCTAATTCGCATTAAAGAAAGGGAAACCTGTAACTCTGTGGAACTCCATAATAAATGAAAAGGAGAGAGAGAGAGTATTAAATAAAGTGGAATTATTTCACTAAGTATTTCTCTCCTTTTCATTTACCATGAGTTAAATTTAGGAAAAATAAATCAAGCAATGGATCAATTTTCGTCGAGATTAAGTTGGCGTGGTAACTGTGCTGGTAGTATTAAGTACGCATTTTCAGTCTTAATTACACGAATATAACAATGGCTGCAACTTCAACGCATGCAGGCATGGTTTATGCTAACAGTGTCGAGTGGAGTGGAAAAGGGTAAAAAACAAAAACAACGAATGAGTTTTGCAACGCAGGCCACCATATATGTATACACTTGACGCTAATGACAAGAGTCGCCGCCTTCCAACTCGTAACCAATCTTGTTTCCCTCTACCAAACCAGGCACACCGGCTAATGCGAGCCAATTTAAACCCGTCTTCATGAAATAGCGGAGATACGGCAAAAATCCAAAATCAAGCTTGGATTATATGAAAGGGGGGTTGCGAACATTCAATCGTCCTATTCACGCAACCCGTGCATTTAATCTCTCTCTGCGCAAAAAACGACTGTCTAATTAGACTACGATGGAATTACATTTCCAGCCTGTCGAATCGTGGTAATTGGTTCCACCACTGCACGCGTTAACTCCGTTTTGATAGTTACTTTTATAAACATAAGAAAAACTCAAAAGGGGATGTCTGAGTGAGTGAACCAATGAGCTCATAGTACACGCAATGCAAATTATTCGCTGAACTCCGACTGCGGTGAAATATTCTAATTGTTCGCATGCCTGAGTAACTAACAAAATGTTAAACCACTGCATTCAAAAATGTGTAATTTTGTCAATGTTTTATGGACTTAAAGAAATTTTATTCTCTTTTGATGACAATAAGTTGTTTTAAATACATTTAGTTTTTTTATTATTCACGTACAAACCTGTCAAAATGTACTTGAACGATAAGAGACCAAAAGATAAGAAATCTTTCTTAAATCTATAGGTCAATCCAAAGTGATGCTGGAAGTGGCCCGCTAAAACAAAACCCTTAAGTATCAGCACGACGAATGTGACGGATGGATTATTCCCCGCCATTTCGAATGACGCTACAGGGCATTGGGCAAACTCTATGCATATTAATATTTCGATTCGGGCTTCACCTGGCGAAATGAATAGGCCGACGGCAGAGTAGCGATCCTAAGCCAACATTTCGACTTTTACGAGCGGTCGAGAAAGCATAATAATACGATTGTACAACGCCGCATTACCTCAAATTATGCACGAGTCACGTTAATGGAAGCGCCGAGAAAAAATAAATAAAAATTGTGCAATGAAGCTAAGAGATAGAGAGAGATCAGCTCGCGATTGAGGGGCAATTTTGCGCTCGAATTTCTTCCAAAATACGCTAACGCGAGCAATTTATCTTCCATCCTACGTCGACTTATAACATAACGGTTTCCGGAAAAATGTCTACGGAAATAATTTATTTCAAATAAGCTGCCAACTTTGCAATACACTTGTTCTTTTTATAGCTACCGGAGTAATCTTTATCAATTACTAGAAATGTGATTAATTTTTAGCAGTATATAAAATTTATTTTTAAAACGATGAATCGAAAAGTGTGCAAAAACCGCTAATTAACAATTATTAATAACAGGAAAGGAGCTGTTATTGGCGAAATATTCTTAGCAGCATTTTATTATTGAAACAACTCCACCAGTAGGAGTAAACCAAAACAATGATAGCCCTTGAAATGCTCATTTTACTGCATTTATCTTTTGGATACCGTTTCAAAAGCCAGTGATTTTTGCCAACAAGTCAAAATTTCCAAGGCAACCTTCAGATATGCATTCGCGTAATGGCGACAGCGACAAATGACCAGAGATTTTTAGCTGTACGAAGATATTTTACTCCAACCTCGCTTACACAAGGACATCTGCCTAACCTCGAAACCGTTAAATTTACTCCTAGCCTGAAAAATAAAATTAAACCGTGTTTCGTCGAGTATTTTAACTAAGAGCTGATTCTGCAACCCCCAGCTTGTGTTTATAGACACATTTCGCCTTGAGCGAACTGGACCATTATATTTAACCGACCTCGAAAGCTTAAGACGCCAGGGAGATCCTGGGATGAAGTCATTATAACGTACACCACACAAGGAAAGGTTTTATTCATCTTTAGGTTGAGTCACTTTCATCGGTACAGTAACAGATTTGATAAAATCTGACAGAAGAGTGCAATAATAAACGATATTTAAAAATAATGTGAATGATAGTTAAAACCGCACCCGATGAAAAGGTAAGCTGACTATTATTATAAAATATAAATTATAAATTTTTTGCAATATGACTGATACTAAATGCGCACAAGAAGATAACTAGCAGCGCTACTGCAAGACGAAATAATAGATACAAGCTCCTTAAAATCGAAACCTGCTGTAAAAGTAGTTCGAATTGATAAATTACATCAAAAGATAAGAAAAACTCCAAAACACCAAATAGTACTGCAAAATTCGAACAATAAAAAAAGACATAAGAGGACCAAACAGTCAAAACGCTCAAATTGGACGATTCTTCATAGGATCGAAGGATGTCATCGATATTTAAACAGAGGCAGTTGGGTTAAAAGAAAAGACAATCGTCTCCAATTAATCAGACAGCCCACGGCGGACAGAGTCGAGAAATTAACTTATTCCTTCGTCTTCTACGAAGACAGCACAGGCAGACCCTATATCGAAACCGATTAAATAAACAGCGACGCATGTCACCCACTAACATCACGGGCGGACCGCAGGCTGCATAAATACATAGCCATTTTATATACGGTGACAAGGAGCAACAAAAGGCACGTTTGAGATGAGAAAATTGACGGAGATTACGAGCAAAGATTTCCAACGAAAGATGCGCGAACCCCGCCTCCTTCGGAAAAACCCGGAAACGTCGCGAGAAACAAGAACGACTCGCGCCAATCAAAGCGGGCACAAAGAGGAAAAATAAAACCAGCACCCATCGTGATCCTACCTTCTTGACCTTCGCCCTCTCACTCCTTTCGGCCCTCGCAGATTCCGGGCGAGCGAACACCGTCTCAGCCGAGGGCGGGAACGACAGTCGCAGAAACCGCGACAAATCAGAGAGATAGCAGTCTCGAAAGCTGATCAATAGGGCGCTCGAACACCACCCCAAACGTCCTCTCTCTCTCTATCACTCTCACTCTCCGCTTTCCTGTTCCAGAGGGAGAGAGAGAGATCTCTTCCTTCACAAAATCGGTGAGAACGCCAACAACGAGATGCGTAAAATGTATTTTGTTCCGAACCGGCAATTTTGCACTTCTTCGAAGGTTGACAAACGAAGTGCTCGTCCAGTTCTCCCTCAATAAAGTTTTTTTTGAAAAAGAGGTCAAAAATGGGTTAGCGGTGTTATTGAAAGGTATCAATAGTGAAGGAGGGTTACGAGGGGTCAGTCGAACCAGGCGTGCGGAACCTTTCTTGTTTTTTCGGAGGGGTTTTTGGATCGGTCGGAAAGTAGGTTAGGAGGAAGGTTATAAACGGATCGATTTCATTTAAAGAGAGCGCGCGATGCGAACCTGGCGGGAAGGGCGGACGCAATGAAGGTAAAGTTTCACAGGAGGCCTGTTTTTTTAGAGAGCAGGGGACAACAAGGTTGGGGAATACTTCCGAGAAATTCCACACGCACTTCTTTTTCGGGAGACGTCCTTATCTCAGGGGAAGGAAAATGCCTTGAAAAAGGTTAAAGCTTTTAGGACGAGGGAGAAGAGGAAGAAGGAGGGGAAGAAAAGTTAAGGAGAGTCCCAGGTAAAAAGGCGGCGGTTTTTAGGCGAGGTGAAGCAAGCTGCGCACTCTTTTTCGGTAATGGAAGGAGGAAGGGAGAAAAGAGCCGGGAATAGTTTCGCTTCACGAAGGATCACAAAAGAAAAATTATGAAGTTTCGTCCCTTCACTTCTAGTCTTGCTTAAACTGTCTCTCCGACGTGGCTTGCAGGTCGAGTGGTCCGGTTTTCTCACCGACGCAGAGATCACGAAGAAATCACGAGCACTTCTGAACCACGTGGGATAAAAATGAAGCCGGCGTCTTACTGGCGTCCACTCCGCTCTCTGGTACTTTAGCAAAGGGGGGGTTGGCGACGACAGCGACGCTCCTGGACGAACGTGGAGTCTCTCTCTCTCTAGCTTCGGCGCCTCGATGTTCGAACGGAACTATCCGAGCTGACTCCCTCCCTTCCCTCCTGCACACCTCCGCACTATTGCCATCCCTCCCTCTCCCCTTTCCTCCCTCCCGCCACTCCCTAACTTTCCCTCCACGCTCTCTCTCCCTACCCTTACACCATCTAGGAAGGGAAGAGGAGAATCCATTGGGTCCTAAACCAATTTGGAAAGGGAAGAAAGGGGTTAAGGAGAGTAGGACGGTGATGAGTCCCGAGAAGGGAGGAACTAGGGTAAAGAAGAACGACTGTGTCGATGCACGCGGAATAAAGGAAAACGAGAAACATGAGAGAGATGTCTTCGACAGAAGAAGCGATTGAATGTCATACGTCTTGTCATCTTCATTTTTTTTTGACGGCGCAAAAAAATTTCAAAGACAAAAAGAAATAATCCTGACCTTGCCGAAAAAGAATGACGGGCAGTTCTATCGATACATTTCCCAGATAATATTTTTGATTTGAAATGAAACTTAGGTTGAATGGGACATGTTATTACACAAATCTGGCAAGATTGTAAACAGATAATCGTAAAAATGTATCCAAGTGTAAGCTCATGAAAGTAGTTCAACAGTTTTAAATTAAATTGAATAATTTCTAATCGAACAATACATAGCTTTAGAGTTGCCTTCGTAATTGACAAAACCGTAGGCCTGCTAACCTTTTAAAACATATAAAGTACAACAGTATTATTCAAGTATCGCTAAGCAATCGACATTGCTTACATATACCTGACAAATTTAATATTTCCTATGCAAGTAGCAGAACGCGATAGATAGACCAGTTTTTTCAATCTTTTTAATAGCACGATCCACCTACGCCTTTGAGAGTATACCTGGGACGCACCTAATATCTATATACAGTAGAATCTCGATTATCTGACCTTCGATTATCCGACATTCCGTGTTATGTGACGTCTCTGCGCGATGATTTTGTTCCTTTATTATGGTCAGTCCCAGGCTGTGAAGAGGCGAATAACGATGACATAAGAGAATGGATGCATCAAGATGAGGAACAAGAGTTGACCGATAACGACATAATAGATTTTGTGAATTGTGTTGGCGAAAATAATTCAGACGATGATAGTGAAGAAGCAGAAAATGTTCCCAAAATTAGTCATAATGACGGATTGAGAGCTATCGAAATCGCAGTTGAAGAACAAGAAGAGAGGGGCGACTGCTACGGACATACTATTCTTAAGGTGTTGGCGAGATCTTGCCACAAAGAAAAGGAAGGAGAATTTAATACAATATTACCAGTTTTAAAAAATAAACACTCATATTTTTTTCATTTATGTACATATTTTTATGCAGTGTATCTTGTGTTTTATTTCTTATTTCTGTTTACATTCTTTCATAGTGCTTATAATGAATAAAAAGATGAAAAATATATATTTTGTTGACGTAATTATTTTCGATATTTTTATTAACCTTCCGTATTATCCGACATTTTTGACGTCCTCTCGGTCCCGACTAGGTCGGGTAATCGGGATTCTACTGTACTAATTTCTTAAAGCATTAGCACATATGTGTCCACATAGGGCGCGAACTGTACTATCGTGAGTTCTTTAATTATTTTATCGAGAAGTCATTAAAAAAATTTAAAAATAATGCCTGTAATGTATAAAGTCAAATCATAATTACATTTTTTACCTATTGCAATTTTCTATCTTTATTAATCACTTCACCTAGCTGTCTCTGAATCGATAGGAGCCGACGTAAGTTACATACAGTAATGCAATCTAAAGCTAATATGTTAAGGCTGTAACATTCTCGCTTTAATCACCACTATCAATACTTTCCAAACAATGTAGTAATTAAATTAAATTGTACAACTCAGTTCAATACCTAAAAACAATAAAGTTTAATATCCAGCCGAAAACGAAGTCTTTATTTTTCCTAAAAACTTGCATTGACCCTGGTCCCTTTCCACATTGTCATTCACAAGGTGCGGTCACGGCTCCTTGTGAAGTTAGGCTGTCTCCTCAAGGAAAACGTAAACTAACGCCCACTAAACTAATGGTTTATTAAAATATCTCTCGAGGAATGCCACAACAGAAGTGTTAAATCGCCATTTTCTCAAACTTAGGATTTCAACACAGATGCCTAAGTCCCACTCCCGTGTCGCATTTCCTAATATTTTTATGGCAACCGGAATTTATATTCCATGTAAGTGATTTTACTTGCCATTTTCATTACGCGAGGAGTCAATCAAAATTCGAACCAACAGGAGATATTATATAAGTAATAAAATAAAAATTATCGATGAAAATATTTTTAGAAAAGACTAACTTCACATATGAGGTGCGCTTCGTCATGTCAAAAAATAAATATATATATCATCGTGGAAATCCATCATGGAAACGGAAAATCAGCAAATAACAAGACTTTTTAAATAGAAACATAAACTGTAACATTTTTATCTATAAAGTAAACTTTTCAGAAATTCAAAAGGCACGCTAAAACCGCGCAAACACATGACCTCACTGTGATCAACTTCATTAGCGTTTGAAAACATGAATATGCGACCATCGTATTTCATCAATTGCGTCAATGTTTCTCATTTTATAATTTTTAGGCCGTTTTTAGGGATTGCAATCCTGGGATCCCGAAATCCCGAATCCCGGGATCCCGTCCAAAATTCCAATCCCGAAATCCCGGGATTAGGTAGACGCAAATCCCGGGATTTCGGGATTGACATTTTTGCTTTTGCTAACAGGTGGCGCTAACGATTAAATTGTATTTGATGTATAATAAAATATATAATTCGTTAGAATTCACTGAGTAATACTGCTTTCTATCTGAGTTTATAATATGTCATCATTCTTGTAAAATAGGAACAACGAAAAAAAATGAAAAATATCCTTTGGGGTGTAGCAAACATAAAGAAGAATGAATATTATCAAGAAGAAATGTAATCCGCAGAATCGGAAGGACATGAATCAAGTGGTGAGGCCTTTTCCTCGAGTGATGAAACAGACAAAGATGATTCGTTTGAAGGCGGAGGTGCGTACAAACTATCAGAAACAAACATTAAGTTACTGATTCAAAAAAATAAGGAAAACTGTTCTTCTCTTCAGAAAATCACCCGCAAAAAACGAGAGATTCCTTCAGAAATATGCAATCGAACAATATGGTGAGGAAAATCACTTGTTATGGATATAAAAACTCACTGGAACAGTTTAGTTGAAATTGTCGAACGTTTTATATTGCTTAAAACCTGCATAATGAAGGCCTTGATTGCTCTGATTTCCGATATATCATTCAGTGAGAGTGAACATGAACTTGCTTCTTCTATTTTTTGCAACACTGTAGCCAGTGAAAATTACTATGGAAGCTCTTTGCCGAAGAGATGCAAATCTTTTGACGTGTGAGGCAGCGTTGGAATTCATGATGAAGAAACTGAATGATGTGAATACAGAGTTAGGACATAATATGAGAAATGCCTTGCAGAATCAAATAATGAAGAGACGAACTAAGTTATCAGGGGTATTGAGGTATCTTCAGTACGGGTCAAAGGCTCGTGATAATGATTTGGGGAATATATTTTCTGTGCCATCACTAGCGAACATAAAAATGTTTGTTGCAGAAAACCTGAGTACATTTTATTGTAATATTAGTAAAACATTTGAAGCACTGGACAAGAAAGAAGAGCAAGCTTCATCAGCATCAAGAAGCCGATCTATAAATGATGACTTACACACTGAGCGAACGGTAGCATCTGAATGTTTTGAGACTGGTATATCATATTCAGAGAAGTTAAAGAAAGAACTCGATTCGGTCATTACCCAATGTTTAGTTCCTCCCAAGAAATATTCCTCCTGCTGTAAATCAAATGACCTAGCATTATCAATAGCACGAGAGCTAAAGGATTTCCGTGAAGGAGAAAAGCTGCAGTTTCTTTACGAGCAGTTGCTAGCCATTCCTCCTACTAGTGTAGAATCAGAAAGGGCTTTTTCATCAGCAGGGATGCTGCGCAATAAATACAGATCAAGAATGAGTGACGCGACATTAGATGCACTTTGTTTTTTAAGGCCATATTTCGGAAATTTGTGAATAGCTATTAAGTGAGAAGAACCTTAATCTAAAAGTACCGTTTATTTTCATAAATGCAACCAATATAATTTAATTTAAGATACTGCAACAATTACTACTTTAGTTATTAAAATTTCCTTTAAATTTTCCCCAAAAATGTTTTATTTTAGTTTTACCCTCTGATAAAAAGTTATTTTCATTGACGCTACTTAAATTTTGTGTAAACTTGATATTACTTCCATAACTGCATATGATGATTTCATGTCTGTGTATGATACAAAATTACGATTGTACGTAGTGTTTACAAATATTGAATGTTTTTTATTTCCCACCAATTTTCCTCGATCCTGGGATCCCGGGATTGAAAAAATCACAATCCCGTAATCCCGGGATTAGAAAATCCCTCCGGGATTGCAATCTCTAGCCGTTTTGTTTAAATATTTATTTGTAAAGACAGCTCGTAACACGATCACTACCGGCCGCATGATATTACGCAATAGAAAATACATTCAAATAAAAATACCTGTTAACGTTTTAGTTCGTGGCTACGCCCCCCGCAAACCCTGATTCATCTTCAACAGCTTGAATAACGGCGCAATGTGATTTATGTAACCTTCCAAGCCATTTAAGGTAATTAATTACACGAATTACTCGGAAACCACGATAAAACATTATTCATGAATTCCACGGGTTTTATTGATTCTTTCGCTCCTCCTGGTTCCAAATACAACGTGCAGATGGCGGTGGGTGAGATCGGACAAACACATACTATTTGCTAAGGTATAAATGGCAGTCACACGTTATTCCGTACAATTGCATAATGGAGAAGCCGGTTGAATGAAAGAGAGAAGACTTATAAATCAATCTTTCAACACTTTCCAACTTCCACCTCTGTCATCTATATATAAGAGTTTCCAGTAACATTGTATTCGCGAGAGACGGAGTTTCTAAATAGAAGAAAGGAAAACAAAATGTGAAGTTGATAATTAAATCTTACACTGGGAAGCATTTTCATCATTATAATTTTTACGAGCTTAATTTTCTTTTACCATGTCGATTCATTGGATGAGTGCGAACATGAGCTGCATGCTGCTTGATGCTTCTAGGTACCATTTTTTGTATACAGTGCTGAAAGTTGAAATAATTTCTTGAATGGTATATGGTATATGTGACTTGATTTTATTATTTGAATGTGCCACTGCAATTTACAGTTAGCACTTTCAGACTGTTGTCAATGCTCAAAATTAAGTGCAGCCATTTTCAATGAAAATTTACCGCGATATAGCTTAATATAAATATGAGTATTTTTTAAATAAATAATTAGGAATGGAAAAATTCTTTTCCAGGGATTTCAATTTTTTTCATCTTATATATCGTACACTGCGCCGAAGTATTTTTATTAGCCCGTTTAGGCAATGAAATTCGTATTTAATTTTTAACATTTGCGAGCAAATGTATATACCAAAGGTATGTACATCCGTTTACTTCTAATGACATGCTCTAAGAGAGCACCTCCAAAATGAACCACATTTAACCAGCCTTTTACGCCATTTTCTGAAAATATTTGTTACCAAAATAAAATGTCTCAAAATCTCGTTTCATTCAATTCAGTCGAAATATTTCTTTTGGCTACAACCATAAACGAGATATTCTAGTTTTAGATAAACCTATAAACTATCGACAATTAAACAAAGGTTATATCACCCTATTATATCGCCTTCCATTTGTTTTACTCGAAAACGTCTTTATGCTATACTGCCAGCTCGGCGTCTGAAAATCGCTCACGAATCCATAGAGAGTTTTTGGTCGGTCGTTAGTTCCCGATTTTCATCAGTTCCGATAAAAAGTAAACAAATATAGCAAAAGTTCAGAGCAAAAATATTACGTTCTTTAAGTGAATGGGCACAAAAGAAAATAGCTTTGGTAAAATTTTCTGACAGGAATTCAAGACATTTATAAAAAAGACGCACAAGTAATTCAACCGCGAAAACTTTAATTAATAGCGTAAATTTTCCAGAACTTTTCAAAATTAAGATAACTTAAGTTATCCCACAAGTCAAATGAGATAGTAACATCCATTCCCAAACCGTAACATGCCCAGAAAACCATTGCGTAACATTGAAAGGTCGCATGCGCTGATGTTCACAATAATTTCAGCCAAAATAAAAACATAGCCCGTCCGACGGAATGAATTTGCGCCGTATTTCAAAGCTATCAATCGATACCAGGTGCACACGAGGGAAATTTTGAACATTCGCATTTTGAATTTAACGACGTCACCACACCTCCGACACGCGATATTTTTCCCGACTGGAGGATAGATGATATTTTTTTCATCTTCCCGATCCCCTAACACCTCGCTTTCATTTTTTTATCAATCCTCCACGTGTATCAAAGAAATTACGCGAATCCGACGGAACATGGAAAAATGTAAAGATAAAAAATTACGGCACGTGTATGGTGAATATTTTTTTCGGTCAAAAATTCTTTTCTTTTAGCGAGGAAGTTTCTCCTCCCAAATGACAACCGGAGTTAACCTCGAATATGTTTCGTATGATAATGGAAGATGTCATAACCCATGCATATATATCTTTGTTCCTTAATTATTTCGCTGTTTTTATGCTAATGGCTAATTGGGATCGCGCTGGGTACATTTGTTTGCTCGCTGCCCTGCAAAATGTTTATCGTAAATTAGATTGAAAAATAATAGGCTTTATGGAAGTTTCCTTCCGACCATCACTATAGTTAATATTTAAGTTTCGGGAGTATCTGGGTCAGAATTGCGGCGTGAAACCCGGGACAGAGTACATCAAGAGATCGACCATTTTATGTCGTTCTGAAAGGTGTAGGAAAGAACAAATGTTTGGCAAAGTTTCTTTAAGACAAATGTGGATGCAGGAATATGTCACGAGTTTCATAAAACTATTTTTGGTTTGCTGCCTATCACCGAAAAAATCTTTAATTGGAATTTTAATCGATACATTAAGTCTGCTCCGAAATCATACCGAGTGTATTCTTTGGACCATTTAATAATTAGCTAATTGCTTAATGAATAACAACTGAGTGGTGACTGATTGGTGGCATTCTAAAGCCCTTTCTAATTTCAACAGAATACAGGAAAAATGACGAGGATAAGGGTTACAACTACTTATTCCAATTACAGCACAATTGAATATATATAATCAATATAAATTTTTACTTCACTTCCTATAGCTTTCATTTGCACATTTAAAGAAAATATTATAAGAAATAAATTTAATTACTATTTATTAGAAGATGCAAAGAAATCATGGCAATGCACCTGTGTGCAACGCTTATCAAATAAAGATCATTGCCAATGGCGTTAGATCATCATCATAGGTAGTCTGTCCGTAGACAGGTCCGTGATTATTCATGGTTAAACCTGGTTCTCCATATACTCCTATTTTCCGCTGTCCTCTTCATATCTTGATAACTCTCTTTCCCTTTCAAATCGTCTATTAGCTGATACCTTCTCCTACCTCTTTCCCTTTTCCCATCTAGTTTTCCTTCTAACACATCTTTAATCATACTCTCTCTCCTCATGTAGTGTCCAACCCAGTTAGCCTTCCTCTTTCTGATAGTCTGTATAATCATTCGCTTCTCTCCTATTCTTTGTAGCACTTCATCGTTTTTCATCCTATCTGTCCATTTTATCTTCAACATTCTCCTCCAAGTCCACATTTCAAAGCTTTCCAAGTATTTGATGTCATTTTTCCTTAGCGTCCATGTTTCTGCCCCATACAATGCTATACTCCATACGTAGCATTTTATCAACTTCTTGCGGATATCTTCCCTTATATTCCCTGTAAGTAGTTGTTTCTTTCTCCTGAAAGCCGCTTTTGCTTTTCCTATTCTAGTTTTGATCTCATCCGTACATTTTGCCTCTCGTGTTATGATACTTCCAAGGTATTTATATTCTGAAACTTGTTCTAATGGCTTTCCCCCAATAGTTATGTTCAGATTCTCTTCTTTACCCGATATTCGAATGACCTTGGATTTTTCTGTATTTATTTCCATACCGTATTTTCTACCTGTTATCACTAGTCTATTTATCATTTTTTGTAGTTCCTCTTCCTTTCTTGCTAGAAGTACTTGATCATCTGCGTATTTTACTGTTCTTATAATCCTTCCTCCAATTTTGAAATCCCCTGTGCCATCTAAAGCTTCTTGCATTAGACTTTCTCCATATATATTGAATAGGGTTGGCGATAGGCAGCAGCCTTGTCTTACTCCTCTACCGATATTTATTCCGCTGGTGTCCACATTCTCAAACCTGACCTTTACAACTTGATTCTCATATAGATTCCTAATCAGTCTCCTATCTTTCCAGTCTACACCTATATCCTTTAATATCTTCATCAACTTTACCCAATTTACTCTATCAAAGGCCTTCTGCCAGTCTACGAAACATGCGCAGATATCTTGACTGTATTCTATTGCCCTTTCTGATATGATTCTAACTACTCCTATAGCATCTCTAGTTCCTCGTCCTTTTCTGAAACCGAATTGATCTTCCCCTATTATTTCTTCTGCCTTTTTCTCCAGCCTTTTATTAAGAATCCTCGTGATGATCTTCGATGTGTGTGACAGAAGGCTTATAGTTCTGTAATCTTTACACTGCATTGCCTTTGGCTTCTTCTTTAGAGGGATCATTGTTACTTCTAGGAAATCCTGAGGCCACTCTCCCGTGTCGTAAATCTTATTAATTAATTTCGTGATCGCTTTTAGCCCTTCTGATCCTATGACTTTAAGTATCTCAGCCGGTATTCCATCGCTGCCCGTGGCTTTCCCCTTCTTTAGTTCCACTATCGCTTTTTCTACTTCGCTCTCCATAATACTTGGTCCTAAGTTGTCTTCTTCAATGCTTTCCTCATTTTCCAGTTCTATTTTTGCCGCTCCTGCCTGTTTGCTGTATAATTCCTTAATGTATTCTTCCCATACCTGTGCTACATCCTTTGTTTCTGAGACTATCTTCCCATCTGTATTCATAATTCCTTTACCACAAATTCCATTAGACTTCTTATCTTCTAATTCCAGTGCCCTAGCGTACATCATATCGTACCGTCCTAACTTCTCCATTTGTTCAATTTCATCACATTTTCCTTTTATCCAATTTTCTCTAGCTTTATCTGTTACCCTTCTCAAGTCATTGTTTATACGCCTATAGTTGGCTCTACCTTCTTCACTGTTAACGTTTTTCCATTTTCGTCTCTCATCGTTAGATACACATCATATATACGTCAACCGATGAAACTATAAGGCTTCGACAAATTATTCGCACCGATTAAATCACGAACCACGTATCCTTCGGCGTCACTCCGATAAAAAGCTCCCCGTGCCTTTGTGCTGGCAGAGGATCATGGCATTTATATCGTGCGAAGGATTAAGCGAAATTAAAAATATTTATTTCTATCCGCCATGCATAAACTAACAAAAAAGAATGCCATTAACGAAAATCAATCTGAAATAAAACAGGACTTCGATAATATATTTTTTCCTAACAACAGATGCAAGTTAATTCGAAATATTTTAACTTTTTCAATATTTCTAGAAAATTTTTCAACAAGATAGTCGCTAGAAAAGCATAAGTATCCAGTGATTCGCTCTTTCATTATTTTTCCTGCTTATGTAGCTGGTCGTTTTTACGCTAAACAATTTTGATTGATGTTTCGATCAAACTTTTAATGTTTCTTTTTCAATAACTCCAAGTCCTGTTCGACTTCTGCTTAGAGAAAGAATGGGAAAATTCGACATTTTTTATTTCAAACATTTCTCGAAAATTCTTTTAATGAAATATAAGAAAACGGCTTTCCCTAGGTGCATCAGTGAAAGTAATCCTACCATAGAGATTACTACTTTGAGTCTAAACAAAGTTTTATTCACAATAAAATATAAAGTCGAATCTCTAAAAATAAGACGTCAAGACAGAAATCATTTAAGTCACAAAAAATTCTCTTCGATAGTAACTGAAGGAAATTCATCTTCGCGTATCCTAGAACTGGAATTATAGACGGTCCAATTAAAGGCTGTATATTACAGTCAAGCTTCCAAGTGCACCAGTGTCATTAAATCAATACTATAAGAGAACTTACTGAAGATTCACGATCAATCACGTCTCTTGCGCTACAACAATACCGAAGCCTCAAAGAAGCATCTTGGGCGCGAGGAAGGGATTGTTTATTATTATCCACTTTCCGAGTAAACTTGCCGGCTCAATCGCAGCGAAGAAAACAGAACCGGAAATTTCCTATCAATGTCAGGATTCGTCTCGGATCACTTGTTTTTCGACGGCGCGGTCGATTTGCGTTGCTCACACAATGATCGACCTCACGATGGAACAACCGCCATTAAAGACTCTTAGCTATGTTAAAGAAATGAGGCGCAGTTACTGAAGCATGTAGAGAAGAAGGCAATTATTCGATGTTCCATTTTTTATAAAAATTTGGATTTAAATTGCCTGCGTTTAATTATTTATTTTTTCTTCGGTTTCAGCTCCCATACCAAGAGGCGTCTGAAGGGGGGGCTGGGTGGGCAGTCGCCCAGGGCCCCGCGTCTATGAGGAGCTATAGTAGAAATTGTATTCGAGAAATTGTCTCGAGAAGAGGAGATAGGTGCTTGTTTACTCGTATACTGTTTATATATACTCGTATACTTTTCTCATTAATTTCCTGTTACTAAATATAGAAAAATAAATATGTAATATATAATTTCCATTTCCTAGATATACTTACCTTTTAAAGTCGGAACCTTCACCAAAACTACCAAAACAACACTTTCCGCCAAATCTCCAAATTCAACTACACATGTTTATCTTCAGATGGCACGTCTATCGCCAAGTGAATTCTCATTGGATATCCGTGTACGTGAAGCGTAAAGAGATGAAAGTTGACCATTACTTACGAGAATGAAAAATGGATTTAGAATTTTAGTATTGCACGTAGGTATCGATGAAGGATGATGGAAGTTCTGAGAGTGATGTAGATGGAATGGAACTCAGTGAAGAGCTAAAAATGTTATCAAGGATCGTACCAGAAGATCATGACGTCCTTGACATTTTGAAGTTATTACATAAAAATAGATTGATGGAAATATACCCAAACACAGAAATACTTTGTAGGATAATTCTTACAATGCCAGTGACAGTCGCAACTGCTGAAAGATCGTTTTCAAAATTAAAATTAATAAAAAATTACTTACGGCCAACAATTTCACAGGAGAGACTAAAAGGATTATCTATTTTGTCAATTGAACATGAGAAAGTTGATAAGATTGAAAAATCAATAGTTATCGACAGATTTGCGCATATTAAGCTAGAAAAATAAACATTTGAAATTGTAATGTACTGATTATTGTTCTTTTAATCTGTGCAAACCTAAACAATTAATGGTTTTAAAAATATATTTCACCTACTGTATTTTAGGTGAAAAACTAACATAAACTTAAAAACAATAATAAAATTGTAATTAAATGAGAAATTTGATTTGTATAAATATGGGGCCCCGCGGCAACCCTCTCGCCCGGGGCCCCGCGGGTCTTAGAGACGGCTCTGCCCATACCTATAATATTTTAGCATTAGAGTGTGCATTCCTTCACAGATTTCGATCAAATTAGGTACGATCGTAAGGGATATTGAAGCTAGGTTACAGTGGATAAGATTTTAACCCGATATCTTGATTTAAAATTAATTTGAATTAAAATGATGTTTCTGTCCATCATCTTGAGTTAAAATGGCGGCCCACTGGCGATTTAGAAACTACGCATTTTCCATAGTTTTGAAATTATCTCAAAATTCCAACCTTAGAGTATCTACCTCGATCTGGAAATATTAAATTGCGTCAGTGCGACTTACGAAGAACTATTTCTCAATTAAATAATATCATTTGACTTATAAATGTGACGTGGATCAACGTTTTCCTGACTTTGTCCCTTTGCATCCCATTTTATTCAAAATTTCAACCAAATCCGTAAACAAGAAAAATTAGGATCAGCTGCGAAGAGTTAAATATCGAAAAGAATTAATTAAAACGCACGGTAAGAATTTTAAAAACAAATTTATCACTTTTCCTCTTACTTATCAAGGCCTGAAGCGAATCAGATGTTGAAAATAATTACAATTCTCCCACGAGTTTTAAGAAGAAAAAGATTATGCGAATTCTATCATGTTTCGTCTTCAAATCGATGGAACTATTTATTTTTGAAGTTTTTTTAGAAAGAGCACTTTCAATTTCCTGCTCGAATAAAAAACTCCCAATTTTCCAATCGCAGAAGTTTTATATACTTAAATCGTGTGTTCTGCCGGAATAAAAATTTAACCGCGAATTCTCACCAAAAAAGTAGAACGCAAAGGTATAAAGTTACTTCATTAATGAGTTGGAAAGATAAGTATGATAAAATTCACTTTGATGTCATTAATGCGCCAACTTAATAATAAAAAATAAAGCATTATTCGGAGTCATTAAGCTCCCCGTTGATAAAAAATTGAATACAATGGATCTCCTACCTCATTAATTGCAAACTCCCTCATCAATTCTACTTATTAGCGATTTTTTAAAAACGACTAAATAACTGTTTATCTTTTTAGGCGTTCTTTACAAAAGTAAAAAAAGAACGCCTTATGGTCAGGTCTTGTCCGTCCGTCCGTCTGCATGTTTCATCTGCGAAACTACTGGGCGGATGTTCATAAAAATTTGTATTTAGAACATAAGGGAAAGAAGCTCAGAAAATGATATAAATGGTTCACGTAGGCTAATCGGGAGTGCCGCTTTACTGGCGACAAAAAATGAATTTTCCTTATATCTCGTAAAATATCACTTATAACGAAAAAAGACTTCAAACAAAATTTGCAGAACTAGTCAGATAGCATATGTTTTGTTCAGTACGTTTTATAGGACTAACCGATTTCAAGGAAATCAAAAGAGAAAGTTGTAATTCACTTTGAACTTTTCCCATGTTATTCAATTGTTGTCAACGAAAACAATCTTCGTGACAACTGAAGTAAACAATATCTGCTGTAAATACCTAATTAGTTTAATTTTCTTTCGTGCGCGCGCAACATTTGGTAAATGAAGGGAAATGGATTATCTACGACGAAGAAATGAACGTATATACGTCTATTTTCTTTACGTATACACAGAGTTTCTAAGTGAAAAGAAATGGATAATTTACAACAAAGGAATTGACGTGAACATAAATATTATATTTCTACTATTAGAGCGAGGTATGTTTTAAATAATTGTAGATTGTTTTATTAAATACAACCAATTAGGAAATAAATCGGTGAATCAAAAATTCGATATTTCCTTGGAATCACTATTGTCCCATCATTTTTCAGTTCTTAGACATTATACTAAGCCATTAATATTTATCTTTTTTGACATGGTTGCATAAAACGTAAAGAACGCCTCTGCCTCCCATGATGCGTGCGTATTTCCTCTCTTGTTTTGGTTATATTCAGGATGCCCATTGAAAATAAATGCGTGGGAATAATATGCATTGCAAATTACAAACCAATATCACTGGATTGATAACGATTACAAATTATTCGATAAAAAACATAATCCGCGATAAAAAAGGAAAACTATGTACGGCTGCTTGATTATTAAAAGGCAAGTCCATACCAATTGAATTGCTAATGGTGAATTTCCCGATAATTTTAGTTTCACTTATGCAATAATTTGTTTGAAAAACGTCGTCTATACAGGAGTATGACACAAGAATAAAACTTGCAAAATAACTTGTAAACATTTACATTTTCTCGAACATACTTTTAAAATTATTCGAATTTAATGCGTATATAGATAGAAAAAGCCACGAGTTTGTCGAAAAATAAGAAAAGCGCACAAAAGCACAAATCACATTGCAGGTAATCCGAACCCAATTTCATATTTAGCAGAAACAGATTTACCTCCGTCACTCTACGGTCGATAATTGTTGCTCGATAGAAGAGAGGATCTTTAAACAAGTAGGGGTGTACACGGGTTTCCCGATGTACAGAAATGCTTTTCGTCAAATTCGCTGTAGTATAACTGTATACTAATGTATTTGCTTTGAAATCAGAAAATTATTTTTTCTTATATTGTGATAGCCCTGCTTTTTTGACCCGTTCTAAACACATTCATTTCTTTTTAGGCCGATTTCCATACGAAACATATCCTTATGAAATGGTCCTGTCTATGTATGTGTGTGTGTGTCCCCTACTAACAACTTTTGCACCAATGGACCGATTTTTATTAAACTTGCCAGGGCCCACCTCCGGGCTATATTTGGCGAAGATTGAAGTCCTGGGTTCGATTCCAGGAACGTTTTTCCCTATTTGTTTTACATAGGAAATCACAAATCCATCGTGCAGAGATATTTTCTTAAATACATTAAAATATCTTTAAATTGTGATATCGGAGCGGGGTTTGTGCTTTGAGCATAGGCGAGTGAACAAATGGGTTATTTTCTTTTCCGCTCGACTACTCTTCAGCAATGGACAGTTATACAGCCATATTAGCTTATAAACAGTAACATTTATTAAATTAGTTTATTTAAAAAAATACACGCAATATATGTCAGATAGAGATGTTGACATTTTTTTAGTATTTTAAACCTGATAACGCTCTATTAATTTGTTTTCCAATTTTTCTCTATAATTGATAAACTATGAACTACAAGTGGTATTTATGGTATGAGAATTCCTTGAAATGGCTAACACATACTGAAATACTTCCTGTCAATAAACAAAAGTAATCAATTTGGGACGTCAACTTTGAAAAACCAGCCTGCATTAGTCCTGGTTTGGACTTCTTGTGCCATTCTATACTCGCCCTACAAACGAAATTTCTTTGAAATCGGTTCAACCAATACCTTCCAAATTCATAGTTACAGAAAATTTCTAACCTTGATATTGCGGTACACCAGTTTAGTCGGCCCGGTTGAAATATGCTATTTTATTGTTTATTTATATAAAAATTATATATATTACATTTGTTTAAAATCCATTAAGTCAGTTCTCAAGAAATACGTGTAAAAGAAATATTATTTTACTTTTTGCCGTGGTAGCCCTGCTCTATAGCTTCGCTTTAAACATTTTGATTTTATTATGGCGTGTTATTCAAATATTATATACAAATTTTAATTGAAATCCTTTCAGCCAATTCCTTCCAAATTCTTAATTACTGAAAGAGTTTAATTTGTAATTGTGGCCCCCCTGTTTGGCTTATATGATTTTGTAGGCAAGGATGATGACATCATAATCAAAACACACAAAATATCCTAATTTTTACTTTCTCCATATAAGTATTATAGGGGAAAGTATTGTATTCATGGAAAAAATCGACTTCGAGATTTCAACAGAAATTAACGTTTTGATCATTTTCTCGATGATGTCTGTGTGCGTTCGTGCGTGCGTGCGTTAACTCAAAAACTATTAATCAGGTGAACGCGAAATTTTATACTTAATATTTTTATGAGGCACAAGAACTGATTAGTTTTTGGTAAAAATCGGTCAACCAAAAGTGGGTGTTTACTCTTGTCACTTATCCGTTATTTTGATATATTTGCTTTAATATTTGATAAATGTAAAAATATATTGGAATAAATGTAGGAAATTTAATTTTCTACAACCTTTGTTTGAAACATTCTTCCATATAATGCATTGTTTAAGAGATATCTTATATTTTTAGCTGCCACCACCACGCCACCTACCGACGACTATTGTTAACAATTGACGCTTAGTTACGTCTTATCAACGCTCCTTTTTCTTTTCTTAATTGTTGGAGCTTTGTGGCTCTATCCAATTTCAGAAGGCTATGGTTTGAGTTTATTTCTGTTCTTTGTAAAGCCTAAAATTTTCTCGCAGTTTCTGAAAATATTTATTATTATGTAACCTAATTGGAATTTTTAGAAATATTACAGATATGGAGAAAGTCATGTGGTACCCACATCAGATTTTTACATAAATTTTTGTGTAACATATAGGCTATTGTCTTATTGATGATTATATTTATTGCTTTAAAAAGGCGATCTGATTGTGAGCCATGAAACCTGAAATTCAAAAACTTGGACGCGAGCCGATTGCCAGAGAATTTATAAATTCCAGATAGATGCCTAAATTTCTGGGAGAATGAAAACTATTATTTTATTTAAATGGGCTCTGTGTAGTTCAAATGATGTCGCGTTGGTTTATTTACGAGTTTATATCTTGGTGCATGGTGATTTTTTAAGCACCAACAACTCGTATTATAAGTAGGCTTGGCAGGATTCGGTTTAAATCGAAAAATGTCGATAAACGTTGATTTTTTAAATTTCAAAATCGACGAAAATGAATAGTCGTCGATTTTCCAACAAGATGGAAAAGTATACGCCCAAAAACATATTCTGAAATATAATATTTAAGCCGTTTCCGATTACTTTTTTCGCAATATTACTTCCTACCTACGATTTCGTTTCTTTTCTGGGCTTGCATTAACAGTGGGACTGAAAGAAGGATATTTCTTTGCACTCAAATATGCGTCCTTTTGAAAAGCTCGCGCTTCTATTCTGAACGATCAGGTAACCGCAAGGCCCTAGGCTAGTTTTGAGAACACGTATTTCTTATACCTTTTGAGGCTTTTGAGATTATATGTGCCGACGTAATGGTGGGATATTCCACGAGCCTCTCTATACAAATAAGGTCATGGATATGTCCTGCTGCGAGTTCCACGAGGTTCGGAAGAAAGAATTTCGGTGGTCGTTTGAACCGTTTTGCAACCCCTTCCACACATCTACCCCGTGGCGTGTATTCCTGGAACATACGTTCCTCGATTGTTTGCTAGGGTTTTTCCTATAAATGGACGTTGTTGTATTCACTTTCACCCCTTCTCCGTATGCAATAAATCCACTCTTTTGGCAGTCTTTCTCTAAAAGTTATCCAGGAAGGATCGTTCCGATCTCTTGCTTTTGGCTTCTTCGTCCTTTGCTACAGGTTAGTAAATTTCAATTTATATACAATGGCTTAAAAAGGTGCACACAAATTAACAATCGTTACTTAAAATTCAAGAGGGATTAAGGATTAATATTTATTCGCTATTTGTTATAAAAGATTTTGCCGATTGAAAAAACATTTAAATCAGACATCACGAAGATAATAGTGCTTTTCAGCAATGACGAAAAGCACTAAAAATTAAAATAACTGCCAGGACGGATGCGACATCAAAAGGGTTTTTGCCGATTGGCTCGTTTTCATAATCTCACACGTCACGTAGCAGTCACGCTCAGTAAACCTTCCATGTGCGTCTCAAGCATTTTTACCGGGGGAGACAAAAATGTCAATAACATCGAAGTATCTTTAGTAAAAGTAGATTGCTAAAATATGTTACATAAGCAAAATATCCTTTTATAGGTAAAATAAGGAACCGCGACAAACTGGAATTAAAATATCATTCAATGCACGCGCAAAGATGCAGTGCTATTTGGGTCGCATAAGCTTCAGGATAAAATACGTACGCTTGATTAATCGTGCGTTTGACTATGGATGTGCACTGTTGTGGAGTACCAAACACTAAAGTTATTTTAGTTGATAAATTGATTCTTGATATTAATATTAACAAATTTTATTACTGTATGTTCTGAGTACTTAGAGAGCATATAATATTTACTATGTTCTCTTAAAATATGTTAATACGAGCTCTTATTAAAAGTATTTAGATCAACAATTACCACAAAAACGTTGCGATATCTTCCACTACCGTGAACTCACTATTGCTATAGCCATGAAGGCTCTGAGTCCATCCTCGATATTGGCCAAATATTCATTATAAATCGCGGTTCTGCTTCTAGCTAATTGGGAAATAAATACACAAACAAGAGTATCACGCTGTAGAGTGATATTGAAATGTTTGGAGAGAGCGTGGGATACGAGGAAAGGCCAAAGGCTCATTCGCTTCGTTCGTTAAAGGTCACAGTTAGCTTTTATCCATCGCTGAATTGCTGCAAGGGCGAAAGCCAGCTTCCAACAGAGAGAATTATTGGATTGGACGCTTTTCCGCCATATTCTGTTATAAAAATTGTCTGCTACAATTATTTTAGCAAGAAGTCGTGGCAAGCCAAATGCATTGAAAACGCTGGAGTGACTGTGGTATTTAAATAAACCTTTCATGCTTTGGAAAGAATACGCTCCATTGACAACTGCAATTAAACTGCCTTTTAATAATTAGTTGCCTATAATGGCATTGCCAGCAGGTGGGCTGAATCAACGCGAGGGAAAATTTCTGAGATGTCTACATTGCTATGATAGAATGTTATTTATTTTTAAATATGCAATCCTACAAATTTCTCGCAAAAATTTCTGCGCTCCCACCTCCATATAAAATTGAGTCCTACGCGAGCTATAATTCTTCATTTATTAAACTTGCATCCACATATATGATGTATGCATATAAATATCGACATGCCCATAAAAGCCCTTGAAAAGATGAAATGGCAAAAAACATTATTTAGAGAGAAAGAGCCTAATATAAGGAGAATGTTATGTTTATTGTCAAAATATAAACAAATATTATTGTCAACATTTGTGAAGTAATTTTCTGTGAAATAAAAGTTAAATCAATAAATACAACCGTTTCGTCTATTTTTCGCCAAGTGAAAGGGCTTTTCCCGAAACTATAGGAGAGACATTGGAAAAACCGTGGACATAAATTTTTTTATTCGAAAGCAACTAATAGGACGTGAAAGTAAAAGGGATTGTGTGATGACAAAGACGTTGCGGGAGGATGAGAAAGCTGTCGAATGACTCACAGTGGTAGAAAAGGGACGCTCCCTCGCAAATAAAGAGTGAGAGGCAACGCCAGAAGATGATACCGGCGAAACGATAGCGGAATAAATCGCCGAAAAACTTTCAAAACTAAGTGAAAGATCCACCAGGCGCCCACAATAGGCTCGATTTTATAAAAGGCAACAGGAACACGCATCAATAGACGAAAATTCGCAACTGAAAATAACGCAACGAATTTTTCGATAAAACGTGGTGATTCTTTCACGATGAGTCATCCTTAGCCACAGCAAATGAAAACACGAATTCCGTGAATTTTACTAAGCCGTTTTGGTGATTTTATTAGGGTACATAGGTACCACACGGAATCTAGATATACACCTCAAAAGTATTTCCTTTTCATGGAAATAATCATTCGATGACAATATAGAACCAAAATAAACTCGATACACGAACTACACGCTGGAAAAAGCAAAGCACTTTAACGTAGAACGTTTTTTTATTGCCACATAAAAGAGAAGGCTGTTGTCGTAAGGAAATGCCTTTTCTCAAGCTGATCAACCTCCTGGAAATATCAGTTACGCCGACACAAAAACGCACACGAAACAGAACAACATCTCCCGAGTTGATTCTTACTAATTGGCAAGTTATCGTGCTAGTGACGTGAACTAAACAAGCGTGAGGCTCGAGCGAAACCTAAGTCTTGACGTAGTGACAATAAAAGCGACGCGTCGCTCTGGGAAACGCGCTTGTCGAGCGGATCGCGAGACAGGGAAAATTGATCAAAGGGCATAAAACCAAAAACAGCCCGGCCTACACGAGAGTATATGAAACGGTTGAGGAAGTATCGTGAGCAATTTACACTTTGCGTAGCGCAGCAACCAAGTAACTGCGAATCAAAGTACACTATTCACTCGAGTGAACTAATTTTCCGAGAGCTAAAAGAAAGTAAACCGCAAATAAATGCAAGAATGGAGCATTATCCTCGTGTCCTCGATCTTAAGCATCAGTAGTAAGTTTTTCATCTTATTTTTACAAAAGGTTACTGACAATGTTAACAGCAAATATAATTTCGGAGATGTTAATGAAAAAATAGAATGAAATTTACGCAGTTTATTTCCTTGTGAGAAATAACAACGAAACTAAAATGAATAAACCGACGTGCTTTTCGCAAAGTAAATCAAATTATTTAAATTAATCGGCAAGGGTTATCCACTAGCCTGCGCCCACTCTTTCAGAACGCTAGAGTAAAGGGAAAAAATTAATTTAATTACATAACCTTTCGGAAAAAACGCGTGTTATACATTCAAACGGGATATTTTCATTATTCGGAAATTGAATTTTCATTTAATTATATATAATAGACCGCTTCGTTAACGGAATTAACTCTGTTGTGCTTTTGATTGCTTTGTCTGATTATGTTAACACTGGATTTGATTGTACGCCTAAAACATTATGAATAAAAACTTAATTTATAGCCACTTTGTGACGGAAGGATAATTAAAAGTCGAACATCAAACTTACTGTTCCGGATTTGAACAGCTTACACTGATAAAAAGCAGGGGTACTTTCTCCCTCAGTTTTTAATATAAATTTTCAAGGCATATAAGTTTTTTGCGTTTTTATTATTTCTTTAAAAAAATGGCTGCAAATGAAGAACAACTGCGCTGACATGTGATCCTGGAGTTTATCCAAAACAAATCATGGGTTCATAACTTTTGAGGAAGAGTTCCAGCTGAAGTCAAGGCCACTCTTAAGCTCGCGAAAAAAAAAACGAAAAAAATTAATACCGCAAAGATTTGGCACAAGTGTGATTGAATTCACCCTCACGGTTCAAGAATATCAAAAATAAACAGATTCGACCTAGATAATGCAATGAAATACCCTCGACCCCCTTTCAAACACGCACCAAGGAGGGAATCGGAATACGTTCTCCATTTCCTCAGTCTCGCATTCTAAAACCAATAAATATAGCAATTAAAGTCGGCTTCGCAGAAGCAAGAAGCTACAGCTAATTTTCTCTTAACTAAAAATTTCCACAACTGTAAAATTTATAACAACCAAAATACAATGTAGAACGTTTTATGAGAATACGAGCGGAATTACCCGTTGAACATCAACTGTACTTTGTAGTGGGATTAAAATATAACTTCTGAGGTGTGTGTAAAAACTATATATATATATATATATATATATATATATATATATATATATATATATATATATATATAGTAAATGTAATTGTTTGATTAATTAATAAATTCCTGAAAATCATTTGAATTCCCCCAGAAAATGAAGCGCTTGAAATTTATTACATTCTGGCATCAATATACGACTTGATTTGCCACTCTTTGGATCCGTTATAATTCCTCTTCGTATTTTTACTGAATAATAATATTCTTCATTTATTAACGTTGCAATCTATTAAGTTTGACATTGCGCGAAGTGAATAAAACAATTCTTTCGTCTATGTGAAGGCTCAATAGACACTATTTCAATCGGAGGCAACAATGCGGGTCACCTTGGCAACACCTGGAAAGAGTACGAAAAAGCCATAAAATTTCGAAAAGAAATGCGTGTTTCTGACAAATTCTTCCGTGCAACATCAAAACATTGCAGAAATAAGATATTTTATAGTTTCAGCCGTCGAATAAAACAAAAATGGAGAAATTCGGTCCATATTTACATATTTTAATGAATGAAGGAAATAAACCTTACACCTTGAAAAATCGAAAATCCCGAGTAAACTTATGGGAAAATATAATTGTCTCTCGGAGTCGAATCCAGGACTTTTTCCGGGATGCTTGATTTTTCTAGAGATCACCTCATGGGAGTTTAACGATTGTGAAAGTTTCAGCTCTTAATTCCATTGGGAAATGTCAAAAATACCGGGACAAACAGACAGACGGACACTTGAGAATTATTAAATAAGGATCATTAAAAAAATCTCCAGTTCTCCATATCTGTAATATTTCTAAAAATTCCAATTAGGTTACATAATAATAAATATTTTCAGAAACTGCGAGAAAATTTTAGGCTTTACAAAGAACAGAAATAAACTCAAACCATAGCCTTCTGAAATTGGATAGAGCCACAAAGCTCCAACAATTAAGAAAAGAAAAAGGAGCGTTACTAAGACGTAACTAAGCGTCAATTGTTAACAATAGTCGTCGGTAGGTGGCGTGGTGGTGGCAGCTAAAAATATAAGATATCTCTTAAACAATGCATTATATGGAAATATGTTTCAAACAAAGGTTGTAGAAAATTAAATTTCCTACATTTATTCCAATATATTTTTACATTTATCAAATATTAAAGCAAATATATCAAAATAACGGATAAGTGACAAGAGTAAACACCCACTTCCGGTTGACCGATTTTTACCAAAAACTAATCAGTTCATGTGACTTTCATGAACATGTTAACTATAAAATTTCACATTGACCTGATTAATTAATTTTCGAAATTTTCAACTCAGCGTCAACGGAAGAAAAAGTATGAAAAACCTTCAATTTACGCAAACCTATAAATATCCGAAGCATATGCTTAACAAAAAGAATTTTCGCAAAATCTCTTAAAACAAAACAGTCGAATCGACAGAAACATGTGGACAATCACACAGAGACAGAGTCAATTACGAGGTTCCACAAGTCGTCAAAACCCCCTCACAATTCAACTCCGCACCGCACCAGAGAGTTGCTCTGAGGTAGCAAATCAAATTTTCGGGGAGCCTTTGGCTGATGGATTGCGACGGAAATTTTTCCTCCGCCTCATAAAAAGGAAGAAGAGCATATTATCCCGAGTATCGGTATGAGACGAGAACGCTATGAGAATATGAACCTCCACGTGTACAAGTGCAGGAGAGAGAGGGCCAGAGAGAGAGAGGGCGAGAGAGAGAGGGCGAGAGAGAGAGACGGCGAGAGAGAGAGAGACGGCGAGAGAGAGAGACGGCGAGAGAGGACGAGAGAGGGAGAAAACAACGCGACAGGGAGAGAGAGAGAGGGGGGAGAGAGATGAGAGGTCTCGTAAGGGCGAAGATGAAAAGATTCTATTCTAGAGCGTAAAAGGGGTGAGGATTAAGGATCCCGGCCAACTCTCCCTTCCTGAGGCCATTATCGAACGAGAGGGGAAGAGATGGAGTCACGAGAGAGAAGGATAAATACCGGGGAAGTTGGAGAGGGAGGAGAGAGAGAGAGAGAGGGAGGGAGAAAGAGAGAGGAAAGGAAGAGAAGGAATACTCTTTCGATGAGAGTTGTGGCAGATAGTTAGTCTACCAACCAGGAAAGATGGAGAAGATTAGAAAGAGATAAAAAAGCGCACAGCAAGGAGGGAACACAAAACGCTGAAGTTAAATTCGAAGAAGGTTAAGGAAGTTGGAAGAAGGAGGGGGAGGTCACGAGGGGAAAGTAGGAATGAATGAAAGGCCTTGGTGGGCAAAAACAAAAAAAAACTAACGGACTTAGGCAAAGTTAACGAACGTATTTAACTCCGTAACTAAAGTACTGACATACTAAATTCAAGAATTTTAATTAAAAATTAATTTGGGAAAGCATACAGATTGAGTGTATAAATACATTAAAAATTAGATGTCATCATAGCAAACATTCTGAATACAAATTAAATACGTATTATTATTTCCGATAACCGTGTTGGAGTTTTTTTTATAAAGACGTCGAATTTACACTGCCGTTAAAAATAAGCCTATCACTTTATATTCGGTTTTATCCAGTCCAAAGAATCATTCTGAGATTCATCCACTTATTTTAAAAATGTCTTTCAACCGTAGATATTTGTCTGCGACTATTTACTCACTAATAAAATTGAACGATACTGGAGAGATATTTTCTGAAGTTGAAATAAAGGATTAAAAATACAGGAGAAAGCGTCTTGAATTTCAGAGAAACGTGCAATTCTGGAATGATCGAACAAGCTCCACCAATATTGACCTTGAAAATAGAATTAGATCTACCGCATTAGGATGGGATTTTGTAAGAAGATATTTTTTAAAAAAACAATACACCCACATTAATTATTGGAAAGCAGAGTGATATGGTTTGACGATAAAAATTTCCCTTCAAAGTTTACGCTTCACTAATTTAAATTCGGTACAAAAAGAGAGCAACTGGACATATGGTTTTGCTTCAGGCTATCAAGGACACATTCGAAACGATTTCAGAGAGGGTGAAAAATAAAAACGACCTTTAATTAAAAAGAAAATTCGGACATTTCCAAAAACTCTTTTAAAGGATATTTTCATGAACATCACTAAAATCCCTCTGACACGAGCAAAAACTATTAAGGCGAATTGCTGGGCGAGCATTCAACGAATGTTAATGAAAAAAATACGTTAAGTTTACTTTTCGTGGAACTAACATAAATTTCATTTTACCGCAACAATTTTCAAATGGATGTCACCGCCTCATGCGTCCTAGCGCTCCAATATTAATTTTGTGTGTAAAAAGCTCCAACTGCATTTCCTTATCTCGTGTTTCCTTTGACGGGAACCTGTAGTCCCTGGAGAAATAAACAAATTTTCATCTAGCATCTACATTTTCTAGAAAAACTCGCTTCACGATAGTCAAATTTGACCTAGAGAGCAAACTTTTCAAAAAAAATGACGACATTGTATGAGATGAATTTATTATGACCTTCCATTAAAACTCGAAGAAAAATAAATCGTAATTATACAGTTAATCTCAATCGATAAGACGGCATTACCGCATGGAAAACTATAGTGGTTAATCCTAAACTTTCGAAAACTTCATATTTTAAGCCAGGGGTCGGCAACCTACGGCCCGCGGGCCACGTGCGGCCCTCAAGAAGGCTTTATGCGGCCCGCAAAGCTGTAATGAAAAAGTGATCAGGAAAATTTCTCATGGGCAATTTTATATTTTTTTGAGTAAAATTATGGTCTCAAAACCTTTTCGGGTGAAGTTTTAACGCTAGTAAATTATGTAGACTTGATTTAGTTCATATGAAATCACAGAATCTCTAGAAAACTTCTGATTTATTCGCTCATCCGACCCGCCGAGGCTTTCTTGACTCCCAATGCGGCCCTCCGAAGCATTCACAACTGCAAATGTGGCCCGCCATGCAGAAAAGGTTGCCGACCCCTGTTTTAAGCGATGGAATAAACGTATAGGCTTGGACGAGCACTCATCAAGGACATTGTGCTAATTAGAAGGTACCTACTTCTTATTTTAGATATCAAAAAAATCTCTTACTTGATTTCAAGATTAAATATTTTTCATTCGTTAAAACATTAGTGTACAAATATGGTTATTATCTCTGTGCTGCGAAACTATGATTCGATATTAATCCTGCGCGGTTATGTAGCAGCCAACGTAAGATTTGGTCAAGAGGAAGAAGCCATGTGATGAGATGCTACTACAAAACCGAGTTGTTCCACAGGGGATTCTAACAGAAGTTTCCACACTTGATCACCTCTTCAGTTCAACAGAGTAATATTACATAATCTTTTGGTTACTCATTCCACGCGGAATATATAACCCTGGCATTAGTACAGAGGTAGCTACAGTAGATGAATTCGAAACTGAACCTAGCGCATCTACGTTTGACAAAGACCTATTGATTTTACTCATTAGACTCTTTATTATATATTAAATGACGATTTAGTACATGTAAACAAATTAGCTTCAGTCTTTTAAAAGCATTACGTCTGTATGTTGAAGCGGTCATGGCAGTGAATACAATTTAAAAAGCTACCTATGGAATGCGGGTGGAAGGACGGACATTAATCATTATGACACCAAATTATGGCTAAAAAATTAGAAAAACATGGATCGGAAAGACCGATCGTGAAAGTCCCTGTAGTAATTTGTACTAAAGAATAATAAAAATGTACTGCTTTTTGTAAAGCTAAAACCACGCGCTGTTGCTACGATATAAAGTTTCGCGAAATATACAGACGTCCCATTATTTTATTAGAGAACGAACTGAAAGGCAAGGATATTATATTAAAATAACGTCAGATACAAGGACAAGATTAAAATACATCCAACTATGACATTCATAGCGAAATATTAGACAACTAAATTTTCGTACAAAAACGGTTGAAAACAAATAAATACGTTATCTTTTCAAGTTTATGTTTGGAGATAACACCTGATACACTCACAAATACTGCATAGAAAAACGAGGAATAGAAAAGGAATATTAAGGGAAATTTTTTCAGGAAGGTAAAAAGAGAAGTACGAAAATGTAAACAGACAATAACGAATCCAAATTCCGGAACGCTAAAGCAAAGATGAAAAAATGAAACCCTTCGCCAATCGAATCAAAGTTGGGGAAAGGTGCAAATATGATCTTTTATCCATATCCAAACAGAAAACGGATCAAATAACTCTCTCTCTCTCTCTCTCCTTATCTCGAGAATAGAAGACAAAAGAGGAATACTTTGTCTCCGCGAGTTTTCCTCCTTCTCACCAAACATGTATTAAAAGACAAAAGGAAATTACGCCCCCGTTTTCTTAGAATACCGAATTTGCCACTTATACAATCATGATTAATATTCCCGAAAAAAGAGAGAATTGGGTTAATGAAACGCGAAGGGAGAACGAAGATTTTTGGCAAATAGGCAGTGGCGGATTTACGCCTCCTGGGGCCCCTGGCACTAAACATTTAGGGGCCCCTGGCGCTAAACATTTAGGGGCCCCTGGCGCTAAACATTTAGGGGCCCCAGACGCTAAGCAGTCGGGGTCCCTGCAATCTGAGTATATAGTGAAACCGCTCCTAACGGCCGCCCTCTTTCGCGACACCTCTTAACGATCGTTTTTCCTATGAAACCATAGAGAGGTTCCACTGATTTTTAAATTGGGACATTTAATATTTCTGAGATTATACACACGAACTTTTTTTCGGGGCCCCTAACTTCACGGGGCCCCTGGCGCGCGTCCTAAATCCGCCACTGCACATAAGGGTTGAAACTGCTCACTAAAAAGTATAAACTGCTTTTTAAATTAAATGTTGATCTCATCTAAAACTGCCACGAATTTATTTAGGAAACACGTGAATATTTTTTTACTTCTAATTCCTTTTTTTAATTCTTATAATACGCCTGTGAAGCTTATGGTTGACGTCTCCCCGTAAAACCTAGTGGCTATAATGTGGTTGCAAAAAAAAACGGTCCAAAGAGATTTTGGACTAAAATCAGGCCGTGGTTTAGGCCTAAGGGAGGTTCTTTGATCGGATTTCATCGCTATGACAACACCGAAGAGAAGCAGGATTGATGCAAAAAGGACTTAGGTAAAAGAAGAAACCCTCTCTATTTCCAACGATACTCGCTAACAATAAGTACACCTGCCAAATCACAAAAACACAGAGCTTGCAGGCCGCGATATGTGAGAATAGCATAAGTCCAGGCCGAACGGTTGTTGTTCGAGTGTTTCAGTTAGGAAATTTCCCCGCATAGAGGTCAAAGAATATCGATCAATATCTCCACATTTTCCGGACTTCGCATTTGCATGGTGTAGGAGGGAAGAGGGGCAAAAGAAAACGAGAGAATATATCCTACTCGTCGAACGTTACCAAGGGGATTGTCTCGGGGATTTTCCGTCTCGAATTCAGAGGGCTCATTTATCCCGCTCAGAACACCCAACTTCTCTCCAACGTCCTCAATCTGTCTGACGCACACCAACACAAAGAGTTCTCTTGCTTTTTGCAAAAATCCAAGGTATCTCAAGGGTTCGGGTATCCACAAAATAAGAGGTGTGAAATTCTCAAGCAATACCGCAGCAAGGGAGAGACATGCAGAATACCCGCCACTGACGACACACTGAAGGGGCGACGACGGTCGAGTCGATATATTGCGTTATACATTCATAAAAATATAGTCTGACTTAAATTTTGTCTACATTTTAATAAAAGTAAGATTTTTCTTATTTAAATTATTTTTCTAATTATGAAATCCGTACTTGACCCGGGCGCCAAAATTTCGTTATGTACTATGCACCGTAATGTCATATAAATGATTCATTTTGTACTCACTGCGCTCCGTATCGGCAAACACGTTTACAGCTGATCAACGGAAATAAGCACTCACCTGAAAAGAAACATTTAATAACAAAATTAAAATTTTTTAATGATTCAAGATGTTTCGTACTCATATTCATTTAGAAAAACAACTCCAGGAACAATATTAAACAACCTACACTTTTAAGCATAACTACATGGATCTTATTATTATAGACTTGAATAAATATTTAGTAAATTTGTAAGAACCACTTATTTCATTAGCCTTATCGACGCATGAAGCATAGTTATACGCATCTGAAACATTTAATTTTACATAAAAGTTATTTTAATAATATACAGTAATGAGGAAAAGGAAAATTAGTCATCTTTGCATGAATTCAGAACTAGTTTGAACGAAAACTAATTCCAACCGACTAGGTATAAAAATATCTGATGCGTTTGAAGCGAGTTGGAAATTATCGGGAAAATGTCGTTCTAATATGTAGAATGCGAGCAAAATATACGGCTATATTCGGTTTTTTTTACCTATATGATATTTGGACAACGTAAAGATTTAAATAAAAATAAGTGAGCATATTTTTCTCAAAAACTCCAAACAGAAAAAACAAAAACGAGCACACGTGCGGAAAATATTTTGACCAGCATATATTCCATTTATCCTCACAAATGTGAAACAAGTCCCTTTTTTGTCAAGCGTTACAAAAATTATTTTGCGAGCCGTGACAAACCTGCAACTATAAACATCATATGGACGCAAAACTCCAGCGAAGCTCGAATTACACACGAGGAGAACCTTATTTTTCTATGGACATTAAATGCAACAACAGGAGCACAAACAATTTGTTGCACAAAAAATCAATTACATTCCCACCGTCATATGATTATCATTTACAATCAACTCTCCATCATATTAAGATAAGGCGTTATAAATGCCACGTGTAATGCAAACTACTGAAAACAAATGAGTTCACAGAATCTTTTTGAAAAATAGAAAATCGCGTTTCCTATGTTTTAGAACTAATGAATTCTAAAGCTGAGTGATTATTAAGAGAAGAGACATTTAACGCCGAATTCGATTTTACACGACACATGGCAGATATAGAGCAGGAATACAGGTCTATATTATTTTAAATACGTATTTCGAAATTTAATTTCAAAGTATAGGAATTCAAAACTAACAGAAATATATTAACTGATCGCGGCAAATCAAAAGCGCGAACACAACTTTTGTGTGAAAACAAAAATAAAAAATAACGGCTTTCCCGCGGTACAGTAGTGCATTTCGTCAAAAATGCCCTAGTATAATCGTATACTAATGTATTTGCTTTGATATCAGAAAATTAGTTTTCCTTATATCGTGGTAGCCCTGCATTTTAGATCTATTCTAAACATATTCATTTCGTTTTCCCATTCTATACTCGCCCTACAAACGAAATTTCTTTTAAATCCGTTCAGCTAATACCTTCCAAATTCATAGTTACCGAAAAATTCTAACCTTGATATTGTGGTAGCCCTGTTTATTCGACACGGTTGAAATATAATATTTTGGTTATTTATTCATATGAAGATTATACACACTACATTTGGTTAAAATCTATATCGTCAGTTCTCTATAAATACGTGTAAAAATATCATTTAACATTTTACTGTGGTAGTCCTGCTCTTTATCTCCGCTTTAAACATCTTGATTTCACTATGATATGTTGTACGAATCATATATGCTAATTTTAGTTGAAATCCATCCAGTCAATTCCCTCTAAATCCATTATTACTGAAATAGTTATATTTGAAATTGTGGCACCACTGTTTGGCTGATGCGGTCCAAATATGCTATTATGATTTAGTATATATGTGACATTATAAATACTAAATTTCGTTAAAATTGATTATGACAATTCAACACAAATACGTTTAAAAGGAATTTTTTTATTACTTTGATTGTGGCAGCCGTTATTTCTTTATCTACACAAAACATTGATTTTGTTTTTCTGTTACACACCTCCTTCATAAAAAATTTCGCTGAAATCGGTTTGGCTAATTCCTTCCCAATTCACAATTACCGAAATGTTAAACTATGCAATTTTGGCACCCCTGCTGAGTAGTTCCGGTTCAAATATGTCACTTTGGTAATTATTTGATGTGAATATTCTACGTACCTAATTTGGTTGAAATCGATTAAGCCAATTCTTCCCTGGTATATGCGTACGGACAGACGGACATCACGAAGATAATAGCGCTTTTCAGCAATGACGAAAAGCGCTAAAAATGAATGGCTGGGTGAAATTGTAGAAAAACATAAGTTTATAATAGAGACCATTTTTACCTAAATTCTAAAATATTTAGTAAGCACATCGATACGAAATAACGGTAAAAAGAGGAAGAATTGGGTAAAGAAAAAGGGACGTGGAGCTAAAAGGATAAAATAGCTAAAGGTGAGAAATAAAAATTGCCGAAGAGCGAATGAGGAAAAGTGAGATGAAGAGCACCAAGCATAAAGCTAAAGGATCATAAAAACGAAGAAGGGGAAAATTAAATTGGTAAGGAAGACAAGGATAACAAGGCGAAGATGAAAAGGTAGAGGAACACGAAATAGAGATTAAAGGTTACGAGGCAAAACACGTTTTTATGGCGGAACAGGACGAGATATTTAAGAGTAACCATTTGTCGAGATCTTTCATGGGGCATGCACATTCGTCGAGTTATAGGTGCGGCCAACAAGAAACTGGCTTTCTAAGGTAGAATAGTACGGAACACTACAGAAAAAGTACGCGAAACATGTTACTTATCACTGGTTAGACCACAATTGGAATACGCCTCATGCATATGGGATCCGAACGAGAAGGGACATATAATTCAATTAGAAAGAGTGCAGCGCAAAGCAAAAGTACGAACATAAGGAAAGCGTCACTTCATTATTGAGGGATTCGAACTGGGTACCACTGGAGTATCGTAGATTGAACTCAAGGTTGCGGCTTCTGGAGAAATATAGATCGGAATGTCTAAAAGACGAGGTTGTAGGAATAATTGAAGCACCAACGTATATAGGTAGAAACGACCGTGACGATAAGATACGTGAGATCGATTGTAGGAAGGACCGTTATCTAGGCTCGTTCTTTCCGAGGACAATACGAGATCACAATAGAAAATTTCAATCTGCGATAGACAATCTTTGGGTAGGTTATGGTGCATTGCACCCCCTGCCACCCATTAATTAGGTGAATTGCAGGGTAACATGTAAATGTAGATGAGAGAGATGCGAGAAGCTGGAGAGAGGAGGAGAAAGCATTAAAGGATAAAGGAGGTAGAAAATCAGAAGCACTAAAACAAGAGCGATCTGTAACGAGTAAAATTATAAAAGCCTATTGTGGTACAAATCGATAGAGTGGTTTTTAAATGCTATATCACGTATCTCTGCCTTATTTGGGTTGACACGGACGAAAGACCTTTTCCTCTCCCCTGCGTTTCAGAAGGTTGCGGTTTCGAACAAACCAATGCTACCAAAAGGCAGCGAGAGGGAGAAAGGTATTGGAGAGTTTCGGTAAATCTGGAGAGCAGAAAGGAAATGAAAGATGGAGATAAGAGAAGATAAAGGGAAAAGGAGAAGAGAAAATGTGCGACAATACACAAAATGAATGCACGTTAGTGGACAAAGCGGAAGAGAACACTGGAAAATGGGAGAAGAGAGGAGGAAAAAGAGAATAAAGAATGGATATTGAAGAATGTGGAAGATGAGCCTAAGGGGAATGGGATAGAAAAGTGGGAGGACGATATATAGCGGGGAGAACCTCCATAACTCGAATGCCTACAACTCGAATTTTTTATGACTCGAAGTGTACTTGTTCCCCGTTCTTATTAATGTAAAAATTAAAATGAAGTTTCATGATTCGAAGTTTCGATAATTCGAACTGTTTCTGTCTTCCCTTGACCGTGTGTGAATGCTTTTGAAATTTCACGACAAAAATTACGAGTGGCTTTGAATGAAGCATTCAATTAAAAATAAAATAGGACGATTGTAGTTAATCGTTAATTCAAAATATCAACATAAACAAACGAATCCATGCCTCATTTAGTGAATCTTACAAAATAAATGTCAACTGTCATTATTGTTATACTTATTATTATTATGATTATGTTGTTTAAAGTTACTTACTCATTACGACTCAATTTTAATCTGCAACACCTAAGAAATAGCATTCTACACCACCGATTTACTATTTATGTAAACACGTAATGCTGTCCCATATCTAACTCCAATTTGGTCGTGAAGTTGGTAACAATATGGTGGCCCGTAAGAACGAAACATTCTCTCAGCGTGACAGAATGACATCTAAAAGCTATAACAGGGATTTTTAATTCGATTTTTTTTAATACTTACTCTGCTGAGAAATTGAGATCAAAATGTCATCAACTTGGAGAGAGCGGGATTAACAGGAAGAGAGAAAGCGTGAGAGGAAAAAAGACAGGAAGAATTAGGAAAGGAGGGAATCAGGTAAGAAACACAGACATGAAAGACGTGTAAAGGAGAAAGGGAAATGAACAGAGGTCGTTGAGAAAGAGAAACAGAGAGATACAGGGCGAGGGCTAGAAAAATTGCGTGAAAAGGAGGAAAGAGTAACAGAGAGAAAGAAGGGTGCACGAGAAAACGATGAAAATTGAGACAAAGAAGAGAGAGAGAGGAGGCGAAGGGAAGTGCGGCTTAGAGCGAAAGGCGAAAGGAGAAAAGCAAAGGTGGAGTACACAAAAGGTAGAAAAGTGGCGCAGAATTAAAACAGAGGAAATTAGATAGAGGGAAACAAAGCAATTTAAATGAAAAGGTGAAATGTGAAGTCCGACGTGCGTTCCCTCAAGCTTCCTTCCGGTGCGAGTAGCTAGAGCCTATAGCTGGTCGGGAGAGGGAGCAATGATTTGATTTGACGTTCCTACCGCCGGATTGCTCGTGGATGAAACTGGCAGCCAATCCCGCCATCCCTCTCGCGTTAAAAAAGGTCGCAATCTCCCTCAAGGCTTCCTACCAGCCTCCCTCTCCCATTCCGCACTGGGGACATCATATAGCTTCGCCGATACACTCCGTATTTTCTGAAGGAGGTGTTTTTTTATGCCTTGAATATTTCCGAGCGGATCTTTTTCTCCGGCCGATGTAAAATATTACCTTCTCTGACAAAGGCAATTGCGCATTGACCCGACTTTTTCAGATATCAAAGCAAGAGCAAAAGATGTTTTTGCCAAAAAAGAATATACATAACGCAATAAAAGAAAAAATCGACGTATGTAATACAAAACCAAAGACATCGCAACCAAAAATCACTGTCAAACGATACACATAATGATACATTATACGAATACATAGGTATAAATGTATGGAAAAGTAAATTATAAAACAAATGTGTAATAGGAAATTGGTGGAATAAAGTGATCCGAAGATCCCATGCAGACAGGCATAAGCTGTAAAGTTGGGAATAATTTTGAAACGAGAAAAAAGTCTGCTATGACCGGGAAACGAACCCGGGTCTTCCACTTGCCGGGCGGACATTCTACCATTGAACTATCGTAGCAGATCATTTTTCTTGTTTCTGAACGTGGATGTTTTCTTGGTTGGGACGGAACTAGCCAAGCTAGTATCAAACTGCCCCAACGGATGTCCTCGAAGAGATACACCGAAGAAAACACATTTTGGGAACCACTGGCTCAAGTGATAACTTTGCAATCCGTTGCTGTGATACAATTTTCTAATTGTTGATCGTGACGCCTACGTTGCCAAGAGTTTTTAGGCGCGTTTCGCTCCCAGTATGAGCGCCTATTAGCTTCGGGCTGTCCGTCCGACTGTCCGTCCGCATGTTCGTTCTCGGCTTCTACCGAACGGATTTTCATGAAATTTTATATTAAGGACTTACAGTCAAAAACAATAAGAAAATCACATAAGAGTTACGTAAGCCAATATTGGTCATATAAAAATAGCTTCCAAAGAAAACTTGCAGAACCAGTAGAGCATTTATTTCCCATACATTTTATCGTAGGAGTGGCCGTTATCAAGAAAATCAAACAATAAAGCCATAATTCGGGTTGAACTTGAAGAAATTGATGCGTGGATACCTTATTGTTGCCAACCAAAAACAATCTTAGTTGTAATTGACGTAAATAATAATTGCTATAATTTAGAAAATACGTTTAATATCCTTAATTGTGCGAGGAGAATTTTGTAAGCGGAAGGAAAGGATTGTCTACGACGAAGAAAAGAACGTAAAACGTAAATATTACAACTACTTAACTCAAGTGAAGTCAATTTTATATAATTTTCGATTGTTTGATTAATTACAACTGATAAGAAAATAAATCAGTAGAGGAAATTTTAATGTTTTCCCCTGGCATCACTTCCGATACGCCGTTTTGCAGTATTTAGTCATTACACTAAAATTACGGAAATACGTTTATTAATGTACCAACTTAAGGGAGGAAGAAGTTTTCAGTAGACAGTAAGACATAATCGGATCGTGTCGTATAGCTGTCATATGGTGTGCGTTCAGTATTACATCGTTTAATTTCAAACACTCCATCGCACAAGACGCGCCTATTTGTGGTACACTGTACAATTTCCTAACTTGTTTTAATTGCGAACTAAAGTATCCCAATATCACAACTTGCGTCGTACTTGGTAAACAAGTTTTCTTGTAAATGTTGACAGCGAACCCAGCGCCGCCAACGGTCATTTTAATCGCGCATCATTATTTTGTTGTTATCCATGGCGGCAAACAACAATTTCGTCTACTTGTTTTTTCAATGCGAAAAGTGTTTCAAAGTATTTCATCGCTCTGTCTAAAGGAAGTCATGCGACGGACACGTCAGATTTTTCACTTTGCATTATGTTGATGCTATGCATCGTTTGCCGCTCACCGTTCACTTTTTAATTTCATAGTCTAGCAAATACCATTATAAGAGAAATTACGGGCTGTAACGGAAACCTCTTGGAAAGTTGTCGATATCAAGGCTCAAACCCTACCTAAACCACTTTTTTATATTTTGTGCATTCAGGCGAATTCGTTTCGCATCATTCCGCATATATTTAGAATAACGACAAACTCTCTATGATCTTTCTCCTAATCCACTCATGGAATTTCTTCGTTTTAGCTCATTGAGCCGGAGGAATTTCAATCGCCAATCCCCGCTTAGCGAAAAAAAATACGACTGCCTACTAGGGCACGTGGATTTCCGACAAAAAGAGGAATTGATAATTGAACCAAGATGATCATATCGGGAAAACCCTAAGGTGGGGGAGGAAATGATTTTTTTTAACCATCAGAGTTAATTGGCAAGCTTCCCGCTCCGAACCTTTCCCTTCAATTTTTCGCCGAATTCTTTCATTCCTCCTCACATTTGCATCCTAATTCTTAGCGGAATGACACCTCGTATTTTTAATTAAAACGATCGTTCTTTATAATTAGAGGCCTTTTTAATTCGATCAAATTCAATTGAGTTAATTGGAGAAATTTCACGTAGATAAGTTCGATGGTAAAAAAACTCCCATGAGGTATTTAATACTTTGGGAAAAAATGTACGAATTTCACTTAATGAACCCGGCGAGGTGTAACAAATTGGAGGAAGACTAGATAAGAGAGATTACGGCGTCTATATTTGCTATATGAATCCATCATTTTCCGAGAGTTTAGCTGGTTATTCTAGGACTCGGTTAAATACAAGATCAACTTCATCACCCGTTAATGAAACTATTTACCAACTGATGTTGTAACAGTGGAACCGGTAGTCATTTAAACTTATATTATTCGTCAATTCAAACGTCATCTTCATTGCTTACGCTTACGTAGCTTAATATTTTCCACAATATTTAACGCGAGAAAGACGTTTTTGTACGTTTGTAACATACGCGTTGCTCAATAGCCGATTAAGTAATCTTTGCGAATGTGAGTCATCTTTCACCTTCGAGCATTGAAGTATTTGCGAATATTGTAGTATCTAGTCATGATAAAATCAAACCACTGTCAAAATTATTCTAAATATTCTTCAAAACGTTAAGAAAGAAATTGAATTATAGATTAAATTATAAAAGACGATTTTAAGCATCGTAGAAATGCACAGCCAGGTTGCCGAAGAGCATAGCGATGCTCGCGAGCACCAATTTGGGAACCTCTGGTCTAGTCTGTATAATCTCTATTCTGCAAATTCAACTTCCTCGATCCAATAAGATCGTAAATATTTCGGAAGTGTTAATTATGAATAAAATTCTACATAACCTCATTTTATATCACCCAAATATTCATATGTTCAATATCAAACCCAACATTTTCAATTATGTCATAAATCTGATTCCTTGCAATCCGGAAAGCCTAGTGACATTCACAACAGGGGATCAAGGATCATGGAGACGCTTCGGATGCAAGAGGTCAAATGGGCCTGCCCGAGCGAAGGTGATTGCTATATTGTAGCCGAGGGAGGAGGGGACGGAAGTTGACAAATGACGGTCGGACGGACACAACGATGATTGGCGCGGGGCAATTCGAGCGGATAACCTCCCTAGGGGGAGACACGTAATCGAAATGGCCAACGAACAAATAAAAATTGAACAAAAAAACAGACTTAATCGAGACGTGACGTAGAAAGAACTTCCTCTGCCGGTGTCGTTAAAAAAGCCTGAAAGACAATTGAATAGCCCATTGAATAAGCTAATTAAAATCACCTTAGCGCCACAATTTTCACTTATTTAGTGCATAAAAATCCGTCTGTTCTTTCAAAGATTGTTTTTATTTTCAAATTATAAAAGAATAAAGCGCTCAATCGTCATATCCAAACGTGACCTTGAGGCAATCCAACCAGTCAAGCGTAACATGCAAGTAAAACATTAATATTGAATAATTCTAGAGAAAATACTTAACTCCTTGATTATTAAATATTCCAAGGTCTTTTGTCAGTGCCAATTATACCTTTATGTATTTTCCCAACCTAGACACCTAGACCTAGACACCCTCCATCTGAATTTCAAAATTTTATCACAAGTTTCGCCAGTATTACACAAACGGATACAAGGAAAAAGTCAAAACACTCGCCCGGTATAGTTTTAAAATTACTTCAACAAATGAGCGGAGGCTTCGTGAATGGCTAAATCCCTATAAATAGACGACTAGTAATTAATAACCACCAGTCGTCGACCATTTCCGAAATTAAACGACACTTCCAATAAATATGCATTCGCAATCGCTAAGGACAATTATTAAAACTTCTCCATAAAAAAGTGTCCGGGTGAGAGCGCCAAATGCCCGGCGACAGCGAGGAACGTCCGAACCGAATATAAACAAGGAAATAAAACCTGGAATGGGAAAAGAGGAGCGATAGTCCGAGAGACGAGTACGCACCGGAATGTGTCCCGCATCCTTGCCAGAAAATCAATATTCCAGCGTGCGCGGAAAGACGAGACGCAGGCAATAGGGATTCCCCGAACATTCCCACCAATTCACGTTTCTCGGAACTCGAGTACATTTGATCTGATGTGAGAAGGGCAAAGGGCATTTCCATATGTCATGGGAGATAAAATGAAAGACAAAGAGAGACAGCATGTCATAAATCTATCATACGACCAATTATTTTCTTGAAAACGTCAACTAGAGAGAGAAAGACATTTTGAGGAAGTTCTTTTCCGCGTGTATATTTTCCTTCCGATTCTATTTTTTAATGACTTTAATATTAACTTCACTAGTTTTATTTATGTAATCCATTAAATATGAATCGACCAATTTAACACGTTTTCTGTTCAAAATGTGAAATTTGCGAAAGGAGGGAGAAGATAGAAAGAAAAGCAAAGAACATTTACCGTCAATTATTCTATATATCCCGAAAAATTTCAAAAAATAAACATTGTTAAGTGAAGTATTCTGTATGCAGATTCATATTGCTATTTCAATTAAAATGTATACTCTAAACAGTCGCCCATCAAAAGCAAATACGTCCATTCCAAAAGAAGAAACTATTTTCCAAGACAATACTTATCAGGAACAATCCATTAAATTTAAATCAAATATTGAAAAAATATCGACTTTTAAGCGCAAATATTTAAATAGCATAAAACAAAATTGTCCTGCAGAAGCTACAAGAAGTAAGATTTTCTGTAAAAATTTAAATTAATTTTCTACTGACTCATGTTATCAATTAAAATGTTTAGTCGTTTTTGCCAAATACTTAAACGTCCCATACAATATGCGAGTACACCCATTTTGAATAAAAACGCATGTGTGTATAAGCATTATATTTGGCCACTGCTTTTCTTAATTCCTATTAGTCATTCTAAATCTCTACTTTTCTTCGGAAATTTCCGGAAACCTTAGAAGATAGGAGAAATGGCAAAAAGGAAAGACGCGGGAAAGCGAAGCAGAGAGGAGGGAGGGAGGAGAGGTTCAAGGAAGGACAAGGGAGGATATGGAGAGGAAGAGTCAACAAGGGAGGATGAAGCGCGTGAATGGAATATTGGCGGACAGCTGCCGCTCCGCAATCGATACGAGCCCTCGTAGTCCTGTCTGTCAGGGCGGCACAGGTGTGCAGCACCCCTTCGGATCCGCCCCACTTGGGGCGGATTCGCTACACTTCGCAAAAGCACTCCGGGGCAATTTGCACACCACTACAAATTCGCAGCGAGTGTAGATGCCGTTTACCAGTGATTTGCGGGTCAACTTAAGAGGGAACGGGAGATGGCAGGAGAGTCGCTATACCGCCCTCCTACGAATGGACCGTCATTGTAACCATAGAGATGCACGTGGGCAGCGACGTATTACTGCGGTCATTCGAACGCTACTCTACGAACATACGCAGTCGATTTGCGGCTCATCAAAAACCGTCGTGGAGAGAAATCACAAAGCGTGACCGGCTCACGATTGTTTTGTTTTGTTTTGTGATTGCGACGCTTTGGGCACAACCACATTCTAAAACTGGGGATACTAAGCCATACTTGGTTGCTTCGTAAACTTATTATGATCACAATATGTTTTAATGAAAAAGGTATTTCGAAGATGGATAAATGAAAAAAAATTATGGCTGGTATCAAATGACAAAGATAACTCGTGTAGTCATAAAATAGCCAAGTAAAAACATGTGGATTTTAATAAAAAAAACTGGTAGCCCTGCTCTTTAGCTCCGCTTTAACAACTTGATTTCATTATGGTATGTTGTACAAATCTTATATGGAAAATTGAATCGAAATCCGTTCCGCCAATTCCTTCCAGATTCATAATTATCAAAAAGTTTTATTTTGCAATTGTGGCACCCCTGCTGTGTCGATTCGGTCGAATAGTGTCATTTTGCCCATGTATTTATGTGAAGATTATATTGCCAAATGTGGTTGAAATCGATTAAGCCAATTCTTCCCTGATATATGCGTACGGACGGACATCACGAAGATAATAGTGCTTTTAAGCAATGACGAAAAGCACTAAAAACGACTTTCCTTCCCGGGGCAAGACTAATTGATGCGATAACATGCGAGAACGATATTTAGCAAACCACAACGTCCGACAACACTAAAATGTTTATCTTACAATAATGGAAGAAGAGACAAAACGCTTCCGGTAAGCATCAACGACGCAGTTACCGTAAAATCCACAACGCATATCCAGAATGAATCCAACGACGCCGCCTCGCGTCAATGTTTCGGCACCACCTCGGAATCACGGGCATCCGCAACAGAGCACGCATTAATAATTCACAAACACCTGCCGACAGCAGTAAACACCCCTTCCGCCTCTCTCTTCCTCTCGCAGGCGCTTCCAATACGTCGAAAAAACATTATCCCCGCAACATTTCCAATTCCTTCTCGACCTTCGACATTTTCCCCCTTATACGACCAACGCCACTAGAATCCTTTCTGCCTCGAAAGCCCTCAAGAAGTCCGCCATCTTCCCCGTTCGATCCCAAAGAGGATGTGATCGTTAGTGGTATGGCTCGTGCTTCCAACCCAACGGAATATCTTCCCGATAGTCCGCAAAACATCGAAGTAGTAGTAGTAGTGTGGGGTTGGGGCGGGGAACGGAGGTATAAAAGGGTAGAGAGAGAGAGAGTTCGGGAGAACGTGAGGGCAGCGGAAGTCCCTTGCCCCTCCCCCACCCTCTTCCCCCGTTTAAAGCTCACCTTCACAAATTGCGGTCCCTTCCCCTCTTCCTACATCTTCCTTCTCCGCGGACGCCCTATGGGTACGTTTGAAGGGCTCGGTGATTAGCATACTAAACAGAGAGGCAGCGAAAGGCTTGAATGAAAAAGAGGCATAACTTTCATCTAAAGCTTCGCGTCGAGAAGCCGAGAGGGACACTCGGTGCTGAAGAATGCTGCCGAGATACTCGTCGATAAAAAGGAGTCTAACAAGTGAGTTTATTACGGCCCATTACCATCAATCGCAAGCCCGTTCCAAGCATGCGTCGAGTCACTTTTCCATCGCAGTGATTCGCTTTTTCTTCCGAGTGAACAGCAACTACAATCGTATAAGAATTTTAAATCGAGAAATGAACATTATGATTCAAATATTCAGAAAATGCACTTTTGGGGATTTTATGAGGTGGAAAATAAAATTGAGACTATAACATTCTTTCAAAATTTAAATGAAGTCTTTTGGCTAATAACTATGTTGAGAATTAGATGCCTAAACTTTAAACCTTATCATTGCTGAACTATAAAAAATAAAATAAATTCTAGAATTTAACCACAATTCTTTAGGGTTCAAAATGTAACGAGTTATACATTTAAGCAAAATAAAGGAGGCACTGACATCTTTACGATTACTACATTCTTCCTTTCAATAAGCCAAATTAAAAGTAGTTATGCAAAATTTGCTTTCTCTAATGTTTCTTTTTAAGACGCACATTGTAGAATCCTGTAAAACAAACGTAACAGAATTGTTGGAAATAATTCAATAAGATAAAAATGGCGTAATTGAATCCTTTGAAGATGAGTGGTGTATTGTATCTTATTATAATTTTTGCATGATGCTGCGTCCGTCCGCACGTGTGTCAATACGTATGAAGCCTCCGCATATTTTATATACTATAACAAGAACCAGTGCAGCATGACTTTCAATCGCATTTTAAAATTACTTATAATAGTCGCACGAATATGGATTTTAATCAAACAGCAACTAAGAGGACGAAAATTCATTTTCCTATCGTTGATTTTCAAATACGCTTCCTATCAGACCATATAATCCTTTTGGATACGAAAATTTCGCGTTTTTTGTGATGGAAATCTTTCGCCGTCACGGGAAATCGCATTTCGGCAAAGTGCACCGCTTAAAGGTTCCTCTCCACTCCAACCCCCGACGCCCTCACTTGCCCTACCGTCCAATTTTCGAAATAGTATTTTGTAATTAAAACGACTTTGTTATTTACTGCTATTGTTGTTAACAAAGTGTTTCATGTTACGCTGCTATAAATTGTAAAGGTAGGACACAGGTCATAGATTACTGAGAGATTGGTTAATTTATTGAAGTGAAAGTAAGTGAAAATATATAGTCATTAAAATTTATTCTGTAAAATAGTTGATAGAGTTTTGTAAGTAAAACTGAAAATCGTTTTCTTTTCTGATAGAAAAATTATACCTATTCTTAAAGAATACAGAAACACTGATAGGCATACTTATGGGTGGGAGTGAATTTCTTTTATTTTTAGTGAATTTTTGTGACTTTTTCTCGCAGGCTCGGCATCCTCTCTTCTCATACTATAAGGTCTTTCATCCTGACGAAATTCTCCCGTTTCATATTCGCTTTCCTTCCACTACGACTACTTGGAAAATTGGAATAGTTGATAAAGTTAACATATGGTTGTAAAACCAATTCTTTACTTTATGACGTTATTATTTACCGCAATTCTCTCTTATGGAATTAAACAAAGCTCCATTACGTTCAGCACTGACAGAGTTTAAGAGACATCCTAAGAGCAGCAGCTGCCAGCATTACTCCGGATATAAGTGGAATGGCGAGAGAAAACGGTGCAACATCTCCCATCGATTAAGTAAATTATATTTGTTTGTCACCTCATTTTTAGCCTACTTTCCAAAAAATGGAAAGTAGTCTTATGAGGTCGCCTGGGAGTCCGCGTGTGTCCCCCTAACATCTTCTTCATGAATGAACAGATTTCAACCAAATTTGGTACATAGAATATGCACATATATTAATGACCAAAATGACCGGGTTGACTCAAAAGGGGTGCCACAACTGCAAAGTTCGGTAATAATGAATTTGGAAGGAATTGGCCCAACCGATTTCAACAAAATTTTGTATGAAGAAGGCGTGCAACATAATATAACAAAATCAAGATGTTTAGTGTAGATATAGAAAGCAGAGCTGCCACAATACAAGGGATAAAAAAATCTTTTTACGCGTATTTGTGTTGAACTGTCAGCATCATTTTAACCAAATTTAATACTTATAATATACCCATATATATAAAACCATATTAGCATATTTTAACCGAGTCAGCCAAACAGGGGTGCCACAATTACAAATTAAACTCCTTCAGTAATTAAGGATTTGGAAGGAATTGGCTTAACGGATTTCAATTAAATTTTGTATATAAGATTTGTACAACATACCATAATTAAATCAAGATGTTTAAAACGGAGCTAAAGAGCAGGGTTGCCACAGTAAAAAGTTAAATAATAGTTCTTTTACATATATTTCTAGAGTACAGTAGGCATGGATTTAAACAAATATAGTATATTTTATCTTCATAAAAAGAAATAACCAAAATATCATATTTAAATCGTGTAGACTAAACAGGGCGACCACAATATCAAGGTTAGAATTTTTCTATAACTATGAATTTGGAAGGTATTGTCTGAACGGATTTCAAAGACATTTCGTTTGTAGGGCGAGTATAGAATGGGAAAACGAGATGAATATGTTTAGAACGGACCAAAAAGCAGGGCTACCACAATATAAGGATTATATTACATAATATAAACTGTCGGATTTCAAAGCAAATACATTAGTATACGATTATGCAACGGCGAATTTGACGGAAAGCCCTTCTGTACCACGGGAAACCTGTGTACACTCCTACTTGTTATATATTAAAATTGTATTGAAAGGAAAATAGGCGGAGTAGTTCTTTCCAGAACTACTTGTTGTCGCATAAAAACTGCATGTCAAAGTTGTCACTTTTGAGTTGTGCACCTCTGCTATAAGGTCTTCCAACCTGACAAAATTCTCCGCAGTTCTTTGGTCGCTTTTCTTTCACCATTACAACTTCGTAAATCTAACTAAAAATTAATTGCAAGTGTAGCTGCAACGGAATTGAATGCTAGAGAGCGCGTTCGAGTAATATTTTTTTAAGCGTTTAATAACTCTTTGACGAGGAAATAAACAGTTTTTAATATGATTCTAAAAATCATTTTTCTTTTTCTCAACCATACGCTTTGATATGGTGGAAGAGAAAAATCCAAATAAGGGTGACGCAAAATGAAAATTCTTCCTCATTTCATGCAAAATCACAAGCGAGGCACAAATTCCGAAATAACGTTCACTAAACAGTTCCACTGAGTAATGAGACGTTTTCATATAACAAAGAAAACTTTTGTCCCTCGTCGGCTTTTTTCATATTTTGTTTAATTTAGTCAGTCTTTCCGATTGTTTTTCGGGAAATGTTCATTCCTGAAATAATTCATATAATAACCACCAGGCAGCAACGGTGCTTCAGTACCAGAGAGAAAATATAATGGCAGATATAAATCGGCATGCGGAAGATGGCGTAATTTTTCCACTCTAATTAAGGGTCTCTAATTAAAATTGTATGTTAAGTGAAAGCAAAACAACAGCATAAAGTGGATAATAATTCTTTGGCGTTATTACTTTTATAAAATTTCTTTTGCTTATTTTAGTCTCTCCTTTGATAAGGATTAATCATTCTTGTGCAGTTAATTCGCCATTAATAGAAATTGAATAATTCGATTTAAAAATAAATATTACCACGAAATGAATAATTCAGGAATACACGACCTGAGATCACATAAGGTTGCAACTATTGACCTCCTGACTTATACAAATAATGACCTGTATGCATGTATCCGTTGGAATAGATAAGGCTTTATGGCTGAACGAATCTTTCACTATCGAAAATTAAACTAGAGAATGAAATTTAATATAAAATAATTTAGTAATGCACTGCATCCCAAAATTTGAGTTTTAAAATTTACAGTAATGTAAATATTGACCTTTCCTTTACTAAAAATTGAAAAGGATATTACAATAAACTAAATTGATAATCATAGTACCTCGAAATACGAAATCAAAATGTAAAGCTCTTTAACAATTAGGAGATAATTAATTACGATACAATCCTTAAAATCGTTTTTACTGCAATAGTGCGCCAAGTCATGCGTGTCATTAGTTCTTCATAAAATATATTCCAATACCCTTTCATTTTTTTCTGCAGTTAGATATTTACTTAAAAACATAAAATCATTGTTTTTTCATTAGTAACTATTTTACGCTCAAGGCAACTACCTAATACAATTATCTATAGGATAAACCTTGGTTATTTCGTGTGTGTATATATATATATATATATATATATATATATATATATATATATATATATATATATATATATAACAACTTACGGAAAAGGAAAGGTAAAATGAATATATGGATGTCAACAAGGTGTTGGAATGAGGAAACCCAGTGAGCACTCACCAATCAGACGACTTCAGGTTGGCGAGGCCCCGGGGATGTCGAAGCGACACACGTAAAATAACACAAAAACACAGAAACATCACAAACGTAAAGCTTTCGGAACTACTCCTTCTTCAGCTACAGAAGTAGCTGAAGAAGGAGTAGTTCCGAAAGCTTTACGTTTGTGATGTTTCTGTGTTTTTGTGTTATTTTACGTGTGTCGCTTCGACATCCCCGGGGCCTCGCCAACCTGAAGTCGTCTGATTGGTGAGTGCTCACTGGGTTTCCTCATCCCAACACCTTGTTGACATCTATATATATATATATATATATATATATATATATATATATATATATATATATATATATATATATATATATATAGCATAAACATTATTGAATTTAATAATTGAAAGATACCAACAAGCAGAGCCTACTTCAATGTACAATCCATCATAAAAAATAAGCAGTATTTTTGGATGTGTGGTTTCAGAATAGCATTCTGCACACTAACTATAAACATTGGTAATTCCGTGATAGCATTGGTAATTTCGTGACAATACTTTGTTAGGTTCGTCATAGTTTCCTTTTCACAGTTTCCGGAGTTATTTTGTGGAATAACTCTATGTTTTGGAAATAAATCTCATTTAAACTATTGTTGTCAACCCTAAATAAAATAAAGTAAAATTACATAATGTTTATCATTTCTAAATATCGTGATAGTTTATTAATTTAACATTCACACAAAATGAGAAATGAAATAACGTACAATTAATAACATTAGAGTATAAATGAAAAAAGATAATGCTAGGGATGAAAAATCAGTAGCTAGATATTGCACATGATAACACTGTTGATTAAATCAATCTTCGTCTTCATCTGTATAGCTTTGGCAACTTACTTATACTATGACAAATGATAATAATTTCGGCTGACAAGGAGTCAGAGGTTTAGTTTGGAAACATGGACCTTCTCCCCTATACCGTACTTTCAGTGTTTTTATATCTACAAAAAAATAACACGGTAGGTAATATTACAAATAAAATGGGCTAATTTCGCAATATGGTAAATTGAATGTTTGTTTGTTTGTATGGAATCTGTGGCTAATCAACCTCTTGGATTATTATAGCCATTATGGTAAATTGAGTTAAAACCAGGTTTGAAAGATTCATTTTAAGTAGAACTACTTTTTGCGATTTCTAGATTGTCGATTTCATTGACTGAATTGTCTAAAAAATATGTCAAAAAATAATGCCAAACGCTTGAAAAAATGGTCCCGTCAAACCTAAGATTTTCGTCTTGTTAGTTAAGAAAATGTCAGCCACAAATTGCTCGTGAAAAGCATACCAGTACGTTTAAAAATTCAATATTTATGTAATCTACCATTGTACGAAACCATGATCTCTTACCTTTACTCTAATCCTTCTAGTTAATATGTATTTATTGATACTATAAACACCAACTCAGAATACACGTGCTTTCTTCACTAACGCGCGGAAACTTTCGCTTGTGATAGTACCACAAAGAGTGGAAGCATGGTGATATTACAGCCTAATCAAGATATATCCTGTCAACTATACGCGAAATTTCGGCCTATTAGAACCGTTGGTTAGATGGTGAGATACGATTGAAAAACTGTCACGAACTTACGAAATTACCAATGTTTACCCTACCCTAAAAAAGACAAGGAGGAAAAATGCGTACTCAATATCCTAAAATGGTTTCCTACAGAGGTAGTGAGGAAAAATTACGTTTAAATCTCGACGAAAATAAAAAATAAACCAATTACTCGATTGCAGAAATCGTTTAAATAATCTTTTTCTCTCCGAATTTCGCATAACATGACTAAAGATTATAGTTTTCGTTAAAATTTCTATATTAAGAGTCATCCAATGACCGAGTCGCACAGCACATTTAATAAACATTATTACGTCTAAGAAATGATGAAACACCGGCATCACGCTAAAAAAAGTTAAGCAAAAGCAAGCGTTTCCATCTACCTGAGATTTTTCCATACGACCCCGGATCGCGAAACGTCCTAAATTTTGATTTTCAAAGCTGCAACGGTTCACAGTTAAAAATAAACCCGAACTTCACGATTGATGGCAATATTACGATACCAAAACTGATGTTTCTCTGCCTGCACTTCGGAATATTACTACGAATGTAATAACGAATAGGAAATGGCGTAGGATGTCCATCGAGACGTACCATCGACAAACACTAAATCAAAGTCAAACTAACGGACGCCCCATTTCGTTATAACCTGGAAACGAATAATAAAAAACGCCAGTTGGAATCTATTCACAGAGCAACTGAGCTGCCAAAGGAGCAAACGTGGAAGCAATTCATGGGGATGGAAACGAAGCTACGGTCATCAGTACATACTATATGATTCCATAAAAAAGCCTTTCTATTTATTTAGTTTTCTTCCGGTCATCAACAGACAGTATCACCTGAGCATAGCTTGATACATCATTAAAGAAAAATTGAACGAAATAAAACTGATAATAAGAAAGTACGATTTCCTGAGGAAAGCAAGGGCATTTTTTCTACGTAACGGAGAGTAAATTAATATTTTGAAGCTAAATCTTTTCCAAGATTTAAAAATTACAAATATAGTTTTTGGGAAGTTATTAAGATCAAACAAATGATTTCACTTGTTTTATAACTGGAGTACCACGTGAACGTGAGGTTATCGTTTAAATGAGAGAGGCTTAATAACTAAGTTAGCGTTGTATTACGCATCATCATTCAACATAAACATATATTTCACATAAAAATATACTTTTTGGATAATTGATAGTCCCAAAATGACATTTAAGTTTATAACTCAATCAATTTTGCATTCGAATATTGAACGCGTACCTATCCGCCTCTGTTAGGTTTTCAAAACTCAAACATTTAAAGAATACGTGGCATCAGTGTGGAAATGTACTACACTAAAATTTCAGCTTCCCATCGTTTATACCTCCGGAGATATAAGGAAAACAACAAAAAAATAATTAAAATGTATATAACTTGAGTAATTTAAACGTAATATTTATACTCAAGTTTATTCCTCCGTTGTAAATTATCCATTCTTTTTCGCTTACAAAGCGCTTTGTGTGTACGAAAGGAAAATTAACGTGATTACGCTCATTCCTTCGTCGCAGTTAATCCATTTCCTTACATTTACTATATTCAGTGTGCACACGAAAGGAAATTAAATTTATTTACGTATTTGTAGTAGATGTTGCTTACTTCAGGTACTACGAAGATGGTTTCCGTTGACAAAAAATAATAAAACTCCATAATTAATTTTAAAAGTTCAAATTACATTACGAATGTCTAACTAGATTGTTTATTTATTTGCACTAGCTCATAAACAGCCGTTAACGGCCTTTTACAATGAGCGTAATAACATAAACAAAGACGAACACATACAACCATGCCCTCGGCAGGATTCGAACCCGCGACCCTAGCATTGAGAGCCAGACACACTAACCACCCATCTACCAAGATTATGTGGCATTAATGTGGAAATGTACGCTCAAAATTTCAGTTTTACATCTTTTACAACTTCGGAGATATTAAAAAAATTAATTGGGCTCCAATCCGACCTTATATATTTTTAAAACTCAAATAAAAAACAAATGGCAGTAATACAGAAATCTACCCTCTAGTTTTCAACTCTTAATCGTTTACGGTATCGTCATGATTCCTATTTAAGCAAGAGCACAGACAGTCAGAAACAGGCAGACGCCATAGTGAAACTATAAGCGCATTAAAAAAAAACGTATGTACCAAAAATGAATCTTCTAGATCAAGTTAAGTCTTGCAGTGATGGGAACCGCACTATGGAAAGAATACCTAATCTAGGCAGTCAAACTAATAAACAGTCGTGCTGTTAACAAAGAGTGCAGCGCAGAGCAGCCAGATTCGTAAAACAAAAGTACGAACATAAGGAAAGCGTCACCTCATTATTGAGGGATTTGAACTGGGTACCACTGGAGGATCGTAGATTGAACTCAAGGTTGCGGCTTCTGGAGAAATGTAGATCGAAATGTCTAAAAGACGAGGTTGTGGGAATAATTGAAGCACCAACTTATATAGGCAGAAATGATCGAGACGATAAGATACGTGAGATCGATTGTAGGACGGAGCGTTATCTAGGCTCATTCTTTCCCAGGACAATACGAGATCACAAGAAAATTTCAACCTGCGATAGGTAGGTTTTGCTGCATTGAACCCCCTGCCACCCACCAATTAGGTGAATTGCAGGGTAACATGTACATGTAAGCTTTTTCGTACCGCAGTGCTGAGGATTGATCAAATAATAAAATTTTCACTACACTCATCCATGAGCGCTCACTTTTGACGCTGTTGTCAACGCAACAGTACACCGAGTCCCCGACTAACACGATAGATGCGTTCTTAAAAAAATCGTGTAAGATGAAATCGTGTCAGTCAGACACGAATTTCTCATAAGAAATAATGTAAATAGGCAGAATGCGTTCCAGCAACCTAATCTGATTGACATTTTTAATTTTATTCCTTTATTATGACTATACTTTGGTTAATGCTTTGTATTTTTTATTTGTTTATGTATATGTATATGTAACTCATTTTTACAGAAAAGAAACAATGATAACGCGTATGGTTCGTAGCGTTGCTTCGTTAAGACCTGCTTTTCGTAAAGAGTAGGCTAATGACGGCACCGGGTTCCCCCCCTCCCTTCCATGTGTACATATGTCCAGTTTATGACTGTGCAAAATGACTATAGCCGTCGACGCATTTAAAAAATCAATTACTAGTTAAGACCTGTATGACGAACAATATAACGTGTTCGTTCATTGTTCTCAAAGCGCTTAAGTAAATCTAGTTTTGATTTAGCGATATAACTTCTCTTGGTTTATTACTACCATAACCAACAAAATGGGAACTATAAACTCCATATTTTATAAACTCCAGCGTATTTTTTATGTATATGACAGGCATTTTGAATCAGCTGTTCAATTGTTTACCATTTATTTATCAGACGTTATTTAGAAGATTTGCAAAATAATAATTTTAAACAACAAATAACTAAGAATTAAACATTTTTGTTAAATAAAAATGGTCAAAGGAAATTTTTAAAAAATTCAAGAATGGTATTTTCTACATTGCAGTTTAAAAACCATGAAATTCCTCGCCTTCTGCATCAGATTCATCCTCTGTATGGGATGTTACGATAATGGACTCATTGTCATCCGCAATTAATGAAGAGCAGACCTAAAGTTTGTTTACGCTTTCTAGACCTTTTGAACGATCGTAGAGGAGTCATGGAGAAATCGTGTTAAACCGAACGACCAGTCTCGAAAACCAGCCCTACTTTAAAAATCGTGTTTGTATAATTCGTGTTAGTCGGGGATTGGTTGAACTATTCCATTCAGGCAAAACGTCGAGATACGGAGCGATCTTGAAAAACGCAGTAAGCATAATTCTGATTCAAACTACGGAATTTCGCGCTTCTGTGGCCTTGATCGAGGTGCAGTTAAAGCGATCAGCTCACAATAAAAATGTCTTGGGTTCGACTTGGATATGGATTTTATTATAGTAGCTCTTGTTTTCATGAACGATATTATTTTAATTGAAATATTGCAAGCGTAAGTAAATAAAATAGTTAAAATGTCAACACTGCCGGTAAATAATCTTCAAACCAAAATAATATCTATCATTACATACCATAAGTAAAGTACCCGTGCCCATGAAAAAAGAAAGGTTACGCGACCTCTCCTTACTCCATAACTGAAAGGTAAAATATCTGCTCTCTGGTACTCGAGAACGTTCTTCCTGAAACCAAATCAACAAGATGCGGTATGACGTACATTTTTTCAAAAGTAGCCGGAGACGAGGAAATAAAATCCATGACAACAACAAGAGAGAGTTCAGAGAATTTATACCAGCAACTAAGTATTTGGGAATAAAGAATAGTCGAGCTCACATTATGGCCGAAATCAAATAGGAAAACGTTTTTTTCTCCAGTACTAGCCTTTAAAAAAAACATTTAATTCTAAAAGTTACAATTCTAAAAAATTAGAACTCTAAAAAAACAGAATTCCAAAAAATTGTATTCTCCTATAGAAGAACCGCCACTGACGATGGCTGCTTTGTAGCCGATTAGCGCATATGGTTTCCCAAACCGTTTTAGAACTTTTTGAGAGGCAGTTTGTGGAAAAGTACAGATGTAAGGAAAAAGAGAAAGACGATCGAGAGAGGAAACAAAGGAGTGGGAGAAAGAGAGTAAAGCGGGGAAACTATGGGTAAACAAAAACCGCGAATGACGAGAACAAAAGAGGTTTTAATTTTCCGACCTTACCGACTCAAGTCGTCTGGAGAGAAAAAAACCACTTGCGGAAAACAGGGAACTTCAAAATGCATTGCTCTCGCGCGAACATTCATATGTGCGCGTGGGGAGGGGCAGGAAGCACGCGTGAATGGCTCTAGACTCGCGTTAGGCCATGCGATTGCGGGATGCCTTTTGAGAGCGTCCCACAGAGGAGGAGAGATATAAAGTGAGACATGAGTGAATAGAATCTGAAGTGAGACACGTTAATGGGACATTGCCGCCGTCGTCACCCACGCAAGGTGGGTCGGTGGCCCGCCACACCCTTTTGGTCAAATCTTAAATCGATTGCATTCCGCATGAAAGTAAGCACGCGAGCAGACGAGTCAAACGCCAAGAAATAAACGCTATTATTTACCCATTTTTATTGCAACTGAAAGGCATTTTTATACGAGAGGCTTGAAAAAAAAGTCGATGAAAATTTGATTTCAGCTACAAAGCCAGAAAAATCTTGATCGAGGTTCGGAGATATGCAGTGATAATAAAGATATAAAGTGGCAGTTAGCATAGACGCAATGTTTGTGCGTTATATTATAATAATCAGTAAAAAGTGACAATCTTTTAAGGAAATCGATATTATCAGTTTCTGTTCTACCCTACGACGTTTTTACTGCTAAATTTTGAAGTGTTTACTAAAATTAAAAAAGTTAAAGAAATCTGATAGAAGATAAATTTATAAACAATTATCAAGTTGCTTAAGGTAGTAATTATGAGCTATTTCACACAATAAGATGATAAAAGTTTTTTTAATGACAAACCGATTTCATTTTAAAACTCGTCGATTCTATGCTAGAATGAGACATCCTTCTTTATGTCTGCAATGGTTGTGGAAAGAACACAATGGGCGATACTGACAATTGACGATTAGGAAAATTGCTCCGAAGCAATCAAATTATCAATTAAAGGTCTTAAAGGCATTCCGTATTAACGTACAATTATATCTAACCAGTGTTCATTTGCAAAAGTCATATTCTGAAGACCAAGAGTTTGTTGGTTATATATTAGCTCCACCGTAATAATTAACTTTTAAAGAGACAATAATAATAAATACGAAATCGAAAATTAAAAATTAAATTCTACCGTATTTTTATGACATGCTCGAAATATTCTAATTACGCAAATAATTTCCTTAAAAAGCGATCATAAACTTCGTGCACAAAATATGTATGAATAAAAATCCTTTAAATTATATCTACATATTAAAATATGCAAAAAATATTTAAAATTTCAAACAAATATTTAGTTTAAATACAGTAAAACCTATAGAGAATTTTACAAATACAATAAACGTATGTTATTACGATGCAATTTGATGGGTAAGATAACGTGAACATTTAAGTATGCCACAGGAAATTTCTCACGAAGATGTTATTCGAATATAGTATTTTAATTGGAAATCCTTCATAAAGAAATTAACAAATTTTGTTACAAATTTATTTAAAAAATATATTAGACTCCTTTTTCTATGTTGGTTTTTGTTTAAATCTTCAACAGATACCATCACGTGCTTACCATCAATTATTAAAAAAACACAATATATCAACCCCATGCTACTAATTGGCACGCTGGGTACTTTGAGGCTCGCATTGAAATGCACTTGCATCTCTAGAAAGCATTTCAAAAATGCACTTTCCTTTAATGATCAACCTAAGTGAACTGGACCAAATTTTCAAATGATGCTCTTTAAATTGTAAGTTAAACCGATTTTAACTAAGTACCGGAACATTTAAAAGTTGCTAAAACAAAAATAGGAATAGGCCGAGTTTCATTATTAACTCTAGCTCTTGAAACAGCGCTCGTACACACAGTAACTTAAAAAAAATTAGAGCAAATAACTCTTTGCATGGTTATAAACTATCTCACTTGCTCCAAAATGTTTTAATATGCTACTAGCAAGTTCTGAGAGACCAAGAAAATATTTTTTATTTTAGTTTGCTTTAAATTAAACTATAAATAAAAAGTTTTACCTCGGGAGTTTTTTTAACTCTTAATTTATTAGGAACATAGTCTTTATAAAAAACTGGGTTCGGATAAAAGAAACGAAAAAAACATAATGATTATTTTCAGAAATATTAAATGAATAATAACGCGGATAATAAAGATGGAACCAAATTTTTAAGAAATCACATACCTTATCTTGCGCAACGAAGGGATTAGGTTCTGCGAAAAGGCCACGTTGGCCAAAACGCGAATTTATTACCTTATGGAAAATATCGCTTATCCGTATAGGCTACGAGCTTTCTCACATCAAATACATACTTGTAATGCAATACGCGGCCAATTCAGGACTGCGTATAATCAAATTGTATGCATGTTGGGTATATACGCGTCACATTTATTTAACCGCAAATAATAAACAACCACCGGATATAATTAAATTGTATGCGTGTTGGGTAATTACGTGTCACATTTATATAACAGCGTATAATCACATCCATGCTGAGGAAACCCGCGTTGAAAAGGTTTACTGTATAAATAAACACACACAAATATGATCTGTTAAATCTAACTTTTAACCATAACATCAATCTTTTTATTTATGACAGACGGCGAAACTAGACCAGAGTTAAGAAAATCCTGCAAAAAATGAGAATCCCTGATACATCTTTCGCGGCTCATTTGTCATCGTTATTCTGGTAAACTTTTTGTTCTCTTGGGCGCTAGGAAAACCTTATCGCCTACATAACTGCCTTTTCGACGAAAAACGACACCCATTGTTCGTTTCGCGGCAAACTAAAAGAAACAGAATACGCTCACGAAGTAAAAAAATCAAGTGTTGAATTTTGCGAGTTCCGCGACGGAGAAAGGTTAACATATTGAATTAAAGGGCTCCCATTTATTTCCCTCTGCTTAATTTCTGTACGCCTTTCTTCAATTCAGAAAAATTCCGGTTGTTTCTTTTTTATTTCCTCGACGACCTTAGCTTTACAACGAGTTCCGGGAGCTGCTCAAAGAAGTAAAATGAATGGAACAAACTAATATACCAAGAAAGCGCCCTTGAGGCATTCCGAAAAGAGATTCTTTCAGTCGTTTTTCTGCCGAACAGTGGGACTTTTTTATATATTTATTTGCGACTCCGCTTCATCCGGTGCGGTGATACCCGATCATTAGATGAAATGAACTCCAATTCTCCATCACCAGAAAATGTATAAATCGAAAATTTACGCACGTATTTGTGTATGTATCCATACATATTTACATTCATTGCTTTAAATCTATCTATATGAAGAACAATTGTGGGTTGGTAAAGAATCGAAAGAGATCTAAATTTGGCAGGACTGCTTGATTCACATATAGTGATTGACAAAAATATTTGAAAAAACGACCCGGGAGCTAACTTTTCAAACATACATTTTCACCCATCTTCCGCTTTGCACTATACATATATTCCTTTACGCATATAGTATAAGGATTAAGGCGAAAATAAAATCTAGAGGTTTAATAATGACACGGTCGGCAAGGCAACGTACCGTTAAAAAGCTAAAAATTTTCCAATAAATAAGATTTAGACGTATAACTTGGACGATTCCAATTATAGGCGAAATTTAAGGATAGGTGTAAGAAACTTTATTTATTTTTCTTTATAACGGTCTAGGTCTGAAGATCATAGGTAAATTCTTTCTAATTTTAATTTGCAAAAGAGTAAAAGCTTGTAAGTCGAAAAATCGATTTTTACATGTTATCTTATAGGAACTGGCAGCCCCCTCCACTTCCCCTCTCCCCACAAAAATCAAAATTATGGCCCGGAAGAGCACATATTGGATATAGCCAGGAATCTCCAGAAATTAAGAAAATAAAAAGGAGCGTTACTAAGACGTAACTAAGCGTAAAGTGTTACGATAGTCGCCGGTAAGCGGTGTGCTGGTGGCAGCTAAAACATTAGTTTTAAAAGTATCTCTTAAACAATATGGGTAAATGTTTCGAACAAACGTTGTAGAAAATTAAAGTTCCTACAACTTTTATTCCAATACTTCTTTACATTCATCAAATATTAAAGCAAATATAAAAAAACGGGTGTGACAAGAGTAAAAAACCACTCCCGGCTTACCGATTTTTACCAAAAACTAATCATTTCTTGTCCCTTTAACAAAAATGTCAAATATATACAAAATTTCGCCTTGACTTGATTAATAGTTTTCGAGTTAAGAGCACCCACAAAATTACGGTCACAGACACAAACAGACATCGATAAAATAGTCGAAACGTGTTCAGAGGACCTTAAAACCATGTATTTCCGTTGAAATCTCGAATTCGTTTTTTTTTTCATGAAAACAATACTTTCTCTATACTTCGTATATGGAGAAAGTAAAAATACGAATCTCGGCGCAAAATAAGAAACATAAAAACCGATGAAAAAATGATTCAAAATACAATGAACGCAGTCACAACAAAATTGCTTCCGCGAGTGATGACCATCGGCATAATAAATTCCATAAAGGCACGTGAATAACAAAGAAACTCACTAAAAAGTAAGTGAAAAATAGGGTGAAATACAACGAAAATTCAACTAGAGAAGGAATAAAAATCAAACGAAACTTTAAAACATTCTTGGCGATTTTTAACAGATCGAAAGCAAGAAATCAACCGAAGTTAGCGTGAGAGAGAGAGAGAAATTAAAATTGCCAAAAGAAAGGAAATTTAAGCCAATTTGAGTATTAAAAAATACTTAATTTTTTAGGCGTGATTGAAAGATTAGATCTCTCTAACCTTCATCATAGATTTTTGCTAATTAGAATAGCTGGAATGATTTCATCAAAAGCTACATCGGAAAGCAAATTGGGCGGGGTAATTGAGCGTAAGAGATTCATTTCTATAGTACTTCCAAAAAAGGTCCGGAGGAAGATCATTAGAATTTGTCACTGTGACTCGATGACGATCAAATAATACCCAATGCTTATTTTCTTTACCAGGAAAGCAATTGCTGATAAAAAATCAGAACAAAGCAACATCAATCTTGTCAAATTTTCGGTAGTTAACAAAATGTTTACATCTATATCGAGGAAATACATAAAAAAATCAAAACGGATCAAACCGAGTCCAAAAACAAACGTGGAATTATATATATGTAGATAAATTTAAACAATCACGCTGACACGAAAATGATACAGTTATTATTCGATAACTTAACAAAAATTGAAATGTCATTTTTCAGAGAGATTAAACGACCGGGAAAAAACCCCCAGGAATAAAGTACAGCGTCAATGTAAAAATGAAATATCATCGAGTACGAAGATTATTCGAATAATCTCTCCAGGAATTTTTTACTATGCATAAACTTTGGATTTTTATTATTTTTTTTAACATTAAAATTTTTTCCGGGAGCTTAATTCTCCAGAAAACCTTTAGCGATGCGTATAGAATTGGAGCGGAAAGTTTTGGAGGGTGAGTTTCGTCTCCCATTGGTTGGAGAGCGATGGCGATCCTGCCGTTTATTACATCATCTGGAGCGGACACGGGCGAATGATAGCTCCATTCACGTTTTCGGAACACCTAAGCTCTTTATCGCGAGATGGGGCTGCTGCATGCACGAGCCCCCGTATTTTCTTTTAATACTGCCTCTCCATCAATTTCCAGAAGAGGAAAAAAATGCGCGTTACGCACGGTTGAGCTCGAGTCCCGGAAAGGAGATTAAGTGAACTGAACGCGCTGAATACTTAATTGATCCACCTTTTCACGCAGGCCGACTGCACGATGGGAGGCAAAAGAAGAACACCGTAAAATGAATAATTAGCGACCATGAACAGAATTTACTTTGAAATTGCATCGAATATGACGCCACGGGAAAATAGGACGAATGCTTTCAATGCAGCGTTCACAGAATTGCATCTCCGGAGACAAAATCGGAGGGAATCTAAAAAACATATATTCTGGCAAAATACTTGACTTAAATGCTTTAGAGATATAATGGGCCGAATGAATAAAAATTAAGCAAATGCTTTTACTTAAGATTTCTGGTATTTTTTAAGCAAAAGCTTAATTGGAGTTGAATAAAAAATAGCATTTGTTTTTGTTTGAAAGAAATAGCATTTGCTTATTTTAAAAAAATTCCTGTAGCAAATGCTTAAAAATGCGTGAATAAAACCATGCTTATGCTAAATTCTTTAAGCATATGCTATGGATTTTGTGAGGTAAGGGACTCACTAAAGATTTTTCAACTTCGCTTTTTTCATGTTTATGTGATAATTTTACCAAAATTAGTGATATGGCCGAGTTTATGATTCCACGAAAAGTGGACAAATATGAAAAAAGTCGAATGCCAACAACTAATGATAATAAATATATATACTGTTTCGCCGAGGATAATGTCGAATGTATTTCAAATATATTTCTATGGCAAAATAAACAAAAACTATATTTAAATCTCGATAATGCAAACTCGGTTAATATAAAATGCTCGTTAATAAGTAGTGTACTTCATTCCTTTGTAAAAACCTAGGTACATGCACCTTGTTGAAACAAACTCGTTTTTACAAAAGTCGTCACTACAAATCATGAAGTTATAGGTCCCTTGAAGTTTGTATTAACGAGGTTATACTGTATTTGTTTTAAGTTATAGAAAATTAAATTAATTAATGTTTATATTACCCAAAATTTAAGATGAAACTATCACATTTAACTATCACTTGTTTTTTAAATGAAAACAATAAAAACAAGGGAAGAACCGCAGAGCAACATACGTAAGGCGCTTTTTTTAATATAAGAAATATATTTTTATGCAAAATAATCAATTTATACTTCAACCTTTCCTATAAAAGCTTATGATTACTAAACAAAGACGCTAATATTTAGAGGACAAGGCAATAAAAGGTTATCCTAAAAATGTAGGTAATCTAACTGCAATATTTCTTGAGATAGAATGCTGCCTATTTGACAGAAAGACTAAATATGTGCATTTACCATTCAGTTTTAAGAAAATAATTAAAACTGAATAGCAAATGCTTATAATGGAAAACTAACTTTTATTCACCCAACATGAAGCAAAAGCTTTTCGCATTTGTTATGCTTTAAGCTAATAATTTTGCTTTTAGTGTTTTCTTTAAGAATTTCCTTAATTTTTATTCACTCGGCCCATTATTCTTATCGTTCAAAAGTAGCTCCACAACTTTCAAGGCTGTCATTGTTATGTAGCTTACCGAAAACATTTCTTTCAATAGACTTCTTACGTCTTCATCAACAAGCTTTTAAATCCCCAAGTGCCAAAAAATATTGTCGCAGTATGGCCAAAAAGGATAAACCTTGAAATATCTTTCGATACTCAATATTGGAAAAAGGTAACATTTAAGGACTTGCAAACTTTTAAGCTTCTTATGGATAACATTTTCATGTACTCTTGTGATGGATTCACACATTCATTCAGAATGTTTTCCGCTAAAACACTGTTGCGCAGCATTAAATTAAAACGGAAACGATACTCTAGTTGAATCCTTTTACGTGACCACAGGTTTTGCTAGGAATAACGCATATAGTTACCGACATAATCCTCAGCAATAATTCTTTTCGTGAAATTGGTAATAAATTATTTTTAAAACATCTCTATACGAGGGGCACAATAAAGGTACAAGATACGTCTTTTACGGGAGAATTTCTGCGGATGAATAAGAAAACACGAAGCTTTCACTACTGTAAGTGCGAATCACATGTAAAATTAATTTTCTATAGGTTTTTTAATAAAGCTTTCATTTTTCGGCTCGATTAAGAAAAATAGTTCTGCAGTACATAAAACGCCTCCACGTGTAAATCACTTAGTCCTTCACAGTTTGAGACAGTGTCTTTCTATCTCTAGCCAACAGTGGGAAGAGAAAGAGGAATCGCGCCTTTGGGTAAACGCACTCAGGACCAATTTGACGATGATGGAAACAGTAAAGGGATTTCGGTAGCGATTGGTAGGAGCGTGTGGGTGGGTGGGTGACCAAGGTGGGTAGGTGAGATAAGAGAATGGGCAGAAGAAATGGTCAAGAAGAGAAACACCTACGTGGCTCTCCACGCCCTTCACGCCCACCCCCCCCCCCCCCATCACCCAAGCTCCAAAAACCTTGACCAAAACCACCCCATATCCCCTCAACCCTCTACCTAGCACCTAATTGCCTTTCTCTCGCTCTTTCTTTCTCCAGAAAAAGGTCAGTCTTTTAGGAGAGCCTCGGTAGGGACTAATAGAGGGGCTATGGTTTCGGCTAGCCTTTATTGACGCCACGACGGAAGATTAAGGTACACTTCGCCTAACGCATTTATGAGTCAATTCGACCAAACAGATGGCTCGTTTTCTGCTGCACGAGATGGACACCTCCGCTGTGGAAAAATTTATTTCGCCACAGCATCCTCAGGGAAAAAACCGCTCAAGTTACCTAAGAACTCTTTTTGTGTTTTTCAGATCCAGAATCTTTAGAATTCGTCGATTTCATACAGGAAGGAAGAAAGGTTGCTTAATTAAAGAGTAAGATTTGAGAAGTTTTACTTATTCCAGAGAAAATCCTCTTGAAAAGACGGTGAAATTTTTCTATGCTCCAAGATACGCCTTGAAACGAAATTCATCATTCTGTCATGGTTTAATCTCGGTGTAAATAGACAAGAGAAAAACACTAAATTGCGCCCCTGGTCACTTTCTGACCACTCAGTTTCTGCGGTCTCCCGCGTTATTTAAGATCCCTATCGAAACACCCAATTGCGCCCCAGGATTCGCAGTGTGCTACAAAGACCCGCAATCTGAATATGGAAGTTGGCTGCGATGGGTGTTTGGCCTTCCACTTCATGATCCAGCTGAGGTATAGGATGCACTTTTGTAAAACATTCTACGAGGAAATACGGTGAAAGTTTGATATATTAAGATGAACGCTACCCAAACCGAGAGGGGGAACACAGTGAACGTTAGAAGGAATCAAAAACACTTCACCTAACTTACCCAACCCGGTGGGGTCGAGTAGAATGTTCCTTCATGTTAAAATATGGACGCGACAAATCGAGTTACTTTTTCCTCAGGTAAAAATGGTCAATGTGACGAACCGTAACTCGCCCTTCAAGAAGAGACAAGACTATCTTTCCGGAATTAGGATTGCTTATTCACCGAGGCGCAGTTGACAAGTTATCCTTTCGCTCCCGTCCTCTTCCCACTGACAGCGGGCGCAGTTGAGTACTCCAAGTGTACAAGTGGGGTAGACCCAAGCTGCTTAATGACCGGGGCGCAGTTGACAAGTGACCCTTTCGTTCTCCTCTCCCATTCCCACTGACCGCGGGCGCAGTTGAGTAGTTCCCATTCCATTATTTCAAGAAGCCAGGTAGCGCCTCCGCGGAAGACCACAGGCGTAAAGCATACTTTCCAATCTCCTCTTCAAACTTTTTACTTGTACAAAATAATGATTTACATCTTTATCTGACTCGAGATGCCTTGATCGTAGATCGAACTCAAGGTTGCGGCTTCTGGAGAAATACAGTCTATAATGTCTAAAAGACGAGGTTGCAGGAATAATTGAAGCACCAACGTATATAGGTAGAAACGACCGTGATGATAAGATACGTGAGACTGAATGTAGGACGGAGCGTTATCTAGGCTCGTTCTTTCCGACAATACGAGATCATAATAGAAAATTTCAACCTGCGATAGACAATCTTTAGGTAGGTTATGGTGCATTGCACCCCCTGCCACCCACCAATTAGGTGAATTGCAGGGCAACATGTAGATGTAGATTACTGTCAACTTTTAATCAGGGCATCGAGTCGATTTTTTTTCGCTTCGGTTTTCGTTCCGGTTCGCAAAAAAAATATCGGTTCGGTTCCGGTCCAGTAACCACCATTGAACCGGTTAGAACCGGTTTTTTTCGTTCCTACTTTGAATTTTTTGGGGAAAACTTCAAGAGAATTCCAAAATAATCTTTATTAATTAATGTTATCTTTTATTTAAACTAAATACGTCTTCACTATCGCAAGTCAAGAAGACAAAAATAGATATCCGCGCGTAAAATCGCCCAAGCTCTCCCTTCCACCATGTAATGAACAGTAAAACATTGTACGGATTCCCTTCTTACATTTTTCGTTATTCAATTTGTAAACGGCTCCTTTTATATAACTCTGTCTAATACTGTTCTACAAAAATTTAAATTTTATTTTTCCTTTTTAATGGATATAAAAGCTATTTAAAATGTTATTAATTTCTTAGTCTTTAATTTGATGTAAAACCGTTGTTATTCTTTCAGCAGTAAGCAATTATTTGATTTTACAATTCCAATATTCCAGATTCCAATACAAGCAGATATTCGAATTATCAATATCAATTTTCTCCAGCACTCATGCACCTATTTGAACAGGAACAATAATATTAATTCACATTTTAATGTAGAATGTAATTCATATAGTTGTTCAAAGATGAGCTACTTAACTATTTATTAAATACAATAATTTAGATGGTAATATTACAAATACTATACAATATATAATTACATAAATTTCCTTAAGATGATAAATATGTACACACTAACATTTACCCCAAGAACCAAAATTCGATCTAATTAATAAAATGTCCTCCAATAAATTATAACTGATATATTTTAACCCCGACAACATCCTCTCTACACTGACTTCTGTTGCTGGTACACCCATAACAACTGTAGCTAGAATATCTTAAATATTTTTAAATAACCAAAAACGTCTGCATGTCAGGATATATATTTTACGTTTTTCCATGGGAAATGGAGACGAAACCGAATTTATATCGCTGTAGTAAAAATACTCTTGAAATCAAACGCATACACAGAAAGAAAATTAGACTTACATATTTAGCGCGTCATGAACTTTCTTCAAGTGGAGTCTCTAATATGCGTTTTTGCAGTCGGCAAAATACTTCACTAAAAATAACAAATTCGCATTAATCTTAAATCCCTCTTCAGTTTTAAGCAACGAAAGCTTATATGTAGGGTTGCCACCTAGCAAGAGGTTCATTCCGGGAGATTTCTAATTTAGGTGGTGAAAATTCAGGGAGATTTTCTCTCAGTCGAAAAATATATAACCCAAGCAGTAAATCTTAGTTATTTGTTATTACTAAACAAACAATTAGTATTCCAACTGATTTTTGGGGTGCTGAACTCCAGCCTACATTCTCGTTGAATTTCAACAATAAAGTTAGAAATAATTTTGAAACGAGAAAACATCCGCATTCAGAAACGAGAAATTAGATCTGCTACGATAGTTCAGTGGTAGAATATCCGCCCGGCAAGTGGAAGACCCGGGTTCGATTCCCGGTCATAGCAGCCTTTTTTCTCGTTTAAAAATTATTCCCAACATTACAGCTTATGCCTGTCTGCATAGGATCTTCGGATCGCTTCATTCCATCAATAAAGTTAGAAATTGGTGGAATAAAGTGATCCGAAGATCCTATGCAGACAGGCATAAGCTGTAAAGTTGGGAATAATAGGATCTTCGGATCACTTTATTCCACCAATTTCTTACTTGGCAATCTCACCATTTGAGAGGGAGGAGTTTTCTTCGGTGTATCTCTTCGAGGACATCCGTTGGGGCAGTTTGATACTAGCTTGGCTAGTTCCGTCCCAACCAAGAAAACATCCGCGTTCAGAAACGAGAAAAATGATCTGCTACGATAGTTCAATGGTAGAATATCCGCCCGGCAAGTGGAAGACCCGGGTTCGATTTCCGGTCATAGCAGACTTTTTTCTCGTTTCAAAATTATTCCCAATAAAGTTAGAGATGAATCTCTGATACAGAAGGAAACTAAATATAATCTGGTATCATTCATCTAAAATCACTTTATCATGGAATATTTCTCATGCATTGAAAAGATTAAGCAAGACTTATGAAACTCGTTTAATTACTATTTAGAAACATTAACCTAAATTTGACAGACATTGTATTTTATACATAATTATAGCAAATATTGAACAGAGTGTCTTTTCAAAAAACCCTTATTTATTTATTAAATTTAAATTGTACTTCGAATTGCTTCGTGCAGCCTCCAAAAGTTTTGGTTTTGATAGTAAAAATGCATGGAACTCCTTACAAGAAAGATTAAAATTTGTGCAGACTTGGATTTCAGCCTTGACGTGATGTATGCTTAGTTAGTTTCTGTTTTTGCACCACAGTTCATTCATGACACTGAAAATTTGTTCGCAAGCTGCATTAGACACTGGAATCGAGAGCACACGATACAATTTTTTTTCAGTTCTTCTCCAACTCCTTTATTCACCTTAGAAAAGAAGTTAACCCATCTTAAGTGCACCCTTTTTGTACTAGCCGCTACAACTTCACGGAGGCCACGGAATACACAGCAGTCTTCATATAGCTTGTCTTCATCGATTGCTAATTTTAGTGTATTTCCAAGATTTTTGAGTTCATCCCATGTAATTTATTTCTTCAATGATAATATATTCATGTTTTTGTATGTAGAACTCTCAAAATCATACCACTTTTCCGGGTAATTTAAGCACCTTTGAAAGAAATAGTTTACATCTACAGTAAACTGCAATCCATCCACTTCATTTAAGCTACTCAATGTTTTCTGGCCATAAAATTTATCATTTTTCCTATTGGTAATCTTCTCGCAAATATCTAACATAACTACATGCAACTCCTTGCATTTAACATCATCACTTTCCAAAATTGTAACACTATGCTCAAATAAATTCAAAATATTTTTCAAAAAATACGAATTGCAAAGTGCTGGAGAACTTTCTTCTTAAAATACTTTCCATATTATTTGGGAACACTCAGTTTCACCTTCCTCTAAAAAATATTCCCTCAAAGCTACCCAGTTAGAGAGCACCCTTTCAATAGCTGGTAGTAGAGATAACCATCTTGTTGACACGTGCCTTAGAATTTGTTTGTATTCTACATTGACAAACTGACAGAATGATTTTAGCTTTTCTGTGCGCTTAGCAAAAGCAGAAAATTCACTGTATACTTTCATAACTAACATCTCTACATCAAAAGGAAGCGCTTTTAGTGCAAATTTAACACAGTTATGTAAAATATGGCATTTACAATTTGCCTTTAAAAGTTTTTCATTATCTGAAAAAAGTTTTTGGTACACAGAATTGTGTTTACCAAAATTTACAGGTACATTATTTGCAGACAATGAGGAAACTGACTGAATGTTAAGAAAATGAGAAATGAGACCTCCACTATATTCTACAAAGTTTCAAACCAGAATGAATTTTCAAGGAATATCGCTTTAACATTCTCTAAGAAGGTTCAAGTGTAACAATAAAAAATGTTTGTGAGTACATTGTTAAAAAATCGTCATCTCCATTGAGAGGAACATGAGGGAGTCGCCGAGAAAGTATACATCTTTTCATTAGTTATCCATTACTTTGGATTAAATATACCAGCCAAACTAAATTTACAAATTTCAACTAGGTAAGTATAGCCACGGATCGGCAGATTCCTAAATTCCGGGAGATTTTGACCTCCCGCCGGGAGACACTTGTCTTATACTCCATAATTCCGGGAGAATCCCGGAATTCCGGGAGAGGTGGCAACTTTACTTATGTGTGTGCACATTTTGTTTAAGATGCACTATATAAATAGAAATTTACTAACTTGAAACAAAGGATAACATAAGTAAGAATCCCTCAAAAGCACGACTGCGGAGTGGTCATTCTAGGATAAGTCTTAGAGGAAGACTACCAGAATATAAGGGTTTAATGTATATGGAGAGGGAATGGAAGTTTATGGTGACAATAACCTCCAACTTGAAGCAAAATCCAAGTTAAGAATCGTGAAACATTTTCACCCGGAACATACCACGGGGTAGGATCAGCGGGAGGGTACCAAGTAAATTAGCGGCTGTCTTCAAAGCACCACTAAGTTCCTTTCCGCTAGCCTCGTTTAGCAGGGTTCTGGAAAACGTATCCTTGGCCCTATCTCTATGTATTGAGATGCCCATGGAAAATCCCACCATTGAACCGACAGATATTATCACAAAGATGCATCCCTCCACAGGTTTAGGAGCATGTATTATCAAGAAAACCATTAGTCTTTGCCTTATTCGGTGTTGAAAATTGAGGCTTTCAAAAAAGACTCATATTAAAGCAAAAGAAAAAACCCTTCTTTTGCTCCCACTGTGTATGCGAACTGAAAAAATGGAACGAAATAAATAACGGATTTCGGTTTTGGTTCGGGTTCATGAAAATATTTTTTCGGCTCGGATTCGGTTTCACCCCAGCTAAAATAACGTTTTTTTGGTTTCGGTTTTCGGTTGGGGTTCGATGCCCCGCTTTTAATTACTCAGTAATAAGCAACAAGAACATAATCACTCAATGGAGCAGTTCTGAATGATAACTCCCAGCAAAGATTGTGTAACGCGCATGAAATTATTTTCTTTTTCTTTATTTTCCTAAAGAATTTAAGATTTTTTCAGATTTTATCCACATTTCTTGGACGTATAAAGAAAGAATATCATCGTTTAGCACAAAATACGTTCTTAAGCATTCAAAGCCACAAAATAAGTACTTAAAACTGAAATAGAAAAAATTAGCAGCCAACAGCCATAAAATCGTTCTGAAAGACCATATGAGCATTTCAGCTAAACAGCAGCCGTCATCAGTGGTATTTAACGATAGCAGTTTATAAATAGCAAGTGCTTATTTTTTCAATTACATTTTTAAGTACATATATTGTAAATTGTTTTTCGCCCATAAGGCGAGATCAACAATTCTTTATTGAATTAAAAGTAAATACTGCGCATGTTCACGCAGAAAACAAAAATGGGAAACTAATCGACGGATACCCTACACAACACCGTATCATCCAGACAAAAGTTCAAAATCTTGAAAAACAATAAATCCTTCCAACGAAACGGTCTTTAAAGATTGCAACGCAACTAAGAAATCGGAAATCGGAGAAGCCGCCCTCCTTGCGGCCTTATCAGGACATCCATTTCGCGGACAATTACCCCTCTCTTCTATGGGATTTTTTCCTACGTAAAAAAATAGGTTCGCCCGGTTTTCGAAGCGAGCTACATCGATCGGCAGTCCAGGAGTGCGGTTTACCCCGCCCTCCTCGCCGCATGCGTTAGCTTCTCCCCCTCTGCGTCCTGCATTAACTGCGTCCATTAGCTAAAGGGTAATTGTCTCTCACTCGTTTCAATTGGCGGATCCCGAGGGTGATCAGTGTGCACGTAGTTGTATACAATGCATTACATCTTTCGAATGACTGAATTCCTTGGATAAGCAGAACTCGACAATTCTTTATAGAACAGTTAGCACACATTACGAACAGATTAATTCCTCCTAGATGCAAGGAAAAAATTATTTTCGTGACTAAAATAATAATCGGTTTAAATTATGCAAAATTACTTTTATTATAATTCAATGATTTTTCTTATTTAAAATTTAAAAAAATAAATAAAAGACATTTGAAAACCCAAAGCTCACGTTGAGATTTGGAAAAGATATTTTTGAGCAGAAGTATAGGGTGATTTATTTATTCGAGAACCATGAAAAATTACTGTATCAAAATATATATCATACACAAACCTCAATTTTTTTTCTGATTAAAGTTTGATGAGTCAGAAAAAGGTTTATTTAAAAAATCTCGAGTAAAATGCCGAAAGTGAGCACCACTATTGTTGACGCATGGACGTGTTCTCTGCAGCATGTTTTCCGACGTTTTTGCGGCATTTCTTGGCGAATGTTCTCAATGACATCCATTTAGCACAGCAAGAGTTTGGGCATTCGCCACTACTACATATATTCTTTTCCTCCCTCTTTTCCTACCCCTTCTCTATCTTCTTCTCCCTTCCCCCATCTTCCTCCCCCTCTTCTATCCACCCATCCTTCCCTCCTCCGCCTTAATGTAAATTCCGAGGTATTGAATTAAAAAATATTGAAGAATTGAAATTTAATAATAGTGTACCTAGCAGAGAATGAAATTCACCCATGTTGGTTTCAACAGAATGGAGACACGAGCCACCAAACACGGCACAGCATGAATGAAGTTTTCCTACTCTTTGGGACCGTATTCTTTCCAAGCCATTATGATCGATCCCCATATCCCTTGATTATTTCCTTTGATGATACATTAAAAAGGTAACAATTACAAAATCCCATATTCTTGACGAACTAAATGCAAAAATCAGAGATGTCATTGAGAGAATCCCCTAATAAATGCCACAAATGCGTCGGGAAACATGCTGCAGAGAGTACATTCACGTATCAACAATAGTGGTGGTCACTTTCAGAATTTTACTTGAGATTTTTTAATAAACTTTTTGAGAATCATCAAACTTTAATCAGAAAACTTTTCTAGTATCTATCTGATTTATATTTTGCAATATCTGTGTAGTAATATAGCAGCAGAGTTGCGAGATGATAAGATATATAACGTCGAACCATTCGAATCGCAATTTTTAAGTCTTATCAAACCCTCTAAGACGCCAGATTTTCGATGAAAAAACACACTCAAGGGCATGAGTTCGCATCTCACAATATTTCATTCATAAGTCACGTAGAGGGAAGATTTAACTAAAAGCCTACCAAATGAATCTAAATCTAATTAACATATAAGTTTTTTGGTTGAAGTACTCGAACCTTTTAAGAGGTTTCAAAATCAATCACCGGGAACTTTTTTTTAGAGAATTAAAGAAACCCTTTGGAAAAAGTCTCGGAAGATTTATTTCATTAGTGGCTAGGCGCCATCAAAGACATTGCGTGGGAAGTCAGATAGTTCTTATTAAGACGGAAATTTTAACGACGACAAATATAAGGGAGAGAAATTTTCTTCGAGGATCAACAAGTAGTGCATCGTCTCCGGAAATATAAGGGTTGGAGAAAAAATAAGAGAAGCGGATATAACGATCGCAAGATTAATTAGCGTGAGAGACAACTTTGTGCCTTTTTCCATTTAATATCATGTTTTTGCAAGATAATAACGTGAAATCATTTTCAAGCTGCAGTTTTTATCTTCACGGCAAAGGAATTAATAATCGAAGTATAATGGATATTAAATAGCAGTGTATACCAATTATATAAGCTTCGTCGATGAGTTAATACAAAAATATTTTTCACAAACTCAATTTCTTCCTTAGCAGAAATTTTCCAAATAAGGAAAATGTTTTGAAATTGTTATTTTGTAGCTCCCTTTTGTCAAACAAACTCTCGATACGAGACTTCTCTAATTGTGAATTAAAAGAGAGAAATTATAGATATATGTACATAAAACAGATAAACGCATCGGTAAACAAAAAATCGCCATATTTTAAGACTAATATATTCAAATTCAGAAAGGTTGGTTACACGGGGTTGAAAACAGACATGGAATCGAAATTTCTATAATAAATATATTTCATTTCATCGTAAGTTTCTCTGTATGCTCGAAATATAATACCTAAACGATAATAAAAATGGTAAATAATTGTATCACACGCTTATAGAAAACATATTTCTATCGATTTTACCGCAGCGTCAGTTCTCTCGCGGTTTTCATTTCTTCATTAAAACGCAGCTAAACGCGCTTATCCGAAGATTTTTCCAATATGACCCAATAGCGCGTCCTAAGCCACATACCGTTCCGAATGGTATACTGAGGAGCCACGTCGAGGAAAGAAACGTTCCGAGGGTCCAAGACCGGGTCGACACCAAAAGAAAAAAATAGAACCTTCCCGAAACTCTCCTCCCCGCCCTTTCGCTCTGGATGGACGGCGTCCCGCACGCAACCTCGCAGTCAAATGCGAACGAACTCCGCAGAATCCCAGGAGAGGACAACGTACTGGACCCTTCTCCATTTCTTCTTCCTATTTTCCTTCTCCCTCAGATCACCTCATCCCACGATGCAATCGCCTTCCTCCTCCACACCGAAAACCCTCAATTCCAACCTCCTCCGCTGCTAGCGACAATACACACCAATCCTCTTGCTAGCTTTTCTTATCCACTCTCCCTCCCGCTCTCTCCCTAATATCGCTCTCTTCCTCACTCTCCCTATATTTCACTCCTCTCCCTCCTCACTCCTCTCCGTCCCTCTCTCTCCCTTATGGTCTAAATTTCGCCCAAATAAAGACGATTATCTATCTATCTTCCTCCCTCTCCATCCATCTCTCTTTCTCCATCCTCTCCATCCCTCTCTCTCACTCTACTACTCCTCTCCCTACCTTTCTCGTTCATCTTCCTCATTCCTCTACCTCGCTGTCTCTCACTCCTCTCCCTCTCTCCCATCCTTCTCCTCTCTCCTTTCCCTTCTCCACGCACGCAAAGATCGATTCCGACCATATTACCCCTCCCTCCCTCCCCATCCCCCACTCTACCTCCTCCCTCCCTCCCCTCTTGTCCGTCCTACTTCATCAGTTTGTTAGCGGAAAAAATCAACCCTCTTTCCCAACGATTGTCTCGCCATACAAATCCCCTCGAAATAAAAAGGATGAGTTGGGAACCGGTTTACGTAACAAAGGAGTTTTGACCACTGGAGAGAACGGACTGGATGGGGTCATCGTTCTGGAGTGCATGGGGTTAAAGTGGCTAGTAACAAGTGACGACGACTACCCGTATCCGTTGCCACTTTCGTAAGGAAGAAGGCATTGCTTCATGTTCGTCTCTCAAGGAATGGTGTATGCAATAAAGGCACCGAACGCGATTTAAAGGAAGGAGCGAATATTAGACTCGAATGATATCTTATTTGTTTCTTAATTTATTGCGAGAATAATGAAGAGACGAGTAGTATATATACATAATATATATGATATATTATGCGAGTTTTATATCAATGTGCAATAAAAATCACGATAAAATGTGCAACGTATAGAGTTCAAGATAGATGGCTTCTAGTTTAAATGTGGGAAAACAATCATTTTGCTATAAATTTATGAACAGCTAATTTTGTAAGTGTTGGGAATAATTTTGAAACGAGAAAATGTCTGCTATGACCGGGAATCTAACCCGGGTCTTCCACTTGTCGGGCGGATATTCTACCTCTGAACTATCGTAGCAGATCAATTTTTCGTTTCTGCAGTGCTTTTTCAGATGAATAAATTTTGAATGTATTCCTAATGAGTCAAATACTCGTAAAGAATCTGAGTAAAAGAGTATTTTTCACGCCTCCGTGAACGCAATATTTAATCACAGTGATTATCAAGAGCAGAATTAGCGCATTCTAGTCCACACACCGTTCTTGGAAATTTGCGAATATATGCCCTCAGGAATGATCACCTTCACCAACTGTGAGTTAATAAATTTTCTCTTTTCTTAATACGAGTACGCCTCATTAAGGTACTTGAATCTGAATTCAAAACAGAATATAATCTCCTTTCTACTGAAGTTTTTATCATGCTTCCAAAATTTGATAAAAAGTATTTTTATCTACTGCTAACAATTTCCTCAGTACTTAAGTAAAATTCATCTACAAATAACAAATGTATACATATGAACAGAATGACATAAGTCCTACAAATGCGATAAAATAATATGATTTCGGCAACAAAATATAATGCAGCATGATTAGGGTTTCTTTCTAACATTATGATTGCTTTTTCCTCGCCAAATGTCAAATGACTCAAACATTTCGTAGGAAAGTAGTACGCCTCTTACAATTAGTGCTAGATTTTTTCCTTAAAGATCGACAATTAACCTCTTAACGAAACGAGATTTTCTTCCTCGAGTCTAATAATCTTAAGAACACTGAAGGGAAAAATTGAAACTTTTTGCAGCCGGCGTTCTCTTATCATTCAAAGAAAAACGGTAATAGGAGTACTGATGCATTAAGACTTTTTCTCCGCAACTATAGCAAAGTCAGTGAATTCTTTTTATTTTACGTAGAAATAGAGAAGTTCGATCTAGGTGATTATACGGCTCTTCCGGATTATTAACTCATTGTATCAACTGCCTGACTTCTCAGAGGTTTGAATAGTGTGTCGGCCTCCCAATACTAATTTAGCGACATAGAATCCTGCCGCTGGCATAGACGTGTGTGCTATCCTTCGTTTTAAGTTCCAAAAAAGAATCGTCGTTTTCTCTTATGGTTGGAATCCAATTGATAATTTAGAGAGCTCCAATAGCCATAAATGTTACGAAAATCGCATCTTTACGGCTATAGAAGCTATCTAATTCACCAATTCGTTGCTCATTGTAAAAGGCCGTGAAGTGCTCTTTGTGAAGAAAAACTATAACTGAAAAATCTGCTGGCTGAAGAGCTTGCGTCCACCACCGAATAGACTTCCAAGGGCGCGGAGAAAAGTGTTCTATGGATATATTGCTTGAGTTAGAGAAAAAATAAGAATATGTAGAGTTTAGTAGACATGAGCATAAAGAATACAGAAAATAACATGATGCAATAGAAAACAAAAAGGGAATAATTCACTAAATATGTAGAATAGATATATCGAAGTGATAAAACTGGACAGGTAAAAGAGTTCGGGTAAAACTTAAAGAGGAAAAACAACACTGAAGTATAAAAATAGAAAGAAGTTAAGATGAAATAAGATAAAAAGAGATTACGGACTGCTTGAGGAAATGAATTATTGCAAAGAGAAAAACTAATATGCCCATGATGTAGATAGTTTAGGGAAACAACATATATTTTGCGTGTTGTTGCCTCAAAAAACTGTCCACCAGGAAATGGCTACTTCACTCCACTAATTTAACTTCAAAAAATAAATTTTGAAATTAATACCGCTATCTTATTTGTTTAGGTAACCAGTTTGTAGCTACATGTCGGCAAAAATCTATTTTTGTTAAACAGCAAATCAAAAGGGAGGAACGAAAATGGAAACAAAAGAATGTCTCGCAAACAGGAAAGCAAGCGTGGCCTTAAACACATTAACGATTTTCGCAGAACGGAATAAAACATGTGTACAAAAGCTCATTTTCAAACAGAGGTTCACAGAGAAACGAAATCATTTATACTGAAATATTTGGTAGACTTTGTCCTCCGAATAGAATTTTTTCGTGACGAATAAACACACTTGATGCAGAAATTAACGGTAGTTACATCTCCAGCATCTAAGTGCGGTTTAAATTTCTGATTTGACATTCTATGACAAAAGGTAACAAATCTCCATGCGTCGTACTAAAATTTTAGTACGGCATTTGGAGATTTGTTACCTTTTATCATTGTATGTGTGCCGTGAAGCTCATTCCCATATAAGTATACTGACTTTCTATATTATTCTAAAGAATTGGTTTAAGATTATAGATATTGATTCAAATTGACCAAAAGCGATTCAATCGTTTACAATCTGAAAGCAAACAAAGATCTTTTCAATTTCTTCTCGGGCATAAACGCCACGCTATTTCACAATCTCCCATTGGAAGTAAGGCTACCCCCACGACCCATATGCTCAAGTTGTAGATGAGCGGTTAAGGAAAGAAATTGCATGACCTTCCATCGAAAAAAATAATAAGAGCAATAAAAACCCTGATGTAAATTCTACCTTTAAATGGAAAATTGCCGCGCTGCACCAATGATCCAAACATCCCGACAAAAAGAGGCCCATCTCCGCCGCTCGTAAAATACACCGTAGACTTTCATGCGACATTTCATCCAGCAGTCACGTCGATTTTTTACGATTCACAGACGTACCCGTCGAAAAGGAATTTTATGAGAAAGATGCGAATAAAGAGAGTGAAAGGAAGATAAAATCATGAATCTCGTCTCGCAGCTACCAGGCCAACTCCATCATATCGATTTTCCCCTGAAATTTTGGCGGGTCGCCACTAACGAAAGAGAAATTCTACCCTCATTTCCTCCTCGCTTTTCAGAATACTCTCGCACTAAACGACGAAAAAAACATAGTTACAGTATGGAGCCAAATGTTCAACGAACAGTACCGATGCAATCACGGAGCATGGAAGTTCAATTGAGAATCATCCTCTCTGTACGTCGTTGAACTCTTCAGTTCACCGGTCGTTCCGGAGCCACAGAACGATAAAAAAACGGTCTCACTGCCGATTTCGGAGATGAAACGTCTCTGTTTTACGCTAGGTTGGGCGTCAAGATGAACCAGAGGAAGAGGAAAGTCACAAGTTTTACACTAGTCAAGGGGTCGTAACAATGAATTTAATAATCGTCATTCGTATGAATGACACCCTACACTTTCTTCTTCCTTTCACTTCCTCTCTCCCTATCGTACTCCATCTCTTTCTTCCTCTTTCTCTCCTTCCCCCTTTCTCTCCTTCCCTATATCTCTCCTTCCCTATATCTCTCCTTCCCTCCATCTCTCCTTCCCTCCATCTCTCCTTCCCTCCATCTCTCCTTCCCTCCACCTCTCCTTCCCTCCATCTCTCCTTCCCTACATCTCTCCTTCCCTCTCTCTCTCCTTCCCTCTATCTCTCTTTCCCTCCATCTCTCCTTCCCTACATCTCTCCTTCCCTCTTTCTCTACGCCCTCTTGTAAGGATCCGTTTTTGTACACGCGGTAATTAATGAAATATTACTCTTATTTGGTGCACAAGTAAGATTATTTTTATCGCAATAGAATTTTGACGGTACTGTTTTTCGGCATGGCCCCGGGCGCCAAACTTTCCTGCTATGGGACTGTTTACACACAATTTCAATCAATACGCTCTTTTCGATGTTTTATCATTGAGCATTGTGTAGCCGTAAATTTATTATCATCTACGTCAACAGCTTCGTATCATACTTTCTAAATATCCGACGACAAATTTTAAATTCATAAAACGTGAAATATACGAATCAAAGAAAAAACTTTTTAGAGGCATGAGAACGATTATTGAATACTTTGGACTCATACGTAATCTCTTCTCAAATAGATAACTATTTTCCAATAAGCGCTTGATTCACATCTCAAAATGTTGGCCGGTTTTCAAAAGTTTCATTCGGCATCTGGAGGATGTGAAGTGTGTAGATAAATATCGCCATTTTGGATTCGTTCTTCCACGTACCTGCAAAATCGAAGAAGTATGTATTCTTCGTTAGATATGTATAATGCTTATCTACCTATTCCTTTCTTTGCCAATTTTCCCCTCTCTACCTTTTCTTCCACTCTTCCATAATAACACTCGTCAACTCTCTCCTCCTTCCTGTTTTACTTCCATTATTTACAAAAAGACTAAGTTTCTTTATGATTTGCTTTCTAAACCGGAAATTCCTCACTTTTAGCTTTTCGTTTCTTTTTGGTCTTTCCAGAATATTCGATGTAATTCAAAAGAGGATTTCGGTGACCTTTAGGATATGAGGAAATCGAGGAGAGGACAAATTTCACGCTCAAACAAACAGTTCCGTTTCCAAGGCAACATCGAAAAACATTAATACACCGAGATGTCTGCTATCGTAGCGGAATTATTCCGTTTCTCGAATGAAGCAAACAGAGTATCCTTAGAGTAAAAAAAAGACGGAGGGAATACAACTATATCCACTGGAATTCAGCTCATCGCAACAGCCGTAAAAACAATAAAATAAACATTTTTCCTTGACAGCCACATCAAAATTTTGCCAAAGACACCCGTAATAAAGTTTTAACGACTCAAAAATCCACGAGCCTCAGGAAGTCGAGAGAAAGAAGCAACAGAAGCTCAAAAGGACTCATTTCTTTTTTTAATTCAAGAATTTTGTAATATCACATCGTGTTACAATTTAGAAAAATCTTTTTGATCGTCGGTCGATATCTATAACCTGAATGAATTATAGTGAAGCCGCAAAAATGGATATTGCCTTGTACGGTAAGGGGATATCGGTGGTGTAGAGATCTGGGCGCTGGCCAGCTGCTCGCCCGTACTGCTCTGAGCGGCAGTGCTCACGAATCTTGCGAAAGTAGAATGTTTTCTGTTAGTGTGTGTAAGAACTAAAAGAACGAGGGGAGGAAGAAACAAAATGAGCACACAAATCAGCGCTCTGCCCTTCGGAAGAGACGTTAAGACTCCCTTGGTGGTTCTCGTAAAGAGTAGGCTAATGCCGGCACCGGGTTTACCTCCTCCCTTCTGTGTGTCGGGTGTTGAAGGCGGCGGAAAACCACCACAACGTGTGTACATCTACATGTTACCCTGCAATTCACCTAATTGGTGGGTGGCAGGGGGTGCAATGTACTTACCTAAAGATTGTCTATTGCAGGTTGAAATTTTCTATTGTGATCTCATATTGTCCTCGGAAAGAACGAGCCTAGATAACGCTTCGTCCTACAATCGATCTCACGTATCTTATCGTCTTGGTCGTTTCTACCTATATACGTTGGTGCTTCAATTATTCCTACAACCTCGTCTTTTAGACATTCCGACCTATATTTCTCCAGAAGCCGCAACCTTGAGTTCAATCTACGATCCTCCAGTGGTACCCAGTTCAAATCCCTCAATAATGAGGTGACGCTTTCCTTATGTTCGTACTTTTGTTTTACGAATCTGGCTGCTCTGCGCTGCACTCTTTCTAATTGAATTATATGTTCCTTCTCGTACGGATCCCATATGCATGAGGCGTATTCCACTTGCGGTATAACCAGTGCTGTAGTGTCAAAAAAAGCAGAGGGTATACCGTATACGGAAATAAAACTTTGAAGGAGGGTCTTACCCAGTTTTTTTAAAGCAGAGGGTATACCCTATTCATTCGAAAAAATCAGAGGGTATACGGCGTATACCACCGTATACCCTCCACTACAGCCTTGGGTATAACCAGTGATAAGTAACATTTTCACGTACTTTTTCTGTAGTGTTCCGTACTATTCTACCTATGAAAGCCAGTTTCTTGTTGGCCGCGCCTATAACTCGACGAATGTGCATGTCCCATGAAAGATCTCGAGAAATGGTTACTCCTAAATATTTTACATACTCGGCTGCTTGAATATTTATTCCATCTATTTTATACTCGAAAACTACTTCTATTTTCTTACTTTTCCAGAACGTAACTGCGGCACATTTAGTGAAATTAATTTCAATTTGCCATTAATTGCATCACGTTGAAATGGCTCTTAAGTCTTCGCGCAGCGACTGATGGTCCTCCTGGTTTTTTATTTCTTTATATAGAACGGTATCATCGGTAAAAAGTCTAATTTTACTACGAACTACCGAGCAGATATCATTCACATAAATTAAGAAAAGTAGAGGGCCCAATAAACTTCCCTGAGGAACACCCGACGCAACTTTAACGGGGGACGAGTATTTCCCATCGATGACAACTATCTGTTCTCTATTCGAGAGGAAGTCTCTCACCCAACTGACAATTTTTGGATTGATACCATATTGTCTTAACTTAACAATTAATTTCTTATGAGATACTTTATCAAACGCCTTTCTGAAGTCAATGAATATGGCATCGACATGAGTATTTTTCTCTCCGCATCGCAACAAATCATCCACGAACAGGCCGAGCTGCGTTTCGCATGATCTACCTCTCCGGAATGAGCAATGAGTGACTATCTAAATACCGCATTACAGAACTAAAGATTATGTGCTCAAGTATCTTGCACGATAATGAAGTTAGGGAAATTGGCCTATAAGTTTCGGGGTTCTCTTTGTCGCCGCCCTTATGGATGGGCTTAACGTGTGCCACCTTCCAATCTTTAGGAACGACACCTTCCGTAATGGATTTCTCGAATATAATTTTCAAATACGGCGCGATTTCATAAGCTAACTCTTCCAATACTCGCGCGGGTATTTCCTCCGACCCAGGAGATTTATATTTGGTTTAACTGAATGAAGTTGGAGCGCGATACCATTTTCGGAAAATATCAAATCTTCCGAGTCGCCCTGATGCATAGGAATAGGAGTTTCACATTCATCGTCAGTAGGGGTAAAAGCTTTCTGAAAGTGTTTATTTAATAGGTTTGCTTTCTCCGCACTACAGTGAATTGCATTTCCCGTTTCCGATCTCAGTGGCGCAATAGCGGGGCCTCTACCTTGGACATCTCTGACGTAAGACCAAAATGCTTTCGGGTTCTCTTTCAAGTTATCCTGTAAAGCCTTCTTTTTGTAATCGTTATATATATGTAAATTTCCTAGTCAATGAAACCAATCTAAGGATTGAGAACCATTGTTTTGTTGTGCCATGTATGGTAGATCAAAAAAGAGGTTTGCAATAATCTAAGTTTTCTTCCATTAATACGCATAAGGTTTCGTTATTTGAGAGAATATTTGTATTCATGTTTATTTAATTAATGTGACCTTTAATATACAAACTAGACGAAATCATTCGACTATAAGTTCCTATTTTCAGTTTAAACTATGAAGACATGCATCTCATAACGTTTAATATGTAATATTTATAAAATCATAAAAAAAAACAATATAGACAAAATAGTTCATTCAATTTGTATAATGAATTTCTTCTCGGTCAGCTCGCTTAACCCATCTACAACGAAATTGTGAGAGCAAATATTACCGTCCACAATCAGTACGTCAAAAGTCAGCTCCAATCATCAAAATGTTACCTCGATTGTATGGTGCCGTGTATCTCTCCAGGCTATAAACTCGAAAGAGGTCGCAAAGTGATAATGGAGATAAATCGACTCCGAAATAACGTTAACAGCGAACAGAGACTACATGGCTTTCACCGAGATAACTCATTCGTCATGCCACAACCGACAGATTGAATCCAACTTGTTTATAAATTTTTGAACCCAGATAAATGTGATATTTGGCATGTAAACACAAAATCGGCACGCAATACACAAAAAGCGTACTAAAAGACCGTCAACATTTAGAACGTCAGTAATTTAGTCAACATAGAGAAAAACACACCAATTTAGACATACATCTTAAAGGAAACTAAGTAAATATACAATATAAGTAACATGATAAGTGAGAGCGGTACGGGTTGGTTCATCTTCTCATAATATTACTGCCTTTTTCTCATTGTCGAATGAATTAAAATGATCAAAAGTAGGCACGTAATAAGGAGCAAAAAATGTTCTTTGAGTTGAAAAAGTAACGAAATTATCAACTATAACTGTCATATAAAAAAATTAATAGACATTCATTGGTAGTGACTAATAAAAAGGAAAAACCTCAACAACAAGACAAATATCACAGCTGCAGTGATGAAACTTTTTAACTAATTTGTCGCAATAAAAACGCAATGAAATACTTGTATCGTACTTGAAACGTAAAAGAGAAAAAATAATACATTTTTATTTAATAATGCAATTTAACACATCGGTGAGTAGTAAGGTAACGTACCTGAAAATCTAAGATTCGCTACCTTGGTTCTCTTTTGGCGATTCGTAAAATACTCTTTTAAATACATACGATATGAGTAATAAATGAAATAGAGGTAACATTGAAAAGACAAAATATGTATGTTTAAGGGAGAGCAGTGATGTGAGACAATAAAGGATATGCTGCAGAAAAATAAAAAATATTATGTGGCCACCACATGACTTTCTCCATACCTGTAATATTTCTAAAAATTCCAAATAGGTTAAATGATAATGAATATTTTCAGGAACGGCGAGAAAAAATTTAAAGACTTTACATAAAACAAAAAAAGACATACCGTAGCCTTCTGATATTGGAAATAGCCAGAAATCTCCAACAATTAAGAAAATAAAAGGGAGCGTTACTAAGACGTAACTAACCGTTAACAATAGTCGCCGGTAGGTGGTGGCAGCTAAAAAAAGTTTTTTAAATATCTCTTAAACAATGCATTATATGGGAAAATGTGTCAAACCAAGGTTGTAGAAAATTAAATTTTATTTTATTTATTCCAATATTTTTTTACATTAATCAAATATTAAAGCAAATATTTCAAAAAAATAAATGTGACAAGAGTAAACACCCACTTCCGGTTGACCGATTTTTACCAAAAACTAATCAGTTCCTGTAACTTTCATAAAAATGTTAAATATAAAATTTCGCGTTTACCTGATTAATAGTTTTTGAGTTAGAGCATCCACAAAAAGCTGTCACATACAGAAATCATCGAGAAAATGGTCAAAACGTGTTCAGGAGACCTCAAAACGTGTATTTCCGTTGAAATATTGAAGTCGATTTTTTTCAGGAAAACAATACTTTCCCCTATATTACGTATGGAGAAAGTAACAACGTTTTGCGGCAAAAAGACATTAAAAGAGACTTAGAGTTAATATTCGTAGCTTCCTAAACATTTGTAAATGAAGAATTTTCGTTTTGGTAAATAATGAAAATTCCTCGCTCGAACCGCGGTGTTTTCTTTTTACAAGCACGCACGACAAGAGAAAGAAACAAATGAGGACGCACTAATTGTTCTACTTGGTACCTCTCCTATGTTTTCCGCATGCAGAGCTTTATCAAGCGTAGAAAAATTAAATGCCCCCAATTAAGTCGACGAAAGATCGGCAGAAGGGTTTTTTTTCGTTTTACAAAACGAACGAATTTGAAAAAGGCTCCCACAAAAGACCGAGAGAGAAGTGGGTTCTACGGCCATTATCATACTCTTTTCTGCCTGTTATTTTTTTCTTGCGGGAGAATAGAGAAAAGGGGATTTTTTCTGCTCCACGCAACGATACAAAAAGGTGCTTAATGAGGAAAAATGACAGGCAAACAAAAGCGATTTTCCCATCGACGAGATATGAAAAAGTTATTTGATTTCGTGTGGAAGAAAAGTTCGGTATTTAAGAAACCGAAATGTTTAGTTCAATCAAAAATTATTATAAATAGCCACAAGCGAATTTTTAACTTGTTTATTCGTGCGCGACTGCATCCGTATACGTTTATATAAGCGTAAGAGAGGCCTTTTTCTAATGTAAACATACATATACTATTAGTATTTAAAAATACAGATGTTTAACAAGTTAGGTAACTCGATGCGATTGAAAACCGGCGATTTAATATGGTGCATATTTTTCGATTTTTTACTTGCAGTTGAATGATGAGAATTTTCAACCTTGATTCCGCGATTTTTATGCTTTTTTTCATACTTTTACGGAAATGTTAACGGAAACCTTTACGGACGATACTTACAGTAAATATTTAACCGTATCGAAGTATTTAGTTGGAAATTTATCACCACATATTTATCCATCAACTCTACCATTCAAAAAAACCTTAACAGATGAAAGGTTTCGATTATGTCAAGGATGAAAACCACATTGATATGAAAATTTATATCAAGTGATATCTTCGGTGCCTTCATGCGTCCATTTACATTCAATAGTCCAGACTTTATAACGACGGTTTTAGAATAAACCGCTCTCGGAGTTTCAAATAAATTCCTCCAGCGAAGGAAGGTCGTGTAGCACAAACCGGCATCAACCGCTTCAAGCCAGAACAAACCCGAACGGAATGTTCGCCACGGAATTCCTTACTTTTCTCAACCTCCTAGCCGTTTCGCCCCGTTCTCCGAAGCTAGGAGATCCAAACAATAACAAAACATGACGAAACGCACGCTCAAGCGAGGAAAACCTACTTTGACCTCTCTCCCGCCCCTTTTCCATCTCTCTTCCTAGTTTGTCTGTGGCACGCATTCTAGTGCCTTCTATTGAAATGAAGACAATCCGATACGAAACCACAGTAGGGAAACTGAGTACCTTTCTCGGTGAAAGCGAGAAAATGAGGAGGGAAGGAAGAGAGAGAAGGGGGAGAGAGGGTGAGAAAGAGAGAGAGGAAGAGAGAGGGAGAGAGAGAGAGAGGGAGAGAGAGGGGAGAGAGAGGGAGAGAGAGGGAGAGAGAGGGAGGGGAGAGAGAGTGAGAGAGAGGAGAGAGGAGGGAGAGAGAGGGAGAGAGAGGGGAGAGAGAGAGAGAGAGGGGAGAGAGAGGGAGAGAGAGGGAGAGAGAGAGAGTGAGGGAGGAGAGAGAGAGAACGGAGCGAGTGACCTATTATGCACTAAGAAGTGGTGGTGATTGAGGATCGATGACCGGGGAAGGAAAACATGCGGCGCGTTTCCTAAGCGCATCCAAGTAGGAAAATGCCGGACATAAATGAGTCATAACATTAAGCCGTAAAATTATGAATAGAATTCTCATTACGGACTTTGGCGGGTATAATCTATACGCCAAAAGGAAGGCCCTCAACGATTCCTCGAAAGGTGGAAATAAATGCTTTCTGGTTTAGATAGCTTTCCTCTCTGCCTGTGGCATTGGGGTAAGAGAAATTCAACAGACAACCACTCATTTCTCACGAATGATCCGCTTCAGACAGTTCAAGAACCACAGACCCTTTCTATCAGCGGCAAAACTAAAATCAATAGTTCGACAAAAGGAAAAAATGACGCTTAAATTATTTATACTCCCCAAATTCCCTTGCAAGTAGCACTTCGCGGAAGTATAGGGATTACGCCCTCTAGAATCACTTGAGAATTTGGTGACATCAACGGCGATTAAGAAGATCACGTTCTTCCAAAATTATCCTTTTCGCTCAGTGTCTACGAAGTTAGCAGACATTCTACTCAGCGACTCGGCGAACTCGAAACCAAACCATACCCTCGGGGGAGAGTGATTTCGGCAAGGGAAGATTAAAGTGAAAATTTCGCCCAAGAAAAAGTTTTCCATAATAGATAAGCCGCGTCCCTAATTCCACGAAAATTCTTAAAGAGCACATCTCCAGCAAAGAACATGTACCCGTACAAACATCTCTCTAAGGAAATTTTCACTGAACAATTGACTTCAGATACATTTTCCGAATCAGAAGTCACGATAACTCTGTAAAGATCAAGAGCCTTTAGAGTCGTAGACGCTAAATTGTCGGAAAAACGCTTGAATTTCTAATGCCGTACGATAAAAATGTATACTGAAAAGTTTTTCAAGGGACAATAAATTCTCTGGGAATCAAAAATTATTCCTTTGTTCTTCGTTCGGAAATGAAATTATGTATAAAATTAGCGCTCCGCTAAAATATAATTTGTCAATAAAGTATAGGCAAGAACAGAGCTATAACACAACAACAACAACACTCTCTCCCTCAAAGAAAATTCAACCTAAATCATCGATATTAAAAATAATACAAGTAAATTAAAATGCAAAATAAAGCGAGCCATTATACTCAGCAGTTAATTTTTTGTATAACGTAAGAGAGAACATCGATCCACGTTACCTTCGCGCGCGTCCGCGTTCAACAAGACGGAAATACTAAACGCGGGTGGGATGCGGAAAACAAAAGAAAATCGACGTGGAATTTCGACCAGTGAAAGTCAGAGTGTTCCAGTGATGGGGAGGAGATAAAAAGAGTCGGGTGAGGGCAAAGAAGAAAGGTCAAGGACGTGCCAGAAAAGAGAGAGAAAGAGGAAGAGGGGAAATCACTCGAGTTTGTCAAAGAGGTTAAGTCTACCCGACGCCTGAAAAGTCGATTAACATAAAGGTTTGACAGCGTAGGAAACGAGAGGAGAAAAGGAAGGAAGTACGAGAGGTTTCATAAATTAAATCCCAGGAAGACCGGAAAACTCAAGTCCAAGATATAGAGCAGTATTTTTCAACCGGTGTTCCGTGGAACACTGATATTCCTCTGACATTACCTAAGTGTTCCGCAAAATATTCCACAGAAAATAATTTTTCTATAAATTTAGATTTCTTAATGAATTTACAAATAAAAAGTATTTTAATTTTCCTCTCACACCGTAAGTCCACCTATCGGGGAAGCAGAAAGTAGCAGGTTACAACTTCTAACCTGCTGCAGTACGCATGCGCGTTTCCACAGCCATGGTAAATATATATGTATATAGGTGTTCTGCCAATTTTTTCTCCATTCAAAATGTTCCGCCACTCAAAAAAGGTTGAAAAACACTGATGTAGAGAGTTGACTTTTCGAACTGTTGTTGTTAGATTTAATTTCATTCTAATTGAGTAATATGACCGAAACATTAATATTTAATCACAGACAGCCATTGCGCCTTGAAATGAGAAAGGACGCTCGACTGAAGAATTATGCTGGAGGCGAACGGTATGATTTCGTCCCCTTATATTATGCAACCCAAAACATTTCATATCCTTAAACTTAGGCAATCACAAATTTCGCTGCTGTAATCTCTAATTCCGTGCTTTTTCAACCTCTTTTGGGCCGTGGAACACTTCTGCAAACCCAAATTTAATTAATGTCTGGGAAGAGTTTCAAGTCGCGAAAATAATAACTTCATTTTTTCATAGGGAAACTACATTCAGCAAGTTATGGTTGGTACATAGCATAATTACATAGTTCATAGAGCAATACAGTCTTTGAATCAACATCTCCCCGCACTTCAATCGAAAATCAAATCCTTTGAAATATTTCACGCTAGGTTTCTTCCCTTGCATTTTTCCCTTGAGGAAATACCATTTCGGAATAAATGACGACTGAAATTCTTACGACTTCATTTTAAGACGGGAACCTGGTTGTGAAGTCTCCTCGAATAGTACTGACGCAGGTTTGGTCCATTTCGCAACTCGAAAAATATTAATAAAATAAAATTGAACTTCATTGCGATATCAAGAGAGTTATTTCCATCCAGAAGCAGGAGACCGACTAAAAGCTTCCCCTCTAAAAAATAGATAAAAAACAAGACAAATATAAAAAATCTCCCCAATTCCGAAATCCTTCACGGACTCCGTACGTGCAACAAGGACATCGCAGGCACCCTTCACGAGCAGAAGAGCCGTTGCCCATCCAGCGTGTGCTTATAAACCCTCCTCCCGCCCCACGCACCTTCCGTTCCACGAACATTAATTCAACCGCTTTGCCGGCTATCCGAAGTGAAAAGGGATGGTATATCCAAACCCTTCCATCACGTGTAAGGCTCACAAATGTTTCCCTCTCATCCTACTTCCCTTTCCTCCAATTTCAGCCCACTCTTCCCAACTAATCCGGTCCTCTCCAACTCCTCCACGCCATATGAAAAGCACCTTCTCAACTCGTCATCTCCCTCTCTCTCTCTCGTTGGCTCCGTTTTAATCCGGTGGGCAATTTCGAGCGAAGGGCTTCAGCGTGCGCTCGGTTGCCATCTTGGACACGCCGTAATAACGTTTCCCGATGCTAAAAATCCACGGAGGTAGAGAGAAGTAAGGATATTTGTGATGTTTTGAAGAAAGCAGAAGATTAAAAAATTTGGACACGACGACTGGGATAGAATTTTATTTTCTTGAAAAGCGAATTACACTGGGAAAATGCGATTTCCTTAGCGTAAATAAAACCTTCCGAAAATAAATAGTTTCTCGATGGTAGAAAATTTTCAAGCAAAGTTAATGTTCATTTTGAAAAGCTGCTACATTAAAAATCGAGATAGTTACGTTTTGCGTTATTATTTCTTCCAAAACATAAGAGTTTTCAAGGATAATTATTTTACTGCTAGATGTGCTTTTTGCAAGCAAATTAAAAATCTTTTAAGGATGTACGAACGAAATAGAAAACTCGAGTTCTCCTTGTGGGCCCTTAAAACATGATGTTAAGCTCTAACTCTGTTATCCCAAAAAGGAGGGTGAAAACTAAATTTGTAGTTTCGTTTGTCTAAAGCACTTCCTGCAATGCATAGGTTTTTCAGAACATACGCATTCCACAAACCTTAAATAATCTCAGCACTTCATAGGAAATTTGCTACCATCCTCTTACTTCAGAGAAGGAAATTCTCGTGGTTTAAACGCCTAATAATAAAATCCATCTCAGAGCAAGTTAAGTGAAATGAACATGCTAATTCTTGGTTTTAACGGCTTAATGAAACCCGCTTCCCTCCTCTCTCTTTATTCGCCGCTATTAAAGGCTTAAACAGGAAGAAATAAGACAGCGTCAGCGGAAGCATTCCGCATCAACACACACACGCTAGATGCGTATGCTCCAGAGATATCCGAGGCAGCTGGAAAGCTCAGGAGGTTTCGTGGGAGCAGCAAGACTGTATTTCTCAATAGAGAAGAGAGATGGACTGCGAGATTTAAAGGACAAGTGAGTAAGGGTTCGGTGAGAAAAAGGAAGAGAGTGATAAGAAAGGAAAAAAGAGACGTTGTCTGCAAAGGAAAAGTAGTATTTTATAATAATATAGACATATATTAGGTACGCAGTACATAAAAGCGATAGAAAAGGATAAACCAAAGTGGTTTTGTGAAGTGTAAAATGCAAGAATCGTGTAGGGCGATCCGGTGAAAATCAAAATGTCTAATTGGATTCCATGACAAACGTTTCACTAAAAAATATTTCAGAAACCACTTACGAATTAAAATAACAAACATAAACAAATACATCCACACAGAAAGTAAAAGCAAACGAAATACTATTTTTTACATGCATGCTATATGGAAATAAGAGAAATGAAAGGAAAAGTGCAAAGATCAGGAATACAAAAGATCAGGAATACAAAAGATCAAGTCGCTCAAAAGAAATGTTTCAATACGGGATCACGACTTCGATTTATTCGACCAAACAGAAGAGATGACTACCAAACATCTCGGTTTAGACGCAGAATAAACAGGTACCTATAAGAACGGAAATTTTCAGCAGTTTAGGCTGGTTTATATACGTACAGACACCCACGGGTGACCCCCGTCAGTAAAATGGTCGATATTTCGATGTTAAAAGAGGAAAACCAATATCTTGAAGAACTCCAACTGATAAAACGCGCAAAAATAATCATTCGACCTTTCCTTTAACATAACGGGTGAAACACTTACAAAAACGGCAAAAAACGATGAGCTCCGGATCATTTCAACTCGCCGAGCAAAAGACAGACATTTTCTAGCAACGCAGGAGTAACTAAAAAATAAGCCGAAATCTCATCGAGTATTCGATATAAAACGCTAACAAACAAAGAGGCCGAAGAAAAAAACCATACCGGATTAATCCCACGCTTTTCTATTAATAACCAAAATGGATTTTGGATCTAGCGGTAAAAATCAATATTTGTCCTCTCTCTCTCTCTTCTTTCTCTCTCTCTCTCTTCTTCGCTTCGAAAATATAAAAAAAAACGCCCACTCCGAACGATTTTTGTCTTTGCTTCTGGAAAATCGCAATTGAACCCGAAAGACACTTTCCGTTCCATTTAAAATTATTTTTTTCGAACCAAGATACTCCCTTTCTCTCAATCTCTCTCCCTCTCGCACACACTTCGTTAGAATTCAGTTCCGATTTCACGGAAAAATACGGTCGGAAAACATGGAGCATGAAAAGAGACGAAAAACTTTTCGAAACTCATCTTGGGATTTTCCCGTTTTTCATTCGATAAAAAAATATGAATAAAGACATACTCCAACCCAATCAATTCCTAACTCTTTAGATATCGACAATTCAACTTCTTTTCTGAAACTTCAGACATTATTTTTTAGTCTAAAAAGTTTTCAGGGCGTGAAAGTTTTCTATAAACAATAACGTGTTAAAGCGTGCTGCCAGGACAACAAGTTAATTTAAATATTGACAAACTTCGATCGATTTTCTCGTTTCTGAACATGGATGTTTTCTTGGTTGGGTTCCCAACTTTACAGCTTATGCCTGTCTGCATAGGATCTTCGAATCGCATTATTCCATTAAATATTTTATTCAGTTCAGTTCATGTGAGAAAAAATAACTTACGATGCCAAAGTTCAACTGTTTGCTGAAAGACATAAGCGAGTATAAATATATCACGAGACCTTCAAGGAACAAATAAAAACTTTAGGGTCGGAAAGATTTCGAAAATTTTCCACCTACGGTACTGAATGCAATTTAACTTCTTTAATGAAAGCAAAGTAAGTACACATACAGATAACTTCCAATTTAAGCTGTAATCCGGCCAGCCGAAGAATTGAAATCTTCTAATGCGGCCCGCCGAAGGATTCGCAACCACCTATGCGGCCCTTCATGTAAAAAGGTTGGGCACCACTTACCTAACCTATTACATTCCCTTAACCCTTTCTTTTTCACCCTCCCTCTCCTCTCATTTACCTCTTTTCTCTCTACTTTCCTCTTTCTCCATCTTTCCCTCTCTCTTACCTTGCCTCTCATTCCGTCCTCCTTTCAGAAGCTTTCCCCTTTCTACCTCCTCATTTTCCTCTCTTTCTCTTCCTCTCTTTTGTTGTTTGTCTCTCATTGATTTACCTTCTTCTTTATTTTCATTTCTTACTCAAACGGGAGAAAAATGTTTTATAATCCGAATCACGCCCTGAGAACCATTGATATCTCCGCTGTCCCTCTCACCCCATTCTCTCTCCCCTTCTCGCTCCTTCACTCTCACCTTTATGTCTTCTACCTCTGCCCTATCACTCATCTCTCCTCACCATGATTCATTCTTCCTCTTTATGTCTCGCCCAACCTTCTCCACTCCTATTCCCTCTACTCTCTCTCACTCTATCGACGCCTCTTTCGATCTACGGAGGACGACTCCTTTACCATTAAAAATGCGTCTTCATCTAGAAAAATGGATCCGTTCGTATTTTTTCGCCGATAATCGATATATCGCGGTGGGTTTTTGGGAGAGGAGGGTGGAGGTTAAAAGGGGAAAGCCAATCTCGACCGACTCCTCTCCTCTCTCTCGCTATCTCTCCTTCTCTCTCTCCTCCCTCTCTCTCCTCCCTCTCTCTCTCCCTCTCTCTCCTCTCTCTCTCCCTCTCTCCTCCCTCTCTCTCTCCCTCTCTCTCTCCCTCTCTCTCTCCCCCTCTCTCTCTCCCTCTCTCTCTCCCTCTCTCTCTCCCTCTCTCTCTCCCTCCTCTCTCTCCTCCTCTCTCTCTCCCTCTCTCTCTCCCCTCTCTCTCTCCCTCTCTCTCTCCCTCTCTCTCTCCCTCTCTCTCTCCCTCTCTCTCTCCCTCTCTCTCTCCCTCTCTCTCTCAAGGGTTAAATGTAAGAATGGACCTTATGGTCTAAATAATTTCGCCCGAATAAAGACGATTATCTATTCTATCTCTTCCTCTCTCTCCCTCTCTCTCTCCTCTCTCTCCCCTCTCTCTTCTCTCTCTCCTCTCTCTCTCCTCTTCTCCCTCTCTCTCTCACTCACTCCCTCGATCTCTTCCCGTCTTTCTTCCTTCACTTCAGGCGGCCACGTGAATAAAACGAAACCAGGGTTCGCCTCGAATTTTTTACGAGTGCGGCGAGACCGATATTCCGGCGGAGCTTATGCATTAAAAATGAAACGTCATAAGGGATGCGGAAAAAAACATTACTACAAGGCACGAAAGGAATTCGATTATTCCAATTGGAACGTCCGACCAGAGGCGCGCGAATGAATAACAAACTTCCATCCAAATAAAAGAATCCTCCGTTCCAAATTTGAACTTTTTTAAAACAAGAAACCTTACCGAACGTAAACTATCTTCCTCAATTTACTCAATTTCTCCCATTTTATTTAAATATATTTATATGGAGAATATTCGAGATGGCAGATAATATGAGAGACTCTCAAGACTCAACCTAGTCCTTTCTGCCTGCCTATTTTAATGTGGCTCGCCTGTTCCGACGCTAGCGACTAGCTTTCAGATCCAAACTGCAAATAATTAGCACCCTGCGACCCCAACTTCCTGTGACCATCAACGCCAGAATTCACCGAACTTTTTGTTAAAAGAGTCACACATATAATTTTAAATCAACTAGCGTATCAAACAACGTACTCCAATTTACTCAGCAAGAAATTTTAAATTGCCTGGTTTTACAGCATTTATTTTTACGACATCATATTCATTCTGACTTTCGATAGGTTTTTTGGATCACCAAACCCACCTGTACCATCCAAAGCTTTTCTCTTCATCTTTTCATACTCATTATCCATTCTTATAATGCATTTAGTATTCCTTTTCCTCTGTCTACCTCTGCCTCTTTCCTCTCTTCTTTGATTTTCTTTCAACAGACCGTTACCTTTTGTCTAACACACCCATTTCTTTCCCTCGTTCCCCTTAGTACTCTAATTATGTTTTCCTATCCCCCATACTGTATGTAAAACCTCCTCATTTGTTTTTCTCTCGGTATAATTAATTTTTCCAGTCTATGCCATTCCCGCATCCTTATAAGCCTCTAATGGTGTAATGTGTCACGAAGATTCTAGAGAAAACTGTATTATGGGAAGCATAGATATAGGCTAAGTAAGTTAAAAGTATCAGTTTTAAGAATCTTGTTATTTTCCTATCGGCGACTGGTGCTCTGGCAATCTTGTGACCGAGATCTGTCGATCGTATCTATTCATCTCTAATTTTCAGACATAACTTGTTTAATATATTGCCGACTTTGATTATTTTTCAAGTACTTCAAAGCTGTGGAACCGGTAGGTTGATACTTTCATCAGAGGATAAAGGCCGATTCACACTATACGCAACGCCTCCGTTTCGACAGTCTTCGAAACGTCAAAAATTCCTCCTGTGTATTTAGATGGAGTTGTTCACACTATACGTTCCGTCAACGTCACGTCTTCGTTTCGTTCCGTCACGGTTTCTCTGGAGTAATATTTTGACGGGACGGTGCCGGTCGAAAACGTCCGTTTCTGATAGTGTGGACAACCCGCAAACCGGTTGCTGCCAAGATTTATTTCGAAAATTCAATTTAATTTACGAAACTTATAGATAGTAGCAAGAAGTAAATTTCAAATAGCAACTTTATTAGACAAAACAATAAACCCTTCAAAGCATGTCAATTTATTACACTGTAGTGTTAAATAAATTACCGAATTTAATATTGAAAATAAGTAATTCATTTCATTCTTACATCAATCAATCATCATTGTCATTCACATTTTCCAATCATAACCCGCGCTACGTGCCTCTTATTATCGTTAAATAATCGTACTTTCGATTAAACCATAATGTTCTTTTCAGATTCAATGAACTTGATTGTATTGTAACTTTAATTGGAATAAATCAAAATTTAATATTATGCTTAACGATATTCAAATGAAACTTCAATGTGTACAGCCTCTATATTAATTTCATTTAGTATTATGACTGAAAAGGTGACGGTCCGTGTCGAAACCTCAACGTTACAATGTGAACACTGATGAAAAATGACGTCCGGTCGAAACGGAGACGTTACGTATAGTGTGAATCGGCCTTAACTGATTTATTTTATAGCAAATTGAAGGCCACTGTGAACAAAGCAATATCAACAAATAAATTATTTAATTAAAAACCTATAATAGAATCGACAAATCAGCTGTAAAACAACGATCAACGTTTAATTTAATTTAACCAAGTACAATAATGAGAACCACTAGATTCCTCGAGCGTTACTTAATATTGTAACCTCTAAACATAATTTGGAATATCTAATGTACCACATTTACATTTAAATACTCACATAATACCATTCATAAGTGAAAGTAAATTTTTACAGTATTATTGTCGTATTGTAACAAGGCAAAAAATCGAAAATTAACAAATGAAGGACACCAAATATCTCCCTCGGTATTGCGAGAGTTAACGCTATTTCAAATATCTTAAACTATTATTACAGTCAAATCTGCGCCTAATTCTGAATGAATTCGAGAGACCTCGGAAAAAATCACACCTTTCGCAGGATTTGTGCCACTACACCACCGATACCCCAAATAAGTAACACATTCTCACAAACCCCGCAGAGCGAGCAGTCATCCTAGCCACACACACCGTTTATTATTCACTGCATCTTCTTGATGATTATTCCCAGTTTCTCTAAATCGCGCCAATAATGGGTTAAAACGCTCTTCCTCGATTGCTAGCCTACTTTCCAGAATGGAAATAGGAGTATAGTTTTGTTGTTGTGCCTGTCTGTCTGTCTGCCCCCCCCCCCCCCCCTATTAACTTTTGAACCAATAGACCGATTTTCATGAAACTTGCTGAAAATCTCTTGCTACAGTGACCGAGCTCCCGAGGATAGTTTTTGTTGAGGAGATTGTAGTCCCCGGGTTCTATTCCAGGTCCTTCCCATTAGATTTACATGGGAAATGTGAAATTCATCGTGCAGGGTAGTTTTCTCTTGCACATTAAAATATCTTAGAATTGTAATATCGGAGCGAGTCTTGTACTATTCTCTGAGGAAAGAAATGAAGATTCTAATTTCTATCGTAGAATTTTGCTTATCGATCGTATTTATTCGAATTTTGCGTAAATACTAGCGTGTTTTCAGTTTTTATCACTCACTACGAGTGTTGCCATAGCAACGACTTTTGTTGGACTCGGATTCGGTATAGTATAATACATATGCGCGTTATTTTTTCCGCACAAAATACGCGTGATCAATTTAATATTCCGTTCGAATGTGTTTGCAATATTTTATAACGCTAAATTATGAAATTTGGGAACACAAAGAGCAACATATCCGCGGTGATTTTAAAGCTATAAAAGTCAATATATGTAAGTATTAAATAAACGATTAAATGGAAAGTAGGCATCATAAGTTCCGATTGGGTCATCTTGTTTTGTTTAAACTCTCTCTTAGGTTCCTCACAGCGGCTACCTAGGATTCTATTAGGTAAGGTGTACGTAAATCTCACATTCGACATCGTTATAACTGTAAAAGCTCTAGTAGTCTAGTAACTCTAGTAAACTAGCGCATTCCGTGAACTGTTCACAAGTACACACATTGAAATGAGCACTGGAGACTTCAAGCGGTTAAATAAAAAGCGCATTTCAAATTCAAAATAAACGTCTAAATTTGCTTCAAATAATAATTTGAAAGAAAAGGTACCGAGTATAGCACATGCGAACTTGAACTTGAAAATACCTGGCGTCAATGGTAATTCGCCGACAATTCATTCTAATAAGAATACGACAATCGGCGAATTACAAATTACAAAATTACTATGAAGCAGAAATCCACAAATGGTATAATAAATATTTCCATTGCTCCCTAATTTACGTATACAACTTATTTTATGCTAGTAATTATCAAATCAAAATATCAAGAATGAGGTCAGGCTCAACCCTGTGGAATTTACTCATCGAAAAAATAAAAGAACTTTGTCACTTCCACAAATTTATTTCTTTTCTTAATAAGCGCAATTTTGTAAGCACCGCGTGTTCATCCGAAGACGAGCGAAGGAAAAATAAACTTAATCCTGTTGACGCATCACCAACCCAACCCCCTCAGTCTCTCCGTAAGCACACCGAAATATCGCGACAGTTGTTTTAAAGACCGAAGTTCCAATTCGAACAACATGAATTTCCAGGCATTGCAACCCGTTCGTGTTCAACGCCTGTCTTGCTCTGCCGCTCTGTTGAATTACCCATGAGCGAATTTCTCGATTCACTAAGAAGCTAATATTCGACAGCTGCACACAGCATCCAATTTTAAGTCTGAAACTCAACGAACCAGTCATCCGCCAATCCAACCTCAGTACACTTGTTTCGATAAACGATTTTTATTTTCTATTCGAGTCTCCTGTCTCTCCTTCGCATTTAATCCTATTTGCTCCTCAAAACCAATGATCTAATGTATTCTACATTAAATTGATCTAACGAAACAAAAATTAATCATAATTCCGAAAATCAAATAGGTTGATTTTTTATTACACGAATGTAGCAAAAACCCGCGTCGTAACTCAATTGATAAATCGATGAAAATGAGTTCAATAATAGTTCATATACGAAAAAACAATACACTGAGAGAGATAATGCGTAAATAGAAATTAGGCTCCAATGTAAATTTTCTCGTTATATATACACACACAAATAACTGCTATCTAAAAATATTGATACAGTATCAATGATACTGAATTTCATTTTTTTTTTAACGAACGTAACAGAAAAATTGATGTTTATACAATCTTCATAACGTCACTGTAATTGTCGGTCATTTACCGTGAGAAACTATCTACAAAACCTAAATATCTGATGAATACCAACTTTATAAACGCCAATGTTTTCCACGACTACCAGCTATACCTAAGATAAAACTTTCTCAAGGAGATGCTCTAAAGATATAACATCAAAGCCATCCTACAACGCATCACGCAACTGGAATTTTCAAAGATGTCGCACTATCTTCCGCTCACCCAGCGGAGCAAATCCAAACCAATCCGATGAAAGGCATTTAAAAGGCCCGTTGACAAGATAACATTGAGGAATTCGTTTCAAGGCCGAGATGCTAACAAAAAAAAACCAGTAACGAGACCAAGGAAGCATTTTTGAATTTGAAACATTTTATATCGCTCATTCGAGAAGGAAAACAACCAACGGAAGTGACGCAAAACTCACAACTGTGCGAACTAATAAGGAAGGAAAAACTGTATACTACTTCGCGATAACTCTATTATTTCTATAAAACGACAGAAAAACAAAACCACCCCAAGGACAGTAGCCTTTTATATGGAGACCATGACATAAAAACTACAAAAACTAGGGAACACTAGCGCCAAGAGCATACAATTAACGTATCCACCGCGATACAAAAAAGTCATCGAGAACCATCGCAAGATAACATTTCATCAGTTAAGAAAACATCCGACTTGAGAAGCAATCTTACTGAGTCGTACTTAACCGATCCATGATTCACTGCCACTAGAGTATTGAATTAGCTTCCCAACTTCCTCTTCTGCGCTAAAATAAGACCCTAGTTCGTATCGTCATACCAACATTTTTAAAAGCGAGAATTTAATTCATTCGTCATTATTAGGGGAAATTCGAGTTAATTAAAACGTTAACAGTGAGACGGAGAGTGAGCCGTTTATGTCGCTATTAATTAAAGAGAGTGCTCACGACATCACTTCCGTCAAGTTTTCATTTCTTGCTATCTGCCTGCCCACCTTTATTCACCTTATCTTTATTAATATTTTTTTAAATTCCTTTCTGAGATAATTAAGCCTCATAAAATTACGTGTCCTTTCATAGTAGAATATTCTGATAGCTCATATTTTCCCCATTTAGTGCTGGGAACGGTAGTTTTAAAAACACGAAAATTTCCTAGCAGAGATTTTTCAAGGATGGGAAATACTCTTGGGTTTAGGCAATATGAAGGGATTTATAATAAATTTCCAGAAAATATTTTAACTAAGGTACTTGAAAGTCACTGCTTCACGCTCATTAGCCTACTCACGTTCGTTCAGAGTAAACTAATTACCACCTCCTGCTTCAAATATGGAAGTTAAATTTTTGTGACATAGAAAACTACTTTATATTTAAAAAGTCGAAATTATGTTAAAAGACGGTGAATTCCGAAAGCTGCCCGTATATCGCTTAGAGAAAATATAGAAGAAAAAATATTGGGATAAATTAGAAGTGTTTCTATAAGGATACTCGGGAATTGAAATGTTAAGTTTTTGCCTCTAGTAAGGTGACAGCCCTGAGAGTGCGACATGATTCAAAATCGGCATTATCTCACTAGTGAGTATTATGAAACTTTTATATATACCGTATTTAACTACTACTACTACGGATTTAACATTTCAAATTTTATTTCCTGTAATATGGCATCCCTGACTGATTGTGATTGAATTTCTACAATTCTAACGTCCGATTTCAATACAAGCAAAAATAAGCAGTCCTGATTGAATATAAAAAAACCCAAAAATGCCTCCTTTGCCTTGTATTTTAGTAAAAGGCTCAAATAACAATAAAACGAATGTGTCCACACGATACAAATGTGCAATTTAAAATAAATTGATGCGATTTTCATAAAAACTAGGCATCCTGCCACGAAATTTGCGAAAGGGAATTATATTTTTTTATTCCTTGATCGAAAAACAGAAATTATTTTCTCGCATGGATATATTACGAGTTAAAGCAAAAAGTTCATTTTTGTTTTCTGTTGAGTGGCAGCCCTGGGTGGGTCATTTTGCCAAAGTAAGTTCGTCTCCTTCTTTAACGTACATATATCCTGCATAGAAAATTCCATCAAAATCGATATAAAGGCAGAACCCTTGTTAATTACGTACAGACGAACAAACAAATAAGCGCTGCCGGATTTGAAAGACAACGCGCCTAACATTTCAAACAGTAACGGGCCATAAAAAAGGATCGATAAATTATAGCGTGAGGCGAAATTCCTTATGAGCAGAACGATATTCGTGGCCGCAGGCAGCAAGAACAAAGATATCCCAGGTGGTGTATTTCCAAAGAAAAACATATAAGCGAGGAAGAGAGGCGAGTGCACGAGGAAGGATCATAATATATTGAAAATTCTATAGAGCAGTTTCTTCCGAGGAACCCCTTTCTCCATTTCATCCAAACGTAATCCCGAGATCTCCCCGAAACATTTCTTCTTCCCCAAGGAACTAATCCCGCTCCATCTAATAAAGATCGCCTCTCTAGACCCTTCGTATTCATATTCAACCGCTTTCGACCCCTTCCTTTCTTTCAGGCTTCTTCCTCCCCTTCTTAAACGGGGACGATCCTGTCCTTTTTGTATCGGATTTTCATAATTTTTGTCTATTTAGCTATTTCATCTTTAAAAGAGACTAAACAAGTAAGGAAAGAGCTGCTGAAGCAGACAATAAATGGCGGTTTTTTCAAAAGAAATTGTTCGTACAGAATGTTAAAATTTATGCATACGAGTTTGACTGGGCTGAAATAGTACTATAAAAATAAGTTAATTAAGAAGAATAATTTTTAAAACAAAACGTTTATCAAAAAAAAGGAAATTTAAATTAAATTTCTATTTCTATTCTGCTAGTTACTAGAGCCTCCACAAGAAAACTACCATACCGATACAGAATACTGAATCGACTGGCGAAAAAACGAAGTCTCTATCTGCTTTCGTTTAGGAGTTAGCGCGACAAAAAGACAGCAAAAAGGACAGACAGACAAACGGACGGACAAACCGAGAAAACGTACATAACGAGACAGAATATTGAATCGATTGGCAAGAAAATGAAGTCTTTATTTGCTTTCGTTTAGGAGTTGGCGCGTCGCAGTGACAGACGGACATATCGATCGCATAAGCGGATTTTTTTTATTAAAAAAGATAAAAATTGGTGTTAACAAGGGTAATGGAAAAAACGCCCGAATTTTTATTAAATGAGTCTCATATTAGAGTGGTCTTCCATCTTTTTTTTTAAACAATAACTGTATCTGTCGCCAATATCAACTTGAAACGAATATACAAGTTTTGTACCTGAATTATTCTATCGGAGAGACGGTTCTCGTTTTTACAATGGTAAAATGTATTTTGTATCAATTAAAAAATTACTTAATGAACGTATTTACAAAAAGAACGAAGAACGCGTATATATATAATAGCAAATTCATACATAAACAATTCCAAAAAATAAAACGTAAAAATGATCTTCTTCGATGGTTTACGTAACTAACTACGACTGACGTAATGCCACAAAAGGCTGTAAGTATTTTTGAGTCAGTATAAAATCAAATATTCTGACATAAAATATCTTTAAATAGATAAATCAACCGTCAAAAAAGCGTAACGGGAGCGCGTTCTTGGTTTTTTGTAAACACGTTCATTCAGTAATTTTTTCATTGATCGGAAATACATTTTCTGATTGTAAAAAAGGGAACCATCTCTACGGAAGACTAATTCAATTCCAAAACTTGTCATTAAAAAAATCTACGCTCCACATTTATTGTTTCACTACGCTGAAAATGCAGACAAAGGCCTAAAAATCATACGTTCTGCATTCATAGTTTAACTACAACGCAAACGCATATAAAAGCTCATAGATGAATTCAGAGAGAGAGAATTATTAATTTGTTTTTATGAAACAAACGCTTCAAAATATAATGCGTGCTTATACATTTTCCTATTCGAATCCTAGAACCAGGAAAATCCAATCATTATCGTGTACATAATTCTGCTGAGAGCCGAAAAATAATCCTTGAGAAACATGAAAATGTAAGGTTTTATAACAGGGAAAGGATTACATTTTACACAGCGAACATAAAATGAAATGATGTAATGAAAACGGATGGATGATATTTTAATACGTCGCCGATTTTTTAAATACACAACTACGTATAAAATTTCACCCGCGTGCCTGCTTGCCAAAAATCGACCTCGACTCGGTTTATCAAAGTCAAATTAGGACATGCGCAAATTTAGGCCCTTTTGACACCCGAGATGAAACGAGGATGGCACCATTTCCAAAAAACGGAACTTAGTCTAACAGGAATACAAATAGTCCAACCAATCCAACAATATCCTAAGACCGCATTATTCCCTTGAGGATAACCGTAAATATACAAAGAAATAGGTTTCTGGTACAGTGCCGAGTTTCACTAAAAATCTTTATACTACTTAACTATGCTATACTTATACATAGCGAAGTTTTTTAAACGGCGCAGAGTTATATTCAATTATCTATATAATGATTCAAAAGTTGCCTAAAGAAACAAGAGTATTCTTGCACGTGTACTCGTATATATGAATGTGCATACATGTATATCAGTACGTATACGCATCCATGTATAAATACAACAAAATATAGTATATATACATATATATATATAATTTGAAATGTTTCCGTGGGAATGTATGACTTGTTGCCAAATAATTTAACTCTTGAAGACAATCCCCATCGTAGACTAAAGACGCCATTAATCGCTCCGTTAACGACCCCTACGCCTCAGTAAGCCAAATTTTGTGTTATTTCTTTTCTGAGTGACGTTACTTCTTTTCTATATGGGTCGCTTTAAGTTATAATTAACGAACGCGAGCGCTTTTTACCTCAAAATCCTGTTTCAACACTTGGTTTCGTTTTTTCATTTTTTCTGCGGCAACTTTCGACCTTGACACGTTTTCGACGAATGAGCCCATAAAGACATCCTTGAGATCACTGCGTCCCTTAAGTCAGACCACACACTGACATGTCTGTCTATGAAAATGCTAAACCTACTTCTGATCCGAGATTGACCTCCGAGAAGCGTAATACAGAGACCTGGCCTGGCTCCTCTACTAAACACGATTTTGAGAGCAGTTACGACACTCTTGTGTGTACGGAACCCTTCAAAGGAGAGTTCTTGACAAGTTCGGAGGATGCGTGGTTGCCAAAAGACCTACTCAAAACGGGGCTCGAAGCTCTTTTTTTCTTTCAATTTACCGATAGCGATGGCGACGTAATTTCCCACCGAGATCGGAGGCGAAAAATATTCCTAAGTTTTTTGCTGTTTTTTTATAAATTTTAGTCTTCTATAAATAATAAAAGGGAGTGACATCAATTTCGGTAAAATAAGACCAGACTATCCCATTACAAAACAAACCGTAAATATGTTTTCAGCCCGCTTAAATATTAAGACCGGTCATTTTCGTGACTTCGCAAAAATGACCGGTCTTCAGGCAATAGTCACGTTGACTCCAATCGATGACGTAATCCGTTTTTTAAATGATAATTTTCGCAACTTTTGCTTATGCGAAAAAATGCATCAATGTCGCCGTTTACGTATTTCGCACGTAAAAATGGGTCCCGAGCGACGCTCACAATGGCCTCGTTCAAGCGTCGACTAACAATGAGCCGAAGGCGTTATTTACGAGACGATTACATCACCCGCACATCTCGAACCTCGCCCACTTAGGTGGATGACGCATTCTCACATGGACTACACTAAAATAACCGTCGTAAGAAACTTAAAAGAAAGCGTTCCGTCTTTTACTTTGCATCAAACTATGATTGATGGGGAACTCTAGCGTGACTTTTTCGCGGGTTCTAAGAAGGGCAATCCTTCAATGACATCCCACCCAGAGAGCTGGCTCGTTCGAAAAAGAAAAAAGGACGTCATGGTATAATCGAAAAGAGCGGAAGCTGTTTCTTGAAAGTTCTCCGAAACGGACGCGCTCGTATGAATTCGCCGAAACTTGTTGAACCGTATCGAGTCCTCGTGCGAGAAGTGTTTGCGTAAGCTGTTTTATCTCCGAAATTGAAGTAACTCCAACTATGGGAAAGCTCTTCGCGAAGAAAGGCGTTCAAAGAGCTCGTGAGGACACATTAGTGCTTATGACTTTTGAAGGTTAAGTGCAGAAAATTGCTCGTCTAACGAGAACTCATTAACTTCTCAAGATAAATTAAAAACCCTTTAGAAGTAGCTCTTGGAATGAAATTAGGCCAAGTTCCAACGTACGCCATTCCCGAAGAACCGATAAAATTTAATCGGGAAAAATAAGAGGAATGTTCTCGGGTGATATTTGAGAACTGATATTTTTACTTGGAAAAAGGTTCTTTCGTTATATTAGCTTTATTCTCAACTGTGTGTATGTTGTAAGTTGAAGCAATAAAATTTCTAATCGGTCTAAAATAAAATTAATTTTAATAATATTTCGCATTTGGATTCCCGCCGTATACGATTTCCATTTAAATGCTTAAAATTTCATGGGCTACAATTAAATATTTCTGCGTACATAAACATGGACGAGGGTGGCATATAATTGAGAATGAGAGATGTTGAGAGGAGCAATTTATTTATGCACAGCAACTTAAAGAATCATATTCTACGCCTTCTTTGTGAAGTATCTAAATTATTTAAGAAACAAAATACGCTATTTTTAAATAAAATTATTCCCCTATTTATCCAAAACAGGGCTAGATTTCACTCAGCATCTCTTAATTATGTACTTCAATTCATGAAATTCTAAGAATAACACATACACGTAATGAGTTTCTTAATGTCACTTATTACCATTGCTTGGTTCTCGCTTGAAATCGCGACGAATACTCAAAAAAAAGTTTGGCGACATTCCTCACGACTTTCTCAGAAAGACATCACGCCAAACGGAATATTTCGGGATGAATTCACAGAAAGTCATCGACTGCCATTACATAGTGCCGGTAGGTTTTCTGTTTTTCGCAAATGGAAGATGCCTATTTCTGTTCCCTTTAATGCCCACCGGAGAACGATTTGTGTTTTTAAATCATGCAGCGCCTTCGCAAATTCTCCGAAAAACGCTCTGAATCAACGCCGCAGGGCAGAAATTCTCCATCAGTTTCTTTCGACATGTCTCAAACTTAACATAAAAAACTTTCTTTCAGTGATCTCATTCCTCGAAACGTCGGACCGGATGAAGCGTTGGATTCTAAACTGTCGCAGGATCTGTAGGTGGCAACAAAGGCACGAAGAAAAAATATTAGGCCAAATCGGAAGCTCGCGTCGGTGACAGAAAGGGCGAGGAGAGGATTTTCGAAGAAAGGAAGTGCATTTTGAGAAGCGACGAGACATTCGCCGGAATCTTTCGTTTCCTCACCAGTGGACTGCCGGCTTGAATGCACCCGCCGGTATAAAAATCCGATTCGATACGTCAGGGAGGATTTTTCTATGTGCGAGATCTCGTTGCCGCACGTGCGCGCACGAGCGAAGAGGCGAAGAAATCGAAAAATCCGAATAACGAAACGAGGAAAAGCGAAAAAGGAAATCTCAAAAGAGTACAAAGACACCGAAAACGTGACAATGCAAAGCTACCCGCGTCACGCGATTTCCACCGCCGAAAATTAACTCAGAATTAAAACATTATCCACGTGCACATATTTGAGAAGAGCCGGATAACATCGAAAAATGAAAACGTGAGCTGATAAAAAAATAAAAGCTGAAGTAGCTCCCATAGACATAAAACGCCGAGAAAATCACGCAAGAGTCGTGAATTTTCAACGAGGACAACTATTTCACTGTTCAAATACCCGTTTGGTTTAATCAGACGCATGTTAAATTTCAAAATTGCATACATACACCATACGTGTACGCGAGAGTATAATCGCTATGTTATACAAAACAGAGAGTCCTTCACTAGAGTTATGCAAAATTGAAGGTTATCAATTCACAACTTCTAAAAATATTATCGAAATGATACCGTATCTTGGCAGCTTATGGGCGGATTTCACTATCCCCGACCAAACGGTACCGTTAAAAACGATCGTGCGGACAATAAGATTCGCAGATAAAATAATCCACTTTATGCCAAGTTACAAAAACCTCACCTTGATGTAAAAAAAACTCAAAATGGTTAATTTTCCATCTACATTTATAACGCTTTTTCACCCGCTGAATTATTCGTGATAATGTTGATAATTTTCGTGAAAATGAAAATTTGAAATTTTTCTCCAGTAAAGGGACCATAAGTATTTTTAAAACGAAAAAGATTCGCCTATTTACTCGAGGTTTATGTCTTACAATTTGATCGGAATCAGATTCTCTAAAGGGAGCGTGAAGATAGTTTCTTTGATTAATCAAACGTAGTAACAGTATCCTGAATCTTATGCAACCCAATCACCACTTACATTAGTGGTAATTTCTATGGTGAGTGCGTTGAATGAATGACCCGAACATGAAATTTGGCGTAGAATTTCCTCCTTCGAACCCGAGGTGTGTGTGTATGTGTGCGTGGGTGTGCGTGTGTATAGTAAATACATATCGAGATCTGACAATATAAAAACATCTTAACTCCCTTACAGGCCATGGCGTGGATAAATTATCTGTAAAATCAATGTTATTTAGCACCTTTTCCTATCTCTTTTCGCCGTTACTTCCAAATTACAACCAACGCCGCAACGGGCAGACGTGATGCTATTACTAAATGCCTCCATATCCGAACGGTCGTGTGATGCTCTTAATCTAGCTAAACACCTCGTCATCCGGCGGGAGATTGATTCTATTAAGGTGTCAAAATGTCTCGTCATCTGGCGGGAGTATCCTACGTTAAAGCATCAGGAAATGAGAATTTCTGATACCATGGAAACCAATCTAATGCTTTCAAATAGGAAATGGAAGGAAGAGAGAGCGGTAGGGTCGATAGATAGAATAAAAAAATTGCAATTTATACCGTGAAATGAAGAAACGAAAGGAAATATTTATTTTTATTTACTATTTTTATTACTATTTTAAAACATGATTGCATTACTTAAATATAAAAATTTCAATAACATTGTATTAATTTTATTCATTAAATACCGGATGTTACCTCTAAAAATTAATGTTTTTATTATTTTTTCCTAGCTCCTTTCACCTTTACATCCAAATTGCAAGCGACGCTGCAACTGTCAGACTAGAAACTATTATATAAAACTGCCGTTATGTGCTATTGATAATCATTTATTTGAATTTAACATCACACATCTTCATCGATCATCGGTAAGTTTGTTTAAAATGCGCCATATATGCTCAAAATTGAGTTAAGATATTTACCTAATTAGCTGATTTTAGCTTTGCTAAAATCTCATTACTTCAAATTTCGTTTTAAACTAGAGATTCCAGTCAATTACGATACATTACTCAAGTATTTGTGGCGAAATTTTGTAGAATACAAAAAGTCATAACCGATGGTAATTGTGACCATGACGAGGCTGACGTCTAAGTTATAAATGAAGCATTCATATATTTTATTCGAACCATTCAATAGTTAGTCTTATTTACAATTTCATAGAGGTCTTAAAATGGGCTCAATTACTCGTCATGAAGCTTACAAAGCATTCCGATAAAACTATTTCTTATCTAACTAAAGGCCATGTCGCCAAGGAAAGAAATTTTAAAATTACATTACTTTCCTAGAAAATGTTCATAAAGAATATGACAAAAGAAGCAAATGATTAAGGCATGACATAACCTAGTCGGCACTTGGATAGCCATGAAATCACCTTCTGCATCGAACATATTTTTACATATTTCAAGTCGGCAAGCGTCAAAATTCAACAACTGACCTTCCACGGCTCCATCGATTTTATATTCGTTCGGTACTATCTCCACACAACCTTTATCGATCTGACCTTCTACATTATTTTTTTGCCTAGTGGGTAGAGAGGTGGTCGCCTAAAAGTCTCCTTTTTTGAGAAAGTTTTCGACTAGATGTCGCTCGTTGTTTGGCTGACACAAGTAGGAAGTCCCGCCGCCTGAAGAAGAGAATAAATTCCCTTATTTTCCTTGAAGACGTTAGGGATGCTATGCGTTTTACACTCCCACTAACATGTAAAGCGGACTATATCCCTCTCTGGTGGCAGGTACTGTTACGTAACCAAATTTTTATGAGATTGCGAAAAATTCACATATACAAATATACAGTTACAGATTCCCGTGGAAGGTCATATGAATCTGAAGCCGCCCACTCTGAATGCGAAAGTTTATAAAATATTCTAAATTAATGCTTTATATGGGGATAGAGAGTCGAAGACATAAAAATTACCAACAAGTTTATGCGCAAAGCATTTTTGGTAACAAAACGGCAGTTTATTTTTAAGAAAAATCTGGTAAAGAAGAAGCCTTCCAAGAAATTATCCGCCTTATAGACTTTGTAATACACTATCTATTAACTGCTATAAAAGTTAACGCCAATAGAAATGATTCAATATGAACGAAAAACCTTTCCGGAAAGTCGTAAAATAAAAAATGCGTCAGAAACGAGTTCAACCGGTAACCATAAAACAAGAGCATTATTGTCTTGATGTCTTAGTTTCAACAAAACAAACCATCCACACATTTGCACTTTAATACGTCGTGTATTCTGAAGCACTCATTTTTCAAACATAATGCGATACGAACATTTAGTATCCCATGTTTAACGTAACCTCGGATTTAACCTGAGTGCCGAAATCAACTTCAAATGAGTGATACTTTTTCCTTTTATTTATGGAATTACTAGCAGGCCCTTTCCTGAGTTATTAACTGGTATCAACATCTCCCAATGCTTCGCATTTAATCGTCATAAATATTAAGTGCTGCTGCAGAGGATGGGCTACTAAGTCTTACGGCTCTTCCTAGAGTTTCCAAATCTAATTCCCCCGCTACCACCCTTATCAGTGTAGTCCACTTCATAAGCTAACTTTTGATTAATATCTATTCCTCTAGTATATTCCTATTCTATTCGCAATTGTTTTATCCTAGGCCATAAAACCCAATTAAAGGACTTTTGAAAATCAATTAACCATATAAAGACAAAATGGCTGCATTATACGCTTCTTCCTTCTGGAATCTTTATCAACCCTGTGGTTCATCCTTCCCAAAACATTGCCTACAATACTTTTGCTTCAGCATCTATCATTTAAAAAAAAAACAAAAATTAAAAAACTCTCGAAATGAAATACGGAGAGAAAAAACTTCGAAGAAAATTACCCTCGCATTTCTTTAGCTTTCCTCCGCTTTCAGACCACCAACCAATAAATCCATCCAAGTAAGCCTTAACAGCGAAGGCGCCTCAAAAGTCCAAACTCTCTTTCTCTCTCTTAAGTGCCTCTTCTCCTGTCCCTTCGTCTCTCTCTCTCTCCCTTTCTTTCTAGCGAACCGTCACAAAAGCTCCTACGGAGACGGACCTCCCGTAGGGACAGGCACCTCCGAGAGCCTTCCAAAAGAAAACAAAATGTTAGCTTCCAGAAAATATCCCGGTTGACCTCTTCTTTCTTCCTACCTGTACCTCTCTCTCTCTCTCTCTCTCTCTCTCTCTCTCTCTCTCTCTCTCTCTCTCTCTCTCTCTCTCTCTCTCTCTCTCTTCATATCCCTCGTTCAAAAAAGAGATCCTCCTGGAATACGCAGAAGTGCCACCAATGACACAGACACGACGAGCCAAAATAAAAGAAAAATATACGAAGCAGCTAAGAAGCGGATGGCAGTTTGATGATCAAGTGAGAGACTGCAGCCGCGGGAGGACAACTATAAATTTAATAGAAGTCTTGTTATAGTCCTCTTCCCTGAAAGAGAGACGTTTTTGCTCAGTAGAAAAGAGTTGAACGCGAGTACTACCGCACTAGCTGTAATTTCAACTTGAAGAAAAGTTATAACCACTTTCACTAATATTCACGTATTCAATTGCATGTACGAGGGAACGTAAACTTTGAGAAACTTGATTTTCGACAGTATAGAATTTTAATCTGTAGAAACGGTTTATTAAGAAATTTCCTAAATGCATGAAATTCACTGACGAGAATTGGTTCAATGCAACGATATCTTTGGATCTTTCAAGAATATTGTTTAGTTACATTACATCTGCAGAAAACTTTTCGTTATAAGTGCGTTAAACAAATTTACTACTTATTTATAACTGGAAAGGAAGGAAAAGAAATTCAAACAAGGACGTCCAAGGATATAAAAGCGCAAATAATCTAATGCAAGAATGATATTCAGAACTACATGTTTTCAACTTTTAAGCGTCATTTGCATCCCCGAAAAGATTTGTTATTAATGAAAATAAAGTACTTTGGGAAGATAAAAATAAAAATTCTGCGTTATGTATATTTGCAAGATAAAACGAAACGTTTTAATGACGACCTATTTCACATCTGGCCTTCAAGTCGTCTAGACAGGCAACAAGAACATTGTAGATAAAGCGACATTAAACAGATACCACTGTTAAGTCGCACGTGAGAGCGAAACAAGCGCGAAGACGACAATTCCAACGAAATAACAACAAACACTGGAGCGAAATGTATCACGGATGATTTTCGAAAAATAAAACGTCGCCTTCCTCGAAGCCATATTAATTTTCCCGTTATTGCTGTATATTACAGGATTCTTCCAGAGGAAAGTCTCTCCGTATCCCTCACTCCACTCTCCCCTCTGCGGACCGTTATTTCCGTCTCGTGGCCGCCATGTTACTAATTTTTACCCTCGGCGGTCTATTCCTGCCAGGTCTGTCGCCGCCTATTTCAATGTAGTGGGCGTGAGGTGGGTGGGAGTGTGGGGTGTGCTCGGCGGGCGGCCGACTACCAGGCATTCGTTCTCGTGCGTCCGTTGGTGAGTGTGTGCGTGGGTGCGTGTGTATGCGACGGGGCCAAGGGTGAAGAAGGAAGGAATAGGTGGAGAGATCTGAGGGGAAGAGAGGGAGGGAAAGGAGGAAGATATTCGAGGAAAGCTGCGACGCGAATACGAGCCAAAAGGATGTCTGCATCCGCAATCATTTGAGTTGCGGCAGTTTGAAGGTCTTTAACTTTATTTGAGAATTTCCAAAGACACTGCAATATCCCCAAAGTAACGATGTTTTGCATTTTTAAATATACGAGAATGAACGTGATTTAAAGCATTAATTAAATGTACCGAGAATTAAATGGCGGGAAAAAGCAGAGGACGGGCGTTCTAAAGTAACGCACCCTACAATCAAAGCACGGCGCGGAGAATGAGACGGAGCGTATAATAATCACTCTCTGCCGTTACCCGACAGCGACGATTAGAAATAAGACCCACAAATCTAATTGCCCGTCCGTGTGACAATCGATCTGAAACTAACCACAAAAACGTTTCGCACGTTATCCGGACCTTTTTCTTCGTAAGCGGAAGTTATAAGGAGACAAAATTTCTTTTTTCACTTTCATTTTTCATCAGCGTCATCTAGCGTTATTCCAAGAGGCTGAAAGAGATGAGTGCCAGAAAAAACCATTACGTTATTGGTCAAAAATACTCTACAACTCCAAAATTAATTTCACCGCCAGTTCCGTTTTATCTGCCATAGCTAAGAAGAAAAACATTTTCATAAGGCTTCAGCATAGACCAAAATGAGAGAAAAGCCTAATATACTGCAACCGAGTACTAAAAATTGCAAATATGTACTCGATTTTAACGTAATCTTTCCACAAAAGAAGAGGTTTTTAATTTGTCGTTAATTTCTCAGTATAAAATGGCAAATTATTGTTGCATGTGGACCCTTTTGCATGAACACATAAAAATTCTCGATGGCGCCGAAAGCTATATTTGTTTTCTTCTCTCCATGATAGAATATTACGAATTTCTCATATTGGGAGAGCGGAATATCACTTATTGCTACGTTAATTGACGTTTCCACGGAAACCGTTTCAATTAACGCTTCGCTTTCCGATGTCCTAAGAGGCCGTGGAAAACCAACAAGAGAAGAAAGGTGCAGTCCATTTCGAAGTAAACAGTTCCCATGTTCGCTCCTGGCGATTTGTCAAAGAAAGCATAAAAATCATTTAATCTATTATAACAAGATTGAAATACAATCCTATATCAACAAATTTTCTAGTAACTTACATTTGACGGTAAAAAAGATTGAGAATCCCTCATTTTCTGGACATTTTACTGATCAATGCTAAATTAATATTGTGCTTTTATGCTCCATGATAACCTTTACCGAATCTATACACCGAATATTTATACTTCGGCTTAGTATACCCTCAATGCCAATTCAATAATGACAATAAATTTATTTATAATTATCCAAAAACAGCCAGGCTTGACCTTTTACATTGGGTATTGTAACAAATTATTAACAATAACAGAATCAACAATAACAATCACCTTTAAAACCAATGAGAAATAAAAAAATATTTGATGAAATGATGATGGGAATAGGCTGAGAAGGGCTACTGGTTAGTTTCTCATTATTGCGGAGCTGTATGAGAGAAGTGATGAAAACAGGTCGAGGGAGGGATTGAGGGACGACAGGGAGTTGAAGAATTGTGGGATACGGTAAAACATGGATCTTTGGGATATGGAGAGGCGAAATTTGGGTTGATAAAGGAGTCTGAAGTTACAGGTAGGGCGGGGTGGTACACGAAGAAGGAGGAGGTGATGTTTGATCTGCAGCGGTCGTTCCTTACAAGGTAAAGAAATTTCGAATCGGCGATTTTGCGTCTGAAGGGGAGAGGGGTTAAACTGATGGTAGAAAAATCTGGTCTCGCGTTAGGATGCGGAAATTTGGGACACGATATCGAACTATTGCGAGGAAAAAGTTAAGTGGACGGATAAGAGGAGCGAGGGTTGATGGGGAGGCTGAGGACCGTTTGGGGGAAGAGTACTCAAGAAGGGGTAGTACACAGGAGGTAAAAACGGTTTTGAGAGCATGGGGATCCTTCAGTTCGATGAATCTATGGAGGAGGCCAACTATTGACATGGTCTTGGATGTGATTTTCTTGATGCGGTTAGCAAACTTAAGTTTAGAAACGAAAGTTACGCCCAAGTCCTTATGTGAGGTGGAAGAGGGGATGGGATGGGTATGGGATTTCTACGGATTTCTAGGATTGACTTTGAGATTCCACAGAGAACACCAATTATTTATGGAATCAAGTGCAACTTGAAGAGATCCACTATCGCTAGAATTATCCACATTTCGGAAGATTTTGCAGTCATCTGCATATAAAAGAATGTTGCAGCCGCTAGCGATGACGAAATGATAATTTCCAAAATCCGTAGATAATAAAATCATTTTTAAGATCAGAAAATGAATTTCAAGTTACTTTTTAACGACGAATAATTTGAAAAATAGAGTTTTAATGAAGAAGAATAGGAAATTTCTCCTAAAAACATTGATAACTTGTAAGCGTTTCATTAAAAAGAAAACACGCAAAATCTTATTTAGGCCCATTATGTGAAGAGGATGTTCCAACTGCTCAATATGCACCAAAATGAAATTCCCTCCAAAGATTTCATTGTATATTTCTCACAGCAAATTTCATAAAAACCAGTCGAGTGGTTTATGATATTTTAGAATACCGAGGCATACGAGCTCACCTTTTAGGGTTCACTTCGCGCGCTGCGCGAAAATAACGCATGAAATTCGATCGAAAAACTCCAACACCTCTAGTATCGTAGCAAGGGAGGGACGATGGCCCCGGGCGTCAAAGCGAATGGGCGGAAGTGGCGAGCATATACATCGTTATAAACTTTTCGAAAAGTATTGCAGTTGGATCAAATTTATGTATTTATGGTAATTAATGCAAGGTTAATTACTTGATCCCTCCCAAAGGACTGCATAACCTTACAGAGGTGGGAGGGTTTGTGTACTCTTATGAACCAAAGAGCTATGCCGGCGGGAGATAATTCTCCTTGTAGGACCATCCAAGCCGGAAAGGTCTGAGGGGAAGTCTGACTAAGAAGCAGTCTTGGGGGTTTTACATCCTCCTGTGCAAGGGCAGAAGCTTGCACAGTACCTCTGTAGGTGGTGATCATGTGGATCTGAACAGCTAGAGATGGGTAATCACTCTTGTGAAACTGCGATGAGGACAGCAAGGGGAAGCTACCTCATTATATTTCCCATGATAGGCTTAAAAGCTACAAATACCTCTATGGATCTCTCTGGGGTAAAATATTCCGGAGGTAAAATAGTCCCCCAATCGGATCTCCGGGTGGGGACTACCCTAGGGGATGCACAGAGGAAATGTAAAATTAATAAGAAAGCAAGTAGTGAGAAATTAAAAATAGGCACATGGAATGTTAGGACTATGAATTCAGGGGGTAAACTAGAGAACTTAAAAAGGGAAATGAGAAGGAATAATGTAGGTATAGTAGGTCCGATTGTGCAACATCCCCCTTAACAAAGATAGATATGTTAAAGAACTCAAACATATAAAACAAACTGCAAAGAAACTTGGTTTTGATCCCAATTTAATCAATAAATTAATAAGGAAACACAATCTTAAAAAAACGTTGTCCAACTCCACCACTTTCAAACTTGACAACAATAAAGCCAACAAATATATAAAACTACCGTATTGTCCCATATTAAACAGAGGCTTGAATAAAATTTTCAAACATAAGAATTGCACAATAACATACACGAACCCACATAGTTTGAAAAATTTACTAGATAGCACTAAGGACAGAACGGAGAATTTGAACAAGTCCGGAATTTATAAAATACAATGTTCACATTGCAATTTAATGTACATAGGACAAACTAGACGTAAACTAATAACACGATTTAAAGAACACTTAGCCCATTACAAACACAATCGTTTTGAGAAATCAAGTGTAGCCACTCATATCCTCGAAACTGGACATAGTATACACATAGAGGACTTAACATTGTTAACTTCAGCCAATCATTCACTTAACTCGTTAGAAAATCTTCATATCTATAAAAACAGAAACAATGTTATGAACACAGATACTGATTTTAACAAAACTTTATACAAATTGACCGAACTTGACGCATAAAATTCTTTTCGTCCCTCAAATGTTTTTCGTTCTTCGTTTTAAACCTCTCCTCTAACTTTGTCGCAGTTGAACCTTGTTCACTGCCAAGGCAGGTTCTCCCCTGAAGATGCCCACTTAGTGGGCGAAATGCATAGGGCTTACCCTACAATTTTTTTTTGGCTTAAGGAGTTTCATACAACTGCTCAACTTGGAGCCAAAGTGATTACGAGCAACCATCTACTGTTCAAGTGTATATGCCAACAACTAATGCTGGTGACGACGAAGTAGATGAAATGTATGAACAGATTACGGAGATATTGGAGGAGGGAAAAGGAAGGATCACCACCATAGAAATGGGAGACTGGAACAGTGTAGTCGGAGAGGGACAGGAAGATAACATAGTGGGAAAATATGGACTAGGGAAGAAAAATGAAAGAGGGGAGAAACTTGTGGAATTCTGCCATAGAAATAGATTGATTGTAACTAATACATGGTTTAAGCATCACCAGCGGAGACTTTACACATAGAGAAGCCCAGGAGACCAGAGACGATACCAGATAGATTACATACTGATCAATGAAAGATTTAGAAATAGCATTAAAAATGAGAAAACACTACCAGGGGCAGATATCAATTCTGACCACAACCTTTTGGTGGCAAATACACAATGTAGGCTGAAGAGCGTTAAGGGAAACATAAGAGTTAACAAGAAATGAAATTTAGAGGAACTCTTTAAGAACAAGGAGGCTATCATGACTGAGCTGAAGGAAAGGTTGGGGGAGAGAGCTGAAGAAAATAGGAACAATGTAGATGAGGAGTGGAGATACATCCATAGCAACATTAAAGATGTAATGGAAAAGAAGGTAGAAAAGATAACAGGTGAAAGAAACAAAAAACCCTGGGTCACAGCAGCCATGCTGCAAAAAATGGAAGAGAGGAGAAAGTGGAAGAACATAAACACTGAAGAAGGCCAAGGAAAGTACAAGGAGTTAAATAATGCTTTAAGAAGGGAAACAGATAAAGCCAGAGAACAGTGGATAAATGAGAAATGCGAGGAGATTGTCGAGTGTGAAAGAATTTGTAGAACTGACCTCATGTATAGCAAAGCAAGGGAACTATTCAAGAAAAAGGCAAGAAAGATAGGACGTAAAGGAATCATGAACAAAAGTGGTAAAATAGTCTCGGAGCCAGACAATGTAAAGAATGTCTGGAAAGAATACATTGAGGTGCTGTATGACAAAGAAGGAAAGCCAAGAAATATTGAATTAAATGAAAAAGAGGATGTGGAAAAATACCACCTAGGACCAAGTATTCTCGAGTCTGAAGTTAAAAGAGCAATTGATGACATGAAAAGAAGGAAGGCTGTTGGGAGTGATGATATACCAGTGGACGTTCTTAAGGTTTTGGGGTCGAAAGCAGTTAAACAACTCACAAAATTCTTTAACCAAGTATATGATACTGGCATATGGCCTGAAGATTTTTTAGATGTTGTTATGGTAGCACTGGAGAAAAATAACAATGCGAAAAGGATTACAGAATTATTAGTTTAATTTCTCATACAGCTAAAGATCAGCTTAATAACCAAAAGAATTAAAGGTAAAATAGAAAATGAGCTGCAGGATAATCAGTTTGGTTTCAGAAGAGGAAGAGGGACTAGAGATGCTAAAGGATGTATGAGGATGAAGATAGAAAGAGCGCTAGAAGTCAATAAAGGTATGTATTTTTGTTTTGTAGATTGGGATAAAGCTTTTGACCGAGTGAAATGGGATAAAATGTTGGGTATTTTAAATAAAATAGGAATAGATTGGAAAGATAAAAGACTGCTTAAAAACCTTTACTTTGATCAAAAGATTAGAGTCAGGGTTGAAGGAGAAGAAACAGAAAGTACTTCAATAGGGAGGGGAGTGAGGCAGGGATGTCCTATTTCACCAGCGATATTTAATATTTATGCAGAAACAAAAACAGAAGAAGCGTTGATGGAAGAGAAAGGATTTAAGATAGGAGGTGAAAGTATTACCACCATTAAATACGCAGATGATCAGGGATTAATAGCAGAAGACGAGAAAGAACTTCAGAGGATGACAGACAGACTAGTGGAGGTTGGCCAACAATATGGAATGAAGATCAATGCCGAAAAAATGAAAGTCATGGTGGTTTCAAAGGAACATAAAGAATTAAATATAATGGTAAATGGCCAAAAATTGGAACAAGTAAGTAGTTTCAAATATCTTGGCAGTATTTTAACGCAGGATGGAAGTAGTACACAGGACATCAGAAGTAGGATTGCAATGGCAAAAGCGACATTTAACGAGAAGGAGTTCCTTACAAGCAAGAAAATAAATTTAGAAACAAGGAAGAAATTAGCAAAATGCTACATATGGAGCATAGGTCTTTATGGTGCAGAGACGTGGACGGTAAGGAGAAAGGAGGAAAAATATTTAGAAAGTTTTTAGATGTGGGTGTGGAGGAGGATGATGTAAGTGAAATGGACAGAGAGGAAGAGAAACGAAGAAGTATTAGAAATGGTGGGAGAAGAAAGGATGCTAATAAAAACAATCAAGAAAATAAACGAAAATTGGATAGGGCACATATTGAAAAGACAGTGTTTACAAAGGACGATCTTAGAAGGAAAAATTAGCGGAAGAAGAAGAAGAGGGAGCAAAAGAATAGGAATGTTAGAGAATATAAAGCAGGAATATAGTACTTATAGAGGTATAAAAGAGGCTTCTAGGGAGGGAGGGAGGAAGCGAGGGAGGGAGGGAGAGGGAGAGAGAGAGAGAGGGAGGGAGGGAGAGAGAGAGAGATGTAGGCAGCGATTCAGCTAAAACCTGTCTTAGGACAGCAGCATGATGATGATGATGATGATGAATTACTTGATATACAGTTTAATTCATTATTTATAGAATTTTGAGAGCTTGGAGGGTTTTCTTCCAGTCTTCCGCAGGACGCCAAATTTCCCGGCTAGGATACTGATAAACGCTCAGAGAGTTTTCCGCATTTCTTGCGAACGCCGGGAAAATTAAGAAAACCGACTCCAAAGGCCACTGTTTCTCAGCAGACCTATCTGGAATATTTTTATCCTTCTCTCTTAGAGGAATCGTTTCGAAATAGAGAGAGAGAGAGGAAAACTCCCTCACCATTAGTGTTGATGTTTCAATTACAAGTTCACCGACCGAAAGACTCGAATTTTCCCTAATAATAATTTCCTACGGCCAAGGAGAGATTACTTGATGGCATAAATGACATAAATACCGAAACGAATACAGTTCATTCTCATTCCTTTATCTCGCGAATCGTCTCCCTAAATATCAATCTAAGGCAATACATGTTACGAGATTTTGATTTTAATTCACAGGTTGCGATCTAAAATAATATTTAACATCGACACGGCAGGGAGATCCATAAAAACACAACTCAAAATAGAGAAGAAATGAAAACACCGCCATGGCGGTCCAATGCTAACATTTTAAAGATATGCTGTTTACATTTAATTAAAATGAGTCATCTGGAGATTGCTCAGTTCCAGGAAATCAACCCCATTTTCACTACGTGCTTTAATTTCAAATAATTCCATACCTTATTGTTTAATTTTAACTTGATCACATCCTTTATATTTCTAGCTGAATGTCCTCAAAATAAAAGCTTTATAGAGTCGATTCGGTTCATATCGACTATTAGATTGATTCGATTTCAGCAGAAATATCAATTTTGGATATAAAATTTCAAATTAAATCAAAGATTATTAACGCGCAACATACTATGATAAAGCACCTTCCATCAAGGCAATATTTAATTTCCGGGTCATAATGAATTCCGAGATTTTACGAGAGCAGTGTTTGCGAAAGCAAGAGGAACCATTAGGAAAAATACGAGTTGTTCTTGAATTAATGAATTTTTGCAAAGTTAAAAAAAAAACAAATATGGAATCGGTCCTTAAAAAATTGCCTCGCTTAACAGATATTGAATCTCTGTTGGGAAAACTGAAAAATCTCATCCGGAAGATTTCGAAGCGAGGAAGAGCAAATGCGATTATAAATTAAACTTGCGAATCCAGCGCTCGGTTTACCATTCACTCGTCAAAAATAAGTCTCTTTATATACTTTTCTCCTGGTCGTCCTTACAAATTTGTCACTATGAGACAACGCTGGCATCGTAAAAACAGTTTTATATTATATCAATTCAGGTATTTTATTATTCAACCGGAAGGTAGATCCAACAACAAAATTTTAATTCTTCGAAGAACGATATTTTCCTCTTCTCTCGAATAAAATACGATTGGATGCCTTTCCTTCGGGAATTTTCACAAATTTGCCTAGATACAATAAACATGACGACGGAATGTGAGCATTTACGTCGTGACGGTACATTCTTCGAGATCAAAATCGGAATAGCAGGAATTCTATTTTTTTTAATTCAACACACAATGTAACTTCTGCGGCATATGATGATGAAAGATATATTTCCAATAATAAAATTTACATTTACATCTTGACTATTTACTTTATAGAAGCTGTAAGTGAGATGGCTATTTTTCATTTTTTATCGAAAAAATTCACGAGTATCTATCAAACGGTTACAGGGGAACGGAGTAACATCGGGGATGTTATTAAAAAAGGATTTTCGGGAACTGGCAATATTTTGCATTTCGCATCCTGAAACGCGAAATTGCTGATACTCGATGGAATGGCTTTTACGAAACTATGGACCGATAATTTTCGCATCCTGTTGCTAAGCCGAGTAAGTTTCAGCGAGTGGACGCAAACTTTCCACTCCCGCGGCTAATCCTTCAGGATTAACGTCAAAATTTCAGTTGCGTCAAAGGCCGCGTTTCGATGAACTAGGAGAGGAGAAAAAAAGAAATTCGTCCATCGAGGATATAGAGAAAAACAGACGAGTACCGTAACAACTGAATCGTGCAATCCATATCACTCAATTTCGTCATTCTCCCAAGGGCGATTAACTGATTTGGAAAAAATACAATTACGATGTGACAATCGGTAAAGGATAACTCTCGAGATGCTTAGCAACAAATAAACGAAAATCGCTAAGAGTAAAATCAAATTCATTGAACCTTATGACGGTATTACACTAATGAAAAAGTGATCGCGACTAAGCTACTGAAGATTATAAGCCAACAAGTAAAAATATCTCCCTAAGCTGCGTTATATTACGTAAGTAGGTTTTAAGCTGGTCTCCGTGAAAATATAAGCGATCATACCCGAGGATTTCTATTTCTGCGCCATCTATTATCCACGCACTAAACTTCTTACCCTCTGAGAAGCAGGAACGAATATTTTTAACCTTCGAATTGTTCCAAGTTCAGAGAAATATAACTTTGTTCGAAAGTGCATACAAAAAAATATATTATTTTATTTCACGTTTAAATACTTCAATTTTTCCGAGAGATGACTGATCAAGCAGCGAAGATTTGTCTCGAGAACTCGATCTAAAATTTACGAGATAGTCTTGAACACGTGAATAACGTATTTACCCGACTATAAGTTTTATAACGCGTTTTATTCTATGGACGTGCTTATGTTTTCGCTCTGTGTTCATCTGTGCAATCGATTAAATTGAAATGACAAGTAAACGGTAAAAGAAACTCTGAAATTTGCAGGGTGTATGTGGTATATTTATATTATGCTGCCAAAAAAATTTTTTTTGGAAGAAATCGGCGGCCAGCATAGGGCGCCTTCAAAATCTTCAAATCAAGGTTCTGAGCAAATGGTTGTAGATAGAAAGTTAAAAAAATTTAATTAATTATTTAGTTAATTACTTTGTGCCATATAATTATATTACTAAGTTTCTAAAGAATTTCAAGTTTACAATTCTAAATAATTATTTATCCCATCTTTTGTCTTCCTGTCCTTTCAATAAACCCGAGCCACTCGCTCGGGCAGCTTGCCCTTAGATATTGCGGCAAGTAATCAGCAATACAGAACCGAAACTCGGCAATGGTGTGCACTCTATATGATCACACCCTTGTGGATGGGAGAGGGTGAAACGACACTCTTTTCTTTCTCGCTCGCCCCACTTTCTTTCTGCCAGAAAGGACGACTCCATCCGTCGCAATAAGCGAAATATTCCTTTGCTCATCTTTTTCAACAAAGCTCTTTTTTATGGGCAACTATGGCAAAAATGTTTCTCGCTTTCCATTAGCGCACCTCTGCCGTAGCTGCAAGACTCCTCAACGACGCCATTTTTTTCTATCAGCGAGATGAAAAATTGCCGCTATCTGTTCATACATTTCGAACCTCTGACGAGATAAGGATTTATTTCGAAATTGTGATCCGCTGCCTTTCTTTTGTCACACATTCGGGCGATAAATCTTATTTTGGGCACTAGAAAATCACATCTCATCTATATTTATCAATACCTGCCATCGCCTGCATTTATCAATGTTTTTTTCCTAGCAAGGTTAGAGAAGAAACGCCTCTACACCCAAGAAAAATTAATAATTTGAATGGGATTTGATTTTTCTTCCTAAATGTATTTTTCGACAGGATTTACTTTTGAAAATCATTTACTTAGGAATTCTATTTAGAATTCAAATGAAAAGAACATTCAAGTAATAACGAAATATCCGAAGCGCGTTTTCATAAACAAAGAACTACAGTAGTCCCTCGCCGACCGCCGGGATTACATTCCTTGAATACACCGTGGTTGGCAAAAGCGCGGTAGGTAAAACCCAGAACTTATAGGGAACGGGTGGTTAGGGGAACCCACATCCAAGGATAGTATAGGGGAAAATCTAGAAAGTGCCAATGATTAAAAATGAACATGTCTCCCATAAATGTTTATTAGCAAAAATAACATAAAAACATTAGGCCCAACAAACAGCTTCGATACTAGAAACGCAGAGGGCAAAGCGCGTCCTGTGTAAATGAAAAAAAAATTGGAGTGGATCACCGAGTAAATACGTAGCAGCCTAAAATACCCGATCTCTCACAATATATTGCTCTCAAACAATGCTGGCGAAGGAGAAAATTACATGTCCCGAGGGAGATACACACGTGGCCTTCTGTTTAGAGAGGAGTGACTTCATAAAGTCCCATTTCATATCTGTTTGCTCATGCCGAAATAAAGTCCGTTCGTCTTAGCATCAACAGTTTTTATAAGCTCACCACTGCGCCATTTGTCGGACTATATAAAAAACGCTACAATTTGTTTGGGCAGCAAAAAAAATATTTTTCCGGTAGAATTTCTGAAGCAAAAAAAATAAATTGGCAGTAGAAAAATAAAATGGCAGTAAAAAAGGTAAATTGGCAGTATTCAAGCAGCAGTAAAGAAATTTCAACTAGGGACACCAAATTATGGCTAAGCTTCAGTATAAGTCACCCATGGCGATTTTCGTTCTTCTTTTGTTATTTTGGGAAATGTTTGCATGGAGGAACATTTTGCTTGTCCTCACCGGGCTGAGTAAGTTGGTTGAGGTTTTTTTCGTTCCTCCTCAAAGGAACATTTCATTTTTTTTTACTGCCATGTTGCATTAAAATACTGCTAGTTTTCGCTTTCTTTACTTCATTTTAATTGTTTCTACTGCCAAATAATTCTTTTTTCTACTGCCAATTTGGTTTTTTTACTAACAGTTTTATTCCATGCCTATAAAAAACTCCATTACGAGAATAATAACAATATATATGTTACAAGAAAATAAAATTTGTTAAATTAAACGTTAATAGTAAGTACATATATAATATCCTTTCAAATACATCAAGGCTAAACATATTTAAGAAAAATCGTTGCAGCAAAAAATGATGAGTATGCGTCTGAAACCGCCGATACTTAAAATCCAAACCGCGGTTGGTAAAATACATTTCGCTAACCGCGGATACTTGAAACGCGGTTGGAAAATCCATGGTTGGCGAGGGACTACTGTATATACATGGCCAATTATAAAAAAGGTGTTTGCAGGCGCCATTTGCCCTAAACTTTTGTCCTAGTAAATAAGACAGCATCAATGAGTATATAAACATTTCTTAGAATATTTATATTCCACGGGTCAATAACAATGACAAATACACAAACCCCCCGCCATTAACTTTTCCTTTAGTCAATTAAAACTAACCCATGAGCAGCCTACCGATAAATTCACCGTATTATGAAACTATCTTACTTACAGATCAGAGAATCAAAGACAGTTACTTAAGTGATTAGAAAATTTTTCGATGGAATTAACATTCATCAACGATTCCTGGATTAAAAATAAAACTATTAATTAATTACACAACAACTCTCTGGAAAGTGACCGGCTCGCGAAATCGATCTCTTTAACCTCTTTAAACAGCGCCCGATTGCCAATTACGTTCTACTCTTATGATAAATGTAAATCGGATTCTTCCGTTCAAAGAGGAAACCTATTGCGTTCAAACATTAACTGCTATTATAATTCCTTAACAAAACAAGAATTAAGATCACGCTGACTTGGACTCGTGAAAGGAGCATTGGTCATCAACAAATACCAGTCTGAAGAACTGGTATACACCGATAAAGCGCTACTCAAACTTTGAGGCGTGCTGAGGCTTGACTGAGGCTGGTGAAGCGATAAGAACCTCCAAAGAAGATCGGCATAACACGAGTTTTCCAAAGGTATTTTTCTCTGGTGCCCCGTTAGGTCAGGAATTTTGGCTTCCTGTCCAAAACATCAATATAAAAAATAATACACATTCGAACTGCCATTTTCTCTCCTGCGTTTCATTTCATTTTCCGATGAGATGTGATTTTTAATAACTTTGAAAATCCGATCATATAATTTCCATTAGGTTGGCAGCAGTTTGATGAAACCAAAAGATTGCCTTCAACAAGCATCGAGGTCCAGCTTCAAGGTTTCGCGGCATTCCGGTCCATAATTTGAAAAATTATGGTAATAAGGCTGCAATGAATTCGCGTTGACAAAGAGGGTTTACGTATAAATCTTCAACACGTGTTCGGTACTAAGAATACAACCGTAAACAATGGCCGAGCGGAAACGCTGCGGGCTTGTGAAACATTCCGATTCTCAGCCAAGCAATAATGGCGTAAAACGGTAATTTATTGCGCGTTTGTTCGAGTGAGTGAGGGCGTTCGCGCATTGTATTTCGCAGATCGGCGATCCGTGACGCGTCCTTAGACATTACACGGGACATCTTGCGAAGTATTTTATTATAATAGATTTTCATTTCTTCTTTCAAAAGACAAGATTCTAATATGAGGCAAATGTTTTCGCAAATGAGTGCCAAGCTTAACTAAAATCTTTCAACCGATGTCATTTTTAACCCTTACAAAAAACCGAGTAATTTCGATTAGAAAAAAATTGAAACTCAGAAGAGAAGTTTCCGCAAAAAAAACGCCGCTTATTAGACGCATTAACGAGCTGACATCCTGAAAACACGTTAGGAAACAGAATCTGAGGTTTCTAAGAAGTTGATACACGAACTGATAAACGCTTATCAATTTAAGAAGTGAACGTCTCGAAACGGTAGAGATTAATGCGCTGTAATCAATAGCACATTTCTAAAGAAAGTGCTCATGTCATCACCTTGACCGACTGCCTGTCTTCCTTACTTCCTCCATCAAAAGGAAAGCGTCAGAATTAAGATATAAGCGTTTTTCTCGAGAAAGCATGTTAATGTCGTCGCAATGGGTGTGCCCGTACACATCCTACTAGTTTGTTATAAATTTATGAATATTCAGATTTTTAATGATGGTTCGAGGAAGATTATCAGTTTCGAAGAAGATGACTTTTCCCAATAGTTTATGTTTATCGACAGAATTGTTGAGTGCTGAAAAAATCGAAGCTATGAAATAGAATTTCTGCAAATATATAAACAATGACAAGCGTGGAAAAAGTTCTTTCAATTTACAGGGTACTTGAAATCCTTTACAAACAATTAAGAGTAAAAAAATTCCTTGTTTCCTCCAAAATTATTTTACAATGCTACTAAAAGAACTACGTTTGCATATATTACAAATTTTCGGCGATTCAAAGAAAAAAAATTGGAGCCGCCAATGTTCAGCTGGGAAGAATCTTCTCGTTATAAGCTAAAACCGAACAGCGACGTAGTAGCGGAAAGCCCTAGCTTCTCATTTATCTCACGGCGTTATTTTGCACCGCAAGCTCTCACCTGAGGCAATCAGTGCTGCCACTATAAGGATCTCCGTCAAACTACTTAAGCCTGAACAATGTCCCCTGAGTATTCGTGTAACCCGCAACTAAAATAGATCCGCTACAAAATGAAGCAAGAAGGACCACTTGCATCACGCGTACATAACACAATGCTTTCGCCGCTCCTCGAAGAACGTAACGATTTCTCACCATTAAAAAGTTTTTTTTCGCGAAAAGCGTTTTTAAAAACAACAGAGCAATACCGTGCGCCAAAAAACGAAACTGCACGCTTAGTTTCGAGAGAATTCCTTTAGAAAAATGCGTATTAGCAGTAAGCGTACTGACCAGACATTTTTACACTAAAGGAAACGGGATGCCAGCAACCGCATTCTCGTTGAGGGGGAGAACGTAAGTAGGCACAACTGGCGACTGATTCGGTCTGGCTATAGTTCAAAGTGCAGCCGTGTCGAAAAAACCGTTGGCCGTGATGAAAATATTCTATCATCGGCTTCAGTAAGTGAAACAGTTACTTTATTTCGGCATCTTTTAATTTAAATACTCTTTACGCTTGTTTCAGAATACAAATTTAAGTTTGTATCAGGTAATAATTTGTTCGATTTCGAGGAAGAATTAAAATACAAAGGCGTGGACTACAGCCAGGAAACAGGCGATTGGAATATCTATAAATTAATTTTGTTACCATTATTTTATTAATGATGAAATATTGCGTTATGAATAAAATATGAAAAAATGAACCAACACAGAATTTTACGTGTGTAGACAATACAATGAAATATTTCAACTAGAGTTAAACAATAATCTAAAAATTAATTTACAGACATCCCAATTGCCTGTTACTTGAATTATGGCTCACCCTACACATTCAAACTATATTAATAACGCAACTTTTGATAACGAGTGATATAAATAATCGTTCCTAAAACATATGTGCAACCAAGAAAGAGTGAATGAGCTAAATAACGCACAACAGAATGTTGACGTTTTACCTTTACACCAAGATTTACTTAACGCTAAACTATTATTCACACTTGTTGTTAATGCTCCTTCCTGAACTCTTCATCGGGTGAAATAACTGAAAGACATCCTTATGATAAAAAAGGTAAAAATTGTAATCTTTTCCATTAATATTCCACCTTGCTTCAAGATTAGATAACGACAGAAAAATCTTTTTGAAAATGCTCCGTTCTAAACTTGGTTGTTTCAACGCGGGAGCCTCAACCCCAGCTGCGTTCAGGTCAAGTAAGAGAAATTTTCAAAAAAATTACAGGCTCTCTATCCGTACTTCTTCTCTACAATCTTAAGGCTCTTTCATGGCCGAACTTATCCGGTACTTTGATGGTTTTTAGACGACCTCTCCGAGGGTTTCCAAATCAACTCGAACCTTCGAACGACCAATCATTTTCGTGACTTGAAGCCGTAAGAGAGATTCGACTCGATTCTAGCCGGGTCAACGGAGTTTTATTAACGATTTTTTAAAATTAACTTCACAGTAACTCTGCAAGAAGCCTCTGAAGAAAATATGTGGGTCACATGAGATTGCGAATTAGAAAAATTAATTACGGAGGAGGATAAGGAAAATAAATCACGAATTTATTTAAAGTTTCTAGATTTCCGATAATGAATATTGCAGTTTCTTGAATTAAAACGTTAATTATAAGCGATAAAAATCGTTCATTTCTTAAAAGAAATTCGCAACATACATAGACTTAGAGGTACATATTGAAACGTGCAGATTATTTCTTTACCAACAAAAGAGAAACATGCTTTTGTAAATTAGAAATTGCATTCTGAAAGGAAACGGCGAGCCTATTCAAAATTTCATACAGAAATTGCTTGTATTTTCTAAATAGCTGGTAACTATACTGTGAAAAGGCAGAATTATCCATTGTGGAAGAACGCTATCGATGAACTTCATCCTCCTAGCCCTAGGTGATCCACCAAAACGTTGACGAATTAGCGGCTAGAATTAGGGGCGGCGAATCCAGAAATTTCCCCAAGTTGAGACGATCGGCCCAAACGCTCCTCTCCCCTCTTGAATCCGCCTCTGCCGTCGACTCTTTAGTATGGAAATCTCCACCCTTGTCAGAACCTTTCTATCCTTTGCCCAAAGGACTTAATCTGTGGCGCATAATTAAGGAATTTCGGTTTCAAATGTGCACCCTGTGGAGGCCAAGTAGATCCTTGGATCCGCCAGTGGATAGAACCAAACTAATTAAAACAATTTATTTTTTAGTGTATTCAAAAGCTAGGTCTTGAAAGATCTATCAACATGTTGACCACTTTTAAGTATGTCCACGGTGTAATACCTGTAAAACTATTTCGTTCCTAACTTGGCTTACATTTCCTCATCATCGTCCTTGGAAACTTCACAATCTCCTATTCACTTCTTACTAACTTTTTCATACAGAACCTCCGTTCTAAAAACTTCCTTCTAGTTTACCTCCGTCCTTTCAAATCTTCCAGGTAAAAACCATCCAATTCCTCAAGTACACTTAATAGCTCATTCGCTCTCACCCTCCAACTTACTTTCAGCAAGGCTAAAATCTCGAAAGCAGTTAACCTATATCTTCTTCCCGCGTGGTCCAAGTCTCAATACTCACCCAACGCTACGCTCTACATCGAAAATTTTAATCAATCTCTTTCTGAGATCTACATTTAGACTCCTTCCATTACCCTGGTCCTCTCAGGGAAACCTCATTCTGGACCTGACCTCTTAATGGGTACTTTAGCCGCAATGAGTCGGAAAACTTTCATATTGTTCGCCAAATGCAAGGAGATTAAACTACACAAAGGAAAGAGTTGATGATAAATTCTATGCAAGCAGGCAGAATTTTCCCCATGCTTTCCGGAATTTCTTCAAGACCGAATTATATAAAATTTCATTTCAACTTTGCGCCGATCCCCTTCGACTTTTTCCTTAGATGAAGTCACGAAATATTTTATCGGTGTAGAGCCAATTATAACAGAAATCGAAAGGCAGCGGTTAAGTTGATACGGACACGTCATGAGAATGGATGGCAGGAGAATTCCAAAGAAAATAACGTACAAGAGGGTTGATTCAAAAAGACCTAAAGGAAGGCCTGGGAGGAGATGGACTGAAGAGGCATGTAGAATGAGAGATGAATAGAAGGAAGAGAGAATGTGGGCAGACAGGGAAAAATGGAGAGCCATCGTAATGAGAAAGATCTCCAGATAGGAGACTGGCTACTGAGACAGATAGCACAACTTTATCGCAGCTCGCCTAGAAATTTTTACGACAAAAAAGATCAACCATTGTCACGGGTGCGTAAGGTCAAGGATGCAAAATTACAACTTTTACAATTTACCAACGTTTAACCCCTCAAGCCGGTGAAGGCGTGATTGGTATTTATTTTCATTTTTTGGTTGATTAAAATGTAAATATATGGCTCTAAAATTTCGGTTCGCGTAAAAGGAAGTATGGGTCCTAACACTTAACCGGACTGCTGCCGGAGAAGAACGGCAAGCTCCGTAAATGTGTACGGTAAAACGAGCTGAAGCGGTTAAGAGTCGGTTCGGTTAAAATTTTATTTATCGAGTTACTTTGTAAATTGACAAGAAGGAACAGCGCGTGTATCAGACTGGATTTAGCTCAAGGATCGAAAGGAAGACGAAGTTTGAAATACTGTATTTTATCCCTCTCCCTCCCTGTCGCGTCTCCGATGCGAGTTGCCGGTCACGTCCCGAGCGCACATCACGGCACCCGGAGAGTGATACTGAGGTTGTCTTTAGAAGGCCGGACGGGTTTCGCATGGCGCGTTAAACGCTCCAGTTGCATTAGGAGAGCAAGGCGTGCGTAATCGGTGCAGCGTAAAGGAGAGTGAGAGAGAGAGAGAATAAGGGATGGGAATAGGAAGGGAGAAAGAGAAGTAGGAACGTGACTAGCGAGGTGGAAGCTCGCGAAAGATGAATGAACCAACGCATGAAACAACGCCATTGCATGCTCGCCGAGAACGAATTTTGAAAATGACGCGTAATTCTTTAATGAAAGAAGGGCATTTTTATCGTAAAACTTTTATTGCTTCCGTATCTAATGAATAGAGGTAAGTGCCATGAATTTTACTGACAGAAATTTTATTTTCGATTCCCTCAAAGAGGGAAATGCACTGGATGCTGTATTTAAATTAAACTTACAATTAAGCCCAGTAAAAACTTGTTTTTTAAAGATAGAAGTTAACTGAGCTGAAAAAATCAGCACAGCAACCATGCCTCTTGTAAGTTTCAACCTAGAGGAAACGAGCTTGCATTAAATATTTCCAAATACGGAATTGCTTATCAGACGTCACTTTTAGTGATAAAATTTAGTAAAACAGTAATGAATTAACACCTACATTGCGCTACTAATATTTCAGGCACATTTCTCCACGCCTATGGCACGAAAATAAATTCAATTTAGATTCTTCCTTAAGACGTCTTGCAATCGGGTGGGAAAAAATGATAAAAATTTTAAGAAAAATAAACCGACACATCTGAAAAACACTGATTGCAAGCGGAAAATTCAGCATCGTGGCCGTTAAAAAAACTAGGAGCTTGCACAGTTAAGGTAATCGAAATCTTGACGAAAATATTAGTCTGCAAAACCGCATACTGAAAAAAATTACGAGTCACGAAAACGGCAAATGGAAGCGAAAGTCCTCCACGGAATTCATAAGGTCGGAAATAATGCGAAGAAAATAGAAGAATATATGTTATATTATTTCCGACGCCTCGCTTCCACGCAATAAAACGAGTCGTAAAAATGACCCATGTTCATGCAAAATACAGCTCATTCCGGAGATCCTTTTTAAATTTTATCCGAGGAATCTGCGTTAAAGAGGCGATAAATTAAGCGTCACATTTTTTCTTTTTGCATTACAAGTAACTTGAACGCTTTTTGGCTCTCTTTACCGCTCTCGACCTTCGCTTTTATTGCGTTTCTTTTGTTTTGGCCGTGAAGTGGCGATTTCCATCCTTATCCCTCGGTAACTTCGGACCTATCGAAAAAAGTAAGAAGATTAAGTTTTAGAAAACGCTCTAATATAAACTTATTATTAATTCTAACACCTTATTTAAGAAGGATCATGAATTTTTGCGTGACATGCTCACGTGATGTGGCTATTTTTAGCGCACTTTTAAACAAATCGTTACTATGTACTTTCTTTTGTGACCTTGTTATCTTGTAGATTAATCATGTACGCTTAAGACAGTTTCATCTCATTGCCGTACGAAATTATACACCAGAAGTAGTAATTAAAACGACTCGACGATTTATAGACATGAAATGCGAGTATAAAACATACATTCCGTACTGGTTCTGTTGGATTAACGTACATTATACCATATGCACGTATTAATCACATTTTAGGACACTCTCGGCTAATAAGCTTAACGTATTTAAATAAACAATAGTGATTGAGCCCATCATATTGGAGATAAGATACTATTAGAACAACCGTTAAATTGATAATAGGATTCATACTCCAGTGAATGATTTCTCATTATGAAAATACCTAAGTAGAGATATATTAGTTTAGAGATACACGTCCGAATACGCACAGAAAAACTGAAATTTTATCAATATACTGGTTACATAAAATTACTGGTAAATTTCCGAAGTTCGATCGGAGATGACGAAAAGCTGACGTGGCAAATTTTGTATTCAACGACTATTTTAACGAAAATTTGAATTTTACCGCCACAAATCAACGTGGTATATTAAAAAGAACTTTTCAGCTTGAATTTTTCGCGGTTCGAGTAGAGAGTTTTATTAAAAAGATTTCTAAACCGCTATTTATAGTAATATTTCCTTTCCTCGGCTGTACATCCATATTAATTTACACTTCATGAAATCGGCCTTAAAAGTTGATAACATAGAGATCTGCATTAAGCACTCGTTAAAAATGGCCGTAATTTATAGCATAGAGTATATGTAAATCTTGTATACCCATTACAAATGTTGGCACAGATATTTTTAAGAAGCAAATGAAATTTCGAGATGGCGTCTCAAAACAACAATTTTCAGATGGCTGAATTCAGACAATTCTTCCAAAACTGAATGTTTATTTAAACACAACGCATTAGTGTTTCTTCTATATGCAACGAGCGGGATTGAAGTTCGACGTACTCTCCAAGGACACCCCATATGTGTACCCGCAAAATTCGCGCAGATTTCAGTTTAAAAATTCACCACAGAGGCGCCACTGATACCACGGCATAAGTTTTTTTTAACAAGGCCTATGTGTCGGGTGCAAAAAGGATCTCATTTAGCCTCAATTCCATTATTTAAATTAACTGTATATTTACGAATGACATTCTAAGAATGGAAACCTTCAACTCGATTGTCCGTATACGATAAAAACATGCAATTTAAAAAGATGACAAAAAACGGATCTATTAACAACTACTTATATAAAACGGGATCTTTGAAGGAAGCACCGTTAATGGCTTAGGGGAATCTACATTGTTTTAAAATAAAACTACCAAGCACGGGCCAAATTGCTATTTTCTTTCTGAACCAAACACATCGCAAGACGGAGGACAAAGACTACGAACCCCATTTCAGCAACAGCGACACCCACGCGCCGTGGGGTCAAAACAAACGAATTAATTAAGATTAACCACGAATAACCGGCAAGGCTGTCCTTCGAACATGAAGAAAAACGAAAACGATTGCGCTCCACGGAAAACGCGTACGGCAACCTAACAATACCTACATACGTCCTTCCGACAGACTTGGCGCCAAAAAAAGGCTCCGCCGCCAAAGAACGTCATTTTCAGCGACACTCGAAGCGGCAGCGCCCTTCCGCGGTTACTTCTGAAACTAGGGAAGGGAGCAAGCAGTGAAGGGAATGGGTAGAATGGAGGGTAGAGAGAAAAAGACATCCGGCTACGCTACCGCGCAGGCACTCTCGAAGAGTGGTGCCAAATACTGGATGTAAGAGAAGGGGAAGAGATCGGTGTTGGAATGGGTCGGAGGAATGAGGAGGGTAGGGGAAGAGAAAGAGGTGAAGGGGTGTGAGGCAATGTGATGGGCACGTGATAGCAGGGAGGTAGCGCGGAAAAAAGGGCAAGCGAACTCTGGAATACTACTACGCGTCGTATTACATAAAACTAAATTAAATCGATAACCAGCGGGCATCGATCCTCCAACACCAAGCATCAGATCGATTCGATTAATTTCACACGGGAAAGTTAGTTCATTCAAGACTCTGGTTCAGCGATTATATATCTTAAATACAACCTGCAATTTATAAACAGAATGGAAGATTTTCGCTTCCGCAAGTTTTTTTATGCAATTACGACTAATTTTCCTGCTTCCAACAATTTGATAGCCTGAAATTTGCGAAACAGACAATATAGTGCCGACTTCCTGGCTGAAATGCATAGTTGTACATTGCGTAATATTAAAAAGCACAGTCCGATGCTCCAACTAGCCAATATGAAGCAGTTACTTTATCTGATGAAATGTTCCACTTACGTGGTCCACGAAAGAACGTACACGCGTCCATTTTACGGTTACATACAGACACAGCTGCGCGCCCATAAAAAGTTAATGTAACACAGCAATAATCTAGTAAGAACTGATAATTAAAACCACTTTTAATTTTAAAATATTTATGAAAACCACACTACCGTAACATTACCACAGGATATATTATTTGAAACGCTGATTCGAGGAAAAAATTGCAAATGGAATGGAATCAAGGATATAGCAACGGGAGAAAAATAAGGAATGCGACACTTATTCCGGGCTCTTGTTTTCCGATTTCCCCATAAAGTTTTGATGCACTATCCAGATACACATGCGCACATACTATCACACACTACGCTACCGCCGAGCCAAATAAAGCTAGAAATGGGGAGGGAGAGAAAGGGAAAGGAGAGAGAAAGAGAGAGGTGGGAAGGAGAGAGAGGGAGAAGGAGAGAGGGTGGGGGAGGAGAGAGGGGGGAAGGAGAGAGAGGGGGGAAGGAGAGAGAGGGGGGAAGGAGAGAGAGGGGGGAAGGAGAGAGAGGGGGGAAGGAGAGAGAGGGGGGAAGGAGAGAGAGGGGGGAAGGAGAGACGGAGGGGAAGGAGAGACGGAGGGGAAGGAGAGACGGAGGGGAAGGAGAGACGGAGGGGAAGGAGAGACGGAGTGGTAGAAGAGAGAGAGGGGGGAAGGAGAGAGAGAGGGGAAGGAGAGAGATAAGGGAAGGAGAGGGAGAAGGGAAGGAGAGAGAGAAAAAGGTTAGGATATATGGAGAGGGGCAGTAGGAGGAGAAAGAGAGGGAGGAGAGAGGTGAGAGAAGTATGTTGAAGTGAGGGTGGGAGAAGAGGGAGATATGGGAAAGAGTGGAAGGGAGGGAGGAAGAGGGGGGATGGGAAGGAGGGAGATGGCGGAAGAGGGAAAGCGACAGACGGGAGGTTGGGGGCAAGGAAGAGGAATGGGAGACCAACGTTGAGAGTGGAATGGGGAAAAAGGGAGGTTTTCTGAGGACGGATGGGTTTTGGGAGGAGGGTGAGTAGACAAAAAGGGAGTGGCAGAGGGCGGAAGGGGATGGGAAAGGACTTTAGGAGGAGGAAGAACCGAAGGCTTTAAGGGGACGGAAGAAGGCGGCTCCGAATGTTCCGCACAAAAGGTAAATTTGGGAAGAGGCGATTTAAGACGGCGCGCCGTCATTCATTCGGGTCGCGGAATTGATTGACGCGACAAAAGAGACGCGTATCGCGAAAAAGATCCGCCCGAAACGATGTCTAGCATTACGAGTCGGTCGAACAGAATTGATCGATATCAAAACAAAATTAATCATCTTTGCTATTCTGCCGGACGTGTTTGGATCCCTTGCGCGATGGTAAGAAAAATGAAGATCGCCGACACGCCGGCAGAGCAACTTCCTCTTCCATCCTAACGAAATGGTCCCGCCGTCGTCATTGGACAACTTAACCCAATTCCGTCTCTTGATCCTGCGGTTCTAATCCCTCCGGAACACGCGGCCTACAAGTGAACCAGTTCCGTCATGAGTGTTTTTCCGAATGTCCGCCATCATATCCAGGCATATCGCCATAAATATGCCAAAAAATGAAAAATATCTCACCTCGTTTCTTTCTTCCAACTCACCATTTTACAACGGTACAGTTAGGTGTATATTGCGAGTGTAATACAACCCAACACACATGATCAACCAATGCGCGTATGAATCCATTGCTTGGACAAAAAGATGTAAACGCTTCCATATTTAAAAAAACGCGCTGCTTGAGCAATATAGCGATTCTTAAATCGCAATAGCATAACGACCACTGGGTTCATGCAGTAATCAATCCCACGACCGTGCTTATGGCGTCGAGCCGGTATTATCTGAAACGGACGTTGCGCGCTTTAGTGTATTTTAATACTTAATACTTGTAAGTGAACGGTGTCAACAATTCTATAAGGAGATCATACTCCGAAAGACTGGTCGCCAATGTAACCTTATTCGACAACACGAAACCAACAACGAACACCCCGATCCGAAATACACCGCATTATTGATCCCGGCGTCGGCTTGCCGCCCTGGATATGCGATCGAGCTGGAAACACGTGCTTATGGAGGGAAGGTGACGACTCGGGCGACGTCTGCTTAGGGTAACGGGCTATTTTGACAACAACAATGTGGTCACTGTCACGAAGCAAATTTAACGCAGCGGCAGTTCTCAAAAATTCCACCAGATTCTATGTAATAGCGAAAAATGTTACTCACCATTACTATTTTGGGGCTGGGATTTTACGTCCGCGGCACGTCAGGCTGAGAAGTCCATCTACTTCCACGTCTGGCCGCAAGAGGGAAGCAGTAGGTGGCGAACACAGCAAAGAAGATGCACTCGTTCGCGGAAAAATTTACTTACTTTGCGTGGAGCAGTCAGCGCTCGGCAGGAGCTGCGTTGAATTCTAGAACTATTTAATACAATGTCCACTGGCAACGGCATCTGTCAGGATATCCAGGTTCAGCCAGGTTTTGGAAGTAGAAAGTAGAAAGTAATGCGACATCTTGTGAGACGAAAGTAATTCCTCAGAAGAAACAATTTTGAAATCAGAAAACTCCGTGACAGAAAATATAATTACTTAACAGCAAGTTTATATTTGCATTTTGTAATTATTAATTCAAGTTATTCCTTATTCACATACATATTAATTAGCTTCTAGTATTCAATAACACTGATAACGGCAACGTAGTATTTTGATACTATGCAGCATATCCGTCAGTTATTTTACATATATATCTTTTTGAGATGAAACACTTGAAAAAATAATATCCGTAAAACGTAAAACAATGAGTTTTAAAGAAATCGCTACACTAAAATGCTACGAATAATATGGAATTCTTCAACAGCCAAGCTTGACATCTGTCGCGTTACTACATCCTTACTAATAATTCTCAAAGTTCTCATAATATTTTAAAATGAAAAACATACCGGCACAGGTTTGATATTAGACTCCCACGACCGCAGTACCACCTGTGTTACCAAAAATAAACTCTTGCTATGCGTACAAATAATTGTTGCCCTTAGGAACTTATTGATTTTTACCCTATAAATAGTAGTGATAATAAAAAGAGATTATTAACATCGAACCAATGACAAAAATAGTAGAAAATATAAAGAAATACTAATGGAAAAGAAATACATATATTCCTAATATAGAAGGAAAAGCAAAAGGAGGTATTCACTAAAGAATATCTTTTGAAGAGAAACAAAAAACACTTCAAATAACTTACCCAACCCGGTGGGGTCAAGCAAAATGTTCCTTCATGTTGAAATTTACCAAAAAAAAGATCGGAAATCGCACGGGGGAAGTCTGACGGGTAATACGATAGGTAAACCAATGAATATATTGTTCTTAGTATAATGTACTTTTCTTTTTATTATAAACCCCTGCCTGGGTAGTTCATTTTTTTAACGCAGGTGTTGCTGCGGTAGTGGGTGTCTTATTATATACATAATATCCTTATTTTTTCCGTCCGTCCGCCGGAACGCTCTATAGAGAACACTAAAAATACCTTTTTTCACTTGCAGGCTTTTTTCTTTTGCAAAATTAAATTAGAAGTAATTGACCAACGATCTTCGAACCTGGACCACTTTAAAGAAAAATAAACATAGATTCTTATTCTTATCGTCGACTTTTGCCTTCGGTTCCAAATCGCTCAAGTTATAAGTTTAAATCACAACTATTGGAAAATTTTAAGCTTTTTAAAGATATGTTGTCTTACCGACCGTGTCATTGTAAAACCTCGGGATTGAATTGTTGTCCTTATACTATATTCGTAAGGAAAGTGTTTTGAATGCTTTAGTACGAGAGAGAGAAGGCGCCCAAATTATTTATAATTTAAATCGTGTTTTACGGTCATTTCTTTTCAGTTAACTTCTTATTGAAAATTTTGATAATTAACTATTTTTATAGTTATTTTCATAGTTTTTTGCAGTGCATCTTATAATTAACCGGAGTAAATTCGCATGGCATTTATAAATCGCGCAAAAAGCCATTCCTTGACATGCAGACCTTTTCCATTTACATTTTAAAATATTTCAAGGATGAGGTATTTAACTTAGATGTGCGAAGCGAAAAATTTTTATCTGATTCGTAAATCTCCAAAAATTACGTTTTAATACGATTTTCACGTTTTCACGAATTTCATTTATATTGGAACACTGTTGTCCCAATTGTTGAATTATATGCTTGGCCTCATAATAAATGCACCAATTTAGTGCTTTAACACGGGTCAGTTTTTTATAAATGGGTATAACTTATTTACTGAATCTATTAAGTAATTAGAGGTAGGACGGAAAAGAGGATGAGAATGAGCAGAAATTTAGAAAGAGGAATATAGGATTAAAAGGAGCTGCAGTACAAAAATAACAATAATTAATTATACAAAATGTTATAGTATTGAATCATGCGCCATTGCCAAATGGTGAGAATTCATAAAACTAAATATAGGTCACGAAATTTTCAATGGATTTCTGTAACTGATAATACAGCAAATATTTCGAACCGAATTTCAACTAGGATTGAAAAATGACATTTTATGACTTTTATTTAAATTTCTTTAACTAAAGTGATTTTTCTGGAAAAATTTCAAAACTAATATACTTAAAATAAAAGTGAGATATTAAAATATATTTAAAACTCGTTGCAGTTCATGTAAGTACTTAGTTAATAGTAAGTAAGTTACTACACAATTTTCCTTTGATGGTAAATTGAGTTCGTTCACATTTTATCCTGCTATTTACGAGTTAAACAGACTAAAATAATTCATTTATTAAGTTAAAATCTATAGGTTTTAAATAACATAATTTTCTCAAATATTTCAAGTAAATTTCAGTTACTTCTTTATGCATTATATCTTATTATTTCGATTTTTCTATTATTTTCAGCAAATAATTATTTGGATAATCATTTGGCCTCTCTACTAATAATTAATTAAACAAAAATAATTAATAATAATAAGAAGAATTTATTTACTCTATCGGTCACAAATAGACATAGAGCAGGTCATAATGGCAATAGTACATTGTTACAAAATAAAAACAGTTCGTGAACTTAAAAATTCCTGGATACTATAAAAATCCTTATTTAATAAAAAACACTTTAATCGTTTTTTTAAAGATAGGAATACTTGAAGAGCATTTAACATTACAGGGTAATTTGCAGTGCTTTGTTTTACCAACAGAGAACAATTATATATATATATATATATATATATATATATATATATATATATATATATACACACACAGGGCAGGATATGCCTAAAGAAATATATAATTGTTTACCAGGAGAGCGATATCACACTCCACACATGGCTTTTATGGCCTGCTTTTGCAGGTAGAAGACTTGGTTAGCATATCTATCATGACCCCAAAAGACTATACCATATGAAAAATGAGAATGAATCTTTGCATAATATAACAGTTTTAACATTTCAATATTTACAATTTTGGATAATCTATGTAATATAAAAACTGCAGTAGATAATTTTTTTTAAAGGGCATAAATATGGGCATTTCAGGTAAGATCTTCACTTATAGACAGGCAGAGAAATTAAATTGAAGGAACCCTCTCTATGTAAGACAAATTTAATCTTATTAAGGGACTTGAAGTTGGAGGCGAGTTTTTAATATGAAATTGCTGATACACAGTCTTTTTATTATTAATCTCTAAATGATTAGAAGAGCAGCACTGGTGCATATCTTGGACAGAAGAATTTAGTTCATTGATTAACCTAGGGTGATCATTAGAAAATATGAGACAGGAAGTATCGTCAGCATATAGCAAAGGTTTACTGGTGAACAGTTTATGGGGAGATCATTTATAAATATGATAAATAACAACGGCCCTAAAATCGAACCCTGAGGAACACCAATGGATGCATTAAGAGGCCTGGAGGTAGCAGTATTCATGCCACTAGAACTGAGGTGAGAATATCTGACGACTTCATAAAAAATACCAACAGTAAGTAAATTCTCATCTAGGGCATGATAGAGATTGTTCATGAATTGAAAACATGCTGAAATAGTGGATTTTGATTTCTTGAAACCATGCTGAGAGTCATGTAAGATTGAAAATAATTCCAAAAAGTTTCTCAAGTGGGAATCAAAAACTTTTTCAAATATTTATTCAGAACACTGACATAACAGAGATAGGGCGATAGATATCGGAATTGGATGAAATGCCTTTTTTTTTAATCAAAGATAACTTTCAAAAACACTGATTTGATCGTGCATGAATGCCAGAAAAATCGAAAATCACAAAACAGTTAATATTTAAGGGGTCTTTAAAACCCCAATGTTCCATTTCAATGCCCCATAAGAAAAGCATGAGATTCAGTACAAGGCTTTCTAAAAATGCATTTTTAAATAACTTTAAATTGGGATACGAATTCGGGAGAAGAACAGTTGTCCAGCTGAAAAAACGGAGTTCTTAATTTTTGAAGGTAGAATTCAAATACCTACTGAATTAGTGTAAATATCTGCTTTTAATGAGAAAAAGTGTGAATTTTTTCCTATTTTCAAAAATGAAAATCTTTGAATACTATGGCAACGACCTCAATGCTTTTAAATGGATCTTATATTATACGTTAAGATTGCAGTGATTTAATGATTTTAATGGAAATTAATGTTGTCATAATGAATTACAGTTGAACTTCCATAATTCGAATCTCAAGGAAAAGTAATAATTATTCGAGTAATAGAAAATTGAAGTTATGGAAATATATTTTTAAATATTTGTATATATACAGTGGAATTTCTATAACTTGAATCTCAAAGGAAAGCAAAAATTATTCTAGTTATAGAAAATTCGGGTTACGGAAATATATTTTTTCATTTTTCTTTAATTGAATTAACATCAAGTTTATTCCCATATGTATATAACTTTCATTTTCAATATCCTGCATATTATGAAAACATCATCACCAATATTTTCTTCCGATAATATGTAAGATCTATCCAAAAACACTAATTGCATCACGCACTGATTGAGGGTATCATAGATAATTAAAATTCTCACGTACTACTGAAAGCACAAACATGACGATTAAATTTGGGTTATCAACTGTAGGAAGGAGCCAATACGCAGGGTTGGGCAGTATTTCAAATACATGTATTTAAAATACGTATTTTAAATACTATTGTATTTTGTATCTTGTATTTCGAAAGGGATTCTCAGATGTATTTTGTATTTGTATTTTAAATACAAAGAATTAGGTATTTTGTATTTAAAATACACAAAATACTAACTAGTGACTCCCTTACATAATTTGTCTGCAATTCAATCAATAAAGAAATTTTATGTTTTACGGGAAATGAATTTTGTTATTTGTCACCGTATGGAGTTGGCAATGCTGCGTAGTAGTGGTTATATTTTTTGGTATTAGCTGGTTGGTGTTTCGCGTGATTTGGCATCACTTCCGGCCCGTTGTGTCTCGTGATTTTAGAATGTGTGTGAAGTTATATACGATATATATCGCACAAATACGATATAGAAATAAAAAAGAAGCTTCTAATGTTTTTTTCCAACCTTAACGAAATTAACTAAAAAACGTTTAACTTTCCGAGTGTAGTTGTATGGAAAAGGCGCTGTGGCTGACAGAACATAAATGTATAGCGTATAAAGGGATTGTAATGTGCAAAGTGTCATTTTATAAATTTTGGGAAATATAGGCGATTCGAAGACGTAAAAGACATCTGGTAATTTAAAATATATCGTAATCAATTATTTAACGGGCATATTATGATGAAGATGCGTAGGAAAAAATAAATGTTACTTGTATCGCGATTCATCGTCAAACAAGGGCTGAAAAAGAAACGGAATATTAAGAAACGAAGCAGTGTTGAATATTCGTAATGAAAGGTAATACCCAATTGTCTTTTCTTAATCTGTGTATGTGCGTCACTATTGCGTTTTAGTTGTTAAACATTTCTAGTTTTAATATCCAATGAGTTATCACCAATATCGGTTGTTTTTTAGGTAGTTATTATTTTTGAAGGAATGGAAGAGGATATGCAATTAGCCGTAATAGCTGTAATTAACCATAGATTTCTACGTAATTTGATATGTAATTGTAAAACCTATCAGGTTTACAATATCCAATGTTTTGGTGTCATCAGGCCAGCGAAAAATTGAGGTATGTCATCGTAGTTAATGTTCGTAAACGAATAAACTACGAAAGTTATGAGATAAAAATTAATAACAGTACTTAGTGATTAATTTAGTAGAGTTTTGGTATACTTTTTAAATATCTGAAACTTACAATACATTATTTAAAAAATATTTTTATACGCTACCTGCTGAACTATACGGTCGACGAGATGTAGGTAATAGGCTGTCGCTATGAATATAGAGCATTATATTTAATTTTTGCTGACATGAGAATTTATCAATAACCCCCGCAGTTTTTCTGTTACGTTGAATTATCTAAAACTCCGAAAATCGCGCGAGGCAGGCACCTTGACTATTAAATTTTTTTCTGTTAATAATAACAACATTGGCGTAGTGATTTTTACAGAGGTATTTGAATATAACATAATTCGTTTATTGATATGGTGTTTTGGCAAGGACCTGTGACAAAAAAATGAAATTTAACGGAGATGTCGATTGCTCGACCGACGACACTCAAGCATCGGCAAATCAATCCGCAATGCCGTTCTTGAATTATTATAGGATTGACAAGTGGATAAATATAACCAAAAACCAGGGATTAAAAAAACCTTTGCTATAGATTACTGAATCGCAATTGGTCGATAATTTTTAACATCTGACTTATCCCAGATTTGAACACTGGCACCACATGACTCAATATGGTAGGTTAATATGTCTCAAAATAAGTGAAAGAATACCATCAGGGCCAGAAAAATTGCTTACTAATCAGAAAACGAATTTGCTATGGTATCTGGTTTATCAGCAGTTGTATTCATATTTATTCATTCAAAGACTTTCATTCCACAAACAGATCATCTACCATCAATAAAACCAACAGCAATAATGCCCAGAGAAAAACAATCCAAAAGTGTCCACAGCAGACCCTAATTTTAATCCCCCAAACTTATCTCTCCCATCCCCTGTGCCTTACAGTTTAAGAAATGAAACACATAATCACAATTGACTAGGGAACAAATTTAAAATCTTGCACTTAAATGTACATTGTCTAAAGAATAAAGTCAATCAATTAGAAATACAAGAACTTCAACAAGGCATTCTGTTCTTGTCAAAACTTGGGCTAAGAGATAATGAGATAAGAGCTGTTTGTCCACAAGGCTGTAGACCAGTTTCACCATATTCGAGAACCAAAAAAATTGTGGTATTATTTATGTCAAGTCTAACGTCATGTAGAATCAATACCAGTTATATCCACAGAAAGAGACAATGTTTTGCTGTGAAGTGCCAAATACAAAACCTTCAATTTCTTTGTTTATTTATAGGTCACCAAGTGGAGATTAAAATTCCTGTTTATCTAACAAAAACTTCAATTTATTTATATGTTTATTTGTAGGTCACCAAAGGGAGACTTAAATTCCTTTTCATCTAACCTTGATAAAACATTAGCTTCATATAAATCCTCTAAATGTAAAATTATCATCTATGGTGATTTTAATATTAACTTCAATGTTGAGAATCACCAAAAATCATTATTTTTAGATTTAACATCCTCTTTTAACTTGTCCCCTACCATCTCTACTACCACAAAAATAAATTCTAAATCATCTACCACCATTGATAATATTTTCATTCCCAATTCCTTATTTCAATATAGTAGCACCATGCTAAATCTTTTTCTGATGACTTTTCATAATTAAAAAAAGAGCTCTTGTGCTCATCTTTAACATAAATCAATGAACCTTCTGTAGGAATATTTTTATGAAAAACAAAGTAACACTTCCATGCATCTTTATTTATGAATTGGTAATGTTTGTTAACCCTCAGACTACTAAGGGGGGTAACAAGATTACCCCAGGCGCTTATTTTTTTATATTTTCCTTAAAATCATTTTCTGATTTTTATCCTCCTATGTAACTGTTTTTTTAATGTATGAAGAGCATAATTATGTAAAAACAAGGTATCTAACAATTTCTGACAAATATCATAAATTGTTTTGGGGTAACCGAGTTACCCCTCTAGGTATTATTCAGAACAGTATTCCTCATTGAAGAAAATAAAAAATTTCGGCTTAAAGAGCCTGTAATAGCATTAATATACTTTTTTGCCTTTTTATAAGGCTGTAGTTATCTTCTAAATGTTGTACTTGCTACTATAGGTGAATGGCAGTTGTTAAACTTACAGAATTCTTATGATATGGAAACAACAGAAAAATAGTCAGTAGTAATTTAGAATGTCTTACATTTACATATTATAATATACTTATTATGCAGGCAGAGTGGTAGCCAAACTAGTATAGTGTTTGCTGCTAACCCCACAGTCAACGGTTTGAATAAAGCAGGGCTTTTTCATGTGCCCCCAGACCAACAAACCAACTCATAAATAGTCAATGAAATTTTCAATTAAAAACACATCTGGTTTGTTAATGTATTAATATATTGTAATTTTTGTATTTGATGTATCAAGTAAATTGCAAAAATAAAATTAATTTCACAGAACAAAAATATTTAGATTGTTTAAATAAAAATAATTTTCAGTATGGGTAGTTGAAATTACTTTAAATTACTAACAAATTAAAGTAATAACCGATTTTGATGAAAAATGTTTATTTACAATAGAAATTTTGTGGGTAAATTCAGTTACCCCCTCTTGATAGGACTGAGGTGCAAAATACCTTGGTACTCTGAGGGTTAAAGAAAACTTCCATCTCCTCTACCAAAATCAATCCACCCACAACATGCACACAATACAACACCATCTCTCCCTTTTTAAAAAGGGTCCATGCTACTGCAGTAAACTGTATAATGCTCTCCCAAATAATGTAAAAACTTGACAATCTATAAATGAATTCAAAAAGGAAACCAAAATCTTTCTTGTGAATCACTCCTTTTATAATGCGAAAATAATATTTTGAAACTGACAAGATAATCTGTTTTCTTCTTGCTTTTAACCCAGATTCCATTTTATTATTACATTCCCCATACCAGCTTTTCCCCATTCACTGTTACATTAACCAGGGAATACCCACCTTTGTAAAATGTCATGAATTTTGTTTTCTTCTTATTCATCTTCATCCTGATTGCTTTCACCTTTTCATTTAAGGAACTAACTAGCATCTGCAGGCCTTTTTCAGTATTACTCACCAATTCTTTTCATCCACATATGTAACTGATGTAACCAGGCTTCCTCCGGCTTTTACTTGTTTCTCTACATCTTTCAATTCCTCCCTTATCATTTCTTTTAGCCGTATGTGAAATTAATCAAGCAATCATTTATTTAACACAAACAGATTTCTCCAAATTACATTTGTTATATTAGATGTACAAGAAGCTCACACGACCATGTCCTCGGTGGGATTTGAACATTGGGAGCTAGGCATACTAACCACCCCTCTGCCAAGGCCGGCATTATTCTGTGATCTTGACATTTATTTGATTAAACCTTTTTCTTTATGGAAATTGAAATTGATGTAATGAAGTCCTCTGGCCCATGTCCCTCTTCATATATCTTATGATATAATTTACAGAATCTCTGAAGAAGTTATGGCTACAATAATCCAAGAGGTTGATTAGCCAGAAATTCCATACAAACAAATAAAAGCTCTCTTTCCCCCTTTTTCTAACTACTTCAACATTTTCATAGAAAGTCATTAATACCTACTTCTTTCTTAAACATCAAATCCTGAAGAGCCTTTTCAATCTCACTAATCAATATTAGCAGTCCAACACTGTTGCTGTCTACATCTTTCTCCCTCTCTATCTCAGTAGATTCTGACTTCAAATCTTGAGCGTATAACTCCTCAATATACTATTTCCATCTATTCCTCACATCCTCAGGCTCAAATAACAGTTTTCCATTTTGTCTTTAATTGTAGCCAGCATATTTCCTTTCACTTTTCCATACCATAAGTCTGTTCTGCCTTGTGTCTGCAGTTTTTCCATGTCCTCACCTTGTCCTTTACAGCACAACTCTCTTGCTTTAGTAATTTCTCTCTTTATCTTATTCTTTTACTCTCTATACATTCATCTTCCATATTCTGTATTAATTTGCTTCCCTCTTTTCCATTATTTAATCATCTCCTCAGTTAACCAGAGCTTCCCTATTTTCTTATGTTATTTTGTCTGTACTTTTATTTGTGCTTTCTATGATACATTTTCATATTCCCTCAGTTGTCTTCAACCATTGTTTGCCTACCTGCATTTTCTAAAGCTAATCTAATAGCCTCCTAATAATCATTCCTCTTTATTTACTCATTTCAGTATTGGATTCACCTTTACTATTTATTTATATATATATATATATAAATTTTCTCTATGAAAAATACATTTCAGTGTATGTAATTGTAGAGAAAAACAATTCTTGAAACAATGTGAATTACGAACTACTAAAATAAAAATAAATCAAATTCAAACAACATATAGTAGGTATAATAACCACATGAAGGTTAATAAAAATTATGAATGCCTTCTCTTGAACTTATCTTAAGAAAAATTGTCAATCATTATCAGTGCAGGCCCTCAATAAGTAGGATGCTGTTTCCTGTTTGGAGCCCCAAGATTAATATTAATTTTCAGTAAAATTCATCAATGCATTATTCACTACAAGTTTTAATGAAAAGTAAGAGTAAATAAAATAATGGATTACATAAGTATAAGAAAAGTAATTTTTGGGTGGTTGTTTTAAGAAAATTAACATCAAAATATATTTTTATATAGTTTTTTTCATTTATAAAATGTACAGAGTGAGTGTACCATAAATTTATTCCATTTTTAGATGTTCTTTGCAAAAAGTAGGAGATGGTTGCTTTTTAAGTCAGGTCATGTCCATCCACATTTCCTTTCCAAAACTATTGGGTTTATTTTCATGAAATTACATAATAACAGCAAGCAATGAATTTTGCAATATAATGATTGTTGCCTTTTAATTAACTATTTTTAACTAAAAATTATTTTATAAAATATACTAGCTTCATGGCACCAGCTGGGGGCTCTGATATAGTTCATACACTGCACACCCTATAAGGCTGGCCCTGATTATTAGATTGGGATCTTTACTACTTCAACCATCATTTTCAAGTAAATCCAAGCAATTAAACAGTCTAACATAGCAATCATATAAATCAAAATAGGTTTAAATGATAATAGGTACGTGCTTAAGAGACAAGAATGAAGTTGCACAATACTGGAGAAATAGAATAACAAACTTGCATGTTCTCACCAAACTGTTGTCCATATTGTGAACATGTACAATAAGCAAGGCAACAAGTAGCAAACCAACAGAAGCCCCATCCAGCGAAAACAAAGTATCACAGTACAAAAAGTGAATTTTTCTTCATTAATTTTAAATTGACAATTTCAAGTTTCTGATATTTTACACGAACAACATTTTTTCAGAGCCCCTGGTATGCGCCAAGTGCAACTACCCTTAATTTGCCAAAGCAGTTTTTATGCTAAGGTAGTTAAGAATAGATATGAAATAATCACCCGAAAAAATAAGAATATCTTCATCTTATTGAGATGGTAGGATGCATATGTCCTCTTTCTCTCACTATAACTTAGAAATCTTAAGGGAGCTTACATTATTAGGAATCCATATCACTTATCAAATGAAAAATATGAAGCTGCTATAGAAATTTTATTTGTAAAAAAATTGTAACATGTATCTAGTGGTAGCAATTAACATTGAAAAACACTTCATGCTTTAATAATGGTTAATGATTCAAGGAGAAAAAAACAATTACACCATGATGCTGAGACAATCATTCGCATTAATGGAATGCTCATCAGGAAGAAGTCATGGAACTCTGAAGAAGATTGATTTTTTTCAGGATTTCTGCAATGATGCAGGTTGGAGGAAGAGCAGCTGAAACATCCCCTAGTTGAGCTACATCAATGATGGACATTCCTTTTCCTCTAAATGCTCGTAATATGACCTGGGAATTATTTAAAAAATGCAAGATTACAAACAATATAAGGCAACTATGAAGAAATGTGATAATACCAAGGAGATCACTACAATGACAATCTCCAGTTTAGAATAATCTTCGCCTTGCTTTTCTCCAGCAAAAATATCATTCCAAAATTTTGTGAACCCTATAAATACATATATTATGAAAAATGTGAAAAAAATAATTACATTCTCTGATGAACAAGCAATGAAGGAAGGCTGATCGATTAAGTAAAATGAAGTTGGCTAATAAAATACTAACATTTTAAAGCTGTGCAATTATTTAGTTTAAATGAATGTATAACGTTTCATGTAATACAGGTCAAATATATAAATTCTGTAAGTACACCCTCTCGCCACGCTGAGGCAGCAGTTAGGATTTGAGAGGGAACATGCAGGTATGTTTCATGCCATGCGATTTAAATTATTATCAAACTTTATGCTACCTTACAATATTGTCATTAACTCTCAAGAGTATCACAGAAATACTTCATACTAGAACTTACACATGAAAATTCATCATTATTTTGTTAATTGGTTAATCTGAGGGCAAAATGGAAATTATATAAAATGTAATTTATTTTTTAAAATCATAAACTATGTTAGTTAATCTGAGGGCAAAGATACACCCTGTCGCCATGCTGAGGCAGCAGTTAGGATTTGAGAGGGAACATGCAGTTATGTCTCATGCCATGCAGTTTAAATTACTATCAAACTTTATGCTACCTTACAGTATTCTTTAACATTTTCTTTCTTTGGAAACATTCTATTTTTAAGTTTTGATAAACTTTTCAAAAAATTTTGTTATAAATTACATTATATACGGAAATTATAGTACACAGTAACGGAAACTATACTTCAACATAACAAAAAAATATAATTTTTTCTTAACTTTAACACTCGTTTCTATCCGTCCCTTTTTCTTACAAGAAATACTTTACATCCATTTAGCTACAGCGTTTTCTCGTTACGATTCATATAATTTTATTCACAAAAGACGATAGAGGTAATCATTATTGGTGTACTTAAATGTATGTAAGATTAATAACAGGAAATTATTAAATTAAATCCGGATACGTTTCCAAATTATGGAAAATTATACGTATTTATTAGTTAGACTCACATCTGCAGTTAACTGTTAGCCCTTTTTCTTTTCTTTCCTCGAGTTTCACGAGTCACGGCTTGAATACAAGTTTCTCAGAGGCATCGATCGCGTACGACGCGGGTCCACTAATTCGGGAAGAATCCACTGGAGGTAAAAGTTGCTCAAATTTCTCCTCAATTCTTTTCTTCCAGAACTCGTCGTCTCTTTCTGTTTTCAAAAAAGGCTCGTTTTGTGTCCATATTTAAAAAAAGCAATATTTCCTTCTGGTGACGTGTAATTGTCTCTGTACCTATATAATTCCAAGAATGATTTTGTGTATAGGCATTTTTTTCAATTAAACCAACCTGTATATCACGAGAAATGCATACAAGAAACAAAAGAAAAATAATTTTTTACCTGAAAATAGTAGTTGTGGTTCTCGTTAATTTGCCCATTTACTGACCAAACCGTTACCTTCCTTGCTTCAACCCCGAGAAATGTTTATTTGACGTTTTCTTAATCGTTTGATGTTTTCCGTATGCGCTAAATTTCATTTCGATTGGATAAGATTTGGAAATTAGCGCATTGCGCAAACGCAAATTACGCAGTAACTATAAGGGTGGTATTCTAGAAAACTATAAGCATTAGTTAATTGTACATGCACACGAAGTTTGGTAAAAATCAGACAACCAAGACTGCAGTTATCGTAGAACAAACAGACAAAATACATGGACTCAACAGGAGAGACCTCGCTTCGCTCGGCCAATTATACAAGGGGATCCGCGGGGTCTTCGGCCTCGCTTACCCCACTTAGGGCTGTGACGAGCGACTGAAGGGATTCAAATAAATTTTTTGGAGTAAAACAATCCCTAAAATGTGCAATTTTAAGAATATTATACTTTTTCCATTGTACTAATGACACACATTTCTGCCATATTTTAAAGTTAAAGAACACCTAGAGGTGAAATAATATTTATGTAATTGCTTAAATATTAAAAAAGGTTTTAACGGCCGCAATAAGAACTTAATGGAGATATTCAAATGTTTATTTGTGCATTTGCACTAAGCTGTAAATTGCTTAAATATTTCAGCTCCCTAGCTTGCTCCGTAGCACCTAAACATTAATCTATTTGTTTAAGTTTTAACAATTTTTAAGTCAAACAAATTAAAATATCAAAATTTCTATAATCCCTATTTCGTTTCTTTACAAATTCTACCATTAACAAAATTTTCAGCTTTGTAGCACATTCGAAAATACACAAACCTTGAAAATTTGTTTAAACAATTGCGAATTTTTAGCGGCCGCATTGTTACACTTTTTCAAGATTTTCGTTTTTTCTGGTCGGTTTTGCACAAAATCCTACCTAATAAAAAATTTCGAATCTCCACCTCATCTGGAAGTGCCTAAACATTAGTATCCTCCTATATGTTATATCCTCCTCCGCCTCCTCCTCTGTAAGGAACGTCTATATATAATGATATATGTGTGTGTGTGTGTGTGTTTGTTTATGTTAATCACCTATCATAAGTAAGAAGCGTCAATATAGTATAGATATGCACACGAAGTTTGGTAAAAATCAGACAACCGAGACGGCAGTTATCGTAGAACAAACAAACAAACAGACAAAATGCGCATGGACTCAGCAGGAGAAACCCGCTTCTGCGCTGCATTATTTAAATGGTTCCATTTCAGCGAAAACGAAATAATGAGAATGCTTTAAAAGTTCTCGTGTCACTGTGTGCGCAAGATACGCAAATAAGGGAGAGGACTCAAAGCCTCATCCCTGTTTCAAAAACTGGGACAGTACTAAAAGCTCTAGTAGTATGGAGGCTTCCGTTATTGTCGAAGGTTTTAGGAAGAGCGAGGAAATGTATGGAGTGCGTTACAAAAAATTAATTGCTGATGGAGACAGTAGTGTCTATTCGGGGATTTTGAAAGCACACCCATATAGAAATACCCCGATAGAAAAAATCGAATGTAAGAATCACTTGTTGAGGAATTTGTGCAAGAAATTGCGTGACCTTGCTTCGAGCAGCACGAATGGGCCTATTGAATTACGGAGGAAAATTGGAGGGAGTATTCTAAGGATCAGGGGAGCCGTTAATAAAGCTATCCTACATAGAAAAAAAGAAAACGGTCCTCTTTCCGACCGAATATTAGTCCTCCGTAAAGATTTAATTAATGTCCCACGGCATATTTTTGGTGATCACGCACAATGTGACCAATATTTTTGCGTTGGCTCCAAGGAAGGGGAGGATAATCTCGTGCCTAAATTGTTGAGCGTAGGATTATTTAAGAAAGCAGAAGAAGTTATATCTGTAACCCTTGCCAGGCACAGTAGGAGTCTGATACAAAACCTTAACAGCAACTGTGCAGAACATTTTAATTCCATAGTGGCTAAATTAGTTGGGGGAAAAAGGGTAAATTATTGTTTGAAAGGATCATATCAGGCTAGAGCAATGACAGCCGTTATATCCTATAACACAAAGCTCCGTCACACAAAAATTCACGAGCGCTTTTGTTCCTCAAGTCCTGGGAAGTTCACCAAGGTAATGGAAGCTCGGCGACAAAAAAGACTGGCGAAAAACCAAGAAAGAAGAGATTTGGTAAGGTGCAAACCAAGAAAGCTGCTCCCTCATCTTCTTGGCCGGAGTAAGCAAGATGAAGATTATGGAGAATTCCCTTCAAAGCCAGATATCAGCGACTCAGACTATGCTCAGGAAGCGGTCGAATATTTGATGAGGCTGGAATTGATTGTCTCCTGAACAAAGGAAGCTTCTGGAGAGAGCCACGCAAGACAGGATTTCACCTGGACAGAAGAAAGGAGGAAGAGATTGACAGCGTCCAACTTCGGGCAAGTTTGCCACCTCCGACCTTCAACGAGCTCTTCCAAGCTTATCGATCGTATTTTGTACAAAAAGTTCACAAATACGGCGATAGAATATGGCTCTAAATTCGAGGTAACAGCACTATGCCAACTAAGTCGTCAGATAGGAGTTGACATTTCCAGGTGCGGCGTTTTTGTTGTTTCTGATCTTCCATTCTTGGGAGCTACACCAGATGGGATAATCGGGAATGATGGAATAGTCGAAATTAAATGCCCGTATTCTGCAAGAGATATGAGCCCAGATGAGGCAGCTGAAGCAAGGAAGGAAACGGTTTGGTCAGTAAATGGGCAAATTAACGAGAACCACAACTACTATTTTCAGGTAAAAAATTATTTTTCTTTTGTTTCTTGTATGCATTTTTTGTGATATACAGGTTGGTTTAATTGAAAAAAATGCCTATACACAAAATCATTCTTGGAATTATATAAGTACAGGGACAATTACACGTCACCAGAAGGAAATATTGCTTTTTTTAAATATGGACACAAAAAGAGCCTTTTTTGAAAACAGAGAGAGACGACGAGTTCTGGAAGAAAAGAATGGAGGAGAAATTTGAGCAACTTTTACCTCCAGTGGATTCTTCCCGAATTAGTGGACCCGCGTCGTACGCGATCGATGCCTCCGAGAAACTTGTATTCAAGCCGTGACTCGTGAAACTCGAGGAAAGAAAAGAAAATGGGCTAACAGTTAACTGCAGATGTGAGTCTAACTAATAAATACGTATAATTTTCCATAATTTGGAAATGTATCCGGATTTAATTTAATAATTTCCTGTTATTAATCTTACATACATTTAAGTACACCAATAATGATTACCTCTATCGTCTTTTGTGAATTAAATTATATAAATCGTAACGAGAAAACGCTGTAGCTAATTGGATGTAAAGTATTTCTTGTAAGAGAAAGGGAGGAATAGAAACGAGCGTTAAAGTTAAGAAAAAATTATATTTTTTTGTTATGTTGAAATATAGTTTCCGTTACTGTGTACTATAATTTCCGTATATAATGTAATTTATAACAAAGTTTTTTGAAAAGTTTATTAAAACTTAAAAATAGAATGTTTCCAAAGAAAAAAGTCTGGAAGATGTAAGATCTTTTTTCGAATTAATACTTGTAAGCAATGTTCCCTCTAATTTTTTAAGGTTCTGCGCGGCCGACCAATTTTCGTGAGTAGAGAGGGTAAGCCAGTGCGCAAAAATATTTAACGAAACGGACTTAAAAATATTTATAGTATCTGTTGCGATATTTGTTTGCTTTCATCTACCTTTTCTTTTGCACTGTCACAGTAATGAATGTTATGGAGAAACTGGTGTAATTAGATTGAGGATTTTCCGGATAGGTGGATTTTCTGATTCGTGCGCGGTAAAGAAGTGGCTGTGCGCGGAGGGAAAATGGTCGTCCGCGGCCGCGCACGCGCGCAGCTAAGAGGGAACATTGCTTGTAAGTGTTGTTGTTTTTCTATAAGCAATGTTTGTTCACTCGTAAGTATAATTATGATTCTAATACTCATAGATTTGGTACTAGTTTATCTTTTTTCATGAACGACTTTTCTGTTCATTTTTATTAATCAACCTAGTAAAATTTACTTATCAACTGTGTAAACGTTACATATTTGTTTACTCTTTTAAGGAAACTTGATTATATTGAAAACAGCAATATGTCAAAAACATAAAGACGGCACTAAGAACTGACCACCAAGATTTTCCCCTCCGCCCCAGCGGCCCAGAAGAAAGCAACCCGAGCCAAACTCTACTGCAGAAATGTAAACAAACCTCGGTCGAGTTATGGTGTTATGGTCGAGTCGTGACCCTTGAGTAGCTTACAGAGGATGATGGGCTTTTGAGCCCTGAACGTAGTTCTGATACTAGCCGTGAATGACCGTAGCGCCACGGTCAGCACTGGAATTTTTCGCCTCTCCGGTAGCCTCTTAAGAAGTATATTTTCTCAAGATGAAAGCTTGAATACTCACCAATGATGTTAATACTTTTTGCTGATGTAATAATGCAGGAAGCATTTCCCCTTGTGCAACGGGACACCGCAGAATAGGCAAACATACCGCGTCTCTTTCCTCTTGTTGTTTGCTGCTCACACTTTGCAGGCCCTGGAAGGATATTTTTTCTTCCCCTTTCCTGCAATCGGATGATGTTTGCTTAAGCTATCTAAAAGTCTCTCTGGATGTTCTTTTTTCGCAGCGTGCTTAGTAGGCTTTTCAGTCTCTTCAACTTCGTCATTCGAAGACTCACCCAATTCTTCCCTACTACTCGCCCAATGTTTCGCAATGTCAAGTAAAAAAATTTGAATCTAATTTTACTGGAGTTATTCAAAGTTTTATACACTCTAAATGAATTGAAAAGAGCACAATTTATAAGCCATAACACAACCTTTTTGAACCATTTAATTGTTTTCCTCAATATTGTATAATAGAACAAATACATGTCAGCCAGTGGCGGCTCGTGTATACGCACTGCGGAACTGCAGCTCCCCCTATTTCCACTTGATATTATCGATAACATTTAATATAATGAGTCCTTTTTTCTTTAATTCTTTCTTTATTTTTGTAGTACAATATATATTCCTTAAGCTTAATGTCAGTACTTCAGTAGCCATCCCCCAGTTTATGAAAAAGATACAAAAATCTTTGTATGGAACTGTGCGCTTCACAGTGCCAGCGACGTGGTGTTTGACTGTTGTGCGCATGCGCACATAGGAGGGGGGTGGGGAGGAAGGTGGGACTGCCAGGTAGAGAGAGCACTGTCGCACTGTTGCTCTCGCAGTGCCGGCTCTGGCGTGATGGTGGTAGGACTTATTTTTTACTCAGCGTGTGTTGTGCTTAAAAACCGTGTACCATATGTCATGAAAGGCAAAAAAGCAGGAGTTCAAGCAAAAATAAAAGCAGTTTATAGTAATGCACATTTCATTCACTGTTATGCACATCAACTTAATTTTATTAATGAGAAATGCAGCAAGTATTACACGAAACGCAAGAATATTTTTCTCTAACATTCTGGCTATTCCAACATTCTTCTCAAGATCACCACAACGTGTGTCCATTCTCAAGAAACATATGGACGTCAGCATTCCACGTCCATCCTCTACAAGGTGGAATTTCAACATACGGACCATAAACAGAGTTCATGAAAATTTGCAACCTTTAAAAAACTGCCTTACTGAAATTCAGTCAACATCAAATGCAGATCAAACCATCGCAGAAGCAACAGGAATTTTAAAATACCTGAATGATGATAATTTCAAGTTTTGGTTAGAGCTTTTTCATCAGATTATGCCTCATGTTGAAATAATTTACAACCAAATGCAATCTCGAGAAATTAGTGTGTTTAAAGTTAATGAATATATAACAAATTTCAAAACTGCTATTTTAGAATTGAGAAACTCAAAGTACTGTGAGAATCCTTCAAAGACACTCATGGCAGATGCTAAGGAAGTGTGTGACTATATATGTGTTGATATAATGGACAGATATTCTTCCACTAAACACTTAGTAGCTGCTAAATTGTTCAACAAGAAATGCTTCACTAGATTTAAGAATGAACATCCCACAAAAGAGATAGTACTGACCACTGAAGCTTATCCCATGATTGACAAAGAAAAGCTTGAAACTGAACTAAAAGTATTCTATTGTAGGACTGATATTCATGAATATTGCAAATTAATTGAGCTGCTGAAATTTATCTTGGAAAATAATCTAGATGATGTTTTTAGTGAAATTACGAAACTGATAAAAATCCTCTTGACAATTCCCATGACTACATCAGAGGCAGAGCGCTGCTTTTCAACATTGAAAAGAATAAAAACTTTTTTAAGAAGCACTATGAATTCATAAAGAATAAATGCGCTTGCAGTACTTTCAATGGAGAAAAATTTCCTCAATTGTCATCCAGAGATCAAGGAGAAAATTATTGAACTTTTTGCGAAAATTAAAACAAGAAGAATGGATTTCATTTTTAAATGAATAGATCAAGCTTGAACTGTAACAATTTAAGTTAAAGTAAGTAAAAAATGTTTAGTTTTTTTTGTTAAGATTTTATCAAGTTCCTGAATAAATTTTCTTTTTATACATGTTTTTTCCTTTTACACAATTTTAAAACAAAGGCTAAAAATTTTCTGGAGCAACACCCCCACTAATTTTAGCTACGAGCCGCCATTGATGTCAGCCCTATCTACTCCTTTCATACACTGTTTGTATCTTACAATGCACGTAGGCTTCTTCACTGTCAGTCCTGTGCAGGGCTGTGCAATGATATCTTGGGGCCCGGATGCAAGGCTTCTTTTTAGGCCCCCCCTCCTGCCCCAATTTTTTGTATACCTATAGTTTTTTACTTGATTTGTTTAAAAAATATAATATTAAATTAAAAATGAAATTATCTGTAATTCTAAATTCCTATTTTGAAACTACAAAGATCACAATAAAAAAATAGCAATTTTTATTATTGTTTGTAAGGTACAGTTTGAATATAATATAATTATATAACTTATTTCTAATAACAGGTACACAATATTCTTGTTTATTTATTTGTGGTAGATTCTACCCAGTCCACACCATACAATTATAAAAATGATAAACGGCAATGTATGAAGTTTTCATTAATTTTGACTTCATTGGAATTTTTATCAATCTGTACGTATCTCAATATAATTAATGTATATTCTTTATGAGAAACATCTGGTTTGCAATCCATTTGTAAACTAATATTTTGTCTTTTTAACATGATTTAAATTTTTTTTAGCTACTTCTTCACTAAGATCTTGTACAAATCTATTCTGTGAACTATTAGAAAGATGATGGCGAATGCGTGTTTTACTTTCTCGAATATTAACAATGTTATGGGAGTTTTTAAACAATATGCAGCAGAAGCAGTAAACACCATCTGAGCTCACTGAATAAATTAACCATGTCGCGATATTGTCTTCCTGTTTTTTAATGTATGTTTATAATAACTAGCTAAGAACTTCCTGTTGTCAATAGCGTCTTTTTAGGAAAATTTATATTTGTAATTTGTTGTGGTCCTAGGTTTATCAACTTTATTCTAAATTCATCATATATGATTTTAGGTCATGTGGCTGGATCATTACTACCTAATTGTTATTATATCACTTGTATTGGTATTATCGGATATGAGTTCATCACAATTTTGCAACATGGAATCATCTGCTGTCGGCATAGACGTATCTTTCTTATTTTCTCCCACTGTAATGACTAATGCAGAATTCTCAAATAAATACTCAAATAAAAGTTCCTCCAAATTTATTTCCGTGTCGTTTTTCTCCAAACGGTATCACCCGCGCTAGCTAAATTTTCTTCAACTTCACCTATTTCAGATTCACTATCACTTATTACACGAGGAGCTTTTCTATTTCTCACACCGAATAAAACACTATCCTCACTTTCTTTCTCACTACTGTAAATTTCTTCATTGTCCCCACTCGGTAAATCTGACAAATCGTCTGTATATAAATCACCCAAAGAATCACCTCCTCTCTCCCTACCCTTTTACCTTATCACTATGTATTTTCCATTCTTAAAACTTTAAGATGTCCATCTTTGGAGATACAAAAAGTTGAAAACCCTAAACTGTTGTGTCAGATGAATCAGATTAAATCATTTTTCTACTCAATTTGTTATTATTTCTGTAAATACAATCTTACTGCAATATTAGTCTTATCTTGAAAACAACGAGGAAGAATGTAAAATAATTGTCATAATGTAAATATTTGTGTTTATATACATATAATTTCAAATAAATTACTAAAATTGAATAGTTGTATTCCTATGACTTAAAAAAAATATATAACAATAGGTTCGAAACATTACTATGACTTTTTATTGTATTTTAGATGGTGGGCCTCTGAGGCCCTTGGTAGTTAAAATCGCTTGGTAGTTCTAGAGTTAATTAAGAGAAATACTTCGCTTTAATTTTTTCGCTTGCGATATTTCAAACTTATAACGGTGACAACTCGAGCACAAATTTAATGTCTCCCCACCACGAGCTCGGACTGAAAACTGGCTGTAGTCCGCCGAAACACTACCTTGGACATAAAAAGAAACTCGTCGATTACATTACTTCCCCGGTGCAATATTGTATATACATGAAGTGAATATTGAAACAATTAAAAAGTAGTTCGTATATAATGAAACAATGTTGTTTTTCATTGCTCGCGTTGAGACCTTTTGAATGGGCAAAGAAAGGCTCTTCGTTCTCCTGGTTTTGTAAGAGCGCTTGTCTGAATCAAGTGAGCGTATCGAGAGGTAGAGTCAGAAAGTGTAATGAGCGTAAAACCGAAAAAAGCGTATCGCGAGGTATACCTGTATTCCATTTATGGAATATAATTTTTCATCTTGTTTAGTGGTTACGTTTGGCCCCATTCTTTCATATCAATATCCCATAAGAAAATCATACCTTACGGCCGGAGAGTATTCAATTGAATAGGTCGTTTGCGGAAAAAATCGAGCGCGCTTTCGCCATTTTTGGAAAACCCCATTTATCTCAAAAACTACGGGGGGTAGGTTCAAATGAATTACATCTTTTATTACATAATAATAATGCGCAGTTAACACAATCACCTGGTATAACCTACCCCCCGTGGTAATTGCACAATAGGCTACGACGTGCGGCGTCGACGCCCCACCGGGGACGGTAGCCCATCAGTCATCGCAGGTTAAAAATACTTATCGATAGGATAGATGACGATAAACAATATCGACAAATTATGTATACCATGAAATGCTGTTTAGGAGAAAATAAACTTCCTACACTGTTTAATTAAAAAGATAAAAAAATTTACGTCTTAAAAATGGGAGCGCGCTTTTTTCATTGTTCTTGGAAAAATCAACGTATCTGACAAACGACGCGGTTTCAGAAATAGCAACATACACTAATGAACGCGTAATTTAATTTTCTATAGGATACATGTATTGACAAACATCTACCCCGCCAAAACTTTGAACTATCGTAGGGTCGGCCCGGGCCTGCACTCGGGCGGGGCCCGTTGCGCATCCGGAACCCTTATTGGAGAAACATTTTTGGGAGGAGTAGCTTGTTGAAACATACATAAGATTACAGATAATTGAACATTTATTTGGCAGGGTTAACGCCGATTTCCTATCTTTTGTCTTTGTGCTCGAAAAAAATTTTCGAGTGTTACGTTTACGTTTTTTCGCGATTTTGGCGTTTTTTGACAAATCAAAATATCTGAAAAACGGCGGGGGGTAGGTGAATTTAGTTTTCATTGCCGAACGTGAAGTGTAATTGTTGACATTTTACCGTTTACTGTAATAAGCTACCTTACTTGGTTTGGGGGACATGGTTGATTTCTCATCTTCGAGAGCGCCGGGCGCGGCCGAACTGACTGTGGAGCATTCCGATTAAGCGTTGTTTAAACGTCCCAGATTCAAATTGACAACGTCGTGCAATTTAAACAAAAGTGCTTAATGTGGGTGGTCAATATCAATTTCGTACGCCATTGATTTTTTCCGTCAATTGGTATTTACCTCAAATAAAGTCTTCGATTCGACGCTTTGGTGTCTTTGAACGTACAGTAATAAGTTTCCTCTCAATGGAAGTTAAAAAAAATGTTAAACACAAAATGATATAATTAGTTATTACAGTGAACAATATTATTCTATCTTTTGTTTTAGCTCCACTAAAAATGCTTAAGTTTTACGCGAAATTTAGACCGCGGCGCGTCGAGGGTTGAATAACTCAATACAGCGAGATATCTTGTCGAAGTAGGTGATTATAGTATACATTTTCAAACTTGTCATGTAATGTTTAATTATGTCTGTAATTTTTGTTTACCTCCTCTCTTTACGTTTATCATGATTGCTGCTTATACAAATTTGTGATCTTCAAGCATATTTCGTTGTGTTTTCCAAAAATCGTATTTTATAATATTTGTTTTTTGGTACGTCAATTTTGTTTGCATCTTAGAACGTATTAGTATGTTCTTTATCATATATAAAAAAACCATAATGCTGATATGTTATTATAAATTTTAAATATTTTTTTAGTTTTACAGTGATGTATGAGCGACGCGTCGAGGTCGGATAACCTTTGATAATGAGAAATCGAAGAGGGGTAGGTAATAGTCTTACATATCATATGTAGATTATAATGCTTCACGTGAGCTGTTGGTGGCTATTACCTGGATTTCGTAGGTTTTTCATAATTGCAGATTGTGTGTTTTACCGTTACTTGACTTACGTCGGTAGCGCATCAGAAATCTCCGTTGAATTTTTTGTTGTCTCATCATAACTCATTGGCAACAATTTTAGTAAACGTGAGATGTTATATTTAAGTATCTGTAAAAACTTTATTTCGCAAATGTTGTTAATATTATCAGAAAAAAATATATTCTTGTCAAGGTGCCTTGCGCGCGAGATTTTTGTAGTTTTAGATAATGCGATGTTACGAAAAAACTGCGGGGGGTAGGTGTTTAATTTTTATATCATTATACGTTAATTATAAGGTATTATTGTCTTTGAGAAAGAAAATAACCTACTCTACGTAGTTCTCTTGTAATTCTTGGCTAAGCCCGTCCTAGAGCGTACATTTCAGCAGGTAGCGTATCCAAAATGTTTTTTTAAATACGCTATGCTAAGTTTTAGGTCACAGAAAAGCATATTTAAACTATTGAAAAGTATTTGTCTATCAATTTTATTAATCTTTATTTCTTGTCTATCGTAGTTTTTTCGTTTGCGATTATTAACTACGACGGGTGAACTAGATTTTGCGCAAGGCCGTAATTGACAACGAAACAATGGATATATGTAATTTGTAGGTTATAAAATTATATATCAGAATACGTATAATTTTATGCTTAATAATACCTATGATTTCTGGCTTTCTACTCTCTTCCATTTCTTCACAAACAATAACTAAAGTTTATTGCGTAATTTGATAGTTTGTGCTAGCTCTTCGGATATGTTATAATTAAAAAAATAGACACCTGGAAGGCTTTAGTGACGCACTCAAATTTATTCTTGAATATCTGCTGTGTATTATCTGTTATTGCTGATATCCAACACTGCTTGTTTTTCTCGTATTCAGTTACTTTCTCTGCAGTTGATTGATGATGAATGAGCATGAACGCCAAAACTATCATTTATCACTTCTTTATACCATTATGTGTCATTAAAATTGCTGATTACGATAAAATAAGATGTTTTTCAAATTACGTAAATGTTTTTAAACATCTTAATGGCATATGTACTCCATAATTTGCAATAAAAAAACTTTCGACACGTTTCAACTTCTTTGTCGGTCACTCAGACTATCGATATATCGTATATGGCATATCGTATATAACTTCACGGAAGATTTTTGTTTGATATTTAGGCTTAATCAAGAAGCTGCGATGTATGTTTGCGATGTATTAAGGCCTCATATAAAAGCTACGAGAAAATCATCGCTGCCCGTAGAACTAAAAGTAAATAGCTATAGTGGTTAATAATAGTATTCGTGGTTATAAAGCATTTTCTCTATGACTGATTAATATGACCTGCTATTTAAATATTTTAATAATATCGATTAAACCAAATAAGTAAACAAGGCAGCGTTTAGTGGATTCAACAATTTAATTGGTGTATTTGTTATGTTATTTCTGGAAAGGTCCTAACAGCGTTGAACTTTTTAGCTACTGGCAGTTACCAGAGGCCAGTTGGACTGAATTTGTATTTGGCTGTCAGTCAAAAAACTGTCAGTAGATGTTTAATAGAGGTGACAAATGCAGTAAACGAATACATGCTGAAAAATTGGGTGATTTTTCCTATGTCACAGGCTGAACAAACAGCCATTAAAACTAAGTGAGAACAAAATTACTTTTAGTGTATATAACATATTTTAGGTTTTCCTCTCTTTAATATTTTTTCTTGAACTTTAAGATTTATGGCAGAAAAAGGATTTCCTGGGGTAATTGGAGCAATAGACTGCACCCATGTAAAAATTAAGGCTCCAAATTTAACAGACAAATCATCCAGAGCATCTATATGTTAACCGACATGGTTATCATTCAATTAATGTGCAATTGGTAAATAAGAACTTATTTGAAGTGTTTCAAATGTTAAAACTATTTTGTTTATTAATTTTTAAAATCACAGATATGCGACTATGGATTACGCATTTTAAATGTAAATGCAAAATACCCTGGTGCTACGCATGACTCCTTTATTTGGAGAAGTTCCAGTGTTTACGAAGCATTGAAAGAAAACTACACTGCAGGAAACCGTAATGCATGGCTCCTAGGTTAGTTGCATAGTTATACACAAAGTATTTGGTCTGTAGCCAAATCACTTTACTCGTGTATGTTGTTCCTTACAGGGGATAGTGGGTATCCACTACAGCCATGGTTGATGACACCCATTTTAAATGCAGCTCCAGGAAGCCCAGAGCAAAGGTTTTCTGATGTCCATGCAATGGCTCGTAATTGCATAGAAAGATGTAATGGAGTGTTAAAAAGCAGGTTTAGGTGCTTGTTATCAGAAAGGGGCTTGCATTACAGCCCTCAAAGGGCATCATTAATTATAAACACTTGTGCAGTGTTTCACAATATCTGCAAACATTTCAATTTGCCAGATTTTGATGTCATTGTGGCAAATGAACACAATGACACAGATGCCATTGAAAACTTAGGCCAGAGGGATGACAGAGATAATTGGTTCAACCAAGGTATTAACATTAGGAATCAAATAATACGAGCAAGATTTTCCTAAATTTATAAAATAAATATTACCATTTATCATGAAACAAGTGTTTTATTAAAAATTATTGTTGCAAAATTATTTCAAAAAATTATTTGTAAAAATTGAAAATGTTTCTGCTATTTTAGCAATAGCATTTGCCTGCTTCTCTGCTGCCTCAGCCTTTCTCCTTTCACATTCCTTAATGTCCCCCAGTAAAATTTCAATCCCTGACAATATTTTTATTTTTTTCTCCTCCATAATCCTGTGCTGCTCTGCATTTTTCTCTTCTAATTTTGCAAACTTCTCCGTTGCCCTGTCGTATGGAGTTACTCTTCTGCCTGCTCCATCATATGACAGTAATTAAATTTAATCTAATGATATTACTAATTTAATATAAATAGTTTCATATTTCTTGGGAAAATAGCAATATATTAAATGACTTATAAACCGTTATATGCCATGTAAATTTACCTTTTGATTTAAAAAGTTGGCGACTAGCATTGGATGAAGGAGGAATGAGAGGGTCAGGAGATTTATTAGTTATTTCATTCTCATCCTTTTCTTCATGCAAGGAGATGGTGGGGGAAGTAACACTTGCCATGAACATGATGGCTGTGAGTCATCAACTTCTTCTAATGAATAGATTTTCCATAAAAACCTTTTAAATGTTATACTTAAGTTACAACTGAAAGCTACATATGATTATTTATACCAACCCATTTCTTCAGTCTCTGGTGTTACAAGTTGAGCTGATCCCTTTTGTTTAGAAAATACCAATATTTATAATCCAATAAAACCAGTATTCAATAATTTCAATTGAATTCTAATATTTACAGCTTATCGTCGAAATACCTCAATTGGTGATTCAAGACAATTTTCTTCTCCCAAAGCAGAAATATTCCCTATCATTTCCATCAACCTTTCTTCTAAATTACTCAGTTTATCTTTGAGGGCTCCTCCACCTCCTGTGCCTCTCATATGTTTATGTACCCTTAAACATTTTGCCCTAGTGGCACATTTCCAATCAGCCCAAGTCTGAGAGAATATAAGGAGATACTGTTGGATCAATTCTTAGTACTATTATTAAATAATGTGCATATATATAATTAAAATTGCAGTTCACGATTAATAGATGCATTCTAATTATAAACAATGATGAATCAATCTATAAAATACACAATTCCTTATTTATAACATTATACCACTATATTTGTTCCTAAAGAAAGTTCATGATGAACCAATGAATAATTCATTATAGTACCTATGCTACATTTCAATTAAAATCCTCCAATGGTAATTTTTGCAGCACAAAGATTCTTACTTCTGCTTTACAAATAATTGAGTACCAAAAGAGAGAAACTTAATGTAGAGCTTTCTCATTAAATCATTAACAAATTTCAACTAATAATACAGTACTAAACTAATGCCTAACTAGAGAATATATTACTACCATCTTCATAGAAATTAGAAATGACAGTAAATTAGTAAAATATAAATAACAGCTATTGAAAACATTTTACAACAGTACTAAACTAATGCCTAAATAGAGAATAAAATACTACCATCTTCATAGAAATTAGAAATGACAGTAAATTAGTAAAATATAAATAACAGCTATTGAAAACATTTTACAACTGTGATTCTGAAAGTGATTTCGGAAAATTAAAAAAATTACATAATAGGAAATAATATTATATAAAACCTTATTTGTTCAACAAAGATATGTAAAGGACTGTATTTTGCGCATTAACTATAACCTTCTTCCACTTATTGACATCTCTTGCAGGACCTTTCCCGTCGCTATTTAAAATAGCTACCAATTCCTCCCAGCATTTCTGCTTCGATTTTGAATTGAAAGTAGCCGTGATTTTTCCTGAACGGAATTCATCATGGTTTAACATATATTCTATAATTATCTCCTGCTGCCTTTCTGTAATCTTGGAGCCTCGAACTTTCCTCTCCATAATTAATATCTTCAAGTTTCTAAAGTCTAGCAGATCAGAAAAAGACTTTAAGAACAAAATGTACAAATTTCTACTGGAGAATGCTTTTTACTCAGTGGAAGAATTTATTGATGTATGCTACTCCAAAAACATGTAACAGGAAGAAACTCTAACATGTAATTTATTTGTTTTATATTTAAATATTGCTGTATTTTGAGATTGTAGTTTTATTATGTTTTCTTACTTTCAAATATATATGATGATTTTTGATGAAGGCTAGTTGCACAATTATAAAATATGAAACATAGAACATATAAGAAAATGTAGCATATGTATTATGTACTCACTCTGTACTTTTTGTATGTTTGTTTTGATATGTAACTCCCATAGTATATATATATGTTGTGAATGTTCTCTATGACGGCTCCTGACAATTGTAATGCTTTGTGTATGCAATTTTTATGGAATTAAAAATAAATAATAATAATAATTGCCACCACTATTGAAAATTAGTACGTACGCTTTCTGATTGTCAGATGTTTTGATTTTTCAACCTTCGTTAGCAAACCAATGAACGAAATTTTACGGTCAGTCGTAACGATAAATTTCAAGACTCGCAAAAAAGTTCGGTAGAGTGATCGTTCGTTATGAGGCTAACGAAAATTCCTTCTATAACGAACCCGACAATATTTCATCGAACCGTAACGAAAATTTCAAGACTTGCACCCATGGTTTTTTTTCGTGTGATGATATGTTCGTTTGCTTTCCGTGTGGCATTTGTTCTATTATTATTCGTATAATAAATCACAAAAGATGGACAAAGAAAAAGTAGAGGACCTAACTCTCATTTTGAGCGGAAATAAATTTTTTGAAGTAGCAAGTATTGAAGGAGAGAAAGTTAAAGCTCAATGCTTGTTGTGCAAAGTGAATTAAAACAAAACTACTATCATAAGTGGATTTTTAAAAGCTACTACGAACTTCAGGACACACTTAAAGGTATGCTATATATGTATGTATGTATGTGGAAACGTTCAGTATTAGCAGATTCTTCGCAGTCACTCAGTAATGTAACTTTTTGATATCGGTTGCCTACTTAAGAATATCCTATATATATTATGTGTTTCTCCTTTAAGCGATTACATCCAGGTGACATCCATGATTTGGAGAAATGGAAAGCGGATATGAAAATCCAAGGCAAAAGACTCGGGAGTACTAGTCACAGAAAATTTGTCAATGCAAAAGAGATTGGACGACAACATTTACAACTATGTCGTTTGTAGTATGAGACCAATGTCAACAGTTGAGGATCCACATTTTGTTAAAATTATTAAAGGTAAATATTCATGCAGTTTTTTGTCATAGTTTTATTTATTGCTAGAATTGTAACGCAAATTTATTTCTATTGGCTATATATAGAAGTGAAAATAATTTTTATTGATGTACTTCTTTTACTGTAGATCTAAATGATGGACTCGAATTAATTTCCCGTAGAACTCTTGGCAGAAAAATCAGTGCCAATTATAGCAAATTTAAAAGTGATATTAGAGATAGACTAAAGTCTGCGAAGTATATATGTACAACAGCTGATATATGGTCAACTTAACATAAAAGTTTCATGGGAATAACTTCCCATTGAGTAAGTATTAATTGACATTCGTGAATCATGTTCAAATTGACATTATTTGGAGTATTGCAATTATTTTTCAAATTTAAGATCTATATGCAAGAATGAATTAATGTGTATATCAGTGATTCGCAACAAAACCTACCAATCCATATTAAATTTTGTGTATATCCTTAAATAGGCCTAGACCTTTATATTTTCAAATAAACCATTAAGGCTTCGCCATAAATTTCAATTCCCTATAATATTAAGATAAATATTGGTAAGTAATAATACAAATACCAGTCCTTTATGATCTAATTCAATTTCAGATCAATGAAATATCATTGGAGAGGCAAAGTGCTGTTTTGTCTTTCAGTAGATTTAAAGGAACTCATAATTATGAAAGGGTGGCTGATATTTTATTTGACATCCATGGTGAATATGGACTTCAGAATGGTCAGATAGTGTCCACAATAACAGACAATGGGTCTAATTTTGTGAAAGATTTTAAGGAGTTTTGTGTTTCATTGGATAATGCATATGATCAGCTGTCAAGTAAGTATTCACATAGTACCTAATCGTCCTTGGTGGCATTTTATAAATATTATATTTTCTTTAGATAATGTCACAGTGGATGTGTATATTTGTGTTATTACTATTTATAGGCACCTCACAAACTGATTCCACCAGTGAAGAGGATGATGATACAGAAACTGTGAATGATCTTTCTTTTGAAGGGATATCTCTTGATTCACTGAAACCTGAAAAAGAAATTAATTATCCTATGAGGGGTTATCTGCAGGGCCCGGGAGAGGGGGGGGGGCAGCCGGTCCAAATAACCGGGCCCGAGCTAAAGGGGGGCCCGCGCTCAGGAAAAGTCCTCTGAGAATTTGAATCATCGCTTAACGTTTCTTAACCAAGTTTCAAAAGTATTATTTTTAACGACCTCGCATTTTCAGCAACGTTTCTTCATTTTCTACATTGTTGTTTGAAAATGACATAATCATTACATTGTGGTCCTTCGTCCAGCTCTCATCTCGGTGTAGTGGTGTCTCCTTTGCTTTATTTCATGAAGAGAAGATAGAGAAGGAAAGTTTCTTCTCCGGCCGTAACGGGTGTAGAGATTTTCATCCCATTCAGTATCTGCAAATTGAATCTTTATTTCAAAGGTAAGACGATACTTTTTAACTCATAAAGTTATTGATATAGACTGTACTGCAAGATTTATTGAAAAATTGGGAAAGAAATTGAATACCTACTAATAACTTTTAAAGTTTCGTACTTCTTATTTCATGCTACATACACCAGGATATATTATTATGGGTGGGACATCTATGGCATAATTTTGGCTTATACTTTAATTTAGCTATCAGCAAGCATTATGTTTTGTTAAACGATGAAAGGATTCTAGTCTATAGTATAATTTATACAGTTATGTTTTGCATGTTAAAGTTAATGTTTGCTATCATCTGTCCAATAACGAACAACATTTAATATTATATTTTTGAATATAAAGTTTGAACTAACTTAATCAAAGTAGTAAATCACAGTTTTTTGGAATATCCACAGATGCAAGCAATCACAAAACTGATAAGGTTTTTCCTTTAGTTGTTCAATATTTTTGTAATCAAAAAGGAATTCAGATAAAGATACTAAAAATTGAATCCTTAACTAACGAAACCTCCGACAGCATTGTCAATTTTATTGTTAGAACATTCTGTGGGTACGGCGTAGATACAAAAAATGTGTTGCTTATGGTGCAGATAATGGTCACGATGAATAGTGTGGGGATTCCCAGCATGTTACTCTCGTAAATACGAAAGGTTACAGAAATATAACATGGTAAACAAATAATATACATGAAATGAGGAAGAAACTAAATTTTCCTACAGTTAAAATTTAAAAAATGGCTATAGTCGCATCCCTCACATCATTTGTCACATGCCCTAGTTTGTGCAGGTGAGGATGCTATAACTGGAAAGATTTTCAGGGAAGAAGTATTTTACAAGGTTCTAGACAAAATTACAGACGGTATAAGTCATCGCTACAAGGCTACATTTAATATATACCACAAGTTTTGATTTTTATGGTCATATCTTGATAAAACTGACAAAATGATAGCAAATGACTGCAAGCAATTTTCTGCAGAGTATAAAGTTGATGTCTCTGGAGAAATGTTGTTAGACGAACTTTTACATCTAAAGACGATTCACAAGGCTCTCTTCTCAACGCCATAATAAAGCTTAAGCTGGAAGATTTGTTTCCTAATGTTTGCATTGCTTTGCATATATTTCTGGCACTTCCTTACAATAGGGTCAGCAGAGAGATCTTTTAGCAAACTAAAGTTAATTAAGAATCGTTTAAGAAGTACAATGTACCGAGAGAGACTAGTTGATTTGTCAATTTTAAGCATCGAAAGTGAACTGACAAGAAGTATAAATTTTGACGATGTAATTGATTCATATGCTATATGAAAGCTGAGAAATGCAAATTGCCTAAATAAAAACCCATGAGTTCAAAAAAATATAGTATTGTTTAATATGTGTATGCTTTTAATGTCACTTCGTCAATTTCATGCTTATTTATATTCTATAAATTCTTATTAAATGTCTCCATAAAACCATTTCAATTTTTAATACTTGTATTAATTTTAATGTCATTTCCTGAATTTCATATTCATTTATGTTCTTTAAATTCTCATTAAATGTATTCACGAAGCTATATTACTGTTTAATAATTTCATTGCTGTTAAGGTCACTTTGTCAAATTCATGGCTATTTATATTGTTAAACATTAAATAAATGCAATTAATTACATAAAATTTACAGCTGTATTTGTTCATTTGCTGAGAAAAAATACTGCACTTAATATTCTCTCATATATAGTTTAAAATTGTACTTGATTAAAGTTGAGGAATGGGGCCCGGCATAAACATGATTATGGCGAGGGAACGTGGTGGTAAGGGGCCCAGGAGCAGGAGAAGCACCAGGGCCCAGGATTTCTCTCCCGAGCCCGGTTATCTGTCTTGCCATTTAAGGTGTGCTAGCCACACACTCAGCCTTCTTGCTACCACAGGCTTCCTGAATGCTTTGAAAAATTCACCTACTGCATCCAGGATCCATCACCCAACTTTCACAAAATGTTCAGCATTATGGAATGCATCTAGAAGACCTAAAGCATCTGAAGCAATTTCAGAGATCTTGCAATGTGCATTGAAGTTTCCTTGTCCCACTCGTTGGAACTCCCTTTTTGATTCTGTTTCACAGATGTTACAGTTTAAAAATTAACTTCACATTGTGACTGAAAAATTGGAACTGCCACAGTTTAGAGAAATTGAATTTGAATATCTGGAAGAGTACTGCAAAGTCTTGAAACCCATTGCCTTGGCCCTTGACTTAATGCAAAATGAGAGGACATGCTTTTATGGTGAGCTATTACCTACATTAGTGTCTCTCAAAAAAAGACTTTGTTTGCTTCTAGAAATAAATCTCCATCATCTCTCTCATGTTGCTACACTTTTAATCAATTCACTAACCGAGAGATTTAAAAATTTTTTTGATCTGGCCCCACAAGCAAATGATGCCATTTTAGCTGCTTGTTTCCATCCAGCTTTCAAAATGAGGTGGTTCCCTAACACTGCTTCTGAAAATGATAGGAAAAGAATACATAACTTGTGTGCGAACTCTCTTGAACAATTCTCTACCATGCCTGTTTTAAGTTCAGATGACGAAGCTGATGAAGAAGGTGATTTTTTTTATTTTTAACTTGTCAAATCAAACAGACTTTTTAAGACAAAGAGAGAAACAATTGTCAACTGTAGAGTGCAAGTTGACACAATTTTTGAATGATAAAGGGAAAAATCTAACCACCCTTAAAAACTATGCAATAGTGAGAAAAGCCTCTGTTCGCTACAATACAAGTTTGTGTTCCTCTGCGCCTGTAGAAAGACTGCTCTCTTTTGCAGGCTTTATAAATTCCCCTTCAAGGGGTGCTATTTCAGATGAACTTTTTGAGGAATTAATTTTTTTAAAAGCTAATATGAATTATTGTTCTGATGGTTTTTAATTGCAATTTTATTTGTAAAATTTTCTTTAACAGAATTTTGTAGCAATTTAACTTTTTTGTTATTTTGTACGGATCAATTGTATTTTAAGTATTTAAAATACAAAAGTATTTAAATGTATTTTGGCATTTTTATTAATGTATTTTGTATCTGTATTTAAAATACTTCCCTATCAAGTATTTTGTATTTTTATTTAAAATACTGGAATGTAAGTATTTTGCCCAACCTTGCCGATATGTTTGTTTTTCTCCAGGGTTATAAAGGATCAAAATAAAAGAAGCAACCCTGATAGCAGTGGCGGTAAAACGTGAAAAGTATTTTAATGTTGTGATTCATAGTTTTTCGATAAATTTGAACTCTTTTCAATTGTTAAATATAATGGCGTCATACCTATTTCTGGATATTTTTTTATCCAAATACCCGCTAAAGGCATGGATAATGATGCCATTATCTTAACAGAAAATATCCTAATTTTGTCATAAATTTAATGTATAGGGTATTGTTTTAATGATGTTTATTCTTATTGCTCATGCAGTGCGATCTGAGTCACGAAACTTGAAATACGAAAACTTGGACACGAGCCGACTGCCAAAGAATTTGGAAATTACGGATAGCCTTAATTTCACGGAAAATTATAAATATACTGCTATTACTCATGGAATTTATTATTTAATACATATAGGCTCCACGTGACTGAAGTGCTGTAGCCCTGGAGATCACGTTGGTTTATTTACGCGTTTAGATCTTAGTGTATGGCGATTTTTTTAAACGTTTGCAGTATGCAAACACCGACTACTCGTAAAATACAAGCCAACATACATCTGTAATTGTTGATAATTCCAAGATTTTACCGGAAATTTGTAGTTTAACCTCACTTAAAAGGTACTTAAACATCCAACGAACAGGTGTTTAAATTCTGCCTTTTCGAATCAACAACTTTTCGTTAATACTATAAACAAATGAATAACAAAAACAATTTTGAAACGTGTAGATAAAAATTATATATTTAATATACTATCAATTTTAATATATATATATATATATATATATATATATATATATATATATATATATATTATTCTTTTCCATTTGGTAGTAGCACACATAAATAATAAATTATCAAATGAGAATAGTTACCCTTCAACAAAAACTTCCATGTAAAATATTGGTTATCCTGTATTTTAGAGTGCTAAATTATGAATACTATTGTATTCATTATTTTAGTGTGCTAAATCAAGGAATCTTTAGAAATATTAAAAAGGGGTCTTTTTAGAAAAGAATCAGATGCAGTAGACATAATTATATTTATTTAAATGAAATGACTTAATAAAAAACCAGGGTACTTGTCGGTTATACCGGATCACTTTTCAAAAATGGGCAAATGATGATACTTGATAGGCACTGTAATTTAGAGAACTAATGTAAAGAAGGAATACACGCTCAACCCAAGGCAAGGGAAATGACAGCGTACGTGGGAAGAAACCATACCTTGAAAGCAAACCAACCCAACCCGAGGGGAAGAACACATTGAACGCTGTTCCACTTTCAATGTGTTCTTCCCCTTGGGTTGGATTGGGGTGGTTTGCTTTAAAGGTATGGTTTCTCCCCATATACACTGTGTCATTTCCCTCGCCTTGGGTTGAGCGTGTATTCCTTCTCTACATTACAATGCCTATCAAGTATCATCATTTGCCCGTTTTCGAAAAGTTGTCCGGGAGAACCGACAAGTACCACAAAATTTAATAAAATAACAATGAGATTAACAATGTTAAAATTCCATAGCATAATTTAGCACTCTAAAATACAGGATAACCAAAATATTAAACAAATGACCTTTGATTTCTACTCAACCTCCCAAGGTATTGGGTTGGTTTTCATTCAAATAGCAGTGTCAAAAAAGTTTAAACCCTATGTTAAGTGTAATGAATGTTCTTAAGCAATTATTAACATTTTTAATAATTACTGTCAACTCATCCACAAATTTCAGGCCTATATGCAACAACGGTATTCCTGATATCTATAGCATGTAAAACTACGCTATGATCAGGGCCGTCTTAAGGCATTTGGAGGCCATGGGCCCTAATTTTTATGAGGCCCCCCCATTTACAGAGCACGTCTTATTTATCAAATTTATGCATCCTATCTGATTTCATAGAGAATATCAATATATTATGCTATTTAGGGGGTGGGTGGCTGGAAGGTATAAAGAAATATTGGACAAATTAAAATATTAAATAAAAAGTTTAAACTCATGACTTCATATTATATATTTATTAAAAATTCAATGTAAAAAACGAAATAAGCTATTTTTTCCTGTTTCTTTCCTCTCACGTCTAATAGTTCATAAGTATTTCTGACTTTTGAGTCTATTTTATTTCTCCTCTCAAATTTTGAGGCTCTCCTCTAAAGTGAGGCCCATGTGGCCTCCCCCTTAAGACGGCTATGGCTACTATCCCACCAATTTCAGTTTTATTGTATTACAATGGCTATTGAATTTCTTGTCCACCCAAGTATCTACATAATAAGAATTACACAAAAGTTCATGCATTTTAAAGAAATAATACTCCTAAAAAGCATCTACATAAAAATGAATTGACAGATAAAGTAAAATATTTCATGTTATAGGCCTCTGCATGTATGTATTCACAATAACGAATACCAGAGATGTAGCTGGAAGATATAGTGCCTATGACATTTTTTGGAAACACCTTATTTCTGTAGAATATTATTTCTCCTGTGTTTTAATAAAGAATAACATTTTTATTAAAAATAACCTGAACATTAGAGTATTCCATTAATAGTTATTTATGAGAAAATAAAAATTTGGCATTTTAAAAATGTTTGGTGCCTTATACAAGCTATTGCACTTATAAAAATACATATAAGGGATGGCAATTTAGGGTATTTCACTGGCAAGGAGAGGCTACGACCTTCAGGTCATGGATTTTAATGAATTCCGACAAGGCCATTCTACAGAAAAAATAAGACGTCTCGGGGTTTTTGTGAATGGACCCTTGAGTTCAAGAAATCAGCGTCGAAAATATGCAAAAACATCATATGCAACTTAATAATTTTCATTGTCTAATTGTTGGTAAGAGGTGAAATGGCTGAGAGGATAGCGTGCCTGCGTTCAATCCCAAATGTTTTTTTTAATTATCGAAGCGTTATTTGAAAAGTAATATTCTCTGGTAAAAATATGCTGTATTATTTTTATTTGGAGGTAATGAATGAAACAATAATAATGGGTACTTTAAAGAATGCCGTCATGCAAGAATGGTCAACTATAAGTATATATTAATTATATTATTGATAATATTAGCCTTGCCTTGGCAGATAGCAATTGGAAGAGAAACTAAGAGTATTGTGAATTTCCTTGAATATTTCGCTTATGTTAACATGAAAAAAACATGCAAGTTAACTGTGGAGTAATTAAGAATTTACGCTGCCCATTATTGTTTCTACGTTCATTACCTCCAAATAAAAATTATACAGCATACCGAGGAATATTACTTTTCAAATAACGCTTGAATAATTTGAAAAAAAAAACAAACATTTGGGATTGAATGCCGTAGAATCTGGGCATGTTATCTACTCAGCCATTTCCTTTCTTATCAACAATTTGACAATGAAGCTTATTAAGTTGCATGATGTTTTTGCATATTTTTGACGCCGATCTCTCGAACTCAAGGGCCCATTCACAAAAATCCCGAGACAGGTCTCCTTAATTTCGATGTAGAATCATCGCCTGGTTGCATTACATTAAAATCCATGACCCAAAGATCGTAGCCTCTCCTTGTGAGATCCTTACCTAATGAATGTTTCCAATAATAATATACAATATTCCAGGAATGCATTTTTTTACATATTCTTCATTAAGTTTGGGTGAATTCTTATAACAAAAACAATTATACCTAGAGGAAAATTATGGGACCTGCAATGAATTTTATGTAGCCATTCAACCTTTCATTGTCAAAATGACCTTCAATTTACATATGACATTTGTCTAGGCACCAACAAATATCCCTTATTTTAATATTAATACAAATCTGGTGATGCAGTAAAGGTGAAACTGGTCGAGTAAATCTTTTTGGAAATTATGCCTTTAAAACCAATATGGAATCTTTCTGCTAATTTGAGCCTTCCCAAGAAGATTTTATTCTGTATTTTACTTTCTAATGATTTTTAATGTTCTATACAGTCACTTATCCAAAATTGATGTGGAATTAAAGAATTTCCAATTTTTCCATTTGTCAGTAATCCTCAAACTATTTTATCTAATAATAATCATTCTGGAACACATCATTTTGTTCAATTAATTTTTTTGCGTGATCAATTAATTTAATCTTCAAGGCACTTACAAATTTACACAGTTTACCACACAGTAATTCTGTTGGTAAACTCAGGATTGGCTCCAGAAATATTACCAATCTTTTAAATAATTATGCTACAAAGAAAAATTAAATAAAACATTCAAATTGTTAGGGCCAATAACTATGGGTAATTACAGCATTTTGAGAAATAAAACTACTAAAATATTAGCACAATCTTTATACAAAAGTAGCCAGATTCATTTACATCACTTTTTCATAGAGGCATCATTTTAAAATGTACAAATGTGTCCTTTTACAGCTTGTCGGAAGTTTTTTCTTTATACCACCACCATAAACTGAAGAGAGAATCATTAGTATGACTTATTTATGACTTAAGTCATCACCTGAAAAAACCTCTCTTCCTTTACAAGAGTTAACTCTTTAAAAAACGGACGGAATTTCTGGGCAAAGTTTGCATATAAAAAATAAACAAATCAAGCTCTTTTTCAAATGTTAACACACAATAGTAATATACAAAATGACTCCCACTTCGACTGAATGTGATGCCCAAGTTTTCATTATGGAAGATATTGTAACCTCAACATAACTTTAAATTTATAAAAATCACTTTAAAAAGACTTAAGGAAGTACTAAAGGGATAAGCTCTCTCAAGTCGTTTAGCATTAATATGTTGCTTATGGAGGAGCTCAACATTCCCAGTTTTACTAATATTATTACTGAAATGGCTTCAAGTAAAGCCTATAATAATGACATTCAAAACAATATTTACATTGCCAAATGAGCAGTTATAAATCATTCTCTCACATAACCTCTTTTCACTTGCATATTACAAATCTTTTATGGTGATATTTTTGACAGTTTTCAGACTGTTAAAACTCCAAATTCAACTGCCTGCAGCAAGAACTTTTACCTCACAATTCACATATACAAAAACACACATATACCCCCATGCACACAGTTCAAAAATATTTTGATATACATATCTATATGAAAAATTGCAATACAATTATTAAACCCTTAAATCCTAAAATGAAGGTCAAACAAAGAATGAGCAATATTATTATTTCAATTTAGAAGTAGGGCATAAAATAAAATTATTAAAGTAACAATCCCAACAAAAATAGATGTACAATTTTCTAAATAATAGGCCTGATATAAATTTTGTATACATTATAGAAAACTCTGTAAAAAGAGTTAAAACGTGTAAAATGGTATGGTCCATGTAAATCCTTGCAGAAAGTGTAGCGCGTTTTCTTAGAATTTAGTTTTTTTTATCATGTCTTAAGTCTTTAGTATTAGTACTGTGATTTACTAATAGATTTTTAAATATATACAGAAGGTTAAGAATATTTTTCCTTGAGCAAATAGACATTTTTTGAGTAATAGAATCTGGAATAGTAACAAGAACAAAGTAATGGTTACATACTCAAGAAGAACAACATAAGCACTATTTACAAGCGGACTTTGAAATCGTAAACAGAGACATCAGATTTTTAGCAAATGAATACAATGAAATGCTCATCAGAAAACCAGTAAAGTCAGTGAATGACTAAAAGCGGAAGGACAGTTAAAAACAGCATACCTTATTTAAGAAGATGAATTGCAATTACTCCATAGGTGTAAACAAAAGCAGTAACTAATGATAAATCCGGAAAAGAGATGGACAAATAATCAGATAAATCACATATTAATGAAAATATTTTTACTGTGTTAATGTAAATGACTTAAAAGACAAAATTTTCATCATTAATTAAAAGAGACTGCTATTGTTAAAGAAATAATTACTAGGAAAAGGAAAGATGAAAATTTAAAAGCATAGAAACCTACAGATTAATTAATGCTTAAGAGTCATTTATCTGTTATAAAAGATATTAAGAAATGATGCAATGTAATTTAAAGGATTAATGCCTTTGGGCACAAAAATGATACCTAATTAATGATTGAAAATGGTAAAAATATCAGAAAAATGACATTAAAATGTGAAATAGTTCTATAGAGAATGACATGTTAAATTTCTGAAGGCTATGATTTACAAAAGGTAATTACTATTGTTGTTTTCTAAAAACATACTGCACTTTAAGATAAAAATTTTAAAACGAAGAACCAAAAAGACCATTTATCGTACTCCACCAACGTGCTAGAATAACCGGTGATGTAATAAAACATGCAGACTTCTAAGATATCTTGGCCAAAAATGTCCAAAGCAATACAAAAGCTAAGAAGGAAATGTATGAAATAATGGCTCTAATATTCCAATACAAAGAAGCACACTATATCACCACATGGATTTTCCATGTCTTGTTGTCAATGATATTTGATAGAAATTATATCACATGATAGACATCCTCCTGGAAATATTTCCTTCTTACAGAGAAAGCATTCATCATTTCTATCAGCTCAAGGGGCTTAATAGACGAGCAACTCAAGAGATGACATACTAAAAAAATATATCTGGTCAACCTGATAATCATCATAACAAACACGGTCAGTACGACGACCGATAAGCCATGTGATGTGGCATTTTCAGTTTTTTTTTCTATACATGTTCATATTTATTGCAACATGTTTCGTGTTATGGTGCTCAGTATATTTACACTTTCTTTAAATCTCTTCTCATTGTCTTCGAACTTGCTCTCCTCTGCCTCTCATGTCCAAATGATATTCGTCATTCTCATGTTATCGCTGGAGCGTCTCCTCCTCTTGGTCCTCCTCCTCCTGCGAACGTTGAATGTGCTCCTGCGCTCGAATTTCCCACCAACGACTCGCTTCACCCAATCCCTCACTGCAGTCACAGAGCTGAAGATGGACGGATGGTAGCCGCGTCCACAGTTGCTGTGATAGCTTAGAACTCCTTGAAGCTCCCAAATTCCACCTTCGCTGACACACATCAATGGAGCACCCTCATCGTTCTGAAAAGGAAACAATACTCGGTTCTAAAAAATCATCCTCTTTCGAGTCACAACCTTCCCATTTCAGTTTATCTTTGCCAGTTATCAGATTGAACCGATTTCTTTACTTATATCAGTTTTAAAAATGAGATTTTTTTAAATCAAACACTAAATATAAAGGCGCAACTTGAACATGACATTTTATTAAATAAATATTTAAAAAATTAAAATTTGCATACATAATATATACCATATTTCCTAGATTCTAAGAAGGACCTTTTTAGACTATTTAATGTCTCTGAAATTGGGATGCATCTTACATTCAATGGCATCTTAGCATTGATGTCAAAAGAACCTATGCCATGACTAATGTGCAAGGAGCAAATATACTGCGCAGTTTTCATTAAACTGGTATGATTTAAATTTCACTTTTATTTGTTTGGTCTGTAATCAAACCTCGGAATGACTCGGATTACGACACCGAATGCAGGAATGAAGAAGAAAGTGAATAGGTAGTTGTACAGATCAGTGGTTCTCAAACAGTGGGTTGCAACCCATTAAGGGGGTCACGAGAGGATTTTAGGGGGGTCACAAGCACTCTTCACTAAGGCATGTGATTTTATTCTGGTTTTTAAGAGTCCTGCAGGTTTTAATTTATCAACATGATTTGTTCAAAAATAAAGAAAACTCTGTAGGTCATCAACGTACAAAAACCATTTTAACAAAAGTTATTTTTATGTAATAAAACAAACAAATTAAATCTCAGTAGTGATTAGTACTTAAAAGATTTCACTATACACCACATATTATCTGAATGTTATTAATACACATACATATTTGTAAATGAAATAATTTATAGCACCAACCTTGTATTCATAAAGAGCACAAAATAAAAACTAATTTTTATTTTCCTTATCATTGCCAACCTCCCCTGTATTGAGACAATTGGACTTTTTTTTCTTCACAAATATTCTCAGGGGGTCGTGGCAACTTCAGGATGGAGGGGTCACCTGACAAACCAGCCTGAGAACCACTGGTATATATGAATGATAGTTAAATTGAATGTGGTATTGTTCATTAATAAAAATAATTTTTTTCGTGTAAATATCAACATTTACTGTAGTATTATTATTTCAAAAAGCTATTACTAAATCAAGGTCTTTACAATCAATGGCGTCTTAGAGTCAAGGAAATACGGTAGATCAAATTCATGCCTCAGATGGAAGTTAATATGCCATATCCCTAATTCTCAACACAATTTTAGGATAATGCAAAGAACTATTTTTAAACAGCTAAAACTTAAATGTTCCCAAAATAACCAAAATGCACATTGTATATTGATAAAGACATATTTAAATGTTTTTTCCTACACATGGTGGAATGCCATAAAACATTTCCTAATGACAAAATATATGTCAATGCAGATTAGGCATGTCAAACTGGTGGTCCTTTCGGTGTCTTACTACAGCCTGATATCTAATTTTTGTCTCAAGTGAATCGTATGAGATTTCATACAAATGTTTTATTTTAGCAAAAAGGAGATTTTTTTTCATAGTCACAGAATTACAATAGAACGGATTTTCTAAATTAGTCTTTAATTGCAAAACAGGCATCCAATATTCTAACTTAAGTCTATTGTTTCAGCTCTGGCCCCTCACAAAGCAACTGCAGCACATTTCTAACATCCATTGCTTTAATGTGCCTCTTGTATAACAGTCATCACTTTAATTCGGCCTGGACACCTCTTAGTTTGACATGCCTGATGCAGATGATCAAAAACACAAATTGGATCATTTCTACAATTCCAAAAAACCACTTCCATCCCTACTGCCTAATAGGACTTTAAATCGTTAGGTTGAAAATCAAGTAGCTTCTTTCCCTCAACTCCTATATGAAACTAACTACCGTATCTGCCCGAATATAAGTTGATGTTTTTTGTCAAAATCTATCATGAAAAAAATCATCCTTCGGCTTAAATGCGAGTCCAAGAAAGAATTTGGGGTTAGGGTTGTCTCGTAGTCACCCATAGATGGGAGCATGTCTCTCATTGCCATCACATTCAAATGATAGTACTATATTTTTTGTAAAGTAAATATCTGGCCTACGATGAATATTAATGAATAAATAATAAAGCTAGAATATTGAATTTAGCAGTATTCTTGTTTTGTTGCACTTGTTACCCGTTCTTTTGTTTCTAAATGCTATTGGATATTTTCTTGTTTCTCAGGGCTATGCATATATATCATTAAGAATAGTTAGCAATTTGTATTGTTTCATTATCCATTAAAAGAAGTTCCTATTAGTTTTACTTGGCTATTGTAGTTATTGCTATAGACATTGTTATGTTTATATGCATGTTAAAACCTCATTCATGGAATCAATTAAAATTACCTACGTTGATTATGCAAAATGAAATGATGACTTTTGATGCTCAACTGTTTCTGAATTTCGGTAGAACTTTTCATGGAACATGTATAATTATAAAATTGCAATTTCTTAAGGCAACGTAAATGCTAATTTCATTGGAAATAGACTTGGATGAAAAATTATCTTTGCGAGGTCGCTATTGCTTTATTTGATCTTTTGTGAAAATGAAGATGAATGAAATTATCGTCACTGAACGTGGAACATTATTCAACAACGCGAAATTATTAATTGGAGTAATATTTCAAAACAACTAAACCATTTCCCACTCTTCTTTGATCTTGAATAATGTATTCTAGGCTGTGCCGGCACACTTCAGCATAAAATCTACAAAATTTACATTTTTGTCAAAAAAGGTGGAAAATTTTGGGGGGTTGGTTTCCATTCAGACAGAAACAGGAAATTTTTCTCACAGAAGCATGGATTTAATTTCATGTTTAACCCTTTTACTGCTATGTTGTTAATTTCCTTACCGTGCTGCTGGTGCTATATGCTAAGATATATAATATGCTTCCCACTGCTGAATACTTTTTTCAAGCTTCCCGCTTTTAACTAATAGATTTGTATATACTTTGTATATACTTTCAACAATAAAAAAATAATTGTATAATCATTATTAATTTTACTAATTAATTAATAATTATTTATAAATTAAAATATTGAATGTTTCATTGATTATAAACTAATATTTTTATCTTCAATATATTTGTAATATTATTTTTAGTTGAAGATAAATCACTCTTCAAACACTAGAAATCAACTGAATGACCTTGGAAAAATGTCCGTTACCCTGTACCCTTTGTTTCCCCAACAAGAGGGAATCAAAGGGTATATTGTATTTGCATTACATTGTATTTTGAAAGTAGCAATATATTTGGGAGCAACTCCTATTCATAGCTTCATCAAGTTATGCGAGAGTCTGCAAGATGCATCCACTGCTTCAGGATGCAAAATGTGCATAGCAGTTACAAGAAAATCTAAGCAACGTCTTTAGGCGTGCATAGTAGTGGGGGAACAGCTTCAAAAATGTCTAAAGGCATGCATAGCAGTGGGAGTAAGTCTCACACCTTTAGACGTGCATAGCAGCTAAAGGGTTAATATACAAAAATAAAGTCACATTTTCTTTGTTAAACCTATTTTTAGTTTTTCTTTTTAACCTTCATTTAATATCACAACCTGTTAAATTTAATTTATTCATATGAAAAAAAATGCTCGCTCATTATTTTAAAAATAACCACTACATAGATGACTAGTATAATTTAGATTCATACTAATACTGATATAGAGCCCTGCATACCTGCAGTTTACCCGACCCACGGGTACCTGCAGCGCAAGTTGCGGGTCGGGTATAGAGTGCTTCCATGCGGGTACGGGTCGGGTTCGAACAGAAAAGGCACCGGTGCAGGTAAAGAGCGGGTACGAAAACTAGTTTTAATTCCAATTCAATTTGCTTCGCCAATGTAGGCACAGGAATTCTTCACATGCCTTTTACTCCTAGTAAAGCACACCCTCGCGGTCAAAAGTAGAGTTATATAGGAAGATACAAATTTGCAATTTATGCAGGTCAGCAGATCACAGGCTTTGTGCATCAGGTGTCAAGAAAAGTGTCTGATGAAAAACGATTTCTTTTATTATATAAATAGATACAAATTTGCAATTGACAAACGATTGTCTATTACGTTTAGTAGAAGAGAATGTGGGGAGGGGGGTGAAAAAGAGTGAAGAGGGTGATTATGTAGTACAATGTAATTATGACGGATTGGTTTGTGTGAGAACTCTCCCTTTTAACCAGTTGCTTTTGCCCATTCATGCAAGTAACATCTATCTTTGTGAATTCGCTTTTGAAGAGACGTGGTTACATATAAGAGTGCCTATCAGCATTCTTTATATGTTATTTAATGTTTAAATATATACTATTTTTTCGTCAAATAATCGCGTATTAGTTCTATTATTTTATACTTTGTTTGCGAGAGAAAGGAACAAGAGTTATTTTGTATAATTACATTGGCGAGTTATATGTGATCTTGGCTTTTGTGACAATATCAATCTTCTACATCCTTAAAAGGAACCAATACCAGCTGATTGAACGGTAAAATTTTCAGTTATAAGTTAATGCATCATTCAATTATAAATCAAAATTTCAATCGGAATATTACTTTTATCTGCCCTTCAGATTTGAACAATGAATACTTATCAGATAAGAAGGAAACTTTTGAGTTTCGAGTACACTCTAAGAAGAAAAGAAAATACCTAATCAAAATTTTGGGAAACGTTGTGAAATTTTAGATGAAAAGGGAGAACTGATTTCGAAGATAATCGCTTCCAGTAGTTATAAAATGTTTACCGTTATGATAATAAGAAGCTGGGAACATCAAGTTGTGAAATTTTAGATGAAAAGGGAGAACTGATTTCGAAGATAATCGCTTCCAGTAGTTATAAAATGTTTACCGTTATGATAATAAGAAGCTGGGAACATCAAGTTTATTGCGACACAAGTATGAAAATAACAAAGGCATGCCTAAAATTACAAATTTTCTTGTGCCAAAAAAATGCGATTTACCAAAATTATAAGCTGAAAAGAAATGGCTGTGTCGAACTTGTAGTTAGAGATTTGAGACCTTTTGAGATAGTGTCAGGAGATGGGCTTTAAAATTTATAAAATATCTGATTTTCTTCACCCCCTTCTAAAAAGTGTGTAAATGTTAAAAACTGAAGAAAAGTATGAAATCTATGAGAAAGTTAAAGTATTGATGACATTAAATATAATCCGTGACACCAAATTCGTGTACGCTTGTAGAGCAACCGATAAAAAGGTATAAAATGTTAGACACCTTAGTTCAGTTTATGGATTCAGACACAGTAAATGATCATATTTATCCAGACGAATTGACTGCATATATTGACTTAAAACTATCTGATGACATTACTAATAATTTTGATTTGATAAAATGGTGGGATAAGCAAAAGAATTGTTTGCCAAATTTAAGTATTTTAGTGAATCGTATTTTTGCAATACCAGCGACCAGTGCTCCATCAGAGAGGGGTTTTTGATTGGCGGGACATGTTGTCAGTGCAAGAAGAAACAGTTTAGGTCCCGCAGACGTGGATGATGTCCTATTTTTAAATCTCAGAGTAGATACTATTAATTAATGTTTCCATTTTTCAATTAAATTATTTTGTAAAATTTGTAATTTTTGTAAAAATAAATCTTAGATACTTTAAATTTCGATCTTAAAAATGAATGTTAATGTACAATTGCATTTCATTTTAATTTATACAAAATAAATGACTGACTCAGAAATATTTTCATTTTTTCACGATTTCTTGCTACAGATTTGTCTCGAGGACCAGACAGTTAAAAAATATGGGTCGGGTGAGACAAGTAGGCCTTCTGTGCGGGTGTGAGCCTGCAAGTACGGGTCGGGTGTGGGTTAACATTCTGTGGGTACAGGTCGGGTACTGGTGAGTAGTCAGCTGGTACGGGTTAGTAGTCTGCGGGTACGGGTCGGGTACAGGTGGAAAATATCATACCCGTGCAGGGCTCTATACTGATACTCACATAGCATGGTGAATGCATTGCATCCGTAAATCCAGCACATATCTTGTCTTCTGTTATAAATCCTGAGTAATGCTTAGTGGAGTTACATTCATTCAGATCTATTGTTGGAACAGGAAGATAATGAAGATACTGGCTGAAGTTGATTTCTGTGCAATGGATAAAAGAATCAGATTGATAAATTATGAAGACTATTTAATCATATGAAATATGTAAATTAATTTTTATCTACATCTTTAGTTCAATAACAACTGATCAACAAATTTGCTTCAAATTTACTCCAAAAATCTTCCGTCAGAAATTTCTTAAGCTGGGAATAAAATCATAAAATCAATGAAATGAGGATTCATTCAGTTTTTATTCCATGGACTTACCACCAGGAGATGTGTAGCCCCAACCTGCAGTAACACACAACTGCCTAGGTTCAATTGGTTTATCTGGAAGACATATAGCTCCAACTGACCTGGTAAATGTCAATGGTTCAATAAGCTCAACTAAGGCAACATCATGGTTGTACAGGAAACGGTTGTATTTCACCTTTAGATAAAAAGTGCAGATAACAAAAGTTGTTTTAAATTGTTCAATATATGTTTCTGTAGGACTATAATACATGATAAATTGACAATTTAATGGTTAATGAGCAGAGATTACAATAGTTGTTTATACAGACTTGATTTTTTAAGTAAGTAAATTACCGAAACTTACTGCAACATATTTATTAACAAACCAAGTATACATTGTAGATTTATTCTTAGCTCTTCTTTTACTTAATCCTACGAGAGTAAAATTTCAACAAATTCCTGACATTTAAATAATAAATTGGAATAAAAGTGTTACCCTGCATTCAGCTATTCAATTTTATAAAAATGACTGAATCAAAAGGTTAAAATAAAAAGACAAAATCATGGCACAACTAACTTATTGAAGAAAATCTTTTTATTAAATAATACCTGAGGATATGGGACAATAGATCGAACACTTCTGATTTGAGTCTCTGGTTTGTCTTTATCAAATGTAGATCCTCCTCCAAATGCAACCCATCCATCTGGAGACAATGACTTCTCCCTATTAAAAGAATATTGATTCTTTATCAATAAAGACAACTTGAAAATAACATACCAGATTTAAAACAATGTTTTTAATACTTTTTCGTTATGCCAATAATGCCTTCCAAGAACTGAAGGTGATGTAACTAAAGCTAAAGAACACACCAAAACAAAAGACAATTGAATCATATTTTAAGAAACACTAAAAAAGATCCAAGTTTGACAAATGTGAATTATTGTTTGCCGATATGCAATATAAAGGAAATATACCTATTAATTAAAACAATTATAGCTTACAACATAGCATTACGACTCCAACTTCCCACCTAACAGGTAAGCCCTTATTTGAAAATTGTATAATTCAAAATTGCGTAATTCGAAGTCTGATTTTTCAGCCCCGAATACTTCAAATTAACGAGGTTTTACTGTATTATTGAATGACAAATTGACAGGTTGGAATTTCAATATTATTCCTCTTATTGAAATATTAAATTAATTAATAGAGGTACAGGCAGAAAATGTTCCCAGCAATGAACACAGACCCATGATCTCTAAAATATATTTTTAGGATTTTCGATGAAATATTTCCATTTATTTTATCATTGAAGTCTTTTGTAGAAAAACATCAAGCAAAAATTTATAATTTGACATTATCACATATATTAATACCTCATGTGCAAGCAATTGTATGATGCTATCAACCAACGAGGACTAATAATGCTAGCAGTACAAGTAGCTCTTTGTCTCGTGTGATAGAGGAGTGCCACTGATGGCCACTGCCCATTAGCAGCTTCGTCTCCACCAACTAGTCGAGCAGCAACACCATCAGCCAAGCCATGATTACCGCAAGCTGAAAATAGTGACATTTTAAATGTTTATCCTGTAAATATATATGGACTTGTACTTCTCTCACTTTACAATATTTTAAAAAACATAAGCATCAGAATCTTTTATGATTATAGTTATTCCACAATATTGTAGCCAATGGTTGGAGAGCATTATGATTATTTATTTAATGGCTTAGCTTAAGCTTTTCTAATTGAAGGCCAAACATTTCTTATATTTTTATAAGAATTTGCTAAATGTTTTAAGAGAAAAAAAAAGAAAACTTTCTTGAATGACTTAGTTTAATCCAACTACACAGAAAATTACACCATGACCATGGTTTCAGTGTGTCACACCATCAAGCGTCAGTCGAAAAACAATGACATACAAATGCATATACACCATTGTTATAAAGGAAGGACTGTGGAGAATTAGATAATTATTCTTGATAGAATTGGGATTAGAGATAAGAGTTCATTGAAATGGGTAGATGGAATGGGAGGGAATTAGGTGATCTGGTTAAGGGGAAAGGGACAATTATGTCAACAACAAAAACAAAGTGAAAACATAGGGTTTTCTTTCTTTCTTCTCAAAACTGGAATTCTATCCAATAAAGACTTCTCTAGTTAATTATATAAAATATAGTAAAATACCATAAATTACTTACTGAATTCTTGGCAGGATATTTCCACAATACTTCCTGAAGAGCAAAATGAGGATGATGCTCGCTGAAGAACTCCAGGCAATCTCATACTATTTCCAGAAGGAGATGTGACAGAAGCACCAGGCTTTAGTATGAACACATCAGAGGAACCACCAAGATCACCAACTGATGGATATTCAGTGAAGACCGCTCGACTGAAATGGGTCAAATGTACAACTTTAATTGAACTTCAGCAAAACCAAGAAGAGGATTGTATAACCTTTTGGAAATATTAAATTCAGTGTGTTTAGAATATTCTGCACTACTACTACTTCTTATATAATCATTTCCGATATTTAAATGCAACTTTATAATTGTAGTATAAATTCAGCTATTACCATATTTACTTGTAATACTTTTCTCCCAAAAGTTCCCATCAAAAAAGGGAGGTGTGGACATTACACTAGATTTCCCCATTCATTGATGGTAGATCACCTGCGAAATGCCTAAACAATATTGCATGCCTGGCATGAGAGGGTATTTTTTGGTACACGCAATATGCCGTGCATTTTATTCCCTTGATTTTTAACCAAGATATATTTCAAAAATGCATGAAATAATATAATAAGCAAGATGTTTATCTGGTATTTTTAAAATTCTGCCAGCTGTTGGTAGTAAACCTAAATCACATAAATATTCTTTGTAAATAGACATGTCAGACAGTTCATTCTCATAGAAAAGGTGATGTAAAAGAAATAAACAACTGAACTGCATATATTTTTCAATAAATACAAACATTCTGTTAGATTGTCTTGTAATTTGTGACATGCTCGAATCACATTTTACCATAACTGCACTTTTTTGGGTTCCTTTTACGTTATGCAATCCTAAAATAATATACTTTTATTACTCTGTATAAAAGCAAAGAACACAATCTTGCGATGGAAATGTGTCACTATGTAAATAGCTGTTGGAGTTGTTCATGTATGCTTTCTGAAAGCTGTAAGTGATACATTTTATCCGCAGAAATGTGAGAAACGTTTTTATGTGTAACCAAGTTGTATTGCATCTAGTGACAGGTTTATTTTTGTTATGTGATGTCTGAGGGATTTATCTTGAGCAAGAACGGTTTAAGTTTATTTCCGTAAAATTTGATCTTTTACTAGGCAAAAAATGGCCGAGTTAGCAAGATTTCGCAAAATTAGTGAAAATTACTCATTTTAAATTAAATAAGTTGAGAATGTGCAATGGCTCAAAATTGAACCTTTCTTTGAGATTGAGTTAAGACTCCAAAATAGGTTTTCAAGTTGTTCATGATTACCGTATATACTAGTGTATAGTTCGAGTTTTTAAGACCAAACCTTTGTGCAAAAAATTGGGGGTCGAACTATACAAGAGTAATACTTTTGAGGGTTTAAAATCTCGGATCTAAAAAATTATCTTTTTAAAAATATCACAATAAAAATCAAGATATTTTTTGGTCATCCACCTCGCTGACTTCTATGATATAGCTCCAAAATTTCCTATTTACCTTTAATTTTATCGATTTTCATTAGAACTATGTTGTGTTTTTCATTTTTTTCTTTTTCAAAGACTTATATACCTGTCCTGTATTATCTCAAAATTCTAATTTGAATGCGACCCAATAGTATTTTTCATTATTTTTTTATACGTTCTGAGGTGGGTTATAGTGCATTTTAACCAAAACTCATAATGTAACCATTATACTAATAGGTTTACGATGTTTACAGTTTATTATTAGTATAGTATTATGATACTAAAAGCTGTTGAAAACCAAGGTCGTTCTATATACCTCGATTGTGAGCTTCGAGATATCGAAACGAAAAATGTTGATCCTGATGGAAATCTAGGATAAAAGAGTAAGTAGAAATCTAGGGTCGAATTATACACGAGATATATGAAAAAATCTAATTTTTTTCGCTGAGAAATCGGAGGTCAAACTATACACGGAGTCAACCTATACACGAGTATATACGGTACATGCATTAAAAAAGTATTAAAAACCATTTATAGTGGTCACATCTTAAATATTTGCATTTTGTGGTAATTGTATCATTCAACTCGTCTTCAGATAGATTATTCAACCAATGTTGCCGTAAAATATCAACATTTAAATTTCAGAAGTGCGGACATTACACAATTTCCAGTTTTTCCAGATTTTTAGCTCTAAAAACAGGGGTACGAGCATTGCACGCGTGTGGGTATTACACGAGTAAATACGATATTCTCAAATGCTAAAAATTAAGGATGATAGTCATCTGGATGCTCTCTTTTCTTTACTCACCTATATCCAAAACTCTGGCAGACAAAGTTGCTCCAGTTATTATCCCACCTATCAGCACAAACTGAAAGCCATTCATTTTCAGTTGTCCTGAAAAAATGAAAAATAAACATCTAGATACTTCTTCTATAATTCTGTTAAATCAAATGCTACTTGATTTTTAAACAATGGCAATAATCATCTTATTTTGCATCAAAGATCACAGTTAAAACTTCATAGAAACACACAATTTTGGATTTGGAAGATTATTTCTCACCTAACTTCCAGTTTCATTGTCTCATTGTGTAGCCTAACACAACCCCATTCATCACTTTGATCAGGGCATTGTTCTACACCATCACAGATCTCAGTTCGAGCAACACATCCTCCAGTTCCACATTTAACTTGTTCAAGCGAGCAGTCTAATAAAAAAGTGACAAAAAATTATATATAAATACACTATTTACTCTCACAAAATCATCTCAAAATACTGTATTTCTAGAAATAAAAAAATAAAGAAAAGCCTTGGTAAATGTTCACTTCACTTCCACAACTTAGAAGACAAATTAGTAATAATCAAATTTTAAATAAATCAAATGAATGTTATGAAGTAACACAAATTTGAAATACAGACACAAATGTTTGATTCTAATATATGGCTTAAATTAAAAAACTACAGTTAATGAAATATGAACTCGTGAATTAGTCTTAAACGATACTTGCCACATAATTTTTCATCTTCTCCATTGGCACATTCTGGAACACCATTACACCTCCAACTCATAGGAATACACCATCTCTCAGGGCACAAGTACTCATTGTTTCCACAGGAATCTAGAGAAACAAAAATGTTTAAATAGCAACTAAACTAAATATCCTAAACTAACCAAAAGCAATAACAGAACATCAAGTACCTTCTGCCATTAAGACAAATATGCAGATCTTAGATCAAGTTTTAATTTTCAAAGTTTAACATAAATTACACTTTCAAAATGTAAAATCCTTCAAGATAATTTCCATGCATTTTTGCCAATTATTCTTGGACATAAAATTCATGGCCATCAAGATCTTTGCTTTTATTTTGTAATAAATTTCTTTAAAATTGTTTAAATATAATTCAATGCTATTACAAAGCTATAATAAAAACTTTTTTCCTAAAATAATTCAATGCTGGTAACAAACCTTGGCAACTATATTCATCAGTATGATTATCGCAGTCAGGTTTTCCATCACATAACCACAAAACTGGAATACAACGTCCAGAGGGGCACTGGAATTCATCAAATTGACACTGCCACTTTTCTGTAATAAGATCAAATATACATCAGCATTTTTTTCAAGGAATTTTAACATCATATAAAAAGTCATCTAATTAAATTTGCTGCATTTCTCACTTCTTTCAATATGATTCATCCTGGGACAACAGAATTTTTTCCAGAAATTCATAACAAATCTAAGTAAATTAAACATGATTTTGGAATAGCTCATTTCCAACCAGTGAAGACTAATGCAATACTGTTAAAATTTTTTAATTTACTTACTGTTATTGCAATAAATATCAATAAGCTAGGGCTACCATAATTTAACACAATGAGATATTTAAAAGGCTGATATGATGCACCATTGAAAAATATTATTAGTAATAGTGAAAGAAATTTTATGGTATAACCAAATATAATTCAAATTTGCAACTAATTAACCCATTGACTGCTTAATTAAATTGATGACTTTGCCAGACAAGTACTCAATTAAATGAATAATTTTTTTCTTCTTACCTCAAGTGTGTTAGCCGTGCTTGCATATACACTCATGGACATGGAAAACTAATTTTTTCACTATTTTATTATGTACTTTTGAAAAAATGGACTAAACCTATAAAAATTTTAAAATTTCATGTCACTTAATACATTACTTAACACTTTTTGTTTCCTGACCTATTAGAAAATTTTCAATATTTTTTATAATGTTTCAGTGTATGGTATTTTTGGTAACAGTGTACAACACACAATGGAGGTTTTTCTGGGTAGTCCATACAAAAGTAAGTAGTTTGCTTACGTCGGCAATCCCCTTTCCCTTTCATAGTACACTGGACTAGCATGATCGAGCAATTTTTACAGATACTCTCAGAAAGCTATTCAGGAATACCTTCTTCGATTTTTCCTTTTTCTACTCTGCTCAGCAATTTTTTCTAATTCTAGCAATATCAGGGAAAATATTAGTAAATAATTAGAATTTAATAACTTCTCAGTAGCTCATGTAAAGCCTGCAGATTGAAAGATTTCTGTTTTTTTATTTCAAGTAATATTTTCTTAGTCCTATAGCACTATCTTGAGAAAAATAAGAAAATGTTCAGCCAAGTTTGCATTATGACTCATCAGCTGTGGTCTTTTCAGTGCAATTGGTGTGTATAAAACCTTTATCTCATTAAGTAAACATAGGCTCCAGATCTTTCTGCTTGAGAAAGCAAAAGGTATGGCTATGCGTCAGGGGGACCTGAGTGAGTCATCGGGTGATGAAGTAGAAGACAGGAAAAAAAACTAATAATCCTGTCGCGAGAAAGGAGACTCTTAAGCAGATTTTCAGGCAGATTGAGTATCACGATTATGTTGTCTGAAAGCTACAGTAAATATATCCTTCCAAACATCCAGTACGCAATGTGCTAATGATGTTCTACGTTTATTTTAGAGAAATCTACATATAAAATAATGTTAGAGATCATACGGTATAAATATGGGGAAGCAATTTCAGGTCTCACACAAAAAATGCATGAAAACCACAAAAATACTGAAATAAATAAAAAGTATTATACACGTAAACAATAACTGCAGCATAAAAACACTATACACCAACTATTTTAACTTTGCATGTTTGCAAATTTGGACTTCATGACAGAATTTTTTACGACCATATCTTTTGTTTCACACCAATTACTTTCATTTTGCGTTATGCATTTACAATGTCAACAAGCGTGAACTCCCTCTAATTGTTTTGTTTCCAAGTTCATTTTAAACTTTAGCACCCTGGAAAAGGACATTTTTATTATATTATATTTATAATGCTCATTATTAGCAGTTTTCAAACATGATAACCATCAACTTAATTCTTTTGTCACTCAGTTTAAACTTAACTGCCATTTTCAATAACAGTCAAAGTTGTTGGCATCTAGCGACCAAATTTGAAATTATTGGCTAATAGAAAAGCATCCTGCGTGTTTAGTTTTTTTCACAACTTTTATGAGTATGGCATTAAAAATATTCGTTCTTTGTGTATGAGGTTTTAGTTTTAGTGATTTAATGCTATTATCTTTGTATTTTTAATGTAATATAAGGAACTGTTGTTCTATTAGGTTTTCATTGTTCATTACGAATTTTTAATGTAAATCGAGGAATTGCTACCATCTTGTAATGTAAGATTTTCTGCTGTGTATTTTGAACGCGATTACTAAAAGAAATGTTATAACTTTCTTATGCCAGGTTTTGGTTTTCTGTTATGCATTTCTAACATAATTAGTAAAAGAAATGCAACCAATTTTTAATGCTAGTGTTTTTTTGTGGCTTGGAAATGTTTGTTGCAGAATCCAGGAAAACATTCATGCATGGCATACTCAACATTCCATTTCAGTAGTTCAATTTAAATTAAACCATTTCCATAGAATGAACAAAAGAAGAATGAAAATCGCATGCAAAATTGTGTTGGAGATAAACTGTACAAGTGAGGAAAGAAGTGTAATCGCTTTGTTATCCTGGGTTTTCATTAGCTATTACGCATTTTGAAGGTAATGAAAAGTATTTTTTTTTTCACTTTATAATGCTCGGTTTTCATTTGCGGTTACGTTTTATTTTATTTTCTGTTCAACTGCATTATTTAGGATAAAAAAGTGAATTTTTTAAGTTGACTGGGAACTGTACTCCCATAATAACATTGCATCTTATGGGAAAATAGGACCAAACCAAAATAGGACCGGAACCAATTATTCACAAAGTTCAAAAAGGTGGTGTAATTTACTTGGTATTGGTTTGAAGAAAAATTAAAAACAAAAGTAATACTTCTTGACTATAATAAGAACAGACCAGAGGCAGAATATTTGGATGAACCACTAGCCCTTGACAGGGTTTTCTGTGCTAATTTGGTGGATTCTCAGTAAGTGGTAGCACGATATATAGAGTTAAAAACACCATTTCTGAGTAGTTTGACTATAGTAGAATATGGCAGCAGGTGGTAAAAAATTTGAGTTTGTGGACTAAAGTCAAATAAGGCAGCGTAAGGTACACGACCCTCATTCAACTTTAGTCACCTGTGGCAGCAAAAGGGTTAAACTATAACGCAATTTATTCAAATATTCAACCTACCACAACTAGCTTCATCACTTCCATCATTACAGTCAACAATTCCATTGCACACCAGATGACGCTTCAGGCACTGTCCATTGGAACACTGAAATTAGATCAAGATAAATAAAACTGCAATTTTCTAATTTAGGCTTATATGAAGAGTCAGTTTATTTATAAGATATAATGAATGGAATAGAAAAAATTTAGAGGAAGAAATTCCTAAGCAAAAAAGTGAATATACCTGGAAGTTCCCAGGGCATCCTTCTTCTATGCAACCCAGCTCATCAGATCCATCGGAGCAGTCATTGATCGAATCACACTTAGCAGACAATGGCACACATGCAACTCCAGTGGCTAAGTTAGCAACATAAGATGACGATATTGGTGTGACTGAGTATGGCATGAGAGATGTGCCATTTGTGCACTGGAATTGACCTAAAATGAAAATTAATTGAAGAAATAGGTTTTATTCAAGCCATCTCAAGTAACTCATTAAAATAATTTCTATTCATATAAATAAATATGCTATAGTGCTTTTCAGATGATATGGCAAGTGAGGGAGAGATAAAAGAGAAAGTAGACGAGGCGAGACACCGAGCAAACCAATAGGAAAGGAGGGGGAACCCAAGCATTCGAAAGTTCATTCTCCATCCCTAGTGGTAACATCATGTCTGAGTGTGCTATGTTGCCACATTTGCAAATTCCCTTTAATTGCCCACCAAACATTACGTGTGTTCCAGTGTAGAGTTGGCAATGTCTGGTATGAGCTTTCTGCTAGGAGGCACTTCCCCACCTCTTAGCAGTGGAGACATACGAGCAGCCCCGAGTAAGGCCGAAATCTGACTCGCCAACTCAAATGAAAAGCACTATAGCATGTGTAAATAACTGGTAATTTCTTCTTCATAATTGATCCCACATTTTTTTAAAGACTTAAAGAATTTAACTTATAAATTATCACTCTAAACACCGACAAATCACAAGATTAAATTACCCTCAAGTCTTATATATATATATATATGATGCATGCATTACTTCCATGGAGTTTCTTAGTGCGCATTATCTATAAAGAAAACATTTTTAAGGGAAAATTTTTACACAAAAATATTTTATTGGCAAAAGAAAATTAAGCATCAAAATCCTCCAAAAGTCTCATAATTAAAATCAATTTCATTGAGAACATTTAACAAATGAATTCAGTGACTCTCTTTCAATTGGCACTTCTTTGCCTTCATTTAACGAAGAATTAGGTACTGTAGTCATCCATGCTTTTTCAAGAAATGATAAAATATTTTTAAATAGATTGTCTATTTAATTTTCAAAGAAACAATCACTCCTTAGTCAATGCTGAGCACTATACATGAGTACACGTTATACATGAGACTTAAGGGTAATTTCTGTAACAATTTTTTATGGCTACAGGAGATAACTTGACCATAATTTTATTTAAACCATAACGTGCTCCATTACTCATTTTTGAATTAACAAACAAAAGTAATCTAATTTTCTGTAGCATAATTGTTACTTTAGACTATATATTGAATAAATATTTTGAATTAAATTATATATCGAATAAATAAGAAAAACTTACCAGCAGTACACTTGGAGAAGTACTGATGATCTATTTCTGGCAATGCTGAAGTTGTGGCATTGGGTGTTCCATGGACCTCTTCAACTGCCAATTTTTCAGTCACAATTTCCTCTGTTTTATTATTTTCAACGGATGACTCAGTTGTATTCACAGCTACAACTTCTTTAACACCATCTTTTTCAGCAAAACTGGAAGTTTCATCTCTCACTAACACTTCCAATACATGAGATGGCGTAACAACAGCAGAATCTGGAGATGAAGTCGTCATGACAGCTTCAGGAATGGTATTTATTGTCGTAATTTCAGGTACTCCTTCAACAGCGGTGGTTACTTCGCTTTCTTTCAAAAATGAAACTTCAGATATGACAGAAGATTCAGTTGAGCTGGAAGGTTCTACAGATGAGGAAGTTGAGTTAGAAGGTTCTACAGATGAGGAAGTTGAGTTAGAAGGTTCTACAGATGAAGATTCGGTTGAACTGGAAGATTCCACATATAAGGAAGTTGAATTGGAAGGTTCCACAGATAAGGAAGTTGAACTGGAAGATTCTACAGATGAAGATTCAGTTGAGCTAGGGGAAATCAAAGGCACTATCTCATGAATCATCATTGTAGGGATTGGTTCCTCCGAGGTCGCATTTTCACTTTTGGTGCTATCCATCTGATTGTGGGCCGTTTCCTTATTTGCAGATTTCTCTTCCACTTCGTTATTAACCTCAACTTTCACAGTTTCATTTTGTGGAGGAAGAGTTGTTGGGGGCTGTTTTTCAGGCTCTGCCATCGAGAGAGATGGAATGAGAGATGAGGTAGAGGAAGAAACCATCACGACACTGGAAGTGGTAGATGACGATTCAATGGCATTTACTCCCTCTGTCGTCGTCAAATCCTCGTGGGTTTCCTTGTGAGCATTGAGTTCGACTCCTGATTTGGGAACAACTTTGTGTCCACCTTCACCATATCCACCCATCTCTTTCAGAAGTTCCTCCACTTTCTCTTGGACTGCTTCTGTGGAAGTAGGAATCACAGCCTCTTCAGCTACACTCATCGCAGTCGCTGCTTCTTCATTTTCCGCCATGGTAGCCTTCTTGACAGTCACCGCCAATTCCATTTCTTTAGCAGTTTCTTGATTATCATCTTTCTTGGGAGATGAATCACTCTCATCAGCTACTACAGTAGTGCTTTCCTCTTCTTTCATAATTATTTCGGTTGGATGAATTCCAAGTGCTTCAGAAGCTTTGACTGACTCTAGGGCCTCCGTTATCATCTCCTCCATCTCCATTTCTTTCTTATGCTCATTCATTGTGTCAGGCAAGTCAACTTTACTGTCAGTCATTAGCTGTGTTGTAGACTCAGGTTCATTCATTCTATCTGTCATATTTTCTCCTTTTCCTTGATCTCCACTCTTCTCTGTTGTTTCCAATTTTACCGTTACACTTTCTTGGGTATCTTTCACATTCTCTTTCACTAACACTTTGCCCAAGTCTTTCTTAATTCCAGATTCGTCCTCACCGATTGCATTCAAATTCTCTCCACCCTTATCACCTGCAACAGTGGTAGATATTACACCTGCCACTGTGCTGGAACCAACTTCTACGTTCTGCTGAGTAACGGATGGCATATCAGTGGTGGTGAATCCATCAACCTCTTCAGTATTGATTTCCTCATTGGATTCATCTTTTGAAGGAAGGGGTGGGAGGAGACCAATTCTGTCTAGTTTGTTCAAACTCTCCTTTCCTTCCTTCACAAAGAGAGGCTTGGTTATCTCATCCTCATGATGTATTGGCTTCTTGAATTCTCCCTTCTTTTTCATCGGAACCTCAAAAGTGTCCGTCTTGGTCATTTCCTCTTTCTCTTTCAAAACAGAAGATTCTATCTGGTATCCGTCAGAGGTAGTTTCAGGATTTTTTTGTGCCTTTGTCAGATTGTTTGCTTCTAGAGCAGTGGCTGGCCAGTTCTCTCTATAAACAGGTACTGCAAGTATCTCGTTCGTGTGCTCGGTTGTTGACTTTTGTCTGGCATCTACAGCTCCCACTTTTACAACTGCCTCATTTCCTCCTTCCGGAATGGCCAATGAATCTTCATTATCAAGAGTGGCAAGATTGTTGCTGCGTTCGTTATCATCTGTCTCAAAAGGAAGGTGAGGTTCTGGGGAACGGTTTTCATCTTTGGTGTCTGTTGTTTCTAAGTCAGTGCTTTCGAGTGACTTTGGTATAGATGGATCTGAAATGGTTTCTTCTTTCGGAGTCTCTTCAATGATAGTGCTGGGTGATGTTGGATTAATGGCATGAACAGTATTTGCATGTTCTACAGTAAAATCTTGGTGGATGGTGGTGATAGATGGTACTTCCTCTTTGCCATGAGGTTTAAGTTCCTCTTTCACTTCACCTTCATTCTTTCCTTCCATCTTTTCCCCATTCATCACTTCCTCTTTCTCCGACACTTTTTCAGCAGAGGTCTCATCAGTCAAAAAATGCCGATTTACAGATTCCTCTTTTAGTTTGGCTTCCATCTCATCAGTAACCTTCTCGGTGCTGCTTGACTCTGCAACCTTTTCACTGCTGCTTTCATCTTTCTTGAAATTTTCCGGATTTTCTAAAAAATCACGATGCCAGGGAAGTAGAAGGTCATTCATCACTATTCTCCCAGAAGTGGAGGTACTTATCACCTCAGGCTCTTCAGACACTGCCACAGGGATGCCTGCTTGCAAATGCAATGAAGGGTCATCGATATTATTTTCTTTCGGAGAAGGAGTGGTCATTGCCATCGAGGATTCATTCGTCATCTCAAGTGGAACAACCAAGTGCTCCATCTGTTCATTCTCGGTTGCTGGAGGAATTTTGTTTCCGTTGGTTGAGTTGTATTGGTCAGAAAGAGACTCAATACTGTTTTCTGATGGAGATGTGGTTGACGATGAAATGCCAACAACTTCTATCTCATGATCCATTGGCATTTCACTCGCATTTTCTTCCCTTTTAGACTCGGTGGAAACATCTGAAATGGATGTCAAGTTGATACCAGAAGTATCCAAGTTATCCTTTTTCATAGCAGGTGACTCTGTGTCATTTTTCTCTCCAGTTGTAACTTCCTTGTTTTCATCCAGTCCCATAATTTTCATGTCGATGGCAGGGGAAGTTGACATTTTCTTGTCATCTAAATCATCAACTGTTGTTTCCTTGGCATTTTCTTCCACGGGCACAATATTGGGATCTTCATCTTCATTCAAAATTTCTCTGCTAGGAATTGGGGTTGACATACCATCAACATCATGACTTTCAGACTTACGGATTTCTTCCTCGGGAACAGCAGATGCTGAGTCAACCTTGGCCATCTCATCAACAACTTTCTTTTCCCCAACCTCCTCACTGCCTTCCAACACATTGGCTAGATTGTCAATGTGGACTGAAGTTGTTTCAGGGTCCTCCATTCGTTCAGTAGAAATTTCTTCCTCAGAAGATGGTTTCTCCATGGAACGATCGATCAAAACCACCTTTTCTTCCGGCATCATTGTGTTTTCTTCATCCTTTGCCACTACTTCCGACCCAACAACTGGGGCTTCACTTTCATCATGCTCATTGTCAGGAGCACCTTCTGCTTCCATAGAATGAGCATGTTCGTCCATCTCTTTCACTTCATGATTAATACCCCACAATCCTTCCTCATGTTTTTCATTGACAACATCTGCCTCATTCTCTCCTGCTGCTGCTGTACTGCTTTCCAATTCTGTAACACCTTCTTCTGAAACAGGATGCTCCATAATCACCAGTGGTATTCCCAAATCATGGGGCATATGTTCATTCCCTTCACTGCTGTCACTCTCCATTGTGGACTGTTCATGGTTCATCGAAGTCAAATCCATCTCACGACTATCAGTGCCTAATACGGTTTCTGTGCTATGAACCATAACCTCCTCTGGGGACTTCTCTTCCATTTTCTCAACAGATTCATCCATTACACGGCCATTTTCTTCAATAATGCCTTCAACTGGAACCTCCATTACTTTGTGATCTTCTACTGGTTTAGGATTTATTTCATGGTTACCCACATCATTTTCTTCATGGGTCACAATGACAACAGGAACGTGGCTCTCCTCACGTTCACTCTTCACTTCAGAAATTACATTATCAGCACTGTCATGCGGAGTTGCTTCCCCTACTTCACCCACGCCATGTTCTTCAACCTCAGGTGCTTCAGCATGTGTAGCCATTTCCTCTTCTTTGGTTTCTGTCACCTCATGAGTTTCTTCTTTACCAGCCTCTACCATGATCACATCGCGTTCCATGTCATCGCCTTTGTGTTTCATTTTGTCTTCACCTTCGCCTTGTGGCATTTCATCCTTCTCATGCTCCATCATTTCCATATCGTGAGATTCCATCATTCCCTCTTCTTTGTGCTCAACCATTTTGTCTTCTCCATAATCAGACATAATTCCTTCCTTGTGCTCGGACATTACCTCCTCATGATGCTTCATCATTCCTGCTTCTGTAGGTTCAGCCAAATCTCCACCATTGTCGTCAGTCACTTCACCCTCCATAGCCACATGGGCAACCACTTCCATATCATGGCTCGAATCATTGACATTCTCTCCATTGACATCAGATTCTAAATTGTGTTCCATATTATCTCCATGTTCCTCATTGGTAGACTCCATAGTTTCATTTTCATCCTTCACAATCACGTGTTCTACAGCCGATACAATTTCACCCTTCAGAGGCCCACTGTCATCATGGTGCCCCGACTCATTCAGCGTCTCATGTGCATCAGGGGCCAAGGTGCTGCTGGTGTCAACGTGTTCATCTGCCGCAGGACCATCATGACTACTAGATTCGTGAGACTCTAAACCATTCCAATTGGGATTTTCTGAAGTTGTGGATTCTGCGACTGGACTGTGCAGTTCATTTGAAAAAGAATGAGACAAAGGATGGTACTCATTAGATCCATCACTAACTTCTCCTCCTCCTCCTGACATTTCATGACTGGCAACAACCTCATCTTTCTTAGCTTCTTCGTGACTGCCAGGATGCTCCACAGAGTCGTGAGCTTCCTCCGATGTATTTTCTGAAGAATCAACATCACGACCTAGGTTCGCAATTTCTTCCTTTGATGATGAGAGAATCTTTCCATCTTCCTCACTCTTTTCACCCTCATCTACTTGTTTCTCTTCACTGTGACCTGCAAGGCTCTCTTCGCCATGCTCGGTGTCATTCTCTGCATCGTATTCCTCCCGATGTTCTTCCAATGAATGCACCACATCGTCGCCACTGCTCCTTCCCGTCCCCACAGATGAAATAAGTCGGTGTTCCTCCTCGTGGTGCTCTTCTTCCACTGGTTTGCTATCTTCATGCATTCCTGAATCCTTGCGTGCCTCTTCATTCATCGAAGTGTCCAATTTGTGTTCTTCGTTGCTGCTCTCAAAATCATCTACAGATGGCTCAACAGGTTGGTGATGACTATCATCATAGTCCTCCGAATCTGCAGGATGCATAGGCTGGAAATGATCATGATGGTCCCCGTGCATTTCATTGTGGTCCTCTATTTCTTTATGCATATCTTCATCACTGCGAGCTCCTTCATTTGAGGCATCGTGTCCGGCTTCTTCATGTTTCGCTTCTTCAGAAACAAGAGTAGGTTCACTGGGCTGTATTGGCATCCATGGACTATTGTCAAACATTGGTCCCTTGGTTGAAGTGGTGGTAATAGTGTCATCCATCACTGTAAAATTGCATATTTCATATAGTTAAAACATAAATGAAATGCACAAAATATTAATGGTAACACTTCAAGATAACTGATAGTTACATTTAGAGAGCATTACATTGGTTCCTAAATCACCTCAAGACTCGACATTAAAAATATTATCAAAAAATATAAAAATATCCATTTTGTAAAGGAAAAAAACCAAGAATAGGAATACAATAAAAAAAATTAGATTAACCCCACAAGATTGACTTTATCTGCAATACTAAGTACACTTGTTTTTTCCAAGATGGAAAAAATTACATTAATACATTCAATTAATTTTAACATTAAGTTTGCATCAATAGCTTAAAAGCCTAGTAAATTATTTGCTAACAATTTTGTAGGCATAAAACAATATGCTGCATATGCTGGCAGAGTAAAAGTATTTAAATAAAAAGTTTGAAATTGTAATTAATAACATAACCAATTAAAAATAGCAATTACTAAAACTGAATACTCACACTCTGAAGAGCATTTCTTTCCTGTTTGGTCCAAAAAGAGACCAGGTGGACAGTTACACATGAATTCAGCCTCTTCATAGTCATATCTGCATTCATGAGAGCAGCCTCCATTATTTATTTGACATTGATCCATCAAATCTGCAAAGGAATAAAATTATTAATATATCATGCATTGTATCATTTTAAAGGGACCTTGTAAAAGGCATCGAGTATGTTGAGATCAAGGAACTTTGTTTATTAAGTATTGGTATATGTAAATAAATAATATGTTCCATACAAATACCCTACTGTCCCGAATATAATGCGTTTTTTTCCCAAAAAATGAAATTTTAAAAGTAGCCCCTGCATTATATTCAATACTAGTGATTTTTAAAGAACGTAAAATCGTGTTTCAAAAAATCACCATACATTCCGCACGCCTGTTTATGACATACAAGATACTTGTTACATTGTAGACACATTAGGTGTACATTACATTGTACTTGAAAATCATCCGAGGTGAGAATAGATCGAGTTCAGTTGGCGGCTGAACCCCTCGATAGTCATTGCATTGAAGCTATAAGTGCGTCGGCGTATTCTTTTTAACTACCATAGCGAGTTTTTACCCATCCATTATTTTAACAATGGGTGACAAAAAGGGTGTTGATCAAGTTGAGTAAAAAGGTTCTTCCAAATCCTAGGTTAACTGACGAATCCAACGAAGTTATCAAATGAATTTTAAAATAGTCGTAGCTAAATCGGTGTTGTTAAAATCCACCGGAAATGAGAAATCAAGGATAACTCTTATGCTTGCAGTCATGGCCAACGGGCGAAAACTGACTCCCTACGTAATTTTAAATCGTAAAAGGATGCCAAAGGAAAAGTTAACATCAGGTGTAATCTTTCACATGCAGGAGAAGGGGTGGATGAACGAGGAACTTGTGTTAGATTGGCTGAAGGTTGTTTGGGGTCGTGTTATATTTGAGATATAGTTTTTTCTTGAAAAACTTTCCAAAAATCTTAGGGTCATGTTATATTTGAGGTCGCTTCATATTTGGGACAATAGGGTAATTTAAATTGTTTCAAATTTAAATGTCACCACTTAAAATCAAAGAAATTGATCAGACTCACGGTTTGATCCAACTGATCCTGATGAAACATGGTAAGTATATAAGTATCCTCCATGGTTAAGGATGTAGGCTTCAAGGCGATCCTTCAAAGAGTCAACTTCAATTGGATCATGAGTCACTGGGAAAGAATCCTTGAATCGCCAGCCAACATGAAACTTGGCCACAACACTGCCAGGGCTATGAAAGAAAGGGAGAAATGGTCTTAGGAATATCTTAAGTAATATAATGTTGAAAAATATATCAATTAAATTAAATCTCTTAAATAAAATTAAAAGAAATAAAAAGTTATAAATGCTCTCAATTTGTAAATACTTTGACAAAGCAATTTTAATTTGAAGAGTTGAACAGACACGTTAACTTAGGAAACATCTAGGTGATTATAACTTCAAATATACTAGAATCATAAATATATTGTGATATTTTATATGAAATGTATTTCACAATGTTTCTAACCAGTTAACATGAAGTTTATTAACTAAAAATCATTGATGTTTTCATCACAACCTTCACAACATTTGAACACTTTTAACTTATCTTAGCAGTATAACTAAACTACATTAATATTATAACATCATACATTTAAGCTGAAAATTATGTGAATGTCTGAACTGCCATGATAAAAAGAGCATTTGAAGAAATAATTAAATAAAATGAAAAATAAAAACTCAAATTTTCCACTCAAGTGTATGCTTACCTAAAGTCAATAATTTTGACGAAAACATCAGCAGGGCCATTCTTGAGAGTATGATGATCAAACAGAGCAAGTATAAGCTGCATAAAAAAGCTTTCATTAATCATTGCTAATAAGTTACTTTATATTAGAGTATTAATATACCAGAATCTACTTTGTACAATTTCAAATTTTATGGAGAAGCAATAATGAATCCCTTATCATTTAAATTTTGACAATGCAAAATAACATTGATTACTCAGCTGGTTTACTTTATCAGCTACTCATAAGATCTATTGATCTTATGAGTAGCTAGTAGTCACACACATTATAACTATAAATAATAATATTAAATTCCAAAAGAATGAAAATGCATGTTTTATAATGCCAATCTAAATAAACAATATGGAATATATTATAATATTTAGAAAATAATTTACAAGACCTTCTCTATTGGCTTATATTGCATTAATATGGGTTTTCATGTAAAAGAGGGTGATTTGCATTCTTTTATTATCCGTGATTCCCCTCTCAACCACAAAGAAATATCTTAGGATGACCAAATATAATAAAGTTGCAATTTTTTATTTTTTTCCTAAAATTTGAATTCAATTAAATTAGCTGAATATAAAAAGTGAAATCTCACCTCTTCTTCCAGCCTACTGGCTAGTTGCTTGAATTCACTTGAGTTTGAATTTTTTAAATCTGCGGTATATTCCACGTTATCAATCCTCATATCAGCCTCCACTACTCTAGGAACTAATGAAAAACAATTTCAAATTAATTTCTAAAGATAAATTTTAACATAATTAAATGCATTTTTTGAAAATGAATGTGTAGCTGATACAACTCCAATATGCATTACACCAATTCTCTTAATTACATTTGTGACTTGTTCCATGTTTGCTCATGGAGACCAACAAAATGAATAAAATTGATTGATTAATTGATAAACACCGGAAATAAAACATTTTATGACATTTTAGAAGATAACCTTGAAATTTATTAACATTCAAAATAGTAATGTTTTAAAAAATTACCTTATCTCTATAAATGATTGAACTACAAAAGTAAATACACAATTATGTTTAAATCATGCTGTACTCAATAAACGGAGAATAAATACTTTTGGTCAATAAAACTGCCAAGTTCATTTATGCATACATTGCAGTGGAAAACTTCGATTTAAAATTAAAATTTATAGGCAACATTTTATAATTACATTAAATATTAAATGCAAATGACTTTAACTAATTTGTCACTTTGAGCTTAGTTCAACATTATTATAATTTTTACAGCAATCTTTATCCAAATCGACCTAATTTCAAATTGAAATTTGTAGATCGGTGAGAATTAGTCATGAAATGACTTTCATTTCTATTATTATATTTTCAAACAACAAAATGGCTCATTATGGTTCATTTAGGAAATATATATATATATATATATATATATATATAGCCACTTGCCATTTAGACCACTCATTTCGGTCGTAGGCGGAGCAACAGGCACAGAAGACATACTCGGGGGTGGAGTATATGACGATGAAGGTTCAGGCGGAAGAGCTGTAGGAATAGGATCTTTATCTATCGGAGCATTTGTATCTCTTGATTCTGCTACATGAGGAATATGATGATCACCAAAACTTCTAGCTTCAAGCGTCTTTCCTTCCTCTTCTTGTGACAAGATAACCCCAGCTGCATAAGAAAAGAATGACAGATCAGTAAAAGTTTAGGCTGTAAAGTTATCAAAGTTGCAAAAATACATTGTAAACGAAATTACTTATTTCCACACTGATAAGAGTAGTTTACTCAAAGCCAGTGGTGTGCTGGAGCCGGCTCGAACGAGCTGGTTGTTAAATTTTCAAGAATTTTGCGAGCCGGTTGTTAAACACGGCAATGATTATAAACATAAAGTATGAAAATATACAATTAAATAAATTATATTAAAACAAAGGTATTAAAAACTCAAAACTCATCACTTCCTAATTATTTTATTTTACTGCAATTTACTATTATCTACCCAGATAGCACGAAAATTTTCGCATCCAGCGACAAGGATTGATGATTTGGATAAAAAGCATCCCATATTAAACGAGCGAGAGTGCGGCCTTTAATTAACCCCTCCAGCTTGTGCAACGCAGCGTCTGTGTCCGCTCTTTCCCATGCCTCAAGCGTGTGCGACACACCGTCTGCGTCCGAAATTTTCATTAAGTTTTCTTATCGCTACGGCTCTGATTTATGTGCCTTCAGAGAGTGAATATGTAAGCCAATGCGGTCTGCTTTCGTTCTGTGGTTCCTTGCTGTCTGTGTTTACGTGTTAGTATTTTTTTCTATCTCGGACCTGGCCGTAGCAGTGCTTACTCAGGCCCCTCAGGCCTCTATCTTTCGTGCGCTGCGTCTCAGACTTTCATAAGAGCTCTCATCGTCCTGGCTCGCATACGCAAGAAGAAATCATTTTCTCGGCTCAACATTCTTTCCATATTTCACATTACTACCCACACTATACACCGGAGAAGAAGCGCTGGCGCTTCTTGTTGAGAACGACCTGACAAAGTCGCAGTACATTAACATTAGTAAAGATGCAATTTCTTTACGTGTCTCATTAATTTCGTCTCTCTTCCCCCTTCCCAATACAAAGTAATGTTCTCCAGCTTTCAACACACGAGTAAAAGTATTTTGGGACTTTGTTATCTTATCACCTTCTAAGCTCACACATTGTAACCAACTCGTGATTTTCTGTCAATAAACTAGGCAATTTCTCATACAATTGCATCGGAGTTCATAAATAAAATGATACATAAAACCAAATGTTCAGAAATGCGTACGAAATATTTTTTCGGACTACATTCGGCTTTTCGCCCACAGAACGAACTGTTTTGAGGGGCATTTGAGCAATTAGGTTGTATATGGTGACTGAGTAAATCAGTGTTTTTGTGAGTGGGGTTCCAGTAAGTTGCAATGCTTTTCTGGAAAAGTGTTGCCATGATACCTTGATTTCTTCATATAACGGAAGTTATGGGTGTAAGCTGAAAAATAAGGTAAGAGGTTTAGCTCAAAATTTCCGTCATTTTTTTAATTATACAAAGAAATCATTAACAAAAGTTTTGACGTTAAAATGTTGAACAATAATAAAAATTTTGCTTAATCGTTAGAAATTATTTATTAAAATTAACATAATTAAAATTAGAAGTCGTACTTTTAATTTACAAAATGCTACTGCATTAATCGCATCAAAAAATTTAATATAATCATAGTAATTTTTCAGATCCTGATCCCAAAAATGTCAAAACGACAGGGTAATCTATTAAGTTTTTTAAATGTGAAGACGGTGAAAACAGACACGGAATATAATGATAGTAACGAAAATCATTGTGGAGCATCGAAGCCAACGGAACCAAATTTCGAACCAGTTGAACGACCAGTCAGTGAAGAAAAACTCGTCAATGAAAGAAATAGATAATCTTGCCCTCCCGGATTGTTGGAACGAAAAACAAACAAGTGTATTTATAGAACAGTACAAATGGCTTCAAGTAAAGGAAGGTAAATTAGGATGTAAGAATTGTTCAACAGTTCAGCATTTAGGAGTGACAGCAGAAAAGCATGTCCATCTGTCGAAGGAATGGAGCGCATATTTAGTAACCCCAAATGGCAGTAATAAAAGTACTAGGCAAGCTTCTCTAAGAAAAAAAATTAGGGAACACGATGTTTCTAAAGCCCATATTAAAATTCAAGATTTGTTAAAAGAATCGGCTAATGACTCAATTTCTAATTTAGTACACAAACTAAATAATGAAAATATTGATGCTACCGTAAAAATTTTCAATACTGTTTACAGTTTGGTAAAACGTAACAGGCCTTTATCCAATATTGAGGCGGCATTAGAATTACAAAACAAAAATGGCGTAGATATAGGCAATTGTTTGCATTCACGATACAGTGCAATAAGAATAGCAGCACATATTGCAAAAGAAATTAAAATGAAGATATTTAAGAATATTATAGAAAAGAATGCCAAAATATGTATCATGATTGACGAAGCATCTACAATTTTGAAAAAAAGCACTCTAGTGATTTATCTCCAGTGTGCAGTTCAATCCGCTTCCTCACCAGTCATATTATTTGTCGCTTTAAAAGAATTGGTGTCAACCACAGCAGAGTGTATTTTTAATACATTAATTTCTACTTTAAATGATTGTGGATTTAACAACGAATACATGAAAGGAATAGATAACTTTCAAGGTTCTAATGGATGGCTAGAAAAGTTTCAAGTGCACTGGAACTTAAGAATTTTAAAAATGTGTGGGGAAGAATTTCTGTAAGTACAATTGTGGAAGAAGAGTGGAAAGAGACTTTGCATGTAATTTTTATGGGTTATGATTCTAAAGACATTTTTAATGCAGATTAAGCTGGTTTTTTTATAATTTACTGCCTGATAGAACTCTTGCAGTTAAAGAACTCTGCCATGGAGGAAAAAAAACAAGGAGAGATTTACAGTCCTTTTCTGTACCAATGCAGATGATACTGAACAATTTAGAGGCACTTGTGACTGGGAAATATAAAAAAGCCCCGATGTTTTAAGAATATAAAGAAATTTCCATTAATACAGAAATTCAAGAAAGTCAAGGATAACTTCAGCTTTATACAATGAGTGGTTAAGCATGCTCAATTCAAAGATGGGCATGAAAAATAGCAAAATAATCCTATTTCTGGACCAGTGCACTGCACATAAATGTGAGGGGATTAAATTGCAAAATATTTCAATACAAGGGTGGTTCAAATGAAAACAGCAAAAGTGAAAAGAAAGTGGGAAGAAGTATGAAATCCTATTATTATTGTTATTTTTGTTGCTATTGTTGTTGTTAGTTATTTTTGTTGTTATTGTTATTCTTCTTTTGGTCAGATATTTTGTGGTATTTGGTACTCCTTTTTATATAAATATGGCATCTCATATAGAACATTGCACAAAGTTAGAGTTGAGATCAGTGATATGATTTTTGAACGCAGGAGTGAAACCAATTGAAATACACAGGAGGATGGTTAATGTGTATGGAGATAACTGTTTATCACTGAGGGGAGTGTATAAATGGGTTGAAAAGTTTAAAAATCTTGTACAAGATGTGGAAGGTGTTGCTTGGCCAGGCCAGGCTGATTGCATATTCACACCATAGAACATTTCTGCCATTGACAGGCTCATTCACGAAAACCTGTCACATTTAAAGTGAAAGAAACTAACAAGAAATTGAACAGCATTGGATCTGTTCACAATATTGTCCACAAAGAGCTTGGATTCAATAAAGTGTGTGCGAGGTGGGTGCTCTGGCAACTTACTGAAGACCTGAAGCAACAACGTGTTGATGCCTGCACTGTGCTCCTCTCTCGGTATGAAGCTGAAGGGGAAGATTTCTTGAACTGCATAGTGACTGGGGATGAGATGTGGGTCAATCCTTTCAGCCTGAGAGTAAGCGAGCAAGTAAAGAATGGCAGCATCCAAGCTCGCCGAAGCCAAACAAATTCAAAGCGACACTATCTGCAGGGAAAGTGATGTTGACTGCATTTTGGGACAAAAATGGAGTAATTTTGGAAAAAGGGACGATTGTCAATAGTGATTCCTACTGCGATCTTCTTAAGAACGGATTGAAGCCTGCAATCCTGTCCAAACATCAGGGACTCATCCAAAAAGGGGTTTGTTTGCAACAAGAGAATGCCCGTCCTCGTAATGCCCGTGCGACTCTTGAAACCATTCAGGATCTGCATTTTGAAGTGACTTGGCTCAGGGCGACTTTCATCTTTTTGGCCCACTCAAAGAGGCATTACGAGGGAAACACTTTCGTTCTGACTGCGATCTTAAAAATATGGTGCATGATTGGCTGAGCATGCAACCAAAAAAGTTCTTCTCCGACGGAATCCATGCATTGGTTTCGCGATGGCAAAACGTGCATTGCAAGAGGAGAGGACTATGTTGAAAAGTAAATGAGTATTTTGTCAAAGGTTTTAATAAAATATTTTTCTTTTCATTTTTGCTGTTTTCATTTGAACCACCCTTGCAGTATATGTACTTCCCTCCAAATACCACAAGTAAACTACAATCATTAGATCAAGATGTAATTTCTATTGATAAGAGAAATTACAGACAGCAGTTGGTGCTTTATATTTTAAGAAATGTGGATGAAGTAAATGATATTACCAGGTGCAAATGGAATGCAGGCCATGCATAGGCTTTTCCTATCATGGAATTCTGCCAAACCAGCCTCTATTAATAAATGCGTCATAAAGGCAGGATTTATGAGGGCAACATATGAGTAAGATGAAGTATCAGACGATGAACCTTAGGAATGGGCTGAAATCAACAAGAGAATTCATTTTCAAACATTTAATGATTTTGTTGACGTTGACACCTCTATTAACTTGTGCACCAACAGAGGGAGAAATGGTAGAAGATGTGGGGATTGAAATTGAAGGAGAGAATATTGCAGATAACAAAGAAGAAGAATTACACCACCAAAAACGCATGAAGTGTATGAGGCTTTGAGTGTGCTAGTATGATTTTTTATAAATATGGAGAATTACAATAATGATAATCTCTTGCTATTAAATAGAATAGAAAATACTGTATCCAATGAATTTAAGAAAAAGATGACACAAGCTGAAATTACAAGTTTTTTCCCACTAAGCAAAAATAGATGTATATTTATTGTATACCTGTTTTATAATTTCATTATGAATGTATTAAATTTATTATATTATTTATATTAAACACTTGAACAAATGCAACTCAGGAACAGCGTACTTAGAGACAGAAATACACATGAACTCTTATGGATTAAAACTTCAAAACCTCGTACGTAAATCATCCTCCTCATTAGTCATTGAAATGAAGCTATCAGGGCGTCAGCATATTCTTTGTGCCTAGCTTAGCGAGTTTTTACTCATCCATTATTTTAACAATGGGTGACAAAAAGGATGCTGATCATGCTGAGAAAAAAGATTCTTCCAAATCCCAGGTTAACAGAGGAATCCAACGAAGTTATGACATGAATTTTAAAATAGTCATAGCTCAAGAGGCGGAAAAACGAACAATATTCAAGCTTCAAAAAATTTTGTTCCTGAAGTAAATGTAGTACCTACATCTATGTACAATTTTCCAGACAAATGTAATGGAAACCCAAGCATACTATACATACTAGCATTTTAATTTGGCACATTTAAATAATATTATTATTAAAAAAGTCTGCTGGTTAAGTAAATGAATAAACAGATGTGTATACTCTTTGTAAACTTAGCTCTTTTAACCCTGATTTTATTGTTAGTCTTAATGTAAAAAATGAGCGAGTTTAAAAATAAAACCAGTTCAGCTATTTTTCCTACTTTTCCTTTTCCCTCAATTTGCACTTTCCCGCAATTGACACTTTTTTCCCAGGTCCATAGAAAAGTGTAAATAAGGGGTTTTACTGTATATATTATATATATATATATATATATATATATATATATATATATATATATACATATTACGAAATTAATTAATAAGATTTACGACACGGGAGTGGCCTCAGGATTTCCTAGAAGTAACAATGATCCCTCTAAAGAATAAGCCAAAGGCAATGCAGTGTAAAGATTACAGAACGATAAGCCTTCTGTCACACACATCGAAGATCATCATGAGGATTCTTAATAAAAGGCTGGAGAAAAAGGCAGAAGAAATAATAGGGGAAGATCAATTCGGTTTCAGAAAAGGACGAGGAACTAGAGATGCTATAGGAGTAGTTAGAATCATATCAGAAAGGGCAATAGAATACAGTCAAGATATCTGCGCATGTTTCGTAGACTGGCAGAAGGCCTTTGATAGAGTAAATTGGGTCAAGTTGATGAAGATATTAAAGGATATAGGTGTAGACTGGAAAGACAGGAGACTGATTAGGAATCTATATGAGAATCAAGTTGTAAAGGTCAGGTTTGAGAATGTGGACACCAGCGGAATAAATATCGGTCGAGGAGTAAGACAAGGCTGCTGCCTATCGCCAACCCTATTCAATATATATGGAGAAAGTCTAATGCAAGAAGCTTTAGAAGGCACAGGGGATTTCAAAATTGGAGGAAGGATTATAAGAACAGTAAAATACGCAGATGATCAAGTACTTCTAGCAAGAAAGGAAGAGGAGTTACAAAAAATTATAAATAGACTAGTGATAACAGGTAGAAAATACGGTATGGAAATACAGAAAAATCCAAGGTCATTCGAATATCGGGTAAAGAAGAGAATCTGAACATAACTATTGAGGGAAAGCCATTAGAACAAGTATCATAACACGAGAGGCAAAATGTACGGATGAGATCAAAACTAGAATAGGAAAAGCAAAAGCGGCTTTCAGGAGAAAGAAACAACTACTTACAGGGAATATAAGGGAAGATATCCGCAAGAAGTTGATAAAATGCTACATATGGAGTATAGCATTGTATGGGGCAGAAACATGGACGCTAAGGAAAAATGACATCAATACTTGGAAAGCTTTGAAATGTGGACTTGGAGGAGAATGCTGAAGATAAAATGGACAGATAGGATGAAAAACGATGAAGTGCTACGAAGAATAGGAGAGAAGCGAATGATTATACAGACTATCAGAAAGAGGAAGGCTAACTGGGTTGGACATTACCTGAGGAGAGAGAGTATGATTAAAGACATGTTAGAAGGAAAACTAGATGGGAAAAGGGAAAGAGGTAGGAAAAGGTTTCAGCTGATAGACGATTTGAAAGGGAAAGAGAGTTATCAAGATATAAAGAGGACAGCGGAAAATAGGAGTATATGGAGAACCAGGTTTAACCAAGAATAATCACGGACCTGTCTACGGACAGACTACCTATGATGATGATATATATATATATATATATATTAATACACACAAAAGTTGTCGGTGCTTGCATACTGCAAGCACATCAAATATCACCATATACCAAGATCTTAGCTCGTAAATAAACCAACACGACAGTATTTGAACTACCCATTAAACCCTTGATCATGGTCACCTATTTTATAAACGAGACCCAGGTCGCTGGGTGTCGAACACCCAGTTCTTTCTTAGATTTTTTTGGGTGGATTTAACTTTCAGGACAATGTACCTGTTATTGTAAAGTTAATGTAAGTATATAATAAACATAAAAAGAAGGAAACAACCACACTGTTTTCTCCAGCGTGATTTTTATCAGTTATTTTTTATTTATTTGCATACTTATATTTTTTTATTTATATGTATTTTTTCTGAACTGCATCAGAAAAAACAATATACATTATGTAAAAAAATACCAACCAATTATGTAGATTCAAAGAATAAAAAATAAAATTGCCAATTGATTTACATATGTATTTAATATTTTAAAAAATATTAGGCAAGCACGGTCGGTGGATGTAATGCACCCAGACCTCTGACAAATAATTTTTTTTTAATTGTTCAAAAGATGAAATCACACTAAAATCCATCACTAATCCCACAGAACATTTCAAAACTCAACTACAAATCGAATGAAGGTATCAGCACTTCGGAAAAGAGTAATATTGTCATATAAAAATGCTCTGGGTGTGATACACCCAGGCGACCGTGCTCAAGAGTTAAATAAGATTATAGATAATATGATAATAATAATAATTTTCTGCAAAATTAAGGCATCTATCCAGAATTTCTAAATTCTCTGGCAATCGGCTCGCATCAAATTTTTCAAATTTCAAGTTTCAATGCTCAGATCACCCTTCTTAAGCTATACTTATAATCATCATTAAGATAATAGCCTATACGTTACACTAACATTTATGTAAAAATTAGGATATTTTGTGTGTTAGGATTATGGCATCATCATCCGTGCCTTTTAGTACGTATTCGAATAAAAAAATTTATTTAAAATTATCAAGTCGTCATATGTATACGCCGTTGGCTGAAATCAAATGGATTATAATGCAGTATAAGCATTAAATCAATGCTCTTAAAGTATGGAACATCAATTCCCATTGAAAGGCATTATTTCAATGGCAGTAAAAATTTTTCATTGTTGAAAACCAAAAAGCTTTTCATATTTTCATGATTAAAATCAAATTTTTATGCAAATTCAGCATGGATTTGAATTCTGTTTTCAGGAAAAAAAACTTCATTCTTTTCTCCACAGTATGGTGCATGTACCGACTTTGTATCTTAATTGTAAATAATTTAAAAAGGCAATTTTATATACTCCTGCACATTTTTAGATGCTTTTCTTATGGGTGTTTAAAATTGGACTTTGGGGTCAAAAACACCCCCTAAATATAACCTTTTCTGGAATTTCGGATTTTTTCTCGAGGTTGTTCCCATTGACCTATCTTCCTTCCAAATTTCAGCACTGCAGCTCTTCTAGAAGTACCTTAGGTTTTATATGATATATCCCAGGAGTGGCCAAATCTACTTACCCTCAGAGCCACATACAATGATTCCCAGAAGTTCACAAGCCGCATGACATATTCTGCACTCATAAATTTATGGACAGTAAAACATAACCTGTATCCGAAGCTTTTTGGATATAATGCATGTTCATTAGGCATCCCCAACATGTCTCGAGTCACACTATGTCATTGTGTCCTGTGGAGAAAAATGTTGACACGCCTCTGCATGGAAATTTAAAAGGCCATGTCTGATATATCCTTTATCATATATCCTATATATGTAAGAAGCAGCTATTTATAATGATATAGTAATTGGACATGACAACAGTTTTTTATTATGTTCTGGCATTCATAAATGATAATATGGGTGTCTTTCGGTAAACCTCTATAGTGAACCTCGATTTATCAAAATTTCCAAAAATCAGGTCCCTTCCATTTCCCTATATAGAGGTTTTACTGTATATTTTTATAACAAAATGACTAACAGCGGCAGCATGGAACACATAGGTGGACCTCTCACCAAAATAGTAAGCGTCCACCACTATCAAATTATGACACATACAATTCAAAGAGGTGTCTAGAATGAATGGCCAAATTTGGTCGTTGAACCAATTCGAGTGAACAGATTCAAATCAAATGTTTTTATTCCAATTCTGATTAATTATTGAATCATTTGAATCAATTCAGCCAATTTGTTTAATTCCATCCTTCTTGTAAAAGTTTGAAAGCAAAAAACTGCACTTAAAATTTTTAATAAGATGACATGGAACAAATTAAATTGCAGAAGACATCAATGCAATTAATTGATCAAACGTTTAAAAAAGCCTTCGAAACAAAGAATGCACTAAAAAAGCAAAATTTTATATGACATGTAACAATTTATAACAGAATTATAATATTGCCTTCCGTTGAAGCTACAGAAACCAATTGATAAATAAGTGGAAAGTATGAAATTGTCCTCAACAACATGCAACTTCTGTACAATAGAAAAAGTAAAATTATAAGCTAAATTAAATTTTACTCACTTCCAGCAAGCACAGCAATAAGAATAGCAACAGCCAGTATGGTAAAACCGACTCCCCAGCAGATACATCGTCTCCATGACTGAGATCGACGCCTATCCTTGGTAACATATAATTTTTCTCCCCTGTATTAAATAAAAAAATGTTTAAGTTCAACTCAGTTTGAGAAATATAACAAATACAGATTAATTATCACCAGAATAAGGGATGCTGAGAAAGTTCAAGGCTATTCTATATTACCCAAAAATGTTTAAAATTTAATAAGCTCTTCATTGCAAAAAATTTTATGGTGTTGAATGTCATTACCTAATGTATTTGCGATGCTCATTAACGGGAACAAAATATTCGTCATAAGGATCACCAAAACCTCCATCGCCAGTTTCCTCGTCACCAGCACCACGTTTTACTGGTATACCATTGAGGCCACCATTTGTGCCAGACTTTCCACCAGCTACTTCATCTCCAATGCCGAGACCTGCACCCCCATAAGGATTCATATTGACCAACTCTAGATTCACAGCCTCCGTTACATTTGTACATCCATCAATTTCGCTCTTCTCCTTCTCATTTGGTGTCATTATGAGGCCACTGTTGTTATGGATGTTTGAATTTGGTGTCTCCATAACTGGACCACGGCCATTAGCTCCTGTTAATAGAATTACATGGAAATCACAAAATAGAAATTCATGTTAAGAGCTGAATGAATGCCCTCGTCCACTTGTTCATGCCACGTGAAAAATCATTTCAGTGACAAAAATATAATAATCAATTCTCATTCTATTTATTTTAATTCAAGAACAAACACTGAAAAATACTCCACAACAAGACTGTAATCTTATTATGGCTATTAGAGATACCTGAGACAAGTAATTTCAAGTACTTGTTCTTCAATTTTTTCAATAATCAGACAAGCTCGATAATTCCCTGTTCAATTGCTATCTTAATGATTATTTGTGATGTCAGGGATCTAAGTATTTAGAATTAGCTGCATCGTATTATTACTAATTATTATCCACAGTGAATAATGATAAGTAGAAATCACACTTAAATAGTAAACTAAGCTTACATGTATTGAATCTTGTTCATATGGACGCATTTTTGTTTTTGAATCCATAAAATATTCAAAATTGTTGAGATAATTTTGACTAAAAAAATTGTATAGCTTTTTTATTTTCATGTATATTGCTTTGTGTATTTCATTATTGTTATAAAATAAAAAAATCTCATGACAGTAATGCCTCGGTTAAAAGGTCCTCTTGGAAGCTCATTTATAACAAAGTCAGCATTATTTAAAAAATCTAAAAATTATACAAAATCTTCAGAAACTTCATGAAAAGCAAACAAAAGTAGCAAAATTTTATTATCACTGGCACCGCACAAATGGCTCAGGAAGTGGGAATTGAGAAAGTTTACAATGCTGAACAGTGACTGATGACATTAACTTGCCTGTTCCCCCATGTAGTTCCTGCCACCTCACCTCCTACCACTGCCAATTCAGAATAGCAGGATTTCAGTAGGACCTATTGGTTTATTATATATAATTTTAAAAAACTAGTGTTCTTATTTCACATTTGATTGTATTTCTGTCAGTACTTTCTATGTTATTTCTACCTCTATTAACTCTGGAACACTAATGCCTACCTTTAAGGACACTATCACTAAGGTGTCATAAAATAACTACTTTTGTTTTTACTATGTAAAAATTACTATTTTTACAGGAATGAGCCAATGTATTAAACATAAAGATTATGGAAATATTAAAAAACAAAAATACGCTTAAAAATTTTTATTAAAATAAATTACCGTAAAAACTCAAGTATAGGACGCAGTAAGGTTTTGAAGATAAAAAATGTAGCAAATTTTCGTGACTATCGATTCAAATTAAAAACAGTAAAATATACGCGATCGCCTGTGAAACTTGCAGTGAAAATTAAATGCCTTGAGATTTAAGAACAGTGCGGCATCGCAATGGTATGTTTCAAGAATTAGGCACAGGTTGGGATACATGAGGGGAGAAAAGAGGATCTAACAATTCAGGAAACTTAAGTTGGTATCACTAAGGCGTCTTATATTTCAAGACTATGTCCACTATGTCACAATGTGGAGCGTACAGGGTTAAGATGAACTCAACTACACCAAATGTATACTTTGAAATACTTAAAATGGTACTGAAAAGGTGCCGCCTGAAATCCTGCTTACGATCGAGTTATAAACAATGTTGCAAATTGCCGTCGTAACAATTACGACGCCTTAGTGTTCTAGGATGAAAGATGTTTCTGATAATAAAGTGACGTCATGGAACACATCTACTTCGTTAATCGAAGTATTGTTGTAACTGTTTATACCCGATTTAAAAATTTCCAATATTGTTATAAATGTCATTACTTCAAAAAAAAACAATGACATGATATTTTAAAAGAATAACCGCATACATTTTTAGCAAGAAGAATATCTGTGCCCATTCTTAATGAGTTAGAACATGCTAAAGGTAAGGTTGTTTCTAATTCCAAACCAATACATTTTGCCTTACCTGGAGTAATTGAAAGAAAATACAGTAACTGAATTGTAATTTTGTTGAAGATTCTAAAAAAGACACTTTGGCTTACCCTTGGAGTCACCAAACACGGTGTGAGCCAAAGATTGAACATTTTTGTAAGGAAAAAGCTCTGTATAGAAATAGCCTTATTGTCACCATTGGGCCATTGGCGAGTTTTTAAAGGATCGTATTACCTCGAGTAAACTTAGTGTTACATGGATATTACAGGATCTATTTGTTGGTTCAGGTATTACAAATATTACATTTTAGGATAGATGATATATGATCTGAAGATTCAGTTAATATTCCTAACTAACAATTTGATAAGGAAAGTAGCATTAAGAACGAGCATTGTAATCACCAAATATATTTTCTTTGAATTCAAATAGCACCTGCAATAAATTAGTAACTACACAAATCAAAGATTTTCATTTAACTTGTAACGCGTTTGTGCGAAAATGACAGGTAAAAGTTGGAATAATGTTATCAAAATTTAGACCTGCCTTCAATGATTGAACTACCAATTTAAAAGAGAGAACAGCGACTATAACAATTCATTCGACATCTCTATATACAACGCTTAGAACATTTTTATCTCCTACCAGTGTCACCTAAACGTTTCATCGTGAATAACTGTTTTAAAATCTATCGATACGATGTTAAAGGACTCCATTATTTTGAGAACTAAAAACATTAAACCTTTTGAAGGTAGCCTTTCCCCGAAATGAACTTTATGTAGCATCTTAACAGTTATAATTCAATATTTAAAATTTGTCATGGTATTTTCCCCGCGATAAAAGAATTATAACGAGTATCGGCAAAAAATGTATCGGGAAGTGTCACGATTTTTGGACAATCTGCATAACATCGCCAAAGCATCGTTTTTTCTTCAATTTCACCAACTTCCTCGCACTCGTACACCAAAACCACGCAAACAAGTATGCTGAAACATCTATTCAACTGAAGAGGGGGACAGCAAATTCATCGAAACACTTTGTTGGACACGGACCACCGTTATAGTACAACATACATTTTTAAAGGTCAACACGAATTCCAATAAATGGAATACGAGTCATCGGCTAACGTTTCCGCAGTTTTTTTTTAACATGACAACTGTTTTATTTGGGAGAACACCGACCTACCTTCCATGCGGTCACTACCTTCGAGAATTTCTTCAGCCACCGGCCGTTCTTCGGTGCTTGGTTCCTTCTCCTCTAAATCCATAGTTAAGCGGAAACGATGCACTAATCGCCAGGAAGCAAGTTATCGCTAAAACGATTTGTATCGAAATGGTCAATTCCGCTACTTCACTCGTCAAACATCCTTCCCTATCACCCTCATAGCCTCTGCACAGACTGAATCACACCATCACACCACTCACGAGGGCACTGAAGTGACTGACGACCGACGGCAGAAAAGGGAAACTAACCTTTGGCACAAAGTAGTAACGTAGTCATTAAAAACGGTCGCAGACCCTGGCGCACAATACGTAGTTTCTGAAAGGAGAAATGGGGGGGGGGGGGGAGTCAGAGGATTATTTCGGCGCGACTACTACGACGGACCCTTAAGACCGCAGACGGGTGTTCAATTACAACGCCGACCCGAACAGAGGGTGGTCGAGTTTTTGTGGTAAAATGTGTTCAGAAAGATTGACGGCCGAGGATAAATGTGGATGAGGAACGATAATTTTTTTGCTCCTGCCCCGTAAAATATCAATTCATTTGGTCGACTATTCTATAGCCGTAGAAAAGTTTAAAGAACAATCTTCGCCATCATTTCCAACAAATAACAATATCACAAAGATATTTTCTGACTGCCGGGGAGCGAAAGTATTCGACTGAAAATTAAGTGGCGCTAAAACAGGGGCATACCGGCCTGCAATATGGAGAAATCCACTTGTTTAATTCAATACAGACAATTTCGCATTTTTGCTTTCTCCATATAAGAAGTATAGAGAAAATATTGTTTTCATGAAAAAATCGAATTCGAGATTTCAACGGAAATATGTACGTTTTAGGGTCCCCTGAACATATTTTGACTATTTCTAAACGTCTGTGTCCGTGACCGGAATTTTGTGGGCGCTCTAACTCAAAAACTAAATCCGATCAGCATAAAATTTCCTATTTAACATTCATATTAGAAAGTCAAGAACCGATTAGATTTTAGCTAAAATCGGTAGACCGAAAGTGGATGTTTACTCTTGTCGTTTTTCTGTTTGTGTCAAATATCTCCTGTAATTCTTCATTGCCGTAATCGTATTTAATAACCTAAGTTATAGATAATTTTATTCTCTACAACTTTTGTATTTAATAATTTTTTGTCGAGCCAATTGCTAAGAAGATATTTCAGTTCAATATTGGCAGCGATTCCAGCGCCGACAACTCGTAAATTACCAACTATATATGGAGAAAGTAATCTGTCGGCCACATCAGATTTTTTAAATTAAAATTACGGCCATAAAACCTCGTCTAAAATTCAAGATGCTTTTCATCGTTTATGTCGTGCTATCAAGTCTCTAGTATCTATAGCGAATGAGATAAATTTACCTCCAATACTGAATTTTACTCGGCAATTCACCAGAAACCGAAGTCAAAAAGACTATCCAAGGTTCATCGAATGAATTGGCTTACAAGAGCTACAAAAATCGACCAACAGTTTAAGGCAAATGAAAAATAATTCGAATTTATAAAATTTTAAACATTTCATCACTTTTTATACCAATAGTATCTCTAAGAATGAAGTGTGTCGGTCCAACGGTGGATACAAAGGGGGTAATAGGGTAATGACCCCTCCTAAGGGAGATGATCAATCTCCATTAAAATATTATCTCAATTAATTTATTTTACATTATAGGCATTCTAGAAATGTTTTGCAAGTATCTAAGCAGTGTATAATATACTCGGTATATTTATTGCAATGAGACGGTATTATTTTGCATTAATATTTGTCAATAAATATATGTCATCTTATTACCCCCACCTGGATCCGACCCTGGTCGGTTGCAAAGAAAATTTGCTCTTCCATTAATATTTTTGTGGTTATATTGTTATTGTTATGATTGTTTTTATTGTTACTGATAATACCTTTAAAACGACACTGATAATATTGTATTTTTCATAATTTTTATTGCATTTTTCGATACCTAGTTTTGTCCTTTCAATGTTTCATTTATATTTTGTTACTCTACTCGTTGTAACTGGCTACTTGCTTTTTTTTAAATATTTTATGTATTTATAAATAAATAAATAAAATATAAAGAATCCCATTCCACAAACAGCTTTTCACGCAGGAGGGCCAGCTAGAAACATGATCAACAACGAAAAATCAAATTTCCGCGATAAGCGTTTTCAAGAAGACTTGACCACTACAACGCGACCCTTCAAAACGACAGGACACTTCCATCACTCACCTCCAGATGGAGTGGGGGTCGTCGCGACCACGCTATTGAGGAACGGACCCGCCGGCGACGGCGGTCTCGGCGGGGGCGACGAAGGGGGCGACAGCCGACCGCCGCCGTTCACGACCTTCCCCCCGCCGCCGCTTCCCTTCCCGTGAGCCTCGTCGTCCACGAAACCAGGGTTGTCGAAACCGGACCTTTCCGATCGACCGCTGCCCTTCGCATTGTTCGCTTCCACATAAGCCACCTCGGGGTCTCGGCCCGCTTCCCTTCCGTTAATGGTTATGACCGATGCCATCCTGTTATCACTCTGCTGGATGTGGTGCGTGATTTCGGGTACGATTTCTGCCGGATCGTCGTCCTCTTTCGATTCCTGGATGGGGACCGCGTCTTCCTCCGAAGGCTCCTCCTCGTGGTGGAGTTCGCCGTTCGCTAACGACGCGTTCGGATCCATGTTCGGGGTGGCCTCCGAGGCCCCTTCCCTCATGGAGGCTGTGCTCTCGCTGCCCCCGCTAGAAGAGCTCATCCTCTCCTCCGAATCCAGGGCGGCGGTTGTCTTTGAGGACTCCAGGGTTGACGTTTCCCTTTCTCCTCGTTTCAGTGTAGTGAGAAGGTCGCTGAGGTCCTCATAGAGGACGGGTTACTTGGGTGAGATAATCTGCGTCCTGGAATGGCAAAAAATATAGAATTTTAGTTCAATAAACGGGTACGATTATTTTCTCTCAGAATTATTAAGTGAAAAAATTGTACGACCGTAAACAACATTTTGTCATTGTGGCGAATCTTAGCAAATGAAGGGAAATTTCGGCATTCTTTCAGACAATATCAATAATATTGAATACAACTTATAAAACAAGACGAGAAAAATGAGCTGCGAAGGACACATTTTAAGGTGAGGGGCGAATCCAGAAAGTTCTCAAGGGGTATATCGCCCCTCCCCCTCTTGAGTCCGCCTCTGCCGGGGACCTTATGTGTTGAAAACCTCGACCCTATCAGAATATTTCTTTCCCTTGCCATACAGACCTAGAAACAAGGCGTAGAATCAAGGAATTTTGCGCGGAATGAATTGAGGAATGCACCCAGTGTAGCGCAATGTTCGCCTCGCTCTTCCTTGGATCCGCCACTGTCTAAGGTGCATGCAATTACGTAAGTGCACCAAATATGGTTATTTCGCTAGCGGCCTATAGAGGTAGTTAGCAATTTTCGATAGCTTCAAAAAATGAAAAAATAATCGGAAAATGAATTCTCGATCTCACCTTACAGTTTGCATACAATAGGTAATCTAGTAGTCAAGTCCTGTCATATTCGAGACATGGATGTTGTAAAGACGAATGTAACTGCAACAGAAAGCAATTTTCATGATGAATGAGCCGAACGAGAAAGCGACGTCGAAACACGGTTTAGCTATCTTAGTTTCCGTTGACAAGTCACTAAATTTTAAAATGGTAACGCAAAGATGCCAACTGAAATGAAAAAAGTTGCTGCCTATACCTGTATTTTCTTTCTGTTTTCTGCGCGAAATTAAAGTTTAAACAAAAATTTCTCTATAATATGGGGAAAGTAAAACAAGTAAGGGTGTACACGGGTTTTCCGTGTTACAGAAGTGCTTTTCGTCAAATTCGCCCTAGTATAATCGTATACTAATGTATTTGCTTTGAAATCAGAAAATTATTTTTCCTTATATTGTGGTAGCCCTGCATTTTAGATCCATTCTAAACATATTCATTTCGTTTTCCGATTCTATACTCGCCTACAAACGAAATTTCTTTTACATCAGTTTACCTTCCAAATTCATAGTTACAAAAAAATTCTAACCAATACAATTCCTTCCAAATCTATTAATACTGAGATAGTTTAATTTGCAATTGTGGAACCACTGTTTGGCTGATCCAGTCCAAAGATGCTATTATGGTTTAGTATATATGTGATATTATAAATACTATATTTTGTTAAAATTGATTCTGACAATTCAACACAAATACGTGTAAAAGGAATATTTTTATTACTTTGATTGTGGCAGCCCTGATTTCCATATCTACACAAACCATATTGATTTTGTTTTTTTATGTTGCACACCTCCTTCATACAAAATTTCCCTGAAATCGGTTCGGCAAATTCCTTCCAAATTCACAATTACCGAAAAGTTAAACTATGCAATTGTGGCACTCCTGTGGAGTCGTTCCGGTTCAACTATGTCACCTTGGTCATTATTTTATGTGAATATTCTTTCAGCAATGACGAAAAGCACTAAAAAGACCCTATTTGTAATATAAATACCATCGAAACGCGGAAATGAAACGAAATGTTAAAATGAAACTTGATGAGATGACGAAGAGGCTTATTTCCAGATATCCGGAGAATCGCGCCAATGATGACCTGCAGGGTATGTATACATAAATTAGTCATATTTTCTAACAAACCAGTTCATGCGCTGCACACACTGTTTCGGACCCAGAAGTCTCTTTAGCGCTTATTTCCGGAGCAGCGGAAACACTACCACATTACCCGACCCGACGGACTCTTGCCAATTCCAAGGATTTTTCTGAACAACCAATTTGTTAAATTACCAATTTTACTCCAAATTTGGACCAATAGGGATATTAATCGAATGACAAAATTCAAGCTCCCTTAATTTCCGCTGTAAATTATCCCACGACCAGCCGGCCAAATCCTCAAAGAAACATATTTTACGACATTTAACGGCATCGTTCAAGATGCGCCCCTCGGTCGCATTTAACAACCATTAAAGGTCTCTGTGCAATAAACATTTAGCCATTCTGCCACTCACAGAGGAGTCGTGTCGTGAAGATACAGCCTTAACGGGAAGAAGCTGGAGGTGGCGTGGGAGGATGACTCCGCGCTGCAGGAGAAAGTTAAGCACGTGATGGAGAGGAGACCGAGAGGCGGGAGAAGCCGAGACAGTCGAGCCTTTTATTTCAAGGTCACAGATGAAGCCTTCTTTTACTATTTCACTTCCAGACCCGCTCGCTTTCTCTGGAAATCTTAAAATCCATTGGCACCGGCAGTCGTCCGATAAAAAAATTTCGCAGAAAATAATTACGAATTTAATTCCATAAATAAACAGCTACATCGAAAATTTGTTTTTCACGGTGAGAAAAACTCATTTCAAACTTGCTATGCTTATGATATTACGTCTCACGCTATTCTAATAAAAAATTCAATTAAGTATGACCAAGTCTCTCTTTAAAAGGCATGTAAAGGATATTGTGATTGTGAATATCTTCTCCGATATTCAAGATTGTGTTTACTCCCAGAAGCTTTAGGCTATTACTTAAAAAGTTTCATTAAAAGAAAATGGAACGATGAAACATCGCCTCACATAGTGCTATTATTACGCCATTCCCAGATATATTTCATAAAAATAATAATTTTTGGGACATATTTTCAGCATACTATTTCAAGAAGAGCAAAAAATAGACATTACACCATTCTGAAAACAAATAATAATTCTAACTTAATCGATTATGGAATAACATTTAGATGATGGAGCACATTGGCTAAATTAGATATACAAAATGGTAAATCCTGAGGCTAATACAACGTATTGAAGTATTAACAAGTACCGACACTTATTTTGGACACAAGGTAACCCTCCGAAAGGGTAAATTAGAGATGTAGCCCGTACATACATGGTATAAACCACTTAAATCAGTCATGCACAGTTCCCTGTGGTCTCAAGAGTTTCCAATACTTATCCACCGATCGTATCGGGACAATGCAAGGACATCCATGGAGAAAGAATTTAACCTCCAACATGCTTTAATGTTAACAGTCTCGCCCAACATACATCCCGAAGCAAAGACACAAGCGAGTTATTAACGAAATACCACGACGGAATTAAGTCTTCGGAACGCACGAAACCACCCATACACATTCCGTCAAAAGACCTCCTTGTAACCCGCTGCTTACAAGAGACGTAAGCCACCGATTGAAAAAAGGGGAGAGAGAGAGAGAGACCGAACCCCGCCAAGAATTATTCTCTTAAGGCTTGGCTCGAAGGCGCGCTTGTGCGGGCAAGAGATATAAGCGGAGGCGATGGGAGAGTCGCGTTCGGAAGAATGCCGGGGACGTCCTTGGTTGGAACTGCGCCCATCCAGATGCAGTCGGACGTAGGAAGATCGGGAATCGACTCGTGCGCCTTTTTATTCCATCGTTCTGTCCTCTCCGTGCGACCCATCGACTCGTTTTCCTTTCTATGCGATATTTCGGTTTCGATTCTGCGTCTCGACGCACGCAGCATCGACTTTTTCGCATCTTGATCGATAGGATTCCGTAAAAGTCATCGCGATAGAGGCATAATGGCTGATGATAACCGCCTAATTGACCCACATATGTTCATATTGCGTTCTTAAGTCTGCAGGACTGAGGTATCCTTGAAAACAAGTTTAGAGCTTCGACAATCTTAAATAATACCCTCATAACAGCTTCGGCTCATATACGATATATAAGCGAATAATTTTATTTGACATCCAAAAGGCGAATTCTTTCGGTTCTTACAGGTGTTTCTGCGACGCCAGGTTTTTTCACTTTTTTAAGACATCACCATCCTTCACCATCTGTTACGATAATTTTTCAATCTATCATGCGCTAGACACGTTCAACATGCGACTAGATTACTGAAAGATTATGGTTCGCTAGTATTCTTACATCACCCTATGTGTACTTAAGAAACTTATCCGAAGCAACGAAACATGCGTTTCCTTTACGGAGATTTCAATCAATATTGTTATTACTTGATAAAAATAACGCTTTAAGGCTGCGGTAATAGCAATATAAGTCTTACCAATAAAGGATGCAGCTTAAATTTCTGCGATTCATATGAAGAAATTACTATTCTCCTCGATCATTACTATAATTCAAGTTTAAAAATCGTAACACCTTTGGATCTATTATTGCTCGCACTTCTGATACGTTTTTGACGGTATGGAACCCAGATTTTGATTTTGAGTAAATATAAATAATTTAGTAAAATTATATTTGTTATATTTAATTAGCATTAAATCAATGATTTCTGATCATATTTTTCATTGGGACCTGCTCTGATGAGAGGCAATCTATGAATGGAAATCAAATACCTAGACGAGGAAATGTATATATAAATGATTAATGCATCATAATTTCTTCTTTGCGACTATAAGAACAAAATTTCACGACACGAAGAAATGCCCGTTATGTCTATTTACACACCCATAAGTAACGTAAGCACCAACCATCACACACGTCAAACTACACATCAAAACTGCTTTCACCCTGAGTAACTATGTACGCCCACAGCGTCGACATTTCCCGCATGAAAATCAACTACTGTATTCGCACACGACTCCCTGGTTGGAATTCGAAAGAACCTCCTTCCTTCCACATCGAAAGGGGACTCATTGGACGAATATGGCAAAACAGAACCCATGAGTCGATGGAGAGAGAAAAATCGTGAACGAGGAAGCACACACGCCCTTATGAACCAACCCATTGGAGATAGAGAGAGCACTCACTTTTAAGGCGGAGGAAGACGTGGAAAGACACCTCCTGGGGGAGACCTTCCAACGCATCCCACAACCGTAGCTCGAGGCAAAGAACTTTTGCTTCCTAGAACGAGACTACTTGAGGAGTGGGTGCTTCACGTTGGTCGACGCCGTCGCTTCGAGCCGAGTTGCATATCCTAAGCTCCATAAAAAACGCCTCTTCCCTACTGTAGGGCCGTTGTAGTCCCCACGGGCGTTGAAGTCACCAATGTGGGTGTTAAGTTTCTTAATGTATCCAACGCGAATAAAAAACATATACAGCTTGAGGCCATAGCCACGTTTCTTGACGGAGGCCGGGGTGGAAGATGCGTTTAATCGCGAGATGGCGGAAGGATCTTCAACGTTTTACGCGATTGACTTGCACTGTTTTGTAATAAAGGCTTATGTTTGGGTTTCAGAATTATAGCTCAGAATTATAGCTCAGAAAAAAGCTTGAATTACTTATGTGTAGCTCGATATCTTCTCCAAGTCCAGGCAAACAAAACCCCAAGAATAAGGAGAATCACTTTTTCGGTGACTGGGACAATTTTCGATTACTGGATATCTATCTTCAATTTTTACAGATGAAAACGAGTGTGAATTGCGTTTTAAACCATCGATTGAAGAAATTGCCGACTAAATTTGAGTAAGATTAATAGTCATTGAGAAGTTGTAAGAAATACGCGACATTGTTCGTTTCAGCGATTTTTCACGAATGAAATATTTCCAAACCGTGTAACAGAAAATCAGGCTTCCTCGAGTCCGCCAGGGATTTTCTCGCTCTCAATTCGTCCCGTGCGGTTGAATTTTTTTATTTATATATCGTCACAGTGAAAAGGAGAAGATTTCATAGCTCGGTAAAATTTGAAAACGACCAGCTCGAGCAATAATTTTATCTGAACATACATTTCTATTAAACAAGAGAAGTTTTTTCATTCATTTAAATATAGTAATCTTAAAAGATGATGCTTATTCAGAAGTTATTAATCTTGCAATAGCTTTGATTTATGGAGGCACCCAAAAGAACATCTATGATTTTTCAGGATGTTACAAATTCATGTTTTTTTAAATGCATGTAGAAGCGCAGCGCTTTGCTAGTGGAAAATTTATTTCTATCTCCGAGGGAAAATTTCTTCGATTGAAAAAACAACCCGTGATCCCGGCGGAGTGAGCAAATCAGGAGTGGATGCGGCAGATATATTTTATTTACACCCTTCCACAACTTTTACCCCCTCGCCAAAGCCACCTTCCGCAATCCCTTTTTTATGGACCGACCTTTCTCAAAACGCACTCATAAATAAAAACCCATTATTTTTTTAAGGCTCGGGTTCCCATATATATAATTCTTCCGACACTCTAAAACGGAGGAATGGAAAGTGACAGACCGGCAAAGGCGCACGTGACCAAGGACGAAGACAGCTTCGGACGAACTCGTTTTTTTATTCCTTTTGCGAGTTACTCGGTATCGCGAGCCTTTAGGGATCCGACTCGAATCGCGCACTGGTTCAGCCACATATCAAGCAGAAAGAAGGCTTTGGAAGGAAAGGCGAGCCGCGGAAGCCTCCTCTCTTTGCCGCCCGGGAACGCGCGATCGCCATGTTTGGACGCCTTCCAGTGGGCGCCTCATAGAGCAGACTTGAACGCCTTCCAAGAGGGTTTCGAGGAGAGAAAAAAGCGAGATTTTTTAAAATAAGGCCGTCGGTTGGTTAGTTGGTCGGTTGAGGAGGTGGCATTCGATCGCATTGAAAATGGGCTGTTAAAAAGAGTAGGAAGAACTCTCGTAAAGGCGGGAGAGACGAGGTAAACTTTGCGAGTCAGGAAAGTTATAAACAAGACCGTTGAGCGTTGGCTCTCTAAAAGAAAAGATGGCGTCGAAGGGAGAAACGTTGAAATTGGAAGAGAGAAAATCAGCATGACCCGCTTCTCACTTGGACAACGGGGAAAAGTCGAATTGCGATCAAAACCCCCGACGCCTCTGATTAAGGAGAAAATGTGCGAGGAATGAAGTCGGGAATATAGCGTCCTATGACAATGGTAATTGGATCCACGGGTCGGATCAAGATTTTGTATCGGATCGGAGTGAAAGTACTACGAGCTCAAAACTTAATCGTGGCGGGGGAAGAACTAATGACGCCATAAAATTAAAGAAGCCTCGATGAAACTTAGAAAAACAGGAGCAAAAATTTCGCAAAAGAACAGCGATTCGAACGAATGATAAAGTCGGGGTCATTACTCGCATCCATCAAATCTAGTAGAAAATAAGCATTACGAAATTAACTTCCGCATTCGATGATTGAAGTCAACTATTCATTAGCTCGGCTTTGGCAACGCCGATCCTAAAGATTTTTGCTGTAATAAATTCCCGAAGAAAACTCAAAAGACAAAAATTTTAAATATAATTTATTTTGTTTTTTTTTAATCTTATTAACGAGGTGAAATATTAATCCATTCATGTTTTCGATAATGGTATGAGAATAAAAATGAAGAAAAAGTCAAATTTTCGTTTGAGTTTTCCGTCTCATTTTTTTATGTCGCGACTCCACATAAAACTAAATAAAAATCAGAAGAGATACGACATGTCGAAAGTTTTCGCGGTCAACTTTCCTCGTCATCCAACATTCAGGCGAGAGAAAGACTCCTTTCGCCAGACAAGACCTTAGAATGAAAGGAATGAGACGCTCCATTCACTTTCCGTCGACATGTCGCTACAAGGGACGATATTCGTAGAAAAGGCAAGCGACGTTCGATCTACCTTTCACACCTCTGGATAATGTTCCCCAGTCGACTTCACCCCCAACAGCTCTAGGTAAAATCAAAACCTATGTTTCTCCATTTCAAAACCCACGCAGATAACGACGTCAAACTAAAGGATAGCTTATTTCGGGATTCCCAACTTGAAAATAAACACGATTTCCGACACATTCCCTCAATGACCCACCTTGCGTCCCATCTCTTCCCGAATAAATTTCCTTTTCCACCCGCGAATCGACGACGCGAGCACAAAACACACGATCTCTCGGTGGTCCTCTTTCTCTCCCACTCCACACCCCTTCCGGCAACCTGCCTCACCCGAAAAAATTCCGTGGACGCCCTTCATTGTCATACTGCTCCGCCAACCAACATAAGAGGGAAAGAGACACGGTTTCCATTGACAACGGTGGAGCACCTACGCTGATCCGTATGGTTGGCCTCGCCTCGACGCCAGGGAGGAAACAATTGAAGATCCCCCTTTTTCCCCCCCTCCCGATCGCGTGCCCGCGCGCGGGGGAAAAATCCCGCTACGCGCGCCTCTAGCTCCTCCTATATTAGTGCATTATCTCTCGGCAGTGAATCACTAGCTAACGCAACAAGCGGTCGATGGATAGAATGTGGGAAGCGCACTCTTCTACGCTGTTTGCGACATCACCCATGAACAGACGGGTTTGAATTGTTTTGGAAGAAAGTTTTTCCGATGGTCGATTAACCCGGGCCGAAAAACGGAAATATTCGGCTTGCGGAGGCCGGGAAAAATGGACGTTAAGTCAGTCGATGGATACTAAAATGTCGTATCGATTTTTTTACGGTTCTCGCGTTTTTATCAACATTTTGAATGTGGCAATCGTAAAACTTGTTTAAAATTGTTCCTTTCAGGTCTCCCTCGTCTGAATTTTATTGACGAGCATATGAGCGGGCGTCTAAATGTAACGCATGTCCAGTTAAGGATGAACAATTAAGTTGAAAACCTGTGGGAAGAGCTTCTTAATTATACTGCTAACCGCTTGATTTTTCACTTTGCTGGTCTAAGCTTAACAAAATAATGATTTTTTGCAACGGAAACTAACGTTACTTAAATAATAAATAATTTCAAATAGCTCTAGGAAATGATATTCTCTGTATCATTTTGAATAATTTCGGTAATTAATCTAAAGAAAATTCCAAACATAGAAACTCTTCATAGTAATAATAAAATTTGTAGTTTCCATACGAAAAGATACTTTAATCGACCGACTTCGCCTTTTACGGCATCACCTAATAATCATCGTATTTAGTAATTCTCTTTAACTCCGATAGGTCTCGAATAAGCGGCATCGCAACTATGCAGCTTAACATAAGGAAGATCACTTTATACCTATAATGGCATATTGTCAACTTAAGAATTAAAACATATTGCATCGAAAAAATTTCTACCCAAAAAATTAGTTAATATATCAGTGAGTTAATAATCACGTAAAATATTACTACATTTCTTAAGTGAATGAAATTATTAACCGTAATTGATTGTACGATGTTTCTTGGATTCACATTTAGAGAAAAAAATGTAGTTCATCTATTAATTTCTCAACCAAATGAGATCTGGGAATATCGTACTATCAAAGGTCTTCCTGTGGCATTTAATTTAAACAGACAGGCTGCGTTCTGAATTCAAAATGACCTCGCTAACACACCCACAGCAAGTGGGCTTTTATTAATGATAAGTGCGTTTCCGGCATTGCTGTAGAAGGATTAGAAAAAATATCGACCTTCTTAAGCAACCAACTTCATTTCGTAAAGGGGCAAGTGATCGCCGTGCAAAAGGTTTCCGGATAGGATTCCATGTGGTAAGAAGATGACAAAAGCGAAGTAATTCTTCTAGAAGTATGCCACCCGAAAATCGTAAAAGCTTATCAGTAATTTCGTAAATAATTTTGTTTCAAATTTTATCGGAAGCTTTGGAGGAATTTTTTTGTCAAAGAATCAAGCGCTGCCATACTAATATGACATAACAAAAATAACCAAAACTGCAGTAGTGCAATTATTTGGCACTTCGATACGCCACTCTGCTTTAGTTGGAAATTTGTTTTTATATCACTACTCGTCATTATCCCTTGCTCCGGAATGTAAACTGCAGCCCACGAAGCAACGACATGGCTTGTCACCGTTCTCTTAGTTGCTAGCCTTGACGGAACACCTTCCTTCGTCACTCACATCGTTCGGAGACGCGAGATTATTCTTTTCCTTAAACCAGAAGTACAGCCTCACTTTCCGAGTACTATATATCGACTAGGAACTCCTAAAACTAGAACATCTTCCTGTACTGTACAGTGAAAACTGCCAGGTACACACGCTTTCCCTTCGATCAACACAATTCGGACCTTCCATCGCTCGTAAAAGGAGGCTACAACTGAAAAGGACAGGATACCCAATGTACGTAGATAGAGGGAGCGACATTTTTTTCGAGACGGAAGAGACGAAGAAACCGGCCTGATAACACACGGCAAGATATTTCTTACGTACAAGTACATCCTTCTACAGGAGCTCCTGAGAAGAAGAAATGGCCGAAACGACACGAGGAAGGACATTAAGCACGCATAGAGTGTACGGGACAAAATTAAAGTGCAACAGATAAAAGACGTCCTGAAAGCAAAGAAAACACACTATAAGGAATTTTAGATTAGTCGTTAAGCGATGCTTGCAACGGAGCAGAGATGCAGACGAAAATTACTAAAACGGATTCTTTATATATAAAAAAAGAAAATTATAGAAGATCCTGTGAAGATACTTAAGATATCACAAGTGAAAAGTAAATTAAAAAACACCATAATAGGCATTTAGGGACATTTATATGAAAAATAGTGCAGGAGGCTACAACGCCAGAAAAGGAGAAATCCAGAAAATGAAGTGAAAAATACTACGGAGTCTCAGAGCATTGGAACCAGTTATATGATTAATGTAAACTTGCAACATACGCTCGAGAAACGAGTAGGAACTACGCAAAATTTGGTCTCATAACGGACGAACCGATAAAAATCACTATGCTATAGGAATACAAACCAGGAAATTACCGTGTATTACTCAAATTCGGTGTATAACTTAAGATATCCCGAGAATAACGACATTTTCAGACAAATTAGAAACAGTCGTGATAAAGTGATATTGGGATGCCTTAGTGCACAGGCAGAAAAATTCGATTAATCTTTAATGAAAAATTGAAACAAATACATTACCTAACGTTACGAAGGTATATCGACAATAACGCCGTACAAAAATATGCAAAAAATGTCAAGTTATGGAAGAAATAATGAACTGTTCTGACAGAAAATTAGGTCATTTAGTTAGGTGAAGGGAATTATAAAAGATATTCAAACAATACGGTTACAAAAATTTCTCTAGCGGAAGAAGTGAAAGAGAAAAGTGAGAGTCGTTTAGAAGAGAGGTAAAAATAAATAATAACACATAAAAAATGAAATGAGAAAAAACCAGTGAGAGGTGCAATAGGTACTGGATTAGAAAGAGATCCGAACGATTTCAAATTAAAGATAAAGAAATGAGGTTATACTTGTCCGCGCCGTTCGTCTATCATTATAAATAGCTGCTTCGTACCTAAGGTACTTCTAGCAGTACTACAGAGCTGAAATTTGGCATGAATATAGGTCGCTGGTTACAACCTCTGGGAAAAAATCCGAAATTTCAGAAAAAGTTACATTTAAGTGGTGTTTTTGACCCCAAAGTCCAATTTTAAACACCCATAAGAAAAGCATTTAAAAATGTGCAGGGCTATATAAAATTGCTTTTTTAAATTATTTACAATTAGGATACCAAGTCGGTACACGCACCATACTGTGGAAAAAAGAATGAAGTTTATTTTTCTTGAAGACAGAATTCAAATCCATGCTGAATGTGTAAAAATTTTATTTTAATTATAAAATTATGAAATTTTTCAGTCTTCAACAATAGAAAAATATTAACTTCCATAGCAGCGACTCCAATGCCTTTCAAAGGGAATTGATTTTCCATACTTTAAGAGCATTGATTTAATGCTTAGAATGCATTATAATCCATTTGATTTCAGCCAACGACGTATGATGACGTGATAATTTTAAATTAATTTTTTTATCCAGATACGTACTAAAAGGCACGGATGATGAAACCATAATCCTAACACACAAAATATCCTAATTTTTACATAAATTTTAGTTTAACATATAAGCCATTGTCTTAATGATGATTATAGTTATTGCTTTAAAAGGGCGTTTTGAGCCATGAAACTTGAAATTGGAAAACTTGGACACGAAGCCGATTTCCAGTGAATTTGGAAATTCCGGATACATACTTAATTTTGCAGAAAATGAAAATTATTCTCTTGTTTATATATTATCATGCCATTGATTTTAAACTACGATGTAAACATAGAATGACGTCATTATACTAACATGAAATTTAGTAAAGCGTAAGAAGTATTTTAATGTTGTAGTTTTCGAGAAATTGTAACTCTTTTCAATTCTAAATGTAATGCCGTCATACCTATTTCGCGATTTTTCTAATCCAAATACGTGTTAAAGGCATGGATGATGATGCCATAATCTTAACAAAATATCCTAATTTTTCCATAAATTTAGTGTATAGGGTATTGTCTGAATGATGATTATTCATATTGCTCAGGCAGCGCGATCTGAGTCACTAAACTTGAAATACGAAAACTGAGCCTAATTATCAACTTAGCGACGCAGCAAATTATCAAATCTTGTAATGGACAACATTAAAATAAGGACTGTATGAGATATCTTCGTAGGCTTTTTATTTAGAGATTCCGTACGCACTGAAAAAAAAACATTCAAATTTTCATTCCTAAAAATGGATCCCATCGAGTGAGTTATTTTTAGCGCGTTTCATCTCAATGAAACGACGCGATAAAAAAAGCCATAAGTGGTAATTTAGCGCTAGTAGCTTCTAATAAAAGACAATTTGAAATTTCAGCGGGAGGTGAACAATTGGAGGGTACAGAACCTTGCCTCGTTACAGCTTTGCATAGCATTGGCGGTCTCTATAAGGTCTTGTTTCTTCTTCATCGTATGATTTTTAACGCGCTTTAAACGCTCCCGTTGGTAATATTTTACTCCTCCGCGGATTGCAAAAATCTTTGGGTAAAACTGAAATAAATGGCGACCCATCGTATATTTCAATTATCTGGCTGTTAGCTCAAAGCCGAACGAACGGATAAGGACTTATCTGAAGCACTTTTCATTACAATTAGTTCTAGTCTAACGGAGTATTTAAAGGGAACCGGATCGGAAGCGAACGCGGGGTCGATTCCTATCAATGGAAACGAGTCACCAGGGGACAACATATGGTGATATCGTGGGAGAAGGGACGGGATGGCCGTCGGCATTCTATAACCGACCGTCCCTACATGGAAATGATCCGGGACACACTTTGTGGATAAGAGATCCGAAGGACGACAGGAAATCCACTCGACGGTCCTTGGTTCGATGCCCGGCGTCCACAATCTGACCGAAGACGCGAGCGAAAAGGTTAAGTCGAGCGTGGAAACTATGGTTGACTGATCTTCCGCAAAACTATTCGCTTATAAAATTCGGAATTTGATCGAGAAAGACTATGGCTCGATGATTGCCCTATAGACCAGGGATGGTAAACCAATCGCAAGCGGGTCACTTTTGGCACGCGAGCCACTTCTGGCGCGCGGGGCAATTTTGATTAGCACGCGACAGAAAACAATTGATTATTGTATAATCCACTATGGGAGCCTTAACTATGTGGAAGTCTATTTTATTTAAGCATAAATGAAACCCGAACTATGCAAAAATTCCACTATATTACTCCAACACACGACCAGGTTTGAACGTAACAACAGTGACCTGATGATGACGTTGTTACGTTGAAACTTGGTCGTGTTTTGGAGTAATATAGCGAAATTTTTAGTTTGTTTTATTTATTCTTAAATATTTAGTTGTTTATTGATTGTCTCCTTAGTATTTTTCCCTTTCTGACACAATATTCGTAAAAGACTATTTCCAACGAAATTGCAATTATGTCGAAAAAACTGACTGGAAGTAACTTTTGTTATTATCATCATCGGGTACGAGTGAAGAGCAATTGGATTAAAATTTTTATGCGGGACAACAATTGGAGATGCGGTGTTTTCACATGAACTTGTTCGGTTAATCTTGATTTTACTACCACTGAGGGCGAGGGAAAAAGCTGGTCCCTACCTCGCTCGATCTTTAATAAAAACAATTGAACGTTAGAAACGCGTTTTCCCTCACGTGCTGGAGAAATCGTGGCGTCGGGTTGCTATTTATAGGCCATTAAAAACAACTTATTTGAGTTTTCCTCCAGGCGATGGGAGTAGTAGGAAACAACTAGCGAATTCCTCACTAAAAATGATATACATATAGCTATTATGGGTCGTCTTCGTTTAAATAGTTCGCTAGAAAAATAGTTAAAGAGAAATGACAAGTTTACACCAGCGCCTGGGCTAACGGGAACATTATCTAGTTATTGTCAATTATCAATGTACAAGAGAGATCGCCGTCTCCGGAAATTAACGAATATTTTCTTGGAATAAAGGGATTACCTTCAAACAAAACGTAAATTTATATTAATATTTAATCTCGATATGAATTAATCATTGATAAAGCGACAGATTTACTCCGTCTGCTCAAAGATGGTCACCATAACGAACAAATCCGTCACAGCACACCTTTCATCATTCGAAACTCTGCTTCCGTCTGCCTGCGATCTTTCGCAAATAAATTTTCGCGGTGCTGCATGCGTTGAAAAAATGCGCTTCCGCATCTTTTTAACTCTGGTCAAGTTCCAATACTTCCGGATCGCTTTCGTTTTCCGAGACGTCGAAAGTAAATGTAAACTAGTTGAATTACCATAGGCGAAACAGAAAGTGATTACGCGTACTTCATCAACTCCAAGAAATAAGTGGCAAGTGATAATTTTCCTAGAATAGGCGAAATATTTTCGCCAATGTATTAAAAAATAGAAATATCTCGTTTATATCCCTATAAAGAAAATGAGGGTCAAATTTTCCTATCTTATGGAATTATTCAATGTGGACCATTATTAACTAAAAGCTCATTCTCCTACACATGCTCGAAATATTATTCTAATTTTTTTTTTCCGAAAGTGAGTGCCTCTGTAGAAAAATATGTGAACTACCTTAGAATCATATATGAGAAAGTAAAAATAATTACACAGAAAACGTGCTAGCGCGAGCACGTGAAAACTGCACTTTCTTCTTGCATTGATCAATTTTAAATATTAATGTTAAATATTAATAAAGGCAGAAAAAGTGCTAACACGAGCATGTTTTCTCGAGAAAAACCACACTTTCTTCTTGCTTAGTCCGGTTTTGCGGGTTCCGCATGCATTCAACGGAAGAATGATTGCGACGTCAAAAGTTATTTATGCTTCAATCTTATTATTCATACGGCACGCACCGTCTAACTTACGCAACCAAAATGTTGGAAAAGTTTCAAGAAATTCGTGATCTCGCACATTCCATTAAACGCAAGGAATCCGAGTCGTATGCGCTGAGATTTTATGGGGAAATTATCGTGCGCTTTTGATCCCGCGAATTAATGAATGGCGCGGAGCAAGAGAAGAAAACCTCTCCTTAATAAGCTGGAACTCGAAAGCTTTTAAAAGATTGGAAGAGTAATGACTATAAAGGAATTTCCCTGCATTCTCTTCGCTTATTAAGTTAACATTTAAACCGCGAAAGCATTAATTCAGTAAAGAATCATTTCAGCTCACGCTATAGCTGAAATCAAATTTGCGGACTATGCCCTTTCAACGGCCATAAAAAGATTGCGTAAATTAAATGCACATTTCTGGTAAAAAGCAGCTGTAAACGAAAGCGATTCCTTTTAGCGCGTTTTTTTTCATAAACACGCTTATGTTTTCGCTCTGTCTGTTCACTTGTCTCTCTGTGCAACCAATTAAATTGAAATAGCAAGTAAACGTATAAGAGATATGACTGAAAATTTCCGAGGTGTGATCTATGACGCGATTTATTACGGCCAAAGAAATATTTTGGAGAAATTATTGTGAGGCAGAGAACGCCTTCAAAATTTTCAAATTAAGATTCTGAGCAAATGGCTATAGATAGAAAGTTAATATTTTTCACTTTGTGTGTGGAATTTAATGCCATTTATAACCGCAGGAGAAATTATTTTTTAAAATCTGTTGCGACGGGAGAGCATTTTTTTGGAGAAATCGGAGAGCTTCGGGAGGGCCCTTTTTAGGCTGCTCTCCAAATGAAATGGCCGTGTCTGTGTGTGTGTCTCCCACTAACAACTTTTGCATCAATGCACCGATTCTCATAAAACTTGGTATGAGGTTCGTGATGCCAGGGCCCATCCGGGCTACATTTTATTTGCCGAAGATTCGATTACAGAAACGTTTTTTCCTTATTTGTTTTACATAGTGTCTCAAATCCATCGCGCAGAGATATTTTCTTTAATACTTTAAAATATCTTAAAATTGTGACATCGGAGCGAGGTAAAGAGTGTATGTTCTAATTCTTATCACAGAATTTTGATAATTGATCGTATTGGGCTGCGGATGCGATAATTGTGTACTTGAATTCGCGTGGGAAGATAGACAAGCGTCAATCATAGCAACGGGATTAAACAAACCATTGTAACTGTCGATGGTGTAAGAGAACTTTATTTTAATGTGAATTTGTATTGATACTAGCATTCCTGCGTTTTTTGAAGGCTTATTTCTGCTAATAATTGTAGGTTTTTATTTATCGTAATTATTATTGATAGTAAGTTTTTATTTATCTAAAAACTTTTTATCTTTATTCATTTAAGATTATTTTAAAACTGTTTTCCCTATGAGTTTCATGAAGAAATACGTCTGGAAAATCAAGGTAATGTAAGCTTTTGATGAATTTTATTATTATTATTAAATTCTTATCGCTCCTCTTATAATATTGCCTTATGCATGCATTTTATTATTATTACATTATAATTACATTCGTACTGCAATAATATTAATAATCATTAATGTGATCTTCTCGGAATAGTTCACATTGAAAATTCATTTGAACACTACTTTAGATGACTATATTTATGTAGTTTGTGCCATGAACATAATTTTATTCTTTGGAACTGTTCACTTGGCTTATTTTTTACTTTGGATGAAATCTTTTTTAATTATAGGCCTTTAAGACCAGTTGTTCTTGCATTTTTCTAAAATCACTCACATTTTAGTATCATATTACTATTTTTCAGTATTTAAAAAAGGTAATACTGTTGTGAAGGATGTTAATTTGCACACATTTAAATAAAACATTTTCAAGTGTTGTGTTGTAGCTTAGCAATTCTTCAGCTAACTATACTTATACAGTGGTTTTATATGGATGGTTGATGTGACGTTAGGAAAAGAACAATTTATTATTTTTTTTCATTTAAGTTAGGTGACTAACAAAAGTAGAATACTCCTTTAGCCAAAACAACTAGAGGGCTGCAAAACCCAATGCATTTCGCCCACAAGGTGGGCATCGTCAGGGGTAGAACCTGTTTTAACAGTGACTGGAAGCCAACTGCCAGGTTGAAACGGAAAGTATTAAGAAGACGACCGAGAAACAAGCGAAACGCGGAAAGATTTTTCGGCGTGTGTGTCGTTTAAATCTGTCAATTTGTATAGGGTCTTGTTGAAATCTGTGTCTGTGTTCATAAGTGTATCACGGTTTTTGTAAATGTGAAGGTTTTCTAACGAGTTTAGTGAGTTGTTGGCTGAAGTTATCAGTGTTAAATCGTTTACGTGTATACTATGACCTGTTTCAAAGATGTGGTTGGCAACGCTTGATTTTTCAAAACGATTATATTTATAGTGAGCCATGTGCTCCTTGAAGCGTGTTATTAGTTTCCTTCTTGTTTGTCCTATTACTTTTTGTCGCAGTGTGAGCATTGTATTTTATAAATACCGGACTTGTTCAAAGATTCTGTTCTGTCTTTTGTACTGCCCAGTAAATTTTTCAAATTAAAAGGATTTGTATATGTTATGGTATAATTCTTATGTTTAAAAATTTTGTTCAAGCCTCTGTTTAATGGTGGAAAATAAGGCAATTTTACATATTTGTCCTCTTTTTTGTTGTCTAATTTAAGGGAAGTGGCATTGGACAAGGTTTTATTAAAGTTATGTTTTCTCATTAATTTATTAATTAAATTATTATCGTATCCAAGTTTAGCGGCAATTTGTTTTGTGTGTTGAAGTTCCTTTGCATATCTGATTTTATTGAGGGGGATGTTACATAATCTGTGTGTTAAAAATTGAAACACAGCTATTTTTTGGTTCATAGGGTGAAAGGAGTTGTTAGGAATAAAGTTATCAGTATGTGTAGGTTTTCTAAAAATGTCGAACTCAATGTGTTGTCTATTATTTATGATAAGCAAGTCCAAAAATGGCAAGGTGTTGTTTTCTTGAAGTTCATAAGAGAACTTAATTGAAGGATATATGTTGTTTAACTGATTAACAAATTCATCTACATTTTTGCAGCCCTCTAGTTGTTTTGGCTAAAGGAGTATTCCACTTTTGTTAGTTTTGGCCAAAGTTATTGAGCTACTATCAATTAGGTGACTAAAATATGAAATATTCAAGTTTCACTCCTACTAGTATCTAATGCTGAATTACTCGGAACTAGCAATATATTTTCGTTAATTTTAAGCAATATGAATGGACAACTCAGTATTTTCATTAATGAAAAAAAGATACTATCTAACTTCTTACTACTTATATACCAAACATTCTTAAGTTTGTCACTGAGTTCTCTACTACTGTCTACCATTCTCACAACTGTAAAAAGATTCAAGTTTAAATAGAGAGACCCCCACATCACTCAAGAGCTGGTAGACACTTTTGCAACTTTTTACGCCCATGCAAGCAGAAAGGTTATCATAATTATATTATAAAGTTTATTCATATTAAAGTATAAGCCATATAAAAGTTGGTTATAAAAATTCTTTTTCATATCTTCACTTGTTTTCTTTTCCACTAGATTATCCTTCAGCACTGGGTAGCTGATCCATACCGTATCACCGTATAAACAGCAACATTTATTAAATTTGTTTATTTAAAAAAGCATGCAAAATATAAAATCAGAAAGAGATTTGGACTTTGTCTTTAGTATTTTAAACCTGATAATGGTCTATTAATTTGTTTTCCAATTTTCTCTAACATTGATAAACTATGAATTACAAATGGAATTTATGGTATGAGAATTCCTTTGAATGACTAACACATACTGAAACATTTCCTTTCAATATAATAATAAATTCTGGACGTAAACTTGGGAAACCAGCCTCCACTAGTCCTGGTTTGGACTTCTGGTTAATGTTCATATCATAAGCCAATAGTCATCAGATTAGAAACCTAACATGTGTAAGAGTATGAATATACTTTTTATATTATTGAATAAATTACTTTATATCGTATAATTATATTACTAAGTTTATAAAGTATTTTAAGTTCACAATTCTAAATAGAACCCAATAAATAAAACGCTTTTTCATATCGCGTCAAGCAAATGAAACTTCCATTTTTTTAAATAATCTATTATCGTTGAATCACCACCGGTGACTGCTGTTTTATAGCCAAAATGCGCCTTTGGTTTATCAAGCCTTGCTATGGCTTGTCAATACGCAAGAACTGTAGAGTACATTTACACATTACAGCTTAAGTAGTTCCTAAATATTACCATTATTATTACATACAAATAAGTCGTTTAATTGATACCGTATTATACGTATATGTGGAAGTAAAGACCGACAGCTCCAGTCAGCATCGCTCTGAAACTGTATCAAGCTATCGCTATTGATCGATCTGTCTCAAGTTTTATTGAGAATGGAATTTTACCAACTGTGAGAAATGAAATAACGCAAAATTTGCATATTGCCACTTTTACACTGGGTTTATTGGCTCAATCTCGGCTCAACAATATCTCCCCTGCAAAATACTTAGTATGCTGGAGGAACTCGTTCATAATAACCACAAGAAGTGATAGCGTAACAAAACATAACGAATGTCAAGCAGCTACTTATGGTCGAAGCTATCGGTCAACTATTTACGGTAATTATTTTTAAAGGGTACATGAAATGCAGGCTAGCATAATTATCCAGAAATTTAATCGAAATTTTGTTAATTTTATAGAGAAAAACATTCCACTCGCTTAAAAATTACTTCGACGGAAAATCTTTCCTATTAAATCTAAAGAACATTACTTAAGAACACGGTGCGACAGATTCTATGAATGATGTTCATGTCGATGATTCAATGCAACGTCTCAATTCGATCGACTTTAATAACGGTTCAGAGATACCACCGTTGTAAGAATTTTTTCATGCCTTACTTGAGGTTATTACGTGTCTCGGAAACCTGCAGGCGCTAAATACCGTTTTTGAGCAAAAAAGATTGAGACGTGAGAAAATTTAACGCAAAAGATTTGAAAATGATGATGCTACGCCATACTAGAATTGCGTGCGTACCAGGCTGACTGTGAGGTTTGCTCGCATTAGCCAAAATTTAGCCCAATTTCACCGAAATTATTGACCGGCTCCGTTGCCAATCGCGAAGCTCAAAAATTTCACTAATAACGCCATTCCTTCGGGGAGAAAGACATTTAAAAGCTTATTGTTTAACTGTTCCTGCAAAACATTCAGCGGAAATAATTAATTATGAATTGAATTTCCATCATAAATCTTTGACAATTTAATGAAAACACTTGAGAATGAATACAAAAACAACATTGGTTAAGGAATACAGAAAAAAGACAAAAATAAAAATCTTTGCCCAAGATATTCGAAAAACATTCGCAAGCTTTCGCATGTCGTAATATATTTTAAGAATCTAGAACATTACGTTTTCCTTTTCTACCGGTATTTTCTCCGCCCTCATCCTGGCACATTAACAACAATTCCATTTCATCCTCGCGGATTTATTTCGCCCTTGTCAACTCTTCAAGAGGCAAGAGAACCTCGACATTCTAAGCATACCACCGCCGCAAATTCGATCAAGGACGGTAAAAACAGATTGATCGAAAAAAAATCGACTCGCGACCGAGGAAGTAAAAGATATAAAAAACAACACGTAAGCAATGGAAGGGTTCGAACGGCTCGCGCCCATTCGAGAACGCAAACTCGCAAACCAGCGCACACCTTCGCATTCCGATGCGGGATTTGAAAAATCATTCATACGAGCCGCTATCGATCGAGAGTGGGGCGAGAATTGCTCGCGAGGCTTTGCGAAAATCAATTGAGCGGAGAGCGGGCGCTCGAAAAGTCCGCAAGAAAGAAATAAAATTTAAACAATGCATTTCTCCCTTTCAACCTAACAATAAATATCGTTTAGATCAGCGGTTTCCAAAATTTACCGCCCTCGCCTAAAAAACTATTCTTCCGCCCCCTCCATATCATGTCCAAACAAAATCCATAAACAATACCTACTGGACCTACGGCTACCATTACCATAATCACTTCAAGCCAACATGGACGAAAACGGTACCTCTTAACCACTTGAGGGCTAGAATTTGACGGCCGCATATTGAAAATCTCACAATTAGAATAGTTAAACAGAGCCAATAATACGAAATCTTTTGCGATTTATCCACCGCCTTCCCATGGGGGCACTCCCCACAATTATGGGACAACTGCTTTGGATGCCTCCGCAGATCCATTTCGTATGTCTCTCAGATTCGTCTGCCCGTCTACTTATTTTTTCTACAAACCTTTCGTCCTTGACCCCGATACGAACCGAAACTGACTCATCGTCGGCGAGGATTTGGCAACCTTTTTTTCGGAGGCTGGAATCGCGGGAAACGACCGCAGAATGGTGTTTTCATCTCCCACCGACGTCCACCACGCCCACCACTTTTTGTCAACCTATCCGATAGGTGCCTCACTTGCGCGTTCGTCTCTCGATGTGGAGACAATTGTTGTTGCGTGTGTTCTAAAGGTTAGCGAGGAGGAAGGGGATGGGGGATCGCGGAAGAGTAGATGGGGAGAGGGGGGAGGCTGGAAGGTTGACCAGGGCGTGGTCAGTTCCAGGCGTAGGATAGGCGGAGCCCCCGCCAAGAACTAACTGCCTTCGCCCTTCGCGAGATTGTGCATGCGCGTGTGAACGGCCGTGTTTTGCGTGTGGGATTGCGTGTGCCAGCGAGAACCGGCGAACTAGCGTAAGATGGGAAACCGTGCAGGAAAAAACACACGGCGTTACAGAGCGAACAGCGAGTAAGTCATTGCGGTAGTTTCCGTAAACCTAACAATGCGACAGGAGAGCTCTTCCACGTCTAGAAACGGCATAGCGGTAAATTTCACTTTTCAAGGAAAATTTCGCGCCCTAGGGGAATGTTGGAACGAAATAACAGAGCGATGGAATGTTTTCTTATCAGTAGATCTCACAAATGAGGATGTTTTTCATATACGAGAAAATTCTCGTCCTCGTTTACCTTCGAAGAATTGTACATCAATTATTGCAGCCTTCGAATCGAACAAATGATTTATGTGAATAACATTAACTATAAAAAAATACTCTCGCAAATTGTTTCCGAGTTCATATTTAAAAGTTGCCAAACGCGTGAAAAAAATGGCGAAGAAAAAAGTAATGCGTTAGCGTCACGGCGATCCAACGATAAATTGTGCTTATAGTTAAATATTAATGATTATATGCCGTGAATTAACTGAATTTCTTGTTGAAACGGCTAATAGGAAGACGCAACTTATGCTCTTAACAATTGTCATTTACAAGAGTACAGCTTTTACATGGCTGCATAAAATTACAAAATTTATAAATAGTTGTTCCGTTATCTCTAAATAAATAAAAAAATTAGCCACATTTAACGCGTCAGTTTCCATAGAAGAATCGCTTTAATAAAATGCTCCAATAGGAAGAAAAGCGATTCATAAAGCGTTATTTAAGAGCGAAAATTGTTTACACGAAAAATTAATAACGTATTAAAATGGAGAATATAGTACTATTCTCATTGGTATACGCTTCCAGTTCCATTAAAATTATCTTAGTCCTGAATTTAAACTCTTAATAACTATCCACATATAAAATTTCATCGCCACTGTTTCAATGGGCACATTTACGACGAATATTACCTCGATGATTAAAAATAAAATCACCCGGATTTATACTACTGCGGAATTTTTAATTTAATTCGAAACAAATTTCGATTAATATCCTCCGTTGGAGTCATTAATTAATCGAACGGCAACTAATTTAGAAAACGTTTCATGAAGCAATCAGTGCTCAACAAAATTCAGAGCGTCAACCCCATTTCTCGCAGATGTTGAAACGCATCCGAAACTTTGTATGCTTGCGCAAATTCATAGAATCCACGAAACCGTAAAAAAATTTCCCGATTTGAGAGCGTGGGTGAATAGGCGAAGAAGAACGCATTAATTAACTCTCGATCGGAAGAGTCAGATGAGTCCCGAGGGCTAGTGGTAAGCAGTGGGAAGGGAGATGATAATAAAACGTGGGTTGTGTTGGTGTGGGTGGGAGAGAGGGAGGAGAGGGAGAGGTAGTCGCATATGGAGCAACCTACACACACACACACACAGCTTCTGAGAACGAAGAGAAAGGGCGTGGCAGGAGATCGGATGGCTGAGAAGGGGGAGGTGAGGGAAAGGGTTGAGGGGGTTGAGAAGAGGGAGAGAGAGAGAGAGAGAGAGACGGTCGGAGGAGGTGGCAGGGTGAAATCACGGCTGCATGAATGTGGGTTGCGGGGCGAGAATGCTCCACATTTGGCATCAGCTGACAACAGAGTTGCCAACTTCGCAGGTTTCGAAGAAGTTGCCGTGACACGTAGTTCCGCGAATATAACAGAAACAAACAGCAAAGAGGAAGACATGGCCACATATTTCTCTTTAATAATACTTGACAAAATAGGTATATGGTTAGAAAAATATTTCTTACCGTATTAAATGTTCACACATCTTTAAGTAAAAACGCAATGCATCAATTCAAACGTTGAATGAATCCATCATCACACGTTTACAAGTGTCATTAGTATTTTTTCCCAAGCTCCTCTCGGATTCCACGCTATTTATGGCTACCTTCAAAACAATTATACCACCGTTTCTGTTGAAAAATGAAGGTGGCACTAAAGTTCTTAGTCGCTGCCAGCTTGGTTTATAGATTATAATCACCTTTACCTTCGGTTTATCGTCACTAAGATCTTAATTTTAATATAATTTGTCGATGCCTAATATGACACCATTCCATGGACCATTTTCACCTCATTTCATCAGCAAATAGCTGCGTAAACTATCTTAATTCGGACGTTACTCCAGTTCCATTTGCGTAAACGGCGAATTATTCCACGTCATTCATCACTGTGACGTGAATTCCGTTCCTAGCGTCTTAGCCATAGAAAGGATTTAAATAATATATGAATCACGTAAAACAGGATGAGTTGAACCCAATTAGACACTATATATGGAAAAATATAACACGTCGTCACATTTGGCAACTGCAACGTAATTTACAGTTATAAACTAAAAAATTGTTTTTCATTACCCGAATTTATTAACAAAATCTCCTTTGCACGATATGAGACTGTATTAACTCAGAATTTAAATATATCCCTCAACAAGCTAAAGATAACGGCTTTAAATACCTCATTCGGAAAGAATTTTTATAAGTACAAAAAACCCTTCAGCAAACTTTCGTTTGCAAGTGGGTTGTATTATTTTTCAAGTTATGCAACTTAATATTTGCTATATATTTTCTTATCTCGAATGAGGTGATGAACATCTCTCCTCAATTAAGTTTCCATATCTCATCATAAAGGGCGGCCATTTACGCAATAATTTGAGAAAATACTTGAGATAAAGAAATAAAATAACTGTTTTTCACAATTCTCTGCATACGCAACAAATTCAAATAGCTTCGATTACCACATCCACGTAATCTACACTTTTTTCAAATCCTTTTATGCAACATCTCGAATTAAAAGAAATATTTTAATAATGACAGACATAACCATTAACGTCATACACTTGTTATCGGCAAAAATCAATCTTTACCCAGAAAACAAAAAGTAATGTAAAAAACAAATATCTTGTTATTTTTTCTATTGGAAAATTTAATGTACCATTCATCTGACCGCAAAACACCGAGAGCTTTGATACTGCTTAATTTACTAATTTTCTTCTGTGTAAATGGATCCTCGATTCATGGCCATACAGCCCAAATACATTTCACCCAAGAATTTAAAGGTTGGCGGTACTGACCTCGAGCAAACAAAACCCGAACGATGAAAGGCTACATTTTTGTCGCCTTAAATCATATCTCACAATACAATACGGAAGTGGATCGGAAGAAATTTCTAGATCGAATGAGAAATATCAGATACAAGGCCCACAAGGATACAAGACCCACAAGGATACAAGGCGTTTCGATAGCTTCAGCTAAATATGATCACAAATCAAGAGACAATAATAGTAAAAGTACTGAAGAACTTTACAGAATATTTATCCTACTAAATTAAATTTAATTAGACATTTCGTCCAGGATATTAAGAACTAAATGAAAATCGTTTCGACGGTCGTAAATTAGAGTCGCTAGCTGTTTTGAAAGTGCAGTTCCTGGAGGCTACCTTAAAATATGACCGAATCCCTTTTGCGCGCTTGATATCAAAAAAGTAAAAAAAAATGCACATAAAGTGCGAAACACATAACATGGAAATATGGAATTTGATTTCGACTAAAATATTCTAGGAAAAAAAGAGGATCGGAGAAGTGAAAGTGGAGTCGACAAAAAACACGCACGAGCCTTGAGCGTGATCTCAATCAGTTATTGGGCACGTGGACATAAAACATGACGCAAAAAGTTATGCATTGGAAGGTGGTATAGGAAAACCTTATAGAAAAGCCTTAATGGTCTCTTACGAAGAATTAACGTAGTTAAGGATTTTTTCAATTGAAGAACAGGCGAAGATATAAGGAACGCAATCGCATTATTTTAAAATTAGGAATTTCCCCGAATAATGTAACGTTACGATCTTAGTATTACTTAAGTTCTCAATTTTTTCAGCTAGAGATTCGAATTGAAATGCCGCCTATTTCTTGAGTAAGATTAAAAATTCTACAAAACAAATCAAATGTAGATATAGATTCCGATACTACGGGATATGTACAACAGAAAATCATCCAACATACTTCCTCAAAAAAAACAGCTCCCAGTGTGATTATCAATGGAAAAAATCTGCATTTTCTCCACTTTTTATTAAACATTCATGCAAAAGAAAAGACAAAATCGGCAGTAAAGTTTTGGGTAAAATACATAATGGGAAGAATCAAGAACTTTGCCACCGTTTGGCCTAGACATCAGAATTTCTCAGTTTAATCACTTAGGCGTCCAATCAACCATCGTGGCAGGCAACGGTATCACTGGCTTTACGAAGAAAACGAATCAATGGAACACCGCTGCTGTTTGCTTGAGATCTGCCGGTGAAACCTTAGGATTCCTAATGGAGTGCATGTTTTCACATACATAGCTAATGTACATAAAGAATTACGCCAGCAAAAGATACATAGCCGCCAATATGTTTTATATCTTGATTTGGATTTCCACACGACAGGAACCCGGATCCTCGGGCGAACGTGCTTTTTCATCTAGATAACCGATTCGGAGATTACTTATGACTGCGATAAACCAGTGAAACGCCAACGGAAGCGTGATGTTTTAGAACAAAATTTTGAGGGATCTGGAAAGAAAAATTGATGGTCGAGAAAAGCTACGTTCTAAAAATAGAAAAGAGAGAAAAACTTGACAACTGGGGCATTTTTCGAAGAGAGAGAGAGGATAAGGAAGAATTTCGAGCACGAGATAGCGAACGGGAGAAAGTGAAATGATAGCCGTTCTCCCACTGCCCACCTCCTAACGGTCGCAACGACGTTTGAAGAATGCGACACTGCCAAGTTCCCCTCAGCGGCGAGCGAAGAAAGCTCCGGATAACGCGGTTCTAGATTTTTTCCCGCGAACCGAAACGTTTTTATTTTGTTTGTTCCTCAGACGACGCCGTCTGCTCCATTAACTGCCTTCACTACGCTCGCAAGAGAAAGAATCGCGTGTTTATGAGTTTCGGACGTGCAGACGTGCGCTTTTGAGTAGATAAAAAAGCGGAGACCGTGAAAAATAAACTTAAGTGCGAAAGGTTTAATGCGAGTATGGATGAAGTCACCCCGGCGACGGTGGCGTGCATGGAGATAAGCAGGTGGGACACGGAGAGATTTTGGAAAAAGAATAACGAAACGCCTCTTAGCTTTGAACGACCATTTTTTGCTTTGTTTGTTTTCGCGTTTTTAGGCGAAAACAGAAGAGAAAAATGGCTACACTAAAAACGAGAGTAACAGTATTAATAATGAGGTCAGGCTCAACCCTGTGGAAAGAACTTAGTCACTTGCACAAATTTATAAATTTGTGGAAGTGACGAAGTTATTTCTTTTTCTCGGAGAGTAACAGTAGTTAAAAAACAATTGTAGTTTTAGTAGATCGCCTCAGAACGAAACCAAAAGCCGCTCATTCGTTTTAGTAAATAAAAAATTGAGACATTTTGAAATCTCGGATGATTAGAAGTCGAAAATCACGGATCGAAAAATGTTATGTCCTAAGCTGAGAATTGTACTTTGAGACATCAGCGGTCTGCGATATTCTCATCGCAAATACAGATACTGTACCGGGAGACATAACTGTAATTTCGAAATTAAAATTGGCGACCATGCTGTATTTCATACGGATAATCGCACGGGCAATTTTTTTCCTTTCAAAATTATATTTTGGTTGGTCATTTCAAATACTAGGTCAAATAATTTCACGGCTGTTGGGAAAATGTGAAAGGAGGAGATTATTTACTGCTTTCGATTTTGACATAACTGTCGCCAAGGATTTTTTAAATCTGAAAGGTGCGCTAAAAGGAAGTTACAGATGGGGGCATAAAGATGACTAGAATAGCGAATGAAAGATCGCCAAATATATCGTTCTCTGAGAGAGGAACATAACTGTTAAAAATTTCCCCTGGGTTAGAAAAATGAACTAATTGGCAATTAGACTGTTACATGATTCATTAAATGAAATCGAGCCTTTCGAAAATCAGAATAATTTATATGAAAGTAAATACGAAAATAAAGATTGTCTTTTTCAAATAATAAGAGCATCTTAAAAACTGCCCAATTTTTTTAAATATAAATTTCAATCTGGAAAATTCTAATATGGAAGGAATTTTTCGACATCCTTATTCAAGCACGTTAAAATAAAGTTACATAGTCGATTTTTTTTCTTCCCAAGATGTTCGAATGAGCAGAATTTGACAGAAAAAACAAAATTTAAATTTAAACTAAATTTCTTGAAATTCGCCAAAAAATCTTCAAACCACAGCTCGGCGGAGGATCGGAACGCTTGTTGCCAGGAAACAGTTCCGTCTCAACCAGAGCGTTTCTGCTTGTCGAAGGTATAGCTTACCCTTGACACTCCGACATTCTCTGTTTTAATTATTTCTCGCAATCGCATTCCTCATTTGATCCTTCATTTTTCCTTGTCGCGCGCATTCGAAAGGTCACTGAAGTTCTTATGCTCTGTGAATGTTAAGAAACCCATCCCTAACTAAACATTCATACAGGAAACACATACTGCACATATAGGTATCATCATCATCATAGGTAGTCCGTCCGTAGATAGGTCCGTGATTATTCATGGTTAAACCTGGTTCTCCTATTTTCCGCTGTCCTCTTCATATCTTGATAACGTATATTAGTGCAGATATTTGTTTTTATTTTATTTTAACCTGCGAGCCAATAGGAGACCACGACTACTAATCGTCGCTACGACGAGGGCAAAATTGTAGCTGGCATGCAAACATCTAAATGTTCAGGGCTAATCAAAGGAGGGGACAGCAAGACCATCTGGACTGGGCCTCAAGCTCAAGAGAGTCCAAATCTACACTTGAATAGGCTAGTCATGCTTAATATCAACTGTGAGATTGGACGAAAATGAGATTTTCCCTCATAATTGTTACGTTTGCACATAAAAAGGCTAGAAAATCATTTTTAAATAAAATATATTCAAATTACTTTTCACTTTTTTTTGCTAATGATTGTCTAATTTTGTTTTCGCGTGCTTTTTTATTATGAACTGGGGCCTCAAAATATGGAGGTGGCCCGGACCTCTCTGAACCTCTGAGTTAAACCAGAATGATGGACGGCAGGATATGCCATGCACTGAATTTTTCTCATTTATAGAGTTGCCTCTTCAATCTTTCTCGTGCAATTCATCGTCGTGTCCCAGACATAAAAGAACGGACGAACACTCTAACAGTTCCAACAAGACTTGGAAACATTGTATCCATTCTCCGACTTCAGAAATCACTCCGGGCCATTCTTTATGAGGATACAGTATGCAAAAAGCAAATAAACGTCAAGCTGAAAAGCGCCAACTTCGCGAGAGCGCTAAGACTTCCAGCCCTTAACACTCTCGAAAAACGATCCTTATCGATGGCACAGTCGACCCCGCACGCCTTTCTTAAGCGAAACGCCCATCCCTTTGAATAAGAGAGTATGGGAAGAAAGGTGTGTCGCTTGCGGCTTACGGGGAAAATGAAACGTCTTTTCAGTACCTCGGCATATTTCTGTGCTCGGAACTCCGCCATTTTCACCGGCACTCCTTCCGTCTCTTTGCGGTGCATATTTGCGAGTGAGTCACACCCCTAGAGAGGGATGGGAGGGGGAGAGGGTGAGATACGACGCCGTCGCCCGCAGGTGCTATAACTCCCCATTGTGAGGACCGGATGCTTATTTCTGGCGAAAAGGAATTCGATCCACGGAGTAATGAGTAATACATTCGACCCTCCTAACTGTCGGAGGTTCTTTATGGAGATGGGCGGACTTCGATTCTCGCATTCTCATTATATGATTCTACTTAGTAATTAAGACGAAGAGTTGAAGGGTCGCCATTGCTGATCCAATCACTCCCATTCTCATCATTCCATGATCCGTGAATTACCACTGATCACGGCTTCTTTGTCATTGTAATGCTAATTTTATTGCTTCGAATCGGTCAAGTATTACTGCAATAAAAAAACTAAAATTATCATTCAAAATTAAATACATAAAAATAATTTACATTCATCCAGATGGTTTGTTTTAATTACTGATTTTCTGTACCAACAGCCACGAATTAGGAAAAGAAAAATTGGGACATTCAAATCACAGACCCTTAGGACAAAAAACACTGCAATTACTGAAAACCATAGAACGTGACATGACTGAAATGGCGAACTTAATGCTTTCTTCACAGATGCCGATAATATGAGATCTTCAACCTACAGAAGCTCGACTATATTTTGGAGCATTAATTTTCAATATCAACGGCAATATTTTCCTTTTTTAATTGACTAGCGAAGATAGCGCGATTTACATAAATACTCAGAATATTTCAACACACACACCGGAAAACTGTGGGAAGATGTTTTTTGCAGCTATTACAGGAATCTCCGACTGCTAATAATATAAATCAGGAGGGGAAAGCTTCCGAGACAGGCAGAAGAGTCGTTTTTTTATGAAGGTTTTCTATCGTTACAAATAGAGAACTTGTCCTAAAATAAGCCATTATAAAAAGACCATTGCATACGAATTTTAACCTTCATAATTTTTAAAGCAATTTTTAGTATTGACTATTATCATCATTATTATTATTATCACTGTTATTATTATTAATATAAATACTGTGATTTAAAAAATCTTATTTCAATTAGGTAATGCTATGAAATAATTATACAGAATGGCAACTAAGTGCCTTTGCAGTGCAATTACAGCATATCTGTATGTTGCCCTCCATTTCCCGCACATTGTTTGAACCGTTTTCATGTTCCTTTAGACATTTTCTTCATTGATGTGTCCAGGCTTAAATGGCTTCAACCCTAAATCCTTATTTTTTGCAATGTTGAGCGCGAGACTTGCAAAGGGACTTTGTGACCATGTCCGCACACTAGTATGGGGATAAATGAGCATAATTGTGAGAAGGAAAGCAAATGGAAGAGAGTGATGGGAAATCCGAGCGAGAGGTGACATCACCAAAGGGCCTCCCTGCGATCTTTGAATGGAATACCACGCTGGTACGAGCCTACTAGGTACGCTATGGAATGATCTGTTCCCTTCCTCCGATGCGTGCGAGTTACGTGATAAGAATTGAAAAGGAGGAGACGCGGGAGATAAGACGGGGAAGAGAAACAATAAAACACTTTAAAATGAAGAGAGAATGACAACTGAAATCTTCCAACGCGAAGTAAGTAAACAATAAGTGGTTTAAAAAATCCGTGTCGATAGCCGTAAAACTGAATAACTGTAACGAACCGAAGAATAAGAACGCACTTAGTCGCACAGTAGTCGAGCCTCGATAGTTCGAAGCTAAAGGAAAGACGTAAAAAGATCGAGTTATTGAAACTTGAGTTGAAGGATTATTTTTTATTGTTTACGAATAAGAAGTGGAAAAATGTCTAATATGACTTAAGTAAAATTCGAGTTATAGAGGTTCGACTCGAAGTTTAACGTCATGATAATAAATGCCGACGCTGCACCATTTTGCGAGTCTCCATTTAGTCCTACCTACCTACCCTAAGTCTTATCTATTTTTTAAATATAGGCTTTCTAAAATAAAAATGTAAGCATGTAAAACTGTTGTCGGAAAAAAGTGTAAAAAAACAACTCGGCGATTCGCATAAAAATTATTTGTTCAACATAACATGAAAGCCAGAACGCATATATGTAATTGTACAAACCCTCCATAATGGCGACAGGAGGGAGTGCACAGCGCTAAATTATACGTCGAAAGCTGAATATTTTCAGATGCAAAACGACAGCGCTCCTAGAGGTTGGAAACTGATAAAAACGCCGCCGACAAAATGCATTGGTTAGGAAATAAATATTCTTCGAACGGAGGATTAAATGAGAAAAAAATCCAACGCGTGCATCTCGTCACCCGTGGCAATGCACTGAGAGGGGACGCGATAGAATCCGCGAGCGAAAGAGAAACTTAATCGAATGGAAATAAGAATAAAACTCCTTATGCATATTCAAAACGGTTCCGCCACCGCGGCGCTATCCTAGACGCGCGCCAGAAAAAATGAACATCGACGTGCGAGTTGAATTGCAAACAAGGCGGGAGGAGAGAGCTGGGAAAAAATGTCTCGGTCAGCTTATGATGCGAGCCTGTTTAACCACGCATGCGCGTATGGAGATATGCACGCGAGGTACGGACGCGGGTCATGCATGAGGATGGGGTGAGTGAAGAAGAGGAAAAAATAAACGAGGAAGAATCGGGTAAATGATCGGAAAAGGTGGCTGGTTAGAGGGAAGAAGGTGGATAATCATGCGAAATAAAGGATGTTGTGAAGAGGGCGGGAGAAGACGTAATTAAATACGGAGTCAGCAGAGGATGGTATAAACAGGAAATGTGAGGAAGGACATACAGAAAAATAGATGGGTATGGTGTGGGTATGGAGAACATGGGAGTGAAGGTTTTTTATGTATATACTGCAGCCGCCGAAAAGATGACCCAAAGTGGTAACTTAAGAATGAATATACTATGATGCGTGATGAGTGCTCCATTGGATAGGTTTTGCCCCTACTCCTACAATGTTTACTTTCCCTTAACATTCGTACAAGATACTCAGCTGGCTTCTTAGAAGAAGAGCATCACGCAGGACGAGTGTATCCATACGACTGATAAAAGAAGCTACTTTTAAAGAATTGGCATATCGGATATGATAATAACCCCACTTTATTTATGGGGACATTTAGACTTTCGAGTCCATTCTTACATTTAAACGAATGAAAAACACAAAAATCCTCAGCAGGATTCGAACCCGCGACCTGAACATCCGACGACAGATATAGGCAGATACAGAGACAGTATAGAAACATTAATCACTAATACTTTTGGCCATCCCCACTGCAGGTAAGAGATATCGGTGAATTGCAAGACGTAGAGGCGAAATAAAACTGAGGAACAAACGGAATTTTAAAGAAGTTGGAGAAAGAAATATGTGAAGAGTGAACTACAGATGGTCACGAGTCGAATATGAGAGGGACAGCAAAGGAAAACGAGAAGGTTACACGAGAAGATAGATAAGCGAAGGACGTCCCGATGTGAGAGGGATGGAGAAAAGGTTTCCTCTCTTAACGATTCAGGCATTCCGAGAAAACTCAGCCCTATTGTCCACCTCGCATACTTTTATTTGAGCCAAACGCAGCCACGTTCCGAGTAATCAAGGAGAGACAAAAGGAAAAGATGGCATCTTTCCGAGCACGTATAATCCCACAAAAAAGACTGGAGAGAAAGACGAGGAATACACGCTGTTGAGCGAAGTTTTGACTCGTGTTTCGCTGAGCGGAGAGATAGGAGGATATGGAATAGAGGGCGTGCGAGACGGTCGCGAGACATGAGTACTCGCGAAAATGTATGTTCTTTTGAGACGAGGCATTCGGGGCATCTCTTCCCCGACCTCGAACTCCGTCTCTCTCTCTCTCTCTTCTCACAAGGCTTGACGAAAATAGTGTTGCGCGAGTGAATTAGCCGCTGAAAGAGCCAGACGAAGTGGAGATATGGGAAGAGAGGGGAGAAGACATAAAGCGAGCCAGAGAGAAAAGTAAGAGTGGAGGAGAAAATGTGCAGGGGGAAACATTAGGAGGGGATGCGAACAGAGACAGGAGAAAAGTGGAGTGGATGAAAGAGATGAGGGAAGAGATCGATAAAGAATAGATGCGATTAGGGCGAGATTGTGGCTGAACAAGTGATTTATCCGATAAAGGAGGAAAGGAATAAAGGAGGAAAAGACGCAGGAGAGAATCCGTTGAGTGAGGTTGCGGAGGAAGAGTCCGGGAAATTGCGGGGCAGCTAGCGCTTCTTGCTCGCGGGGCACTTTTTTACTCGGGCTGTATTCTGGGGCCGAAACTATCTTACCAAACGATGTACATTAAAATTTTATAATTTAAACTCCTTAACGAAGTATTCATCGGACCGTTGTTTGGACGAATGATATGTATCCCTTTGGCTAATCTTTAATATATACAACGCTACACGCAATTTTACTGTGTTAATTTGATAACAAAATAATTTTGTTAAAATAAAATGCTTCCACGGGTCGAATGCGACCCGCGGGATCCCTGTTGACCATCAATGGTGCAGAGCAGGGCTCGGCGGCAACCTTTTCCGCATGGCGGGCCACATTCGTAATGCGAATTCTTCGGAGGGCCGCATTGAAGTCACGAGAGCTTCGGCGGGCCGCATGAGCGTTTGCATCCGAAGTTTTCCACAGATTCTGTGGCCTCATTTTAGTAAAAATCATATCTAAATCATTTACTAGCGTTAAATATTCATCAGAAAAGGTTTTGATACCAAAATTTTACTGAAAAATACGAAATTTTCTGTTAAATTGTACCGATCACTTTTACATTATGGCTTTGCGGGCAGCATAAAGCGCTCTCGGGAGCCGCATCCGGCCCGCGGGCCGTATGTCGTCGGCCCCTGGTGTAGAGAATTGATAATTCGTGAAAGGACATAAGTAAACAGAAAAGAAGAAAGCGAAATGAAGTACAAGGGAGAGAAAGCAAGATCGCAGAAAAGTGGGGAGGCGAGGAAGGAAAAATAGAATAGGGGGATAGGTAGCGCGTAATTTGCCCTCTGCTGGATGGGTTTTAGTACTTGGTGGGCGGTGACGTCATGCCTTCAAAGTGCATTCATCCCAAGAGTAAGCGCGAGGGAGAATGCAAACTCTTAAAGCCTGTGTGAGTCATTACAGAGAACAGCGGGCTGCGTGGCGCGGAGTAAGAAACAGAAGATTGGAGCTAAAAAATATGGGGTTCAAGTAGAAGTGAAAAATAACTTCTTATCACAAATTCACCAACAGAAAGTTACGGTAACTAAATTTAATTGCCTTATTCCTATCTGATAAGAAATAAATTAACATCCATTGAATAATATACGCAATATATCCGCTTACTATGTTTCAACATTTTTCTCTTTCATATGCTAATACTTTTATCTCACAACCGGAGAATATTATTTTTAATTCAAACAATCGACAAAAACAATTGCTGTGAGAATATTCGCGCTTCGCATAATACATATGACACAAGTAGAAACGAAATATGACTAACTATAAAACTTTTGTTTTCTATGTGGTCATAATTTCAAAACTAACCCAGCTGTGTCTAAACCAGTGGTCGGCAACCTTTATCGATGGTAGGGCAGTTAACGCTTTTGGAAAATGCGATGAGCCGCTTAAAAAAGTTGAAGGAAAAGAAAAAAATCAAACCTGTGTATTTATATAAACTATATTTACTAATTGAATCATTCTTTTATTTACAAAACATAAACCTTCTAAACATGTTTACTCTTGTGGGTCACACACTGACCCACGGGTCATAGGTTGCCGAACACTCTCAACTATTCAATTATCACGAAAGACAATAAATAAATAATAATATTAAGATAGTAAGTAGGTCCTTTAAATGGTTCCATTTCATAATTATGTAAGCGGCTAAAATTTTAAGAACCTTACAAAGTTTTTGCTCGAAATGTCACGGAGTTGGAACATCGCCGTAAGATATGTAGCGTCCATTAACCAAAGAATCATTACCGCCCAAGTACCCTCTTGGAAGATACCAACGCGTGCAAACTGATCGCACAATTTGATACGGCGTGTTTTATTCAACTTCGCTGCAAGATGGCGTCATGATACGTGCTTATGTCGGAACGCGGCAAGACGGTGAGCTATCCGGTTTAATATACCTTCCTAGGTCACTGCGCTGTGTAAACTTGAAATGTTTAAGGCTGGTGCTAAGTGTTCGAGTATTACCTCACCGCTAGAAATTGCAGTTGAGACAAAAAAGATGGGCACAGTTGGATCTCTAGTGAAGTTACATCGATAAAAACAGCTGCCTGCCAAATCAAAACACACGAGGGCTAAACTAATACTAGCGCAAGCGACCGAAATGCTGAGATATTGAAAATAAATAGCAACGGCCAAAAAATTTCAAAATTTCGAGTATAAATTGCTAATAGTTCGCTATTTCAATCACACTGTAAATTAACAACGGAAGTTTTATTAAAAAGATCAGTGACGAAGCTATAAAATAAATACCCGCATAAAACTGGGCGAATGAAACTGAATCATCCAAGCTGCGCCGCAATTAAGATACACAAATGACGTATAAAACTCTAATCAATAACCTTCCAGGTCCATTAACACTTCACAGCACTTAATTTTCATGATCGACGAGCCCGAAAGATATATTCTTCTCCGCGGTCTTCGGGAAGTAATTTCGACCACAGAATACCCTTATGACGTCAAATAATACAGCACAACAGAATTTCAGCGAGGTCGTGATTCGAGCCGAATCGGTATAAGAGATCGTAAGATTACGAATTAATACCTCTTCTTCCTTTTTGCTTCGTTTTTTTCACTCCCATCTCACCCGACCTCTCTCTCTCTTGTTTTTCGAAAGAATCACGACCGCTCGACCCTTTTTACAGTGCTACGTGACTCAAAAGAAATTTTCAACGCTACGACGTAATGGCGTTGGGAAAAGCGATGGGGGAGGAAGAAGAGTAGAAACGAAAAGGGAAAAAAGAAGAGAAAAAAGAAAATGAGAGAAGGGAAGAGAGAGAGAGAAAAGGAAAGTGGCAGTAGGATGACGGGAAAAGTATGCGAATGTAATATAAAAGACATGAAAAAGAAGGAAGACAGAAAAGGCGAAAAGGATAAATAGAGGTACTACAAAGAGGGGGAAAAAGAAAACAGGGAGAGAAGATAGGGGAGAAGGACGTGGTCATGGAACGGGGAGTTGTAAAGGAAAGGTACAGAGGAAATAAGGAAGGAATGGAAACAATGAGACGTCTCGGGATATTATTAGGAGGGTGACACAAAGAGAGGTGTCAATGAAAAAAGATGGCAGCGAATGGCTACTGCAAAGAAAGGTTGTTTTCTAGGAGAGGCGAATACGAAAACTCATCGGAAAGTAGTGGCAGGGATGTGAAGTTTGCTCCAGAGAGCCTTTTCTAGTTAAGTAACGACGTGGAGGCGTGATTAGCAATTTAGCGTCAATTAAACATCGTCAGGGTAAAGAATTTCCTGGCATTTTAAGGCTTCTCCGCGACTGAAAAAAAACTTTTAGAATCTTAACAAAAAAGGAAGCTATATAAAACGACCGCTTTCCAAAGCTAGCTAAGAGGAATGAAAATAGTTTTCAGCGCGAAATTTCAAAATTCATTTAGGTGCAGAGAAATTATCGAATAAACTGGAAATTTTGTCACTAGGTAAAAAAGGTAACGTACGGTCGAATTAAATTAACTTATTTTTTTGTATGCGTAGATGAAGATATATGAAGCTAAAACTTGTGTCTATATAGATATGGGAGTATATGTAAACAAGTTTGGAGATCCTCCACAAAGTATGAAGAGAGCGTAAGATGTTTGAGAGGAAAAGACTGCTTAAGAAGACCATCGCCTCTTGACCTTGGCCGCCCTTCTCTCTTGACCGGCACCACTCCTCCCATCTAATACTCCCTCCCTCCGAAACTTCTCCATTTCCCCCTCTCTCTCTCTCATTCCCTCTTTCGCGCTTCACATCTATACATATGTAAAGGTGTTTTATCTTATGACGTCACCATTAACTCATATCTATAATGTGCTAATTTATGCGATACAAATGTGAAAGATGGTATGTGTTTGAAATCCTAGTCGAAGACCTCAAACGACCACTATTGAAGAAGGCAAGAGACAGCAAACTATGTGAAAGTAGCGACTTCGCACCTGCGCACCAACCCCTAAAGGCGTCTTCGGCCGCAATTTTCTCTCGTAATGATAAATATTTTAGTATATTTTATTTGACAAAAATAATTAATCTGTAAAAGAAACCATTTAAAACACCACAATTGAAATAAGTGGAGTATTTACATTTTAAATAATTGTATTAACAAATTTAAACAAATATTTTCATCAATGAAATAAAATTCCTACTTATTAACTATTAAATAAGGCTTCATTATAAACTACATTGATTGTCCTACCATTTGGAGCTAAAATATATAATTTTCTTTTATCACCAACTCTTGAGCATCCTACATAAAGTTGCCCGTGTGCAAAGCAAGGGTTTCGCAGATCAAGCCCAACTATTTTAAGCGATTGTCCATGAGCTTTATTGATGCTCATTGCAAAACTTAGACGAATTGGAAACTGAAGCCTCTTAAATTGAAGTGGATAGTCAGATGGTACTATTGGAATCCTACGAAAATAGGACAAACATCTAATAATCACTCGGTGGTTGAGAAAAGTAAAACCCGTTCACGCCTTTTATTTACGGCCCGAAAATGCATCTCATCAAAACAATGTTATTGGTGGAGGATTCATCAAAATCGGTCCATTGGTTGCTGGGATATCTTCAAAAACTGAAATTTGGACCGACCGTTCCATGGGGACCCCGCGGGCCGATTTAAATTTTATTTACCACTGCAACTCTCATGATCAATCTGAAGCTCCTACCTTTATTTCTGATGAGTTATGACTGCCACGGACACACGCACATACAGATTTATTATTATAGACGAGCAACGCTTCCTTTTTACGGCGATCGAAATTCAGTTGTTCAACTTTTCCATACCTCCTTACACCTGAAGCCACAGTTAAAAGATGCACAGGCATTTTTACGATCTTTGTGTTAAAATAATATAATTTACGTGAAATTAAAACATTTAATGCTTTCTGGCGAAGCAAAACTCCACAATCTGAACTCTTTAGCTAAGCTTTATATAAAACAAATTATGAAATAATCAGTCGCACATGTAATTATTTGCTAAATAAACTCAATGCGATGAATCAACTTAAACACAATCACCTAGGATTTAAACCATTAGTAACTATCCTCGCACTTAGGACTTTTAGTAGTTAATGGAAGCAACTGCCTTCTGGCAAATAATTCCTCGTAAAAAACTCGTAAAAGATCTATTATATTATTTCCGCTTCCTACCGCTAACCGTACATCAGAAAAATGATGAAAAACATGGAAATTGATTGTCGTTTATTTCCTCATTCGGCAAAAAGCAATCAAATCGCAACTAAAGACACCTCTTTTATAATGTCAAGAAGTAATTAATACCCCTCCCTCATTTGTACATTCTTCCACAAGCCTTTCGATGTGGGCTGAGGTCATTTATTCCGGAAAAGAACCGAAAAAGAACGCGAAGATCTCCGGAGGGACTCCTATCTTTTTCTCATCCTTCCGCATATGGGATCTCACAACGCTGAAATCCTGTTCTTCCGCGCTCTCTTCGCTCAACAATGGGTACAAAAAAACAAAAGACTGTGAGAGACTTCGGAAAGAGATAAAAAACGAAAGTTACGGAGAGAACCGTTTCGAAGAAAATAGAAATAAATGAAAGGCCCTTCGGAAACGAAAAAATTGCCGAGGTAAGCAATACAGCCAATTACCACCGCATCTATGAAACGGTTTTTATGTAATTTAAATAGCGTAGTGAGACATTTTTATTTTGCATTCTTTTTCTGCATAAAAAAGGAAAAAGATGGCAATTAACGATACATGAGATTTACAAAGTTTCAATTAAGCACAATCAGATATAATCCGACGATGTTTAGCAAAACAAACCCAAGTTATGTACCTACTGCTAATCCATCAGTAAACTCTTTTGGCCATGGTTGCACCGTAACAAATGATTTAACCGTTTTCCACAGATTTGCCTGGAACGTGCTCATACTTAAATTAACATTTACAACGATAAAGTTTTTAGCGCCTCTAGATATATTCAGAAGTGATTTTCTTGAGCTCCATATACCAGATAAAACCTTAACCAATAACCATATGACCTTTAATATTTTTATCTCCACATAAATTTGTAGATATTAGCGAGCATATTAAACGAAACTGAGAACGGTATAATAAATATTGAACGCAAAGAATCGAGTTAAGAGTTATTTCCGTAGGAGTAGGTTGGAAGATATTGCAGCATAAAATTTTCATTTCTAGAAAAAATTAAGCTACCTGGTTAACCATACGGTTTGTGAAAAAAATAAACCGACTCTTGCGTTACTAAAAGAGTGGCAGAGCACGCGGCTAGGCTTGGGAATAACCTATATATACGAGGGAGATTTATTCCGCCAGAATAACCATACCACATCTGCGACTAAAAAATAAACCTAAAACTTACTCCGGTACTCGAGCATTAGCAGGTGAATTAATATATGTATAAAACACGAGCTATGCGTTCAATGTGTCATTACTGAAAATGTAAAACAGCAACAACTATTTAAAAGTAGATCGCAAAGCCGATTTAATTTCACGTCTTACCCAAACTAATGTCTCAAAATCATCGACGATTCTCTCCACAAATTTTACTAGGATGATAAAACTACAAACAAATCCACATCTCTTTATGCATGTTTTTCACTAAGTATTGTTAGGCGGAAATAGCAGACTTAACGAGCCGAAATTTCTTCAAGGATATCTTTAAGAAAAGAAACAGCTGTTTCCCAAAGACAAAACACGGATCCCATACAACTTCTTCTCGAATAGTTGTGAAACACGAAGAACTAACTCCTTTTCCTCTTGTCTTCGGTAGAGTCGAAAACAAA